>OY282464.1:0-600000 GCA_958295575.1 Leucania comma
TGAGGTCTGATATCAAAGCTGGCATCACTCAGGCGGTGGAGGCTATGTACCAGCTTATCAAAGATATTGCAGCTGAAACCGGACCTGCAAATAATACAAAGATTAGCCAAAAATATAGGGAGGATAAAGGGACCGAAGAGAGAGATACGGGAAATCAGGGAAAGACAATAGGAAAGGAGGGGGAAGAATTAATTAAAATGTTGATAGTGCAAGGGGAGAAAATTGACAAAACTCAATTAGAAATAGTGTCCCTGAGAGAAACCATCGCGTCACAGGTAGCCTCTCAAGCCTGTTCCTATGCAAATGTGGCTGCAACACAGCCGAGAAGGCACACGCCTGAAAGAAGTGCTCTGCATTCCGTCACCATCGCCTCGAAAGACGACACTCACACTGGTGATCAGGTTTTGAGCGAAATAAGAAAGGCAGTGAACGCAAAAGATGGTTAGGTAACGGTAGAGAGGGTAAGAAAGGTAAAGGATAAGAAGGTTATAATAGGATGTAGAACGGAGGAGGAAAGGAAAAAGCTTAAGGAGCGACTGCAGTGCACAGACGGTCGCTTTATTGTCGAGGACGTTAAAAACCAAGATCCGATGCTGGCCCTCAAAGACGTGCTATCTTTTAATAGCAATGACGACGTCCTAACTGCATTGAGGAACCAGAACAAGGATGTTTTTGGTGGACTCGGCAAAGGGGACGACCGAATCGACGTCAAATTCAGGCGATATGCCAGAAACCCGCTCACAAGTCATATCGTGCTGAGAGTATCCCCGCAAATATATAATCGAATGATGGACAAAGGAGCAGTGCACATAGATATGCAGAAGATCCGGGTCGCAGACCAATCTCCATTAGTGCAATGTTCTATGTGCCTGTCTTATGGACATGGTAGACGGTTCTGTAAGGACACCCTTCCCAGGTGTAGCCATTGTGGCGGACCACACTTGAGAGTGGAATGTGCGGACTACCTGGCAGCAGCACCACCAACCTGCTGCAACTGCATAGACGCCAAAGCAGAGAACGCTGAGCACAATGCGTTTAGTTCCGAATGTCCAGTGCGTAGAAGGTGGGGTGCCATGACAGAAAACCTCCACGAGTGCCCGCAGGCTATAGTTCCCTTGCGGATACGTCCGGAGCGAAGGCTAGTCTGCGGGACGGTGCACCCTGGGAGGCGGCCAACCACCCCCTTGGACACTCCTGTCCAAGGGGCCTCAATGGCCGTCTGCGAATGTTCTGTCGGGAGTACGCTTCAACGCGTGTCCCTCTGCTTTAGCAGAGGGCACAGTGACGAAGCAAGAGCGGGCTCGGCGTGCACTCACCCTGCCACCGGGCAGGCAGGAGGAAGGCTTCCCCCTCCTTCTGCCACCGTTGTTCTCGTAGCCCCAGAGATTGTCCAAGGTCATGTTTCTGACTTTTGATGGGGGTCGAGGGTCCTGGCTTAACCGCCCGGGCCGCGAGGAAGACAACCTCTATAAAAAATTACCCCAAACCTCCAAGCGGCGGCGCACCGTGAGGGAGGTTGTTAGCTTGACTAATGGGTAGCTAAATTAGTCTCTAGTGCGGACCACTGAATTTGAGCCGGTACAACATGATATTTACTCGTGGGACCAAAATGGAATTGTCAAAGTTTTTTAAAACCCCTAAAGAGAGTGATGCGCGGTCGGAGTCCGACGCGGCATCCGGAAGGAGCTCAGGCTCGGAGGTTGAAGAGGAGGTGGAGTCGGGAGGCGACACCGGAAGAAACGCGAGTTTCTTCCGGAAACGCTCCTTGTCGAGGGACAAATCGTCCTCCGACGCAGAAAAGGGCTCGGCCCGAAAAATCCCTACCAGTGGGCGGGGAGCGGGCCGAGCACCGGGAAGAGGACGGGGAGTCACCTCCCAGGAGGCGGCTGAGCGAGCCGAGAGACTCGCCGCGGAAGGGCGCCACCCCGCTGTGGCCAACGCTGCGATGGACCCCTCGGGACCATCTGGCAGCGAGCAGGAAGACTCCGCCGAGGAGTCGCGCCGTTCCTTCGGTGAGCTCGTGGTCGCCGCGTTGCGGGACATGGGCCGCAAGAGGGAAAAGACCTCGAAAGAGAAGACGGTCCTCCGCCATGCTGCCTCTATGCAGGAGGCCTTCGACATCGCCCTGAGGAAGAGCGTGGCGAAGCTCCGGACCGAGCTCCGAGCCGGGCTCCGGGCCGAGCTTCAGGCCGAGCTCGCTGGGGTCCAGGGGGCCGGCAGCCAGGACCCTGTGGAAGGGGGGCGCAAGCAAGGGCAGGGGCAAAGTCGGCCCCAGCCTCAGCCACAGCCCCAGCCTCGGCCCCAGCCCCAGCCCCAGGCCGAGTCAGGAAGCCAGCTGCTGACACTGGTGCAGCGGGAGCTGGCTGCTTTCCAGCAGCAGCTGCAGAAGCAGCTGCAGGAACAGCAGCAGCAGTTCCAGCTGCGGATCCAGCAGCAGCTGTCCCTGCTGGAGGGCATAGTATTGCGCCCCCCACTAGCGGCCTCCGGCCAGCGAAGGGTGGCGTCCTACGCTGCCGCCGCGGCCTCGGCGGCTGCGCCCATGGCGGGCCCGTCAGGGCAGACCAGGCGCGTGGCCACGGCTGCGAACCCCGCCGGAGTGGCCCCACAGGCCAAGAAACAGCAGCAGGTGAGGCCAACCCCTGCAGCTCCCCCCAAGAAGGGCAAGGCGGCACCGACCACTAAGGCGGCGGGAGCCCCTGCTGTGGCGGCAAGCAGGCGGCCTAGGCCGACTCCCCAGCCTGCAGATCCTCCAGCTGAAGCCGGATGGCAAGTGGCCGGAGCCAAAAAGCAGGCTGGCAAGGCGGCTCGCGCTGCCAGGAGGCGTGAGCGGCAGAAGCAGAGGAAGCGGACGGCCCTCGCGGCCAGGATTCGCACCCCGCGCTCTACGGCTGTAGTAATTACGCTGCAGCCGGAAGCGGCGAAAAAGGGTGCGACCTATGGCGAGGTCCTCCGGAAGGCGAAGCAGGCGGTGAACCTCACCGACCTCGGGATCACCGGGGGCTTCCAGATGCGGCATACCGCAACTGGTGCCCTGATGTTGGAGGTCCCCGGAGCCAACAGCGGCCCCACCGCAGACGCCCTGGCTGATAAGATCAGGGCGATCTTTGATGCGGAGGAGGCCCGGGTGTCCAGGCCCACAAGATGCGTCGACATGCGCATTATGGGCCTGGACGATTCCGTCGAGGTCGAGGAGGTCGTGGCCGCTGTCGCCAGGACGGGTGGGTGCCCTACCGATCAGGTCCGGGCAGGCACCATCCGTGCTGACGGCACTGGCATGGGGGTGGTTACAGTGAACTGCCCCCTGTCAGCGGCCAGGAGCATCACCGGGGAGGGTAAGCGACTTCTGGTGGGCTGGGTCTCCGCGCGAGTCAAGCTGCTGGAGCCCAGGCCGCTGCGCTGCTATCGCTGCCACGTGGGCCACCACGTGGGGGTCTGTTGCGCAGCGGAGGAAGATCGCAGCGACCGCTGCTTCCAGTGTGGTCAGTCCGGCCACAAGGCCGACGCTTGCAGCGCAGCGCCGCACTGCTACGCATGTGCGGCGGCAGGCAAGTCGGCCGACCACCGGGCTGGGAGCAGGACCTGCGATCCCCCTGCCAAGGCCAAGGGCAAGGTCCCTAGGCCCATCCCCGCGAGGATGCTCACCGCCGCGGCTGCCCCGCTGGCTGCCGCCGCCATCGCCTCCGCAGACGCCGCCGCCGCTACCACCGCGGCAGGACCCTCACGGAGGGCCCGGGAGGAGACTGTAATGGACTGTCAATAACGGCTCCATTACGTCTCCTCCAGGCGAATATCAACCACTGCGCCCCCGCTCAGGATCTGTTGCTCCAGAGCATGGCGCAGTGGTCGATCAATATCGCCGTTGTCTCCGAGCCGCACTTTGTCCTGCCCAGAGCCGACTGGGTTCAGGACCTGAGCGGCTCGGTGACACTCATTTCGTCGGCCGCCGCCGGTACCCCGGCACTCGAGGCCGTCAAGAAAGGCCGGGGTTGCGTGGCAGCACGGTTCGGGGACATAGTGGTGGTAGGCGTCTACCTGTCCCCGAACAGATCTCTCGCCGAACTAGACAGCTCCCTTTTGGAGCTGGATGCCGTCGTTGCTGGGTTTGACTCCAGCCTCCCCGTGGTCGTTTGCGGGGACTTCAACGCCTGGAACGAGGCTTGGGGTTCCCGGTTTACGAACCAACGAGGTCGAAGGGTGGAGGAATGGGCCCTAGGACAGGGCCTAGTCGTACAAAACCGGGGTTCTGTCCCCACGTGTGTGCGGATGCAGGGCGAGTCGGTGGTGGACATTACGTTCGCCAGCCCTGCACTGGCACCGCGCGTCGTCGACTGGCGCGTCATAGAGGAGGTGGAGACGTTCTCCGACCACCGGTACATCCGGTTTGACGTCTCCGCCCAGACCTCGACCGTGCCGGTCCGACAGACCCCGTGTGGTCCGCGTTGGGCGCTGAGGCAGCTGGACAGGGACCTGCTCCAGGAAGCCGCGATAGTACAGGCCTGGGTGCAAGCACCGGACAGGCCTGTCGACATCGACGTCGAGGCGGACTGGTTCCAGGTGGCCATGTCGCAAATCTGCGACGCGGCCATGCCCCGAGTCCGGCCAGGACGTGCCCGGCGCCAAGTACACTGGTGGTCGCCAGAGATTGCGGCACTGCGCGACGCGTGCAATGCTGCGCGACGCCGGTATACTAGACACCGCAGGCGCCGCACCCGTCCACCGGGTGCGGAGGCCATAGAGGCGGAGCTGTATGAGGGATACAGAGCGGCAAAGCGCACCCTCCGAGCGGAGATAAAGCGGGCCAAACTCGAGGCCCGCAACGTGTGGCTGGAGTCTCTGAACGTCGATCCGTGGGGACGCCCATACAAAATGGTGATGGAGAAACTCCGCCCATGGGCTCCCCCGCTGACTCAGAGTCTCCGGCCCCAGCTCGTGGAGGGTGTGGTGAGCGCTCTGTTCCCTACGCGAGGGGAGCATACTCCCCCGCCTATGGCTCCGCCACCAGCGGCGGTGTCCGATGCGGACCACGACGGCAACGACGGCAACAATGCTCCAGAGGTGACCGAGGTGGAGATGAGAGTGGCGGTGCGAAGGCTGAGTGCCAAGAACACCGCCCCAGGACCCGATGGCTTGCCTGGAAAAGCCTGGGTCCTGGCCATGGAGGAACTCGGGTCTCGACTGAGAGGGCTCTTCAGCGCATGCATGGAGAGGGGCCAGTTCCCGCTTCGCTGGAAGACGGGGAAACTGGTCCTTATCGCGAAGCCGGGGCGCCCCGCGGACTCTCCGTCCGCGTATCGGCCCATTGTGCTGCTCGACGAGGTGGGCAAGCTCTTTGAAAGAGTAATTGCAGACCGCCTCGTCGTGCATCTGGCACGGAAGGGGCCGGATCTTGCGGACGGCCAGTTCGGATTTCGCAGGAGGCGCTCCACTGTGGACGCCATCATGCGCGTGCGAGCCCTCACGACGGGGGATGCGGTGTCCCGGGGCAGGTGTGTCTTGGCGGTGTCTCTGGACATCGCCAACGCCTTCAACTCCCTGCCCTGGAGTTGCATTGGTAGGGCACTCCGGTACCACCGGGTGCCCGACTACCTCTGTCGGGTGATCGAGGCCTACCTGTCGGACAGGTTCATCATCTACCCCGGTCATCAGGGGGAGCTGAAACGGCGAGAGATGTCGTGCGGTGTTCCGCAGGGATCGGTACTAGGGCCGCCCTTGTGGAACATCGGGTACGACTACGTGCTGCGCGCCGACCTCCCCGACGGGGTCAGCGTGGTCTGTTACGCAGACGACACGCTGGTCCTGGCGCGGGGACGGTCGTACCAGGCGGCGGTCGAACTAGCGACGCGCGGGGTTGCGACAGTCGTGGAGAGGATACAGCAGTTGGGACTCGAGGTGGCATTGCACAAGTCCGAGGCCATGTGTTTTCACGGCCCTCGGAGCGCGCCACCTCCGGGCTCCCAATTAACGGTAGGAGGAGTTCACATCGGCGTCGGGTCGACGATGAAGTACCTGGGACTCGTCCTCGACAGCCGGTGGAACTTCAAGGAGCACTTCCGACGTCTGGCTCCCAGGTTGAATGCGACTGGGGCTGCGCTCAAGCGGCTCCTGCCGAACCTAGGGGGTCCAGACGCCTCCTGCCGGAGGCTCTACGCAGGCATCGTTCGGTCCATGGCCCTTTACGGTGCGCCGGTGTGGGCGCCATCGCTACGGAAGCGAGTGGCGGCCCGGCTAACCGCCTGCCAGAGGGTCATGGCCATCCGGATGATCCGCGGATACCGTACGGTGTCCTGCGAAGCGGCGAGCCTCCTTGCTGGCCTACCACCGTGGGATTTGGAGGCAACAGTCCTTGCACACATGCATGACTTACGCGTGGAGATGCAACGTCGGGGCGAAACTCCGCTGCCGCGACAAGTCGCGGCATGGCGGACAGAGCTCCGGCGGGATCTCATGGTGAAATGGCGAGAGCGATTGTCGCAACCTCGTGCTGGGCACGCCACGATCGAGGCGGTAAGGCCCCTCTTTGAGGCGTGGCTGGAAAGGCCCCACGGCGTCGTCACCTTCCGTTTGGCGCAGGTGCTGACCGAGCACGGCAAGTTCGGTCCGTACCTGTACAAGATTCGTGCGGAGACGACGCCCGGGTGTCGCCACTGTGCGGACCGCCCGGTGGACACGGTGGAGCACACAGTCGAGGTGTGCCCCGCTTGGGAAGAGCAGCGCCGTGTCCTCGTGGGGGCGATCGGCGGCGATCTCTCGCGCCGGGGCTTGGTTCAAGCCATGCTCCGGAGCGAGGAGGAGTGGCAGGCGGTCGCCTCCTTCTGCGAAGCAGTAATGCTAGTAAAGGAGGAGGCCGACCGCCTTAGGCAAAGGCGGACACGCCGCCGCCGCCGCCGGGTTTCCGATCCCAATTTCCGGCCACCGTAGGCGCGGGCTCGCGGACGGTGGGCAATGGGTAGCTCGCTGTCCGTCCGTCCGGTAACAGACCGGTCCGAGCTCAGGTCGTCTACGGCGCGCACCGTTCCCGCGCGCCTCAAGGAGTTGTCAGCATACTGTAGGGGTCCAGCAGGGCCGAAGCCTACTGGGGCCAAAGGTTATGTGAGACTGTCACCAAAGGCCCCAGGATAAAGGCAAGGAATGGAAAGGTAGGTTTTTTTAGTCAGTAAAAGTCTGACACTGTTTCCCGCCCCACCCAAGGGCGGGATTCGTCATAGGATGATTTTTACCTACCACAAAAAAAAAAAAAAAAAAAAAAAAAGTGCGTAGAAGGTGGGAGGCACTGGCTAGGGCTAAGGTAGCGTACTGCTAAGGTTGTCACATGTCGCTCTAGGGCAGGCAACCCCATCAGAAGATATGCAGTGGCCCAGGCGAACCTCCAGAGGAAAGAGCTGGCAACCACGGAACTCATGATTGAGGCCAGCAAGCGGAAACTCGCATTCGCTTTGATCCAGGAGCCATATGTGGGTGGGGTAAGAAGGATGAAGGACTACCGTGGGGCGAGAGTCTTCCAAAGCGCAGCAGTAGGAGATGGGACTGTGAAAGCGGCTATCGTTGTCTTCGACGACGATCTTGACGTCATCCAGTGCCCGAAACTCACGACCAACAATATCGTTGTGCTGAGAATCCGAACCTGTACTTGGGAAATCGCGGCGGTGTCCTTCTATTTCGAGCCAGACCAGCCCATAGGGCCATACCTGGATCAGATCAGAAAGATCAGAGAGGAGCTGGGCCCAAGAAGACTGCTAATAGGAGGCGATTGCAACGCCAAGAGTACCTGGTGGGGAAGCACCATGGAAGACCACAGGGGAGTTGAGATGTCCGGTACCCTGGAAGAGTCTGGATTACAGGTACTCAACAGAGGTGATACGCCTACTTTTGACACCGTCAGAGGTAATAGGACGTACACCAGCTTTGTAGACATAACAGCCTGCTCTGAAGATCTATTAGATCTAATAGACAACTGGAGGGTAGACCAGGAAATGACGAGCTCGGACCACAACACTATCCTACTCGACATAAGTCTCCTCAAGAGTAGAGGCCTTAGAGTGCAAAGAACCACGAGGCTATTTAATACGAAGAAAGCTAATTGGGACCTCTTCAGTAGAACGCTTTCTGATCTAAAATTAGAAAAAAATATCAATGTAGACCAAATTAAAAGTATCAATTCGACCGTAGATTTAGAAAAGACAATTATTGAATTTACCAAAATTATTACCGAGGCGTGTAACACTAGCATGCCTACAAAAAAGAGGACGGAGGTACTCAAAGTCCCATGGTGGAATGATGAGCTCGCAAGGCTGAAAAAAGTTGCCACTACCTTCAGGCGAAAAATTAGAAACGCGGCACCGTACCGCAAAGAAATAGTGGTAGCTGAGTACCTGGAAAAGAAAGAAGAATATGAGTGCCAAGCCAAGAAAGCCCAAATAGAAAGCTGGAAGGAGTTCTGTAGAAGACAGGACAAGGAAGGAGTATGGGACGGTATTTACCGCATCATCCGTAGGACCACCAGGAGACAAGAAGACTTGACCCTAACCAAAGAAGGTGTATTCCTGAACCCAAAGGAGTCAGCGAACTTACTAGTGGAGACATTCTACCCACAAGACCTGGAGGAAACTGACGACGAAAATCATCGCCGTGTCAGAGAAGCGGCAAAGCGGGTAAACGAGTGGAAACATGATGAGAGCCATGATCCACCGTTTACACTGCTGGAGCTAAAGACCGCGGCGGAAAGTTTCAACCCAAAGAAGGCCCCGGGAGCGGATGGCTTCACAGCAGATATCTGTAGCAGAGCTATCTACCAGGACCTGGACGCATCCCTTGCCCTTTACAACAAGTGTCTAGAATTAGGACACTTTCCGGACATCTGGAAGCAGGCAACCGTGGTAGTCCTGAGAAAACCGGGCAAGGACGATTATACGAACCCCAAAGCTTACAGACCTATTGGTCTGTTGCCGGTTTTGGGGAAGGTCCTGGAGAAGATGACAGTAGCAAGGATTAAATGGCACATTATACCGAGGATTAGTACTCGCCAGTTTGGATTCATGCCCCAGAAGAGCACCGAGGACGCCCTCTATACGCTAATACACCGAATCAAGGGTTTGATTGAGCGTAAAAAGCTAGTAACTCTAGTGTCATTGGATATAGAGGGGGCCTTCGACAGCGCATGGTGGCCGGCCATTAGAATCCGTCTGGCTGAGGAAAAGTGTCCGGTTAATATCAGGAGGCTACTGGATAGCTATCTGGCCTGCAGAAAAGTCAGTGTAAGATTCGCTGGGGAGGAATGCACTAGGAGCACCAACAAAGGTTGTGTGCAGGGGTCAATCGGTGGTCCCATCCTATGGAACCTTCTGTTGGACCCTCTACTTCGGGAACTAGAGCAAATGGGTGTGTACGTGCAGGCCTTTGCTGACGACGTGTGTATGATCTTTGACGGAGACACTGGACTTGACGTCTCGAGACAGGCCAACGCAGCGCTCGCCTACGTTCAGCAATGGGGAGTCAGAAACAAGTTGAAGTTTGCGCCGCATAAAACTTGCGCAATGGTTCTGACCAAGAAACTTAAGTACGACACCCCATTGTTGAGCATGGGGGGGGTCAGCGTCGGCATGTCGCGGGAGGTCAAGGTTCTAGGACTAACCATCGATGACCGACTTACTTTTAATGCGCATGTTGCGGCACAGTGCCGAAAGGCCCTTGATATTTACAAGCAGCTTTCCAAAGCTGCTAAGGTCGATTGGGGGCTGCACACGGACGTCATACGCTCTATTTATACGGCTACTATAGAGCCAATCATAATGTACGCATCTGCGGTGTGGGCACCTGCAGCTGGGAGGGTCGGGGTGGGCAAGTTGCTCGACACAGTGCAGAGGGGCTTCGCTCAGAAGCTCTGCAAATCGTACCGAACAGTTTCTCTACACTCGGCACTGGTGTTGGCGGGGATACTACCTCTTGGCCTCAGGATACAAGAAACAGCCGCATTGTACGAGGCAAAAAGAGGGTCGCCCCCGCCGGAACTGGGAGATAGAGAGGTGGAGTGTCCGGTGAGATTTGCAGAAGCTCCTCACCCGGCGGAACATATGGCCATGGAAATCATCCAACTGGTAGACCAAAGCCTTGTGGACAGGTACAATGTGCAGCAGGTGCGAATATTCACCGACGGCAGTAAGCTCGAGGGGAAGGTTGGGGCCGCGCTATCCTTATGGAATAGCGAGGCTGAAATTCAGAACCTCAAGCTCAGTCTGTCCGCATACTGCACAGTCTACCAGGCGGAGCTCCTGGCCATATGCAAAGCCACGAGCGTCATCCTCAAAAGGAGGGAGGTGACCTATGGTCTATATAGCGATTCGAGAGCCGCACTGGAGACGGTCGCGAACCATTGGTCCCTCCACCCTCTGGCTGTGGAGACGAGGGAGAACCTGCGGAAGGCCGTGGCCCAGGGCAAAGATGTATCCTTGTTCTGGGTCAAAGCTCATGCAGGACTGCCCGGAAACGAGCGCGCCGACGATCTGGCCAAGCGCGCGGCTTTAGCGTCAAAGAGGAAACCCGACTACGACCAGTGTCCAGTTTCATTTATTAAAAGACTATTACGACAAACATCCCTAAAGAAATGGAATAGTCGGTACAGTACTGGAGACACTGCGTCGGTCACTAAAATGTTCCTCCCTGACGTAATTGCCGCGTACCGGTTTGTTCGCAAGGCCAAGCCGGAGGGAAAACTCACCCAGATGCTCACGGGGCATGGTGGATTCTCTCAGTACTTGAGTCGTTTCAAGTGCAAGGAGAGTCCATCATGCATCTGTGAACCTCACGCCATTGAAGACGTCGCACATTTGCTTGTAGAATGTCCCGCACACGCTTTGGATAGATTTGACCTTGAACAGAAAATAGGAATGAAAGTTTGTAAAGATAATTTAAGTACACTTCTTACCAATAAACAAATCACCGACGACTTTACTGAGTACTGCATAAAAATTTGTAATATAGTAAACAAAAGAAACAAACAATAGATACATAATATTTGTTAAATTATATAATTACTTATATAAACTTTAGCAAAACTGTCACCTTAAGATAAGAAACAAAATAAAAGATAAGAAGTACAGTAATATTAATAAGAATATAACAAATAAGTTAGATAATAAGTAAAAATGTTATAATGGTAATAAGTAGTCATAAGAAAAATAATAAAATGTAACAATAGGAATAAATAGCTGAAAGAAAAAAGTAAAATGTAATAAGCTAAAAAAAAATCGGAGTGTTAGAAGAATAGACATAAAAATGTAGCAAAAATTATATCATAATATAGTATTAATGGATTAGGAAAATAAGTAATTATTAAATAAAGATGTACTAACTGGCGAAAAGTCCTCCCAGACAAGAAATAAAAAAAGACGATGGGAAAACCCCCCTCCTGTATTACAATCCTGGACCACTATCCGGGGATCAGACGCAACGCCCTGTGATGACGGGTGCAAAAAAAAAAAAAAAAAAAAAAAAAAAAAAAAAAAAAAAAAAAAAAAACCTAACCTAACCTAACCTAACCCAATAAATAACTTTGTCTCCTGGAGACCGATTTTGACACGGTTTTCGGCGTAATTGACGTTAAATAGGCTAGTACCTATTATCCGTACGGTGAAAATTCATTTTTCGCGACATTGATTTTCTTCCCTGGAACTTGTGAAATTTTCATCAAAATTCGAAATTTAAATATTTTTATCTCTAAATCTACTCATTATTTGGACTTCATTTTTCGGCAACATATTTATATCATCTGAACCTATATTCTGGCGAGCGTTTTCGCGAACCCGAATTTAGGTTCTCTTTCAAAATTTTCATTTTTCGACCAAAAAACAGGTTTTTCTTCGAAAACCCAAAATTTTTCTTCGGCTAAAAATCTAGTTTCTGCATAGTTCGCTAGGGCTCGCCGAGACGCGTCTAACGACACCTCGCACGCGAGTCTAGCTCACACAAAAAATTGTAAGATTGACGGGGAACGATTTTCAATACAAACCGATTTGCTTAGGAAATCTACCTTAGCGCGAGTGCACCGCACGAACATTTCAATAACTTTGTCTCCTGGAGACCGATTTTGACACGGTTTTCGGCGTAATTGACGTTAAATAGGCTAGTACCTATTATCCGTACGGTGAAAATTCATTTTTCGCGACATTGATTTTCTTCCCTGGAACTTGTGAAATTTTCATCAAAATTCGAAATTTAAATATTTTTATCTCTAAATCTACTCATTATTTGGACTTCATTTTTCGGCAACATATTTATATCATCTGAACCTATATTCTGGCGAGCGTTTTCGCGAACCCGAATTTAGGTTCTCTTTCAAAATTTTCATTTTTCGACCAAAAAACAGGTTTTTCTTCGAAAACCCAAAAATTTTCTTCGGCTAAAAATCTAGTTTCTGCATAGTTCGCTAGGGCTCGCCGAGACGCGTCTAACGACACCTCGCACGCGAGTCTAGCTCACACAAAAAATTGTAAGATTGACGGGGAACGATTTTCAATACAAACCGATTTGCTTAGGAAATCTACCTTAGCGCGAGTGCACCGCACGAACATTTCAATAACTTTGTCTCCTGGAGACCGATTTTGACACGGTTTTCGGCGTAA
This sequence comes from Leucania comma, assembly GCA_958295575.1. NCBI lineage: Eukaryota > Metazoa > Arthropoda > Insecta > Lepidoptera > Noctuidae > Leucania > Leucania comma. The sequence goes on from OY282464.1 coordinate 12,615, forward strand.
TTGACGTTAAATAGGCTAGTACCTATTATCCGTACGGTGAAAATTCATTTTTCGCGACATTGATTTTCTTCCCTGGAACTTGTGAAATTTTCATCAAAATTCGAAATTTAAATATTTTTATCTCTAAATCTACTCATTATTTGGACTTCATTTTTCGGCAACATATTTATATCATCTGAACCTATATTCTGGCGAGCGTTTTCGCGAACCCGAATTTAGGTTCTCTTTCAAAATTTTCATTTTTCGACCAAAAAACAGGTTTTTCTTCGAAAACCCAAAATTTTTCTTCGGCTAAAAATCTAGTTTCTGCATAGTTCGCTAGGGCTCGCCGAGACGCGTCTAACGACACCTCGCACGCGAGTCTAGCTCACACAAAAAATTGCCCGTCCACCCACCCTTTATATATAGGAAGGGAGTAAACAAAACTTTTTTCAAAAAGTTTTAATTTTGTTATATCCTTTGTTCCTTTTTTGTTCCGGGAAGGATAATAGATCGTCATTTTGACGCGCTTAGGATCTTTTCTCGCGCAAAAATTTTAATTTTAACAAATATTGACGAGTAATTGTTTTATTTTGCTTGACGTACTGGCCCCCCCTTTACAGGGACCAGTTCTTTAGTTTTAATTTTGACTATTATTGAATTTAATTATTTTATTACTGGCCCCCCTTTACAGGGACCAGACCTTAGATTTAATATAAATTTAGTAAATTTTAAAATATAAATTATTTCTGATTATATTCTCTTTATTTCCCCTCTATCATGTTCCTCTCCAGAACCCCCGCTAAAAAAGGCTCCATGGGTCCTCGTGTCTCTCCATCGAGTGCGGCACTCTCCATCACCTTCGAGGGGGAGATCTCCCCTCCCAGTGCTTCAACTCAAGCCTCTAGTGTGAGGCGAAGCATTGGAGAGTGGGAAAATGGCAAAATGGCGGAGTCTCAGCCTCTTCCTTCAGCCGCCGCGCACTCACCCAAGAAGGCTTCCCAGAAGTCCACACGGCGCGCTGCTCCTCAGCCGAACAGTAAGGCAGCAGTGCGCCGCACTTCTACTGAGACCCTGGGAACGTCACCTGGGACGAGCCAGCTGCAGCACAACAAACCCACTGATCGGGTGACCGAGGCTCGCAACTGCCTTCTACGCGCGAAATCACACTTAGGCGATTCGCGCAATTTGAGGGCAGACCTGAAAGCCGGGATCACCCAATCGGTGGAACGGCTGTACCAGCTGGTGAAAGAAGAGGCGGCGGCTGCTGAAAAACCAAAAGGGGCTGAGCTGGCGGGGGATGAGGCCAGTAAGGCAACACCTCCTCCGCCAGAAGCACCCAGGAGCCTCCGGGAGGTCGACTCGTTGCTCGTTTCCCTAGCGGAGCATAGCGCGCTGGTGAAGGAGAGCAACGAGAAGATGGAGCAGCTGAAGCAGGCGATGGAGAGGCAGGGGGAACTGTTGGAGAAGACGGTCACATACGCGAGTGTAGCGGCGGGTCCACCGAAAAGGCAGACCCCAGGAAGGACCGCGCTGCACTCCGTAGTGGTGACGTCCAAAGACGAGGGGGCCACTGGAGAGGAGGTCCTGCAAAAAATCAGAGAAGTTGTTAAAGCCAGGGATGGAGGAGTGGAAGTAGACCGTGTGCGAAGGGCCAAAGACCGTAAGATAATTATGGGGTGTAGGTCGATCGAGGAGCGAAACCGCTTGCGAGAGAGATTAGAGAAGGCAGGAGACCACCTCGCTGTCGAGGACGTGAAAAACAAAGACCCACTGCTGATCTTCCGGGGCGTCCTCCGCATCTACTCAGATGAGGAAGTGCTGGGGGCGCTACGCAACCAGAACAAGGATGTTTTTCGCGGCCTCGACGGCGGGGAGGATCGACTCGTCATCAAATATAAAAAGAACTCCAGAAACCCTCAAACCCAGAACGTGATAGTCAGCACGTCCCCGACAATATACAACAGGATGCTTGATAAGGGAAGAGCGCGTATAGATCTTCAGACCGTCTTCGTTGACGACCAGTCGCCACTGGTGCAGTGCACGAAGTGCCTAGGGTACGGGCATAGTCGGCGACTCTGTAAAGAGACTGCCGACTTATGCAGCCATTGTGGAGACCCTCACCTCCGTGCAGACTGTGCCCAGTGGCTGAAGGCGGATTGCCCAAAATGCCACAACTGTGTCAAGGCGAAGATGGAGAAGACGGACCACAACGCGTTCAGCCCCGAGTGTCCTGTTCGAGTCAGGTGGGACAGACTAGCACGTGCGTCCGTCGCCTACTGCTAAGGTGGTCCCAGTGGACACACTGCCGCACAAAATACTCCAGGTGAATCTTCAAAGGAAGAGACTGGCCACCCATGAGCTTATGATCGAGGCCGAGCAGCGCAAAGCCACCGTAGCGCTGATCCAGGAGCCCTACGTGGGTAACGCTAAAAGGATGAGCGGGACCAGAGGCGTCCGAATCTACCAGAGCACCAGGCAAGGAGAAGGGACTGTCAAAGCGGCAATAGCCGTTTTTGACCCAAGGCTTGCCGTTAGACAGTACCCAGAACTCACCACGAACAACATCGTCGTGGTGGGGATCCAAACTGGTGCCTGGAAATTAACTCTGGTCTCGTTCTACTTTGAGCCAGACCAGCCCTTAGGGCCATACCTGGACAGCCTCAGGAAGGTGGAAAGCGAGACCGGCCCGCATAGGCTCATAATGGGAGGAGACACCAACGCCTGGAGTGTTTGGTGGGGCAGTAGTGAGACTAATAGCAGAGGCGACGAGATGCTGGGGGCTCTCGACCAGCTGGGACTACAAATACTCAACAGAGGGGAAACTCCAACCTTCGACGTAGTTCGTGGCAACAGGCGTTACACGAGCTGCGTCGATGTCACAGCCTGCACAGCGGACATGCTGACGGTGACCGACGGCTGGCGGGTCGTCGATGACCTGACGGGGTCGGACCACAACGGCATCGAGTTCTTAATAAACCTCGAAAAGTCTGTGGGCATCACGGTACACCGGACTACCAGGATCTACAATACAAAGAAGGCAAATTGGGGCCAGTTTCGTAAGAAACTGGACCAAATTAAGCGAACGAACAAGATTACTGTAAGCCTGCTCGATCAGATCGACAGCGTGCACAATTTAGACCTGGTAGTCGAGGAACTAACGACGGCGGTACAAGACGCTTGTACCAAAGTGATGCCCAAAAAGAAGACAGTAGAGAAGTTAACCGTGCCGTGGTGGTCTGATGAACTCGCCAGCCTGAAAAGGCAGGTGGTCACCAAAAAGCGGAGGATCCGATGTGCAGCGCCGGTTCGTAGACCAATGGTTGTTGAGGAGTACCTGAAACAGAAAGCTGAGTACGAACAAGCAGTAGTCCAGGCAAAGGTCGAGAGCTGGAAGGGTTTCTGCGAGAAACAAGACAAAGAAGGCCTGTGGGAAGGGATATACAGGGTAATTCGAAGAACAGAAAAGAGAGAGGAGGACATACCGATGGTGAGGGATGCGAAGACATTGGACCCCGAAGAGTCAGCGAGGTTTCTAGCACAAACGTTCTACCCGGAGGACCGTCTGGAGGGGGACAACGAGGAGCACAAAAAGGTGCGGCAACGAGCGGAAGAGGTGAACGGGGGCAACCAAGTTGAACCCATGGACCCTCCGTTCACTCTTGACGAGCTAAGGCGAGCAGTCTCCTCGTTCAACCCCAAAAAAGCCCCCGGATCCGACGGTCTTACGGCGGACATATGGGGCCACGCGATCCACCAAGACCCAGACTTAGTTCTGCACTTGATGAACAAGTGCCTGGCGCATGGATACTTTCCACGGTCCTGGAAAGAGGCAACTGTCGTTGTGCTCCGCAAGCCCGCGAAAGAGGACTACACCACTCCGAAATCATACAGGCCGATTGGTCTTCTGCCTGTACTCGGCAAGGTCTACGAAAAGATGCTCGTGGCCCGACTCAAGTTCCATTTGCTACCCAGGATGAGTACTCGCCAGTACGGCTTCATGCCCCAAAAAAGCACCGAGGACTCCCTCTATACTCTCATGGGGCGCATTCGTGGCGGACTCAATGCAAAGAGGCTTGTCACGATTGTGTCTTTGGATATAGAGGGAGCCTTCGACAGCGCTTGGTGGCCTGCCATACGAGTCCGTCTGGCTGAGGAAAAGTGTCCTGTGAACTTGAGAAGGGTCTTCGACAGTTACTTGTCCGAGAGAGTGGTGAAGGTCCGGTACGCGGGAGTGGAGCATAAATCCAGGACTGAGAAGGGATGCGTCCAGGGGTCAATCAGTGGTCCCATATTATGGAACGTTGTGCTGGATCCTCTGCTGAAGGAACTCGAAAGTAGAGGGGTCTATTGTCAGGCGTTTGCGGACGATGTCGTCCTTGTGTTCGATGGGGAGACGGCACTTGACGTCCAAAGGGATGCCAATGTCGCCCTTGAGTACGTGCGCGCATGGGGTGTCACGAACAAGCTTAGGTTTGCGCCACACAAGACCAAAGCAATGCTGGTAACGCGCAAACTTAAGCATGACACCCCATGTCTCAGAATGGGCGGGGTGGACATTGGCATGTCTGAGGAAATCAAACTGCTCGGTCTCACCATCGATCACAAGTTGACTTTTAATAGCCACGTCGCAAACGTCTGCTCCCGAGCCATCGGTATTTATAAGCAGCTGTCGAGGGCTGCAAGGGTCAGTTGGGGTCTGCATCCTGAGGTCATCCGCTGTATCTATACAGCAGCAGTCGAACCCATCGTCCTGTACGCAGCGAGCGCGTGGTCGCCAGCCGCAACCAAAATTGGGGTCCAAAAGAAGCTGAACGCCGTCCAGAGGAGCTTCGCGCAGAAACTGTGCCGAGCCTATCGCACGGTCTCCTTACACTCAGCTCTGGTGCTGGCTGGGGTGCTCCCTCTCGACCTCCGAATTCGTGAGGCGGCCTCACTATATGAGGCCAAAAGGGGGTTGCCCCATCCAGCGCTGGGGGACAGGGAGATCGAGCGAGTGGCATCGGCACTGGATATGCCACATCCGGCTGAACAGAGGGCCATTGAACTGCAACGCCTGGTAGACGAGGAACAATATAATAACCACCGCGACTACGCGGTGAGGATCTTCACAGACGGCAGCAAAATTGAGGGCAAGGTCGGGGCCGCACTGTCCGTGTGGACCGACCAGACCGAGATCAGAGCCCTCAAGCTTGTGCTGCCGTCTTATAGTACCGTCTACCAGGCTGAGCTCCTCGCCCTCTGCGAAGCCGCGAAGGAGGTCCTCAGAAGGACCGAGACGGCGTTCGCTATCTACAGCGACTCCATGGCAGCTCTCCAAGCAGTCGTGAACCCCGAAGCCCTCCACGCCCTCGCAGTGGAAACGAGGGACGCCATCCGCCGCAGCAATACCCAGAACAAGAGCGTCTCCTTGTTCTGGGTCAAAGCTCACGCGGGGCTGGAGGGTAACGAGAGAGCCGACTCGCTCGCTAAGGAGGCTGCCTTAAGGTCCAAGCGGAGACCCCACTACGATAAATGCCCGGTTTCATTCGTTAAGCGTATGATCCGAATGGATACCCTCAGCGAATGGAACCGGCGGTATCGTACTGGGGAAACGGCGGCCACAACGAAATTATTCTTCCCGTGCGCGATCGCGGCGTACAGGACGGTGCGCAAGATAAGGGTGACCGGGGAGCTGACCCAGGCCCTAACGGGGCACGGTGGGTTCTCCGAGTATCTGACTCGTTTCAAATGCAAGGACAACCCAGCGTGCGCCTGCGACCCCGACAAGCAGGAGACAGTCCTTCATCTCCTGACGGATTGCCCTGTATATTCCTCCCACAGGCACAACTTTGAGATGACTGTCGATATGCCAGCTAATAAAGAGAATCTCTGTGTTCTTATAGCGGATAGCAAGAATCGAACCAAATTCATTGATTACATCGTGAAAATTGTGACATCCGTAAACAAACGGAATAAATAAATTTTAAAATTTAATAAAAGTGATAGTAATGACGAATCTTAAATATTTATATTCACTACTTACTTATTTATTTATTTAAAAGAATTTATAACACTAGTATAAGAATGAATTAATATTAATTAGAATTTTACAAAATTATGGCAATAATTATTTATAATATAAACTTTATTTTACTTAAAAAAAAAAAAAAAAATTAATAAATGAATTTTAAAACCTGCATCCCTAAACAAGGACCCTGCGTAACTTGGTGGCAGGGGCCCTTCGCATGGCAGGAGTGGTTTTTAGCCGGTAAGAGTCCGGCACTACCCAGACTGCCTTCATTGCGGGGCAGTCTGGGTGTCCATGATGGATTTCCCACTCCTGCCACTAAAAAAAAAAAAAAAAAAAAAAAAAAACCTAACCCAATAACTTTGTCTCCTGGAGACCGATTTTGACACGGTTTTCGGCGTAATTGACGTTAAATAGGCTAGTACCTATTATCCGTACGGTGAAAATTCATTTTTCGCGACATTGATTTTCTTCCCTGGAACTTGTGAAATTTTCATCAAAATTCGAAATTCAAAATATTTTTATCTCTAAATCTATTTATTATTTGGACTTCATTTTTCGGCAACATATTCATATCATCTGAACCTATGTTCTGGCGAGCGTTTTCGCGAACCCGAATCTAGGTTCTCTTTCAAAATTTTCATTTTTCGACCAAAAAACAGGTTTTTCTTCGAAAACCCTAAATTTTTCTTCGGCTAAAAATCTAGTTTCTGCATAGTTCGCTAGGGCTCGCCGAGACGCGTCTAACGACACCTCGCACGCGAGTCTAGCTCACACAAAAAATTGCCCACCCACCCACCCTCTATATATAGGAAGGTAGGGTACAACACATTTCATCTGAAAATTTCACATTTTATTTATTTTATTTTTGGATTTAGGGAATGATATAAATTTGTTTATTTGACGCACGTAACCCATACTTTTAATGATTTGACTCGTTTTGAGGACCTTGTTTTAATTTATTGACACCTCTTTTGAGAAAAAAAAAAATTTTGACTTTATTTTAAGACTCACTGATCCCCCCTTTACAGGGATCAGTACATTAATACAATTATAATTACAACATTTATTTTAATTTATTTTATTTTGATTATTTTATTTTTATTCGATCTCCCTTCCCATCATCATGTTCCTCTCCAGGACACCTGCAAAAAAGATCTCCACGGGTCCCCAAGTCTCTCCATCGAATCCAGCACTCTCAATCACCTTCGACAAGGAGCTCTCCCCTCCCAATGCTTCAACTCAGGCCTCTCGTGTGAGGCGAAGCATTGGTGAGTGGGAAAATGGTCAGATGGCGGAATCTCGGCCCCTTCAGTCAGCCACCGCTCTCTCACCCAAGAGTTTGGCCCCAGTGGTGACGGCTTCCCAAAGGCCCACTCGGCGCGCTGCGTCTCAGCTGAACAGCAAGGCAGTGGCGCGCCGTACCTCTACTGAGTCGGTGGGGGTGTCACCGGTGATGAACCAGCTCCAGCCCAGTAAGGCCACCGATCGGGTGACCGAGGCGCGCAACTGCCTTCTGCGCGCGAAATCGCTTCTTGGCGATTCGCGCAACCTGAGGGCAGATCTTAAAGCTGGGATCACCCAATCGGTGGAACGACTGTACCAGCTGGTGAAGGAAGAGGCGGCGGCCACAGAACAAGCGAAGGGGACTGAGCTGGCGGGGGACGAGGCTATTAAGCCAGCGTCTCTGCCAGAAGCTACCAAGAGCATTCCGGAGGTCGACTCGTTGCTCGCTTCACTAGCGGAGCATAGCGCGCTGGTGAAGGAGAGCAGCGAGAAGATGGAGAGACTGCAGCGAGCGATGGAGAGGCAGGGGGAAATACTGGAGAAGACGGCCACTTACGCGAGTGTAGCAGCGGGTCCACCGAAAAGGCAGACCCCAGGTAGGACCGCGCTGCACTCGATCGTGGTGACGTCTAAAGACGAAGGGGATTCTGGAGAGGACGTGATTAAGAAAATAAGAGAAGCAGTTAAAGCCAGAGAAGGAGGGGTAGAAATAGAGAATGTGAGAAAGGCTAAAGACCGGAAAATTATCATGGGCTGTAGGTCGGCGGAAGACAGGAAAAGGGTGAAGGACAGGATCGCGAAGTCAGGAGACCACCTCGTTGTCGAGGACGTAAAGAACAAAGACCCACTGCTAGTGTTCCGCGGCGTCCTCCGCATACACTCAGACGAGGAATTGCTGGAGGCGCTGCGGAATCAAAACCGGGATGTCTTCCACGGCCTCGACAACGGGGAGGATCGAATGACGATTAAGTATAGAAGGAACGCGCGGAACCCCCAAACTCTAAATGTGGTTGTCAGCACGTCCCCTACTGTCTGGAGCAGGATGCTCGATAAGGGAAGAGCGCGTGTGGATCTCCAAACCGTCTTCGTTGACGACCAGTCGCCGCTGGTGCAGTGCACTAGGTGTCTGGCATATGGGCATAGTCGGCGGCTCTGTAAAGAACTGGCCGACTCATGCTGCCATTGTGGAGGCCAACACCTACGAGCAGAATGTCCCCAGTGGCTGAAGGCGGAAACACCACGATGCCCAAACTGCGTCAAGGCGAAGATGGAGAGAACCGACCACAACGCTTTCAACCCCGAGTGTCCTGTTCGGGTCAGGTGGGACAGGCTGGCACGTGCATCCGTCGCCTACTGCTAAGGTGGTCCCGGAGAACACGATGCCGCACAAGATACTCCAAGTGAATCTTCAGAGGAAGAAACTGGCGACTCAGGAGCTTATGCTTGAGGCCGAGCAGCGCAAAGCCACTGCAGCGCTGATCCAGGAGCCCTACGTGGGCAGTGCAAGAAGGATGAGCGTGACCAGAGGTGTCCGAATCTTCCAGAGCACCGGTCAAGGAGAAGGGACTGTCAAAGCGGCAATAGCCGTATTTGACCCAAACGTTACCGTTAGACAGTACCCAGAACTCACCACGAACAACATCGTCGTGGTGGGGATCCAAACCGGTGCCTGGAAACTAACTCTGGTCTCGTTCTACTTTGAGCCTGATCAGCCCATAGGACCATACCTGGACAGCCTCAGAAAAGTGGAAAGCGAGACCGGCCCACATAAGCTCATCGTGGGGGGAGACGCCAACGCTTGGAGTATCTGGTGGGGCAGTAATGAGACGAATAGCAGAGGCGACGAGATGCTGGGAGCTCTCGACCAGCTTGGACTACAGGTACTGAACAGAGGGGAAACTCCAACCTTCGACGTAGTTCGTGGTAACAGGCGTTACACGAGCTGCGTCGACGTCACAGCCTGCACGGCGGATATGCTGACGGTGACCGACGGCTGGCGAGTCGTCGATGACTTGACGGGGTCGGACCACAACGGCATTGAGTTCAGCGTTCATCTCGCTAGGTCTTCGGGTGTCGCGGTCAACCGGACTACCAGGATCTATAATACCAGAAAAGCAAATTGGGCGCAGTTTCGTAAGAAACTGCGCCAAATTATGCAACGGGATAACACCGTAAGCCTGATCGATAACATCGACAGCAGGGACAAAATAGACCTGGTAGTCGAGGGACTCACTACGGCAGTGCAAGATGCCTGTACATCCGCGATGCCCAAGAAGAAGACGGTAGAAAAGCTGGCAGTGCCGTGGTGGTCTGATGAACTCGCCAGTCTGAAGAGGCAAGTGGTCACCAAAAAGCGGAGAATCCGTTGTGCAGCGTCAGTCCGGAGACCCAAGGTTGTTGAGGAGTACCTGAAACAGAAAGAAGAGTACGAGCGTGCGGTAGTCCAAGCAAAAGTCGAGAGCTGGAAGGGGTTTTGCGCGAAGCAAGATAGGGAAGGCCTGTGGGAGGGCATATACCGGGTAATCCGTAGGACGGAGAAGAGAGAAGAGGATTTGCCGATGGTGAGGGATGGCAGGACTCTGGACCCCGAGTCCTCGGCGAGGTATCTGGCGGAGACTTTTTACCCAGAAGACCGTTCGGAGGGGGACAACGAGGAGCACAGAAGGGTGCGGCAACGAGCCGAAGAGGTGAACGGGGGGAACGAAGTTGAACCTTTGGACCCTCCCTTCACACTCGACGAGCTGGAGCGAGCTGTCTCCTCGTTCAACCCCAAAAAAGCCCCCGGTTCCGACGGTCTGACGGCGGACATATGGGGCCACACGATCCGTCAAGACCCAGACTTAGTTCTGCGCTTGGTAAACAAGTGCCTGGCGCATGGATACTTTCCACGGTCCTGGAAAGAGGCAACCGTCGTCGTGCTCCGCAAGCCCGCGAAAGACGACTACACCACCCCGAAGTCATACAGGCCAATTGGGCTTTTGCCTGTCCTCGGCAAGATCTTTGAAAAGATGTTCGTGGCCCGACTCAAGTTTCATCTCTTACCCAGGATGAGTACTCGCCAGTACGGCTTCATGCCCCAGCGAAGCACCGAGGACTCCCTCTATACTCTGATGGGACACATTCGTGGCAGACTTAATGCAAAAAGACTTGTCACGGTTGTGTCCTTGGATATAGAGGGAGCCTTCGATAGCGCCTGGTGGCCGGCTATACGGGTCCGTCTGGCTGAGGAAAAGTGTCCTGTGAACTTGAGACGGGTCATGGACAGCTACTTGTCCGAGAGGGTGGTGAAAGTCAGGTACGCGGGAGTGGAGTACGAATCCAGGACCGAGAAGGGATGCGTCCAGGGGTCCATCGGTGGTCCCATAGTTTGGAACGTTCTGCTGGATCCTCTGCTGAAGGGTCTAGAGTCGATGGGCGTGTATTGCCAGGCGTTTGCTGACGACATTGTCCTTGTGTTCGATGGGGAGACTGCACTTGAAGTCCAAAGGGATGCCAATGTCGCACTCGAGTACGTGCGAGCGTGGGGTGTCACGAATAAGCTTCGGTTTGCGCCGCACAAGACCAAAGCAATGCTGGTCACGCGCAAACTGAAGCATGACACCCCATGTCTCAGGATGGGCGGAGTAGACATTGGCATGTCGGACCAAATCAAGCTGCTCGGTCTCACCATCGACCACAAGTTGACATTTAACACCCACGTCGCAAACGTCTGTTCCCGAGCCATCGGCATTTACAAGCAGCTGTCGCGGGCTGCTAGGGTCAGTTGGGGTCTCCATCCAGAGGTAATCCGCTGCATCTATACGGCTGCAGTGGAGCCTATCATCTTGTACGCAGCGAGCGCGTGGTCGCCGGCCGCAAAGAAAGTCGGGGTGCAAAAGAAGCTGAGCGCCGTCCAGAGGAGCTTCGCGCAAAAGCTGTGCCGGGCCTACCGCACGGTCTCCCTAAACTCAGCACTGGTGCTGGCTGGGATACTCCCTCTTGATCTCCGAATTCAGGAGGCAGCCTCGCTCTACGAGGCCAAGAGAGGGGTACCCCATCCAGCGCTAGGAGATCGGGAGATCGAGCGTGTGGTATCGGCACTGCAGATGCCACATCCGGCTGAGCAGAGGGCTATTGAACTGCGACGTCTGGTAGACGAGGAACAGTATAACGAGCACCGCAATTATGCGGTGCGTATTTTCACAGACGGCAGCAAGATTGAGGGCAAAGTCGGTGCCGCACTGTCAGTATGGACTGGCGACGCGGAGACGAAGGCCCTCAAGCTTGCTCTGCCGTCTTATAGTACCGTCTACCAGGCAGAGCTCCTCGCCCTCTGCAAAGCCGCGAAGGAAGCCCTCCGAAGGACCGAGACGGCGTTCGCTATCTATAGCGACTCCATGGCAGCTCTCCAAGCAGTCGTGAACCCCGAAGCCCTCCACGCCCTTGCAGTGGAAGCAAGGGACGCCATCCGCCGCAGCAACGCCCAGAACAAGAGCGTCTCCTTGTTCTGGGTCAAAGCTCACGCGGGGCTGGAGGGTAACGAGAGAGCCGACTTGCTCGCAAAAGAGGCTGCCCTGAAGTCGAAGCGGCAACCCGACTACGACAAATGCCCGGTTTCATTCGTCAAACGTATGATCCGATTGGAGACGTTGGGCGAATGGAACCGGAGATATTGTGAAGGAGAAACGGCGGCCACGACAAAGATGTTTTTCCCTTGTGCGATCGCTGCGTACAGGACGGTGAGGAAGATGGAGATCACCAAGGAACTGACTCAAGCCCTAACAGGACACGGCGGGTTCTCCGAATACCTGACGCGCTTCAAGTGCAAGGAGAACCCGGCGTGCGCCTGCGACCCCGACACACAGGAGACAGTCCTCCACCTCCTCACGGATTGCCCGGTGTATGCCTCCCTTAGATACGACCTAGAAATGAAGATTGGGGACAAAATTAAAAGAGAAAATCTTAGCGTTCTAATAGGAAGAAAAACGTACAGAGACATCTTTATAGAGTTTATTACAAAAATTGTTGTGTCAGTAAATAGACGAAATAAAACTTAAATGATTAATAACAAATGAATATAGACATTTTACTATTTATTGACTTTAACCTGTGATATTTTAGATTTTAACCTGTGATATTTGAATTAGTTATTTTTTAAGTAATTTATGGCAATTATAAATTTTAAGTTTTAACGTAATTAAATTATTTATTCATTTATTATTATTATTATATTCTATTACTTTTATACGTATTAAATTAAATGACTAAAATTCAAAAATGAGAATTAATATTATAAGGATTTTACTATTTATTTAAACAAATATTTACAAGAAAACAGTAATAAACCGAAATTGAAATCAAACCTACAGTCCATACAAAGCCCCTGCGAAACATGACGGCAGGGGGGCCTTTCGCATGGCAGGAGTGGTTTTTAGCCGGTAGGAGTCCGGCACTACCCAGTCTGCCCTCATTGTGGGGTAGTCTGGGTGTCCATGACGGATTTCCCACTCCTGCCACAAAAAAAAAAAAAAAAAAAAAAAAAAAAAAAAAAAAAAAAAAAAAAAAAACCTAACCTAACCTAACCTAACCTAACCTAACCTAACCTAACCTAACCTAACCTAACCTAACCTAACCTAACCTAACCTAACCTAACCTAACCTAACCTAACCAGTTCCCCCCCAACCCTCGTGGCGGTCGGATCGTTTTTGGTGTCGCTCCGCACTTAAAAATTTGAAAAAGTGGTCTAAAATCATCCGATTTCAACGAAACAAGTGTCAGTCGACGCGTAAAGATTCGGCTCGTGCCATTGAGTGAAAGTGGTGTTATTGGATCACAGTGGAAAGCAGGGGAAAAGGAAAAACCGTGTAGAGGTTATGTTTTCCTAAGTGCTAAACCTTAAGAACGCTTGCGGCGCGAAAACTAGAGCGGCGACCCCCAATTTTATTACACAATTTTATGCGGAGGGGAAAGATCTACTTGCGAGGAATTTTCTGGAATTTTCTAGAAGGAAATCAGGGAGAAAACTGGGAAAAACTGGAAACCACGTGTGCACGAGGTAGCAGAAAGAGCTGTCGCAGAGACGTCGTTTCTTCGCAGCTTCCTGCCCCGTCAACGGAGAAGACCCCCGGTGCCCTTAGAAAATTTTTAAGTTAAGTAGTTATATAGATATTAAGTAAAGAAAATAAGAAAATTGACTTTGAATATCTCGGAAACCACAGTGCTAACATATTGTTATTTTACAAAATCTAGCTGCGCGCTCGAGTCATTAACTTAAATCTTTTCATCAATTAATTTTATCACTTTTGGTTTTCGAGAAAATTAATTTAAACTGAAAAAACCGGTTTTTAATTAAAAAACCACGTATATTTTTTTATTTTCTAAAATTTTATTTTATATTCCTGTAAGGCGTTAATTTACCTATTTTATGCATATTTTTTTAGAATTTTAAGACTTTTGGTTCAGGAGATATGGAATTTTAAGGAATTTTCGTGAATTAACTAGTAAATAACTATCTTTTAATTAATTTGACACTTAAGGAAGGTCGAACTAGTTATTAGCATCTCCTATAACCAAAATCTCGACCTTCTAGGACGACTAAACAATAATTCACGCGAAAATATTACAGTTTCGGCCATATTTGAACTTAGGTCTTAAACTTTGAAATTCCATAGCTCCTCATCTAAGTAACATAGAAGGACCGGATTTTCGCGGGTGTCACAACGGTACTGTCTAGAACATAATTTCAAGGTTTTCAGGCGTTTTCAGTGCCTGAGATTTTTCAGCGCTGAAACGGTTTTCAGCGGTTAGACGGAGTCAGGGGACACAAGGGGATCGAAACCGCGTCTCTCTCCGGCGAACGGTTGCGGAGTTAGAGCCACACAAAGTTGGCATTTGACAGTTGGGCGGCCATTTTAAAAATTTTTGACTGGGCATAGCTCTGGTCTTGGTAGTCGTGGAGAGTTGCGGTTTGCGGATCGGGGCTTGGAGAGCCTGTCTCTGTCTGGCCAGCTGGTTTTCAGGTGATTTGGCGCTGAAAATTTTCAGGATCCTGATTGCCTTTTTGCGGGGTAGGGCAGGTTGAGCCGAGCCAGACAAGCCCAAGCACGGGTGTTCTGCGGTCGCGGGAAGGAGAGTTATACCGGCTTGAAAGTGAACTTTGACAGACCTAGAACTGTCAAACGAAATTTCAGGCACGGATAACTCCCGAACCGAGGGTCGTAGAGGATCCCAGTTTCCTCGGGAGACATTGGCAGGCTTTAGTCTTTCCGTCTGGGGTGGCTTTGCTGAAATCCCTGCTGAAAAATTTTTTCAGGCTGAAACCCCCACGGGGCGATAGAACTCGTTGAGCCAATTTCGGAGAACCCGGGAACGGTGGTTTTCGGTCGAGGGGTTCAGGAGAAAACGCAGTTAGCCTAAATTCAGTCACCATCTTGGGTAGTTAGCCTAAAATTTCAGACTGCTATATCTCCGGGACCCTTAGTAGTAGACCCACCGAGCTTGGGCTCATTCGAGAGGGCTTGGAGAGGGCTTTCTTTTTAAGGGTAGAGTTTGGCTCTATGTAGAGACGAAAGAATTTTTCTGCTTTTTTGAACTCGTTTTATAGTTTATTAAATTGAGACAGCCCGTGACACACGAGAAAATTCACCGGACATTCATTCCCAATAGTGGGAATCGATATTGTTGGTTTTAGATTAGATAAAATATTTTCTGACTGTGTATTTTACAAAACGGGCCGGTGTACTTACCGATTACTGTTATTCTATTGACTTCAGACGGCATCCCCCTTCTACAGGGATAGCAATACTAGTTTCGACCACTCACCGTCCCCTTTTACAAGGACAGTGCAGCATTTACGGTGTATTCTAGTACTCTTATTTAGAATCTGATATCCCCTATATACAGGGACAGCAGAACAGAGTAGGACAATAGGATTTAAAATTTTAACATTTAGACGATCTACCCACTGATCAGACAACATGCCTCTTGCACACACGCCCCGCAAGCAAGCAGCACCAGATACTGACTCCCCAGGGGACAAGGAGAGGGCAGGACCCTCTCCTAAAACGACACCCACCCCAAGTGTTCGTAAGAGCATTGGGGAGTGGGAAAGTAGCAAAGTCAGGGACCAAAGGGCAGCTGCATCGACCACATTTATTATGTCACCTAAAAAGCAAGTGCAGCTCCCAGCGGCCCTCCCCAAAGTTGCACCAAAGGTCACACTGTCTCAAACTGCGAGGGAGACGAAGAAGCGAAGCTCTTTAGAGATCGCGGGCGGGTCACAAAAGTCGATAGCTTCGGTTGATAGAGTGACCGAAGGCCGAACCTGGCTTCAGAGAGCAAAAACCCAATTAGGGGAATCACGCAATCTGAAGTCAGAAATTAAGGCAGGTATCACTCTCGCGGTGGACTCCATGTATAGGATTATTAAGGAAGCAGCAGCGGAAATGGAAGCCCTCAAGCAAAAATCTGGCTACTTGGAGGCCAGGGACCCTGTATCCCCCCTCTGTGTTAATGCACGGAGGGAGAATACAGGAGATGTTAACGAAAAGAACAGGACAGAGGATACATTTCTCCTGATTAATAAGATCGAGGTGCACTCCAAGCTGCTAGAGGAAAATAATAAGCGTATGGAGGAGTTAAAAACAGCACTGGAGGAGCGAAAGTCGCAGACAGAGACACTCTCATACGCAGAGGTGGCTGCGGCCCGGGGTGGGGGTGTGACGTTTGAAAGGCGGAACACACTGCATTCGGTGGTAGTCACCTCGAAAGATGAGACAGAAACTGGGGAGGAAGTACTGGAGAGGGTAAGAAAGGCAGTAGAAGCAAAAGAAGGTTGGGTGAAAGTTGAAAGGGTGAGAAAGGCAAAAAATAGAAAGGTAGTCATGGGATTCCAGACGGAGGATGAAAGGGACAGAGTGAAAGAGAGATTAGAGAGTAATAGCGTCAATCTCACCGTGGAGGCGGTGAAAAACAAGGACCCGATGCTGATACTCAGAGATGTCTTGGCCGTAAATACCGATGAAGACATCCAAAAGGCTCTGAGGAATCAGAATCGGGACGTTTTTCGCGGCCTCCACGACGGGGAGGACAGAATGGAAGTGAGATACAGAAGGAAGACCAGAAATCCGCACTCTGTACATATAGTGCTGAGCACGTCCCCTGAGTTATGGCAGCGAGTCACAAAAAGAGGATATGTTCATGTGGACCTCCAGAGAATTCGGGTCGAAGATCAGACCCCACTCATGCAGTGCACTCGCTGCCTGGCTTACGGACATGGGCGAAGGCACTGTACAGAGAAAGCGGACTTGTGCAGTCATTGCGGTGGTCCCCATTTAAAAACAGAATGCTCGGACTGGATAGCGGGGGGCACGGCAGTGTGTCGGAACTGTGAAAGAGCAAATATGTTGAATAAAGAACATAACGCTTTCAGTTCCGAATGCCCTGTCCGCCGAAAATGGGATGCAATAGCGCGGTCAACCACTGCATATTGCTAAAGGCGCACCAGAGGAAAAAATCGCCTTTAAATTCGCACAGGCTAACCTCCAAAGAAAAAAGCTGGCAACCAACGAGCTGCTATTGGAGGCAGAGAAACGCGGAATTGCTGTGGCACTCTTGCAGGAGCCATATGTCGGTAGCTCAAGAAATATGAGGAGCCAGAGTGGAGTGCGGGTCTTCCAAGACACTGGTACCGGAGATGGGATTGTAAAAGCAGCGATCTTAGTCTTTGACAAAAACATCAAAGTGATACAATACCCGAAACTAACCACGGAAAATATCGCCGTGGTTGGAATCCAAACCAGTGCTTGGAAGATCACACTCGCCTCTATCTATTTCGAACCAGATAAGCCAGTGGAGCCCTACCTCAACCACCTCCGGCAAATTGGCACTGCAAATGGCTCAAAACCGTTTCTAGTTGGAGGTGATGCCAACGCGAAGAGCACCTGGTGGGGGAGCGCGGTGGTTGACCGCAGGGGAGAGGATGTGTGCGGGACTCTCAGCGGGCTCGGGCTGAATATCCTCAATATAGGCGAAACTCCGACGTTCGATACCATCAGGGGAGGACAGCGCATCAGCAGTCATATTGACCTCACAGCATGCTCCGACAACATCCTTGAGCTGGTAGAGCAGTGGAATGTCGACGAAAGCCTCACGAGCTCCGACCATAATGGCATACTCTTTAGCCTTAGATTGGAAAGAGCAAAAGGGGTCCAAGTAGAAAGAACGACGCGCATGTTTAATACAAAAAAGGCAAATTGGGCAAAATTTCATGAGAAATTCAACCAATTAAGAATAGATTACAAATTCCATAAATCCGAAATAGAGCAAATTGATAATACAGACACATTAGACACCACAGCCAATAATTATACAAAAATTTTACAAGAAGCATGCCGCGCAGCTATGCCCATTAAAAAAGCTAAAGAAAAACTTTCCATGCCATGGTGGTCGGAGAAACTCGCTGAGATGAAAAAGAGCGTCGCTACCAGCAAAAGGAGAATATGGTGCGCTGCTCCGGTTCGGAGACAGAAGGTTGTCGACGAATATTTAAGACGTAAAAAGGAGTATGAGGAAGAAGCAGCTCGGGCCCAGACTGAGAGCTGGAAAGAATTTTGCAATAAACAAGATAGGGAAGGGGTTTGGGAGGGGATATATAGGGTTATCAGGAGGACAACACAAAGAGGGGAGGATTTGCCGCTGATGGAGGATGGGAAGGTGCTTGACGCGAAAGCCTCAGTGAGACTGCTAGCGGAGACTTTCTATCCAGAAGATCTTGCAAGCACCGACAACACCCATCACAGCAATATTAGAGCAGAGGCGGAAAAAGTCAATGAAGCAAACGAATTTGACTCCCAAGATCCACCTTTTACGCGGATCGAATTGAAAAGTGCGTGTGAATCCTTTAACCCTAAAAAGGCTCCGGGAATGGACGGCCTCACGGCAGACATCTGCAGCCAAGCCATTGGAGGGGAACCCGATGCCTTCCTGGCCCTTCTGAACCAATGCCTAAAACATGGATATTTCCCAAAGTCTTGGAAGGAGGTAACGGTGGTGGTATTAAAAAAGCCTGGAAAAACCGATTACACCACCCCAAAATCTTATAGACCCATCGGCCTTCTGCCGGTTTTGGGCAAGGTATTTGAGAAGATGTTGATGGCTCGCCTTAGGTTCTACATAGCACCAAGGATGAGTACTCGCCAGTACGGCTTTATGCCCCAGAGGAGCACCGAAGACTCCCTCTATGATCTTATGAAACACATAAAAGGAAAACTTGGCTTAAAGAAGATAGTAGTACTAGTATCTCTGGACATAGAGGGAGCCTTCGATAGCGCCTGGTGGCCAGCAATAAGGGTCCGACTGGCTGAGGAAAAGTGTCCTGTGAACCTGAGGAGGGTCATCGACAGCTACCTAAGGGACAGAGGGGTCAGGGTCAGGTATGCGGGTGAAGAATTCTTTAAAGGCACGACCAAAGGTTGTGTGCAGGGTTCTATTGGGGGCCCAAATTTCTGGAACCTGCTGCTGGATCCCCTCCTGAAAACTCTGATGGCAAAAGATGTTTACATACAGGCGTTCGCAGACGATGTGGTCCTTGTCTTCGACGGTGACACAGCGATGGAAATTGAACATAAGGCGAATGGAGCCCTCGAACATGTTCGGGCGTGGGGTGTCGATAACAAGTTAAAATTTGCGCCGCAAAAGACAAACGCGATGACAATAACAAGGAAACTTAAATACGACACCCCACGGCTGAGCATGGGCGGGGTCGAATTAACTATGTCCAAGGAAATCAAGATCCTGGGTGTCACCGTCGACGACAAGCTGACGTTCAACACGCACGTACGGAACGTCTGTAAAAAAGCAATTGGGGTACATAAGCAGTTGTGCAAAGCAGCAAAAATCAGCTGGGGTCTGAATCCTGAAATCATCAGAACTATTTATGTGGCGACGATAGAACCGATCATCCTGTACGCTGCCAGTGTATGGGCGCCAGCGGCAGGAAAGCTGGGCATCAGGAAACAGTTGGGCGTCGTGCAACGCGGAATAACACAAAAAATGTGTAAAGCATACCGTACCGTCTCCCTTAACTCAGCACTACTTTTGGCAGGGATGCTTCCCCTGGATCTCCGAGCTCTAGAGATGGCCTCACTGTACGAGGCCAAGAGGGGAGTATCACTGCAGGTGCTGGGGGACCGGGAGATGGAGCGACCAGTGTCGGCGCTAAAGTCTCCACATCCTGCCAGCCGTATCGCCTTGGAGTTCAAAAGTCTGGTGGACCAGGAGCAGGTTGACGCCAGTGCCAAACCAGAGGTGAGGATATTCACTGATGGGAGCAAAATTGGGGGGCGTGTCGGCGCTGCGCTGTCCTTGTGGAACAGCGAGGCCGAAACACGTTCCCTCAAGCTGGCGTTACCAGACTACTGCACAGTCTACCAGGCTGAGCTCCTGGCGATATGTAGGGCATCGAGGGAGATTCGGAAAAGTGCGGCGTCCACTTTTGGTATATATAGCGACTCGATGGCGGCCCTCATGTCAGTGATAAACCACAGTTGCCTTCATCCCCTGGCAGTGGAAGCTAGAGAAAATCTAGCAGCTATTTCTCTCCAGAACAAGATAGTAAACTTGTTCTGGATTAAAGCTCACGCAGGGATTGAAGGTAACGAGCGAGTGGATCAGCTGGCAAAAGAGGCCGCCCTTAAGAGCAAAAAGAGGCCGGAGTACGATCTATGTCCTGTCTCATTCGTCAAGCGTTGCATTCGTACGGCAACGCTTGACGAGTGGAACAGCAGATATAAAACCGGCACTGCGGCCTCTGTTACCAAAATATTTTTCCCGGATGCGGTGGCGGCGTACAGGATAATCAGGAAGCTTAAAATCGATGGTCACCTGACTCAGGCCATGACGGGGCACGGTGGATTCTCCGAATACTTGTATCGGTTCAAGTGCAAGGAGAGTCCATCGTGCATCTGTGACCCGAACGTGGAGGAGTCGATACCGCATTTGCTGCTTGAATGTCCTGTTCATGCTCATGAAAGGAGTAATATAGAGCAGGAACTAGAAACAGACCTAAATAGAAACAGTATAGGAGAAATAATGCTGAGGAAAAATCGAATCAAGTTTCTAAACTACTGTGTGAAAATTGTACAAAAGGTAATAAATAGGAATAAGAGTAATCGGTAGAGTATGCAACCGTTATATAGTAAATATATATAAGTGAGCATATAAAATATTTAGAAAAGTAAGCGAGAATATAGTAAACAGTAGGATTTAGAATATAAGAAATGTAAATAAGAAGAAAATTAGAAATACAAAGAACTAGTAACATAAGATAAAAATTGTACCTTAGAATATAAGAACATGTATTGTACCTACAAAGCCGTCAATATAGTACCGGGAAAAAAAAAAAAAAAAAAAAAAAAAAAAAAAAAAAAAAAAAAAAAAAACAGTAGAAAATGTATGCGGAATTAGCAATATGTAAATAAACAAATGTATTATATAAATACAGTTTTAGAATCTAGATGTTATAAAAATAAAATAAGTAAAATAAGGTATATTGTAAAATAGAATGTAAGAAATATAAAAATAAACAGTGCAAAAGAAAGTGTACAATGTGCCTAGAATGTAAGAACCTAGAAAATGTAAAATTGTAAACTACTGGAAATAAAAAAGTTGTCAGTGTATTATTAACCCCTAAAAAAGGAAATAAAGAAATGAAATAAAGAAATGTACGGGCAAAGAAATAGATAGGCCGTAAAGTAGATAAAATGGGAGTCCCACCCATGTTAAAGAATAAAAGAGGAAGGATGAAAGAAAGATATTGTATGAAGAATAAAAGTGCGAGAGGCAAGCAAGCGAGAACTGGTATGAAAGAGAGAACTAGTTTAGAAAAAGACCCTGGTAATGTCAGGGGTAGAGATTATAAAAAAAAAAAAAAAAAAAAAAAAAAAAAAAAAAAAAAAAAAAAAAAACCTAACCTAACCTAACCTAACCTAACCTAACCTAACCTAACCTAACCTAACCTAACCTAACCTAACCTAACCTAACCAGTCTGAGCCCAGCCGCGCTCGAGAACGCATCGTTTTCGTATCGCTCCGTACCAAAAAATTCGAAAAAGTGGTCAAAAGTAATCCGATTGCAGTGAAACAAGTGTCAGTTGATGTGGAAAGAGCCGGGTCACGGCATACAGTGAAAGTTGTGTTGATGGATTGCAGTGGAAAGCGAGAAAAAGGGAAAAACCGCAAATAGGTTATAATTCCCAAAGTGAATAAACACATAAGTGCTTACGCTGCGAAAACTAAAGCGGTGACCCCCCAGTTTTATTTGACCAATCTGTGCGGAAGGGACAGACCTACAAGCCAGGATTTTCCTGGAATTTTCCGGGCGAAAATCTGAGAGAAAATAGAGGAAAACCAAAAACCACGTGTGCACGAGGTAGCAGAAGGAGCAGTGGCAGAGACACCGTTTCTTCGCAGCTTCGTGCCCCGTCATCGAAGAAGACCTCTTATGTGCTCAGAAGATTTTTTCGCTAAGTAGTTTTTCAGTAGTTTTACTTAGAAAATAGAAAGTTTAGGCTTGAATATCTCGGAAACTACAGTGATTACCTATTCTTTTTTTATAAGAATTAGTTGCGCGCTAGAGTCTTTAACTTCATAATACTTGTTTTATAATTTTATCCAAACTGGTTACCGAGATATTCAAATTTTATTGAAAAATCCGTTTTTTGTTCAAAAAATCCGTTTTGACTCATATTTTTGAACATTTTATATTGTACTCTTATAAGGCCTTAATTAAGATAATTTATAAATATTTTTGCATAATTTTATGACTTTTGGTTAAGGAGATATTGAATTTCGAAGATTTTTCTTGAATTAACCAAGAAATAAACATTTTATTATAAATTTGACACCGTAGAAGGACTTAACTAGGTTATAACAGCTAGTATAACCGAAATCTCAATCTCCTAGGACCTATACACGCGAATCCACGCGAAAAAATTCTGATTTCGGCCATTTTTGACTCTAAGTGAAAAACTTTGATCTTCAATAGCTCCTGAACCAATAAACATAGAAGCACCGGACTTTCACAGGTGTCACAAGGGTACTGAGGCGGAGATAATTCTTAGGTTTTCAGGCGTTTTTGAGACCTGAAATTTTTCAGCGCTGAAACAGCCCTTATTAGCTGGACGGGTTCGGGGGACACTCAGAGATCGAAACCGCATCTCTCTGCGGCGCTTGGTCGCGGAGTTATAGCCACTTAAAGTTGGCATTTGACAGTAGGGCGGCCATCTTGAAAAGATTTGACTGGACATAGCTCCGGTTCTGGTAGTCGTAGGGGGTTGCTGTTTGCGGATTGGGACTTGGGAAGTCATTGTCTACCCGACCGTACTGTTTTCAGGCGATTCAGCGCTGAAGAATTTCGGTACTCGGGAAGCTATCTTGCAGGGCAGAGTGGGTCGAGCTGAGCCAGATAAACCCAAACACGGGTATTCTGTGGCCAGGGGAAGGAAAGTTATACCGGGTCGAAAGTGGACTTTGACAGTTTTAGAACTGTCAAACGAAATTTCAGACTCGGATAACTCCCGAACCGGGGGTCGTAGAGGATCCAGATTTTTTCAGGGAGTGTTGGCGGACTCTATTCTCTCTGTCTGAGGTAGTTTCAGTTAAATTGGTACTGAAGAAGTTTTTCAGCCTGAAACCTACCCGGGGGGATAGAACTCGTCGAGCCAAGATCGGGGAGCCCGGGAACGGCGGTATTCGGCCGGGCGGTTCCGGAGAAAACTAGATTCACTTAACTTCGTTCGCCATCTTGGGTATTTCACCCGAAACTTCACTTGGCTATATCTCCGGAACCCCTTGCAGTAGACCCGCCGAGTTTGGGTTCAATCGACAGGGCTCGGGGAGGGCTCTTCTTCGGGGGGTAGAGTTCGGCTCTACGTAGAGCTGAAAAACTTTTTCTGAATTTTGCACTCACCTCACACTCTGATATCTGAGAGAGCCCGTGACACGTGAACATTTCACCGGACACGCGCTTTCAGCACTGTAAACTCGTATTTTCTAACTTAAGTCTAATTTTAGCGTCGTGACCGTGATTTTTCACAAAACAAGTTTGCATATGTACTGACTACGGCTACTTTATTGACACCAGACGGCATCCCCCTTTTACAGGGATAGCAAAAATAGCTTCGACCACTCACTGTTACCCCATTTACAGGAACAGTGCAGCATTTACAGCCTATGCTTCATTACATTTATTTGGACTTAACTGTCTCCCATATACAGGGACAGTAGAACAAACCTAGGAAGTAGGACAATTTGTATTTTAACATAGGGACGATCTGCCTCTTGACAAGACAACATGCCTCTTGCACACACGCCCCGCAAGCAAGCTGTACCAGAGACCAACTCCCCAGTCAACAAGGAGAAGGCAGGACCATCTCCTAAAACGACTCCCACTCCGAGTGTTCGGAAGAGCATTGGGGAGTGGGAAAGTAGTAACGTTAGGGACTCGAGGGCAGCAGTGTCGACCACATTTACAATGTCGCCCAAGAAGCAAGCGCAGCCCCCAGCGGCCCCTACGAGAGCTGCGCTTAAGGTCACGCTGCCCCAAATCATAAAAGAGGCCAAGAGGCGTAGCTTTACGGAGACCACGGGTGGGTCGCAAAAGATGATTGCCTCGGCTGACAGAGTGACCGAAGGCCGGACCTGGCTTCAAATAGACAAAATAATTATATTCACATGCTTAACAAGCATATGTACTTTTTAGTAAGTCACCACAGTGACAAGTTTATTTTTTTTGACACCAACAATTTTGTTGAACATTTGAAGTCGACCAGGGATACAGCGTATCTACCAATTAGTTTTAGACACACAATAGCAAAGCTATTAGCATATTATATTAACACAGACATAGATAGTATGTCGAAGTCGTGTATAATCAAAGCCACAATGTTTAGTAATAATACTAAAAATCATGTGGTTAGCCAAATTAACGATAGCACAATCGCTATGAATACTTTTATGAAGTGTACGAAGGAGGTTCCATGTATCACTATGGAAAATTCTTTTGAAAATGTGGGTGCCACAATTAGTTTCAACTCACTGCCTAGTGTTAATATTGAAGACTTGGGACAAACTCCGGATAGTAGTTTAAACTAATTAATAGGACAACAGAAGGTACCAGTAGCACCATAATTATACCAACTACTAATAAGGTATCTTCTTGCTTTCAAAATGTTAAACAGCAAAAAGGGGTTCAGCGGCATGCCTTGAAATTATTTCATCAAAATATTCAGGGTATCTCTTCCAAATTATTAGAAATTGAAATGTTTTTAGAAAAAACAATGTTTGATGTAGTATGTTTTAGTGAACATTGGTTGAAGGATTACCAAATGCTACTTAGTTATGAAAATTATAATGTGGGAAGTTGTTTTAACCGTAAAGGTATGCTGCGTGGTGGGTCCCTGATATTAATAAAAAAATGCTTAAAATTTAAGCAACGTAAAGACATAGTTAGCTTGTCAACAGAACATTGCATTGAACTGTCCTGTGTAGAGCTGGATAAGCATGTTATAGTGTGCGTATACAGACCCCCGAACCCTCAAAACTTTAGTCTATTTGAATCAACCATGGAAGATATTTTAGCGAAACTTGCAGATAGTAACAAAACTGTAATTATTTGTGGAGATTTTAATATTAATATTTTGGACAATAATTCAACGAGCAGTAGATTTTTAAGCCTTTTTAAATCATTTAATTTGTTTAATATTTTTACTGAACCAACTAGAGTAACTCCAATCTCTGCAACTTGTATTGATAATGTTTTCTGCAATTGTGATTATTTAGATAAAGCTATAGTAAATTATCTTCCGTCTGATCATAGTGGACAAATGGTAACTTTTAAGTCTCAAGCAGCCTTGGAAAAAACTCAAGTTCAATTTAGGCCAATTACAATAGGCAAATTAACAAAATTTAATAATAACTTACAAAATAAGTTAAATATTCTGGGCCATAATATTGATGATGCTAATAAATTTTATGATAATTTCTTTTCTGTGGTATTGAATGAGTTTAATATAGCTTTTGAAAAGAAGTCGAAAAGTATTTTCCCTAAGTTTGTATTTAGTGACTGGGCGACTAAAGGTATTAGGATAAGTAGGGAAAAACTATATGAGCTATACGGCCTTAAGCCATTCTTCAACACTGAAAGCTTTAATAAATATGTTAATAGATATTCTAGACTTTTCAGAAAGATTTGCAAGGCAGCGAAGGCCCTGTATATTAGCAAAAAGATCAAATCGGCAGACAATAAAATAAAAACTGTGTGGAAAGTTATTAATAGTGAAACTGGTAGGAATAAAGTACACAACACGGATTTCTTACTGGAGACTTCACATGGTCCCATAAGTTCTAACATAGAAGTAGCCCAAGAGTTTGTTAATTATTTCACTGATATACCTCTTAGAACAACAGAAACTCTAGATTCCTCCCCTGAAGCCTCAATAGCTTTACTGAAGTCAAACTTGCCAGGCTGTCCGGTTGAATTTCAATTCAAACATATAAACCCTATGACGGTCATAAAGGCTTTTCGGCAAATTAAAATCAAATTAACTGAGGACCTGTGGGGAATGTCTGTTAAGGTATGCACATCCATAATTGAGACCATAGCACCATATTTAGCTTTAATATTTAATTTGTGTGTGGACCAAGGAGTCTTTCCGGATATAATGAAGTACAGTAAGGTTATACCACTTTTTAAATCCGGTGACCATAGTGACACTAATAATTACAGACCTGTATCGGTATTGCCAGTTTTTAGTAAGGTGTTTGAAAAAGTTATGCTTAATCAAATGCTTTACCATTTTAATAGCAATAAAATTTTTCACGATCAGCAGTATGGCTTTACCAAAGGACGTTGTACGACTGACGCTGGTGTCACTTTATTAAAACATATATTTGCAGCGTGGGAGGAAGCCCAAGATGCGATAGGGATTTTTTGTGACCTCTCAAAGGCTTTCGATTGTGTTAATCACGAGACCTTGCTTTTAAAACTACAACATTATGGGCTTGGTAAACTTGCACTCAGCTTGGTGAAATCATATTTAAATGACAGGCAACAGCAAGTTCAAATAAATGGTACAAATTCTCAGGGTTTGAAAGTCAAAATGGGTGTTCCACAAGGCTCAATATTGGGTCCTTTCCTCTTCTTAGTATATGTTAATGATCTACCGCACCTATTAAAAAAACAGCCGCACATTGTATTGTTTGCTGACGATACGTCGTTAATATTTAAGATCAATAGACGTTCCACAAACCTTGATGACGTAAACAACTCTCTACAGCAAGTCCACAACTGGTTCACTGTTAATAATTTAGTGTTAAATGGAAAAAAAACTAAGTGCATAAGATTTGCGTTACCTAATGTTAAAAGTAATAAATCCGACATAGTATTGAACAAGGAGAAACTTGAATTCGTCGAGAACACGGTTTTCCTGGGGATCACGCTTGACTCGAGGCTACAATGGGGTCCACATTTAGCATCTCTGGCAGGTCGGCTTAGTTCAGCAGCATATGCTGTTAGAAAAATCCGTCAATTTACAGATGTCGATACCGCGAGACTAGTCTATTTTAGTTACTTCCATAGCATAATGTCTTACGGTATTTTACTATGGGGACGAGCTGCAGATATTGAGTCTATTTTTATTCTGCAGAAAAGAGCTATCAGAGCCATATATAATCTTCGCAGGCGCGATTCTCTTAGGGAACTGTTTAAGGAAATAAACATCATGACGGTCCCTTGTCAATACATTTATGAAAACATTATGTATGTTCGGAAAAATATTCATCTTTTTACTAAGATAAGTGACAGGCACAATTTTAATACTAGGAATAGGAACCAATTAGATCAACCTCGATTCAGATTGGCTAAAGTACATAGTTCTTTTATGGGTTACTGTGTAAAGTTTTATAATAAAATCCCACTTGGAATTCAAAATCTAAATGAGTCGAAATTTAAAACATGCATTAAACGCACGCTATGTAGACAAGCATATTATAAATTGGAAGATTACATCGTTGATAAAAATGCTTGGCTAAATGCCGGTCCTGCTCCACAGCCACAGCCACATTTGCCTACAAATTAGTTTGGAAGAAATGCGGGGGCCCCTTTTTGTATTGTTGTTTTCGAAATGTTTTTTTTTTTATATATACTATTTTTTCATTATTTTATTGATTTATTGTAATGGAGCTTGTGATCAATTACTTATTACTTTTTGTAATTGGAAACAATAAGATTGTATAATGTAGAAGCACTTTTTTTTTTATTTTTATTTGTGAATGTGAAGTACCATGGATCATTTTTTATTTTAATAGGTTACAACTTGTTTGACATTAAAAGCATGGCAGTTGAGAGTTTGTCATGCTCACTAAAATGTCTCGCTGATGGTGGCACGTGTTATTGGGTCATTCGGTTCCCTTCAAAATGGTTGAGCTGAGTGGGGCTGAGGCACGCGTCATGCTCGTGAACGGGCGCCGTCAGTAGGGACTGGTCATCTCTTAGCTGCCAGTAGCTCAATTCAATTTCTATTTTTTTAATTAGTTCATTTTATTTTTTTTATTACTTATCTGCATTGTGCTCACATAATAGAAGCGACAAGAAAAATGTAACCAAGATTTATGTAACTCATAATATGATTTTAAAAGAGTGTCCATGGAGTTTCTTGCACGTTCTTCTCCATAGAGATCTACGCTTTGGAACGTGCAATTTAGCTTCACTTTTTTTTGGACTGACCGACATTTTGACAATTCAAAAGTGCCTGTAATTGGTCTATTTGAAATAAACTATTCTGATTCTGATTCTGATTCTGAAAGAGCAAAAACCCAATTAGGGGAATCACGCAATTTGAAGTCGGAAATAAAGGCAGGCATCACTCTGGCAGTCGACTCCATGTACAAAATTATTAAAGAGGCAGCAGCGGAGATAGAAGCCCTCAGGCAAAAATCTGACCAGTCTGAGGTCAGGGACCCTGCATCCCCCCTCGGTGTAAATGCACGGAGTGGGGATGCAGGTGAGACCACCGCCAAAAACAGGACAGAGGAAACAGCTCTCCTGATAAGAAGAATCGAGGCGCATTCAAAGCTGCTGGAGGAGAATAACAAGTGCATGGAAGACCTCAAATCAACCCTAGAGGAGCAAAAGTCGCAGACCGCGACACCCTCATACGCCAAGGTAGCGGCAGCCTGGTGCGGCAGTGGGACGTCAGAAAGACGGAACACGCTGCATTCGGTAGTGGTCGCCTCGAAAAACGAAGCTGACACTGGGGAGGAAGTACTGGAAAGGGTGAGGAAAGCGGTAGAGGCTAAGGATGGATGGGTTAAGGTTGAAAGGGTGCGAAAGGCGAAAAATAGGAAGGTTGTCATGGGTTTTGAGACTGAAAGTGAAAGAGACAAGGTGAAAGAAAGACTAGAAAGGGATAACATCAACCTCACCGTGGAGGCGGTGAAAAACAAGGACCCGATGCTGATACTCAGAGATGTCTTGGCAGTAAACACAGATGAAGACGTTCAAAAAGCTCTGAGGAATCAGAATCGGGACGTTTTTCGCGGCCTCCGCGACGGGGAAGATAGAATGGAAGTGAGGTACAGAAGGAAAACAAGAAACCCGCACTCTGTACACATTGTGCTGAGCACATCCCCCGAGCTATGGCAGCGAGTGACGAAAAGAGGCTACGTACACGTAGACCTCCAGAGAGTTCGGGTCGAAGACCAGACCCCACTCATGCAGTGCACTCGCTGCCTGGCCTACGGGCACGGGCGAAAGCATTGCACAGAGAGAGCGGACTTGTGTAGCCACTGCGGCGGTACTCACCTCAAAACAGAATGTCCTGACTGGATGGCGGGGGGCACGGCAGTTTGTAGGAACTGTGAAAGAGCAAACCTGCTGAACAAAGAGCATAACGCCTTCAGTTCCGACTGCCCTGTCCGCCGCAAATGGGACGCAATAGCGCGATCAACCACCGCATACTGCTAAAGGCGCACCAGGAGAAAAAATTGCCCTAAAATTCGCACAGGCTAACCTCCAACGGAAAAAAATAGCGACCAACGAACTGCTATTGGAAGCAGAGAAGCGGAAAATTTCGGTAGCACTCTTGCAAGAACCATATGTTGGTAGCGCGAGAACCATGAAAAACCAGAGAGGGGTGCGGATCTTCCAAGACACTGGTACAGGGGACGGGATCGTCAAAGCTGCAATTGCAGTATTTGACAGAAATATTAAAGTCATCCAATACCCAGAACTCACCACGGAAAATTTTGCTGTGGTGGGAATCCAAACCAGTGCTTGGGAGATCACACTCGCCTCATTTTATTTTGAGCCAGACAAGCCAGTGGAGCCCTACCTCAATCACTTGAGGCGAATAGGCACGGCTAATGGCTCAAAACCGCTTCTCGTTGGAGGGGACGCCAATGCGAAAAACACCTGGTGGGGGGGCACGGTGGTTGACCGCAGGGGAGAGGATACGTGTGGAACTCTCGGTGGGCTCGGGCTGAATATTCTTAATGTTGGATCAATTCCAACCTTCGACACCATCAGGGGAGGTCAGCGCTTCAGTAGCCACGTTGACCTGACCGCTTGCTCCGACAACATCTTGGGCTTGGCGGAGCACTGGAGAGTAGACGAAGGCCTCACGAGCTCCGACCACAATGGCATACTCTTCGACTTTAGGCTGGAGAGAGTGAAAGGATTCCAGGTTGAAAGAACCACGCGCCTCTTCAACACTAAAAAAGCCAATTGGCGAAAATTTCATTCGAAATTTTCCCAATTGAAGACCGAACATCGAATCAACAAAAGAGCAATACAGTTGATAAATGATATACAATTACTGGATATCACTACCGACAACTTCACAAAGATCACGCAGGAAGCATGTCGCGAAGCAATGCCTATTATAAAAGTCAAAGACAAACTCACTATGCCATGGTGGTCGGAAAAACTCGAAGAGATGAAAAGGAGAATCGCTACTTACAAGAGAAGGGTCCGATGCGCTGCCCCAGTTCGGAGACCGATGGTTGTCGAAGAATACTTAAAACAAAAGACAGAATATGAGGCAGAGGCAGCTCGAGCCCAGACCGAGAGTTGGAAAGAGTTCTGCACAAAGCAGGACAGGGAAGGTGTATGGGAGGGGATCTACAGGGTTATTGGAAGGACGACTCAAAGAGGGGTGGATGAGCCTATGGTGGAAGACGGTAAGGTGCTTGATGCAAAAGGCTCCGCGAAATTGATCGCGGAAACCTTTTACCCACAAGACCTCGAATGTACCGATAACACCCATCACACAAATATAAGGGCAAAAGCTGAAGCGATTAACGAGGACGAGGAGGAAGAATCGCAAGATCCACCCTTCACGCTGACTGAATTGCGTATTGCCTGCGAATCCTTCAATCCCAAGAAGGCTCCGGGAATAGATGGCCTCACAGCCGATGTCTGCAGCCAAGCCATTGGAGCAGAGCCCGATACCTTCCTGGCACTTCTGAACCAATGTCTAAAACTCGGGTACTTTCCGAAGTCTTGGAAGGAGGCCACTGTGGTGGTGCTAAAGAAACCTGGGAAAAGAGACTACACCACACCAAAATCATATAGGCCCATAGGCCTCCTTCCGGTCTTGGGCAAGGTATATGAGAAGATGTTGATGGCTCGCCTCAAGTTTTATATTTTACCTAGGATGAGTACTCGCCAGTACGGATTCATGCCCCAGAAAAGCACCGAAGACTCCCTCTATGACCTGATTAAGCACATTAAAGGCAAACTCGACCTCAAAAAGATAGTCGTGCTAATATCCCTAGACATAGAGGGAGCCTTCGATAGCGCCTGGTGGCCAGCAATAAGAGTTCGGCTGGCTGATGAAAAGTGTCCGCTCAACTTGAGGAGGGTTATCGACAGCTACCTGACGGACAGAAGAGTCAGGGTTAGGTATGCGGGCGAAGAATTCTCTAAAGGCACGAACAAAGGCTGCGTGCAGGGCTCCATCGGAGGACCGGACTTCTGGAATCTTTTGTTGGATCCCCTTCTAAAAAGCCTGACTAACAAAGAGGTCTACGTGCAAGCCTTTGCGGATGACGTGGTCCTTGTCTTCGACGGTGACACAGCAATGGAAATAGAGAGTAAGGCAAATATCGCCCTCGAACATGTTCAGAAGTGGGGTGCCGATAATAAGTTGAAATTTGCAGCGCAAAAAACCAACGCTATGACTATTACGCGTAAACTAAAATACGACACCCCACGACTGAGCATGGGCGGGGTCGAAGTACCAATGGCCAAAGAAATTAAGATCCTGGGTGTCACCGTCGACGACAAGTTGACTTTCAATGCACACGTCAGAAACGTCTGTCAAAAGGCAATCGGGGTCTACAAACAGCTATGTAGGGCAGCAAAAATTAGCTGGGGACTAAACCCAGAAATCATCAAAACAATATATGTAGCCACAATAGAGCCGATTGTCCTGTACGCTGCCAGCGTATGGGCCCCGGCAGCAGGTAAGATGGGAATCAAAAAGCAGCTGGGCGTCGTGCAGCGCGGGATAGCACAAAAAATGTGCAAGGCCTATCGTACCGTCTCCCTCAATTCAGTCCTTCTATTGGCAGGGATACTTCCCCTGGATCTCCGTGTTCGTGAGATGGCCTCACTTTACGAGGCAAAGAGGGGAGAATCACTGCCAATATTAGGAGACAGGGAGATGGAGCGGCCGGAGCCCGCGCTGAAATCTCCGCACCCCGCCAAGCGTATCGACCATGAGCTCAAAAGTCTGGTAGACCGGGAGCAAGCTGACGCCAGCGCTAAGCCGGAGGTGAGAATTTTCACCGACGGTAGCAAAATTGGGGGACGTGTCGGCGCTGCGTTGTCCTTGTGGAACAACGAGACCGAAACACGTTCCCTCAAACTGGCGTTACCAAACTACTGCACCGTCTACCAGGCGGAGCTCTTGGCGATATGCAAGGCAACTGGGGAAATCCGGAGGAGTGCGGCGTCCAGTTTCGGCATTTACAGTGACTCAATGGCAGCTCTCATGACAGTGAAAAACCACAGTTGCCTTCATCCCCTTGCAGTGGAAGCGAGAAAGAACCTAACAGCTGCATCTCTCCAGAACAAGATAGTTGACTTGTTCTGGATAAAGGCCCACGCAGGGATTGAAGGTAACGAAAGGGTGGATCAGCTGGCAAAGGAGGCTGCCATTTCGAGCAAAAAGAAGCCGGAGTACGATCTCTGCCCTGTTTCATTCGTCAAGCGGAGCATTCGTTCGGCATCGCTCGACGAGTGGAACAGCAGATACAGGGTCGGTACAACGGCTTCGGTTACAAAGATGTTTTTCCCAGATGCGGTGGCGGCGTACAGGATTGTCAGAAAGCTACGGATGGATGGGATCCTGACTCAGGTCATGACGGGGCACGGTGGATTCTCCGAATACTTGCATCGGTTCAAGTGTAAGGAGAGTGCATCGTGCATCTGCGACCCGAATACTGCAGAGTCCATACCACACCTGCTGATTCACTGCCCTGCATATGCTTATGAAAGAAACAAAATAGAACACGAAATTGAAATAGACCTAAAAGAAGACAACATAGGTGTGATAATGTCGGGGAAAAAGAGAGACAAATTTTTGGATTACTGCAAACAAATAACAATAAAAGTAAACAAAAGAAACAAAAGTAATCGGTAACATATGCAAACACAATATAGTGAAGTATATTAGTTAAGCATATAATATTTAGGTAGAAAGTAAACAAAAATTGTTATAGGCAGTAAAGCAAACTAGAAATTAAGTAAAAACAAAGGAAAATAGATGTAAGAAAATGTAAAATAAGCTGAAAAATGTAAATAGAATGTAAGAACATAGAATAAATAAAAATAATAAATAAGAACGTAACATGTACCCCTAATTTACAAAATAAACTAAGAAACAAAATGTACCCTAGTAAGTAAGACCTATGTAAACGTTAAAATAAACACCGTATGAGTATTATTTACCCAGACAATCTGAGAACAAAAATAAAGGTAAAAATAGTCAGGCTAGAATAGGAAATCTGGAAAATGGGAGTCCCACCCATTAAAAGACTGAAAGAGGAAGGATGACAGAAAGAACCAGTATGCGGAATGAAAGTGCGAGAGGCAAGAAAGCGAGAACTGGAATGGAAGTGAAATAGAATTAAAATAGACCCTGATTATGTCAGGGGCAGAGAAAGCAAAAAAAAAAAAAAAAAAAAAAAAAAAAAAAAAAAAAAAAAAAAAAAAAACCTAACCTAACCTAACCCAGTAAATAACTTTGTCTCTTGGAGACCGATTTTGACACGGTTTTCGGCATAATTGACGTTAAATAGGCTAGTACCTATTATCCGTACGGTGAAAATTCATTTTTCGCGACATTGATTTTCTTCCCTGGAACTTGTGAAATTTTCATCAAAATTCTAAATTTAAATATTTTTTATCTCTAAATCTATTCATTATTTCGACTTAATTTTTCGGCAATATATCTGTATCATCTGAACCTATATTCTGGCGAGCGTTTTCGCGAACCCGAATTTAGGTTCTCTTTCAAAATTTTCATTTTTCGACCAAAAAACAGGTTTTTCTTCGAAAACCCAAAATTTATCTTCGGCTAAAAATCTAGTTCCTGCATAGTTCGCTAGGGCTCGCCGAGACGCGTCTAACGACACCTCGCACGCGAGTCTAGCTCACACAAAAAATTTTAAGATTGACAGGGAACGATTTTCAATACAAACTTATTTGCTTAGAAAATCTACCTTAGCGCGAGTGCACCGCACGAACATTTCAATAACTTTGTCTCTTGGAGACCGATTTTGACACGGTTTTCGGCATAATTGACGTTAAATAGGCTAGTACCTATTATCCGTACGGTGAAAATTCATTTTTCGCGACATTGATTTTCTTCCCTGGAACTTGTGAAATTTTCATCAAAATTCTAAATTTAAATATTTTTTATCTCTAAATCTATTCATTATTTTGACTTTATTTTTCGGCAGTATATCCCCATCATCTGAACCTATATTCTGGCGAGCGTTTTCGCGAACCCGAATTTAGGTTCTCTTTCAAAATTTTCATTTTTCGACCAAAAAACCGGTTTTTCTTCGAAAACCCAAAATTTTTCTTCGGCTAAAAATCTAGTTTCTGCATAGTTCGCTAGGGCTCGCCGAGACGCGTCTAACGACACCTCGCACGCGAGTCTAGCTCACACAAAAAATTGCCCGGCCACCCACCCTCTATATATAGGAAGGGAGTGGACCACAAAATCCAAAAATCAGAAAATTTCACATTTCATTTTCTTCTTTATTGGAATTAGGGAAATATAAAAAATTTTTATTTTGACGCGCCTAGGAGCCCTCTAGCGCAAATTATTGACCTGACATTTTACTAGCTTGACGTACTGGCCCCCCCTTTACAGGGACCAGTTCTTTAGTTTTAATATTGTTATTACTATTATAATTAATTATTTGTTTTACTGGGCCCCCCTTTACAGGGTCCAGACCTTAAATTTTTTAAATATCTATAATCAATTTCGTCATTTTATAGTATTTAAATTATTATTGATTTTAATCCTTTTATTTCGCCTCCATCATGTTCCTCTCCAGAACCCCCGCTAAAAAGGGCTCCATGGGCCCCCGTGTCTCTCCGTCGAATGCGGCACTCTCCATCACTTTCGAGGGCGAGATCTCCCCTCCCAGTGCTTCAACTCAAGCCTCTAGTGTGAGGCGAAGCATTGGAGAGTGGGAGAATGGGAAGATGGCAGACACCCAGCCTCTTCCATCGGCCGCCGCGAACTCACCTAAGAGACCAGCCCCGATCGTGACGGCTTCCCAGAAGTCCACACGGCGTGCTGCATCACAGCCGAACAGTAAGGCTGCAGCACGCCGAGCATCTACGGAGACGCTGGGAGCGTCACCTGGGGCGAGCCACCTGGCTCAGAACAAATCCACCGATCGGGTGACCGAGGCTCGAAACTGCCTTCTGCGCGCGAAATCGCACCTTGGCGATTCGCGCAACCTGAGGGCAGACCTTAAAGCCGGGATCACCCAATCGGTGGAACGGCTGTACCAGCTGGTTAAGGAAGAGGCGGCGGCTGCTGAACAAGCAAAAGGGACTGGGCTCGCGGGGGACGAGGCCATTAAGGCAACACCTCCGCCAAAAGCACCCAAGAGCCTTCCGGAGGTTGACTCGTTGCTCGCTTCACTAGCGGAGCATAGCGCGCTGGTGAAGGAGAGCAGCGAGAAGATGGAGAGACTGCATCGAGCGATGGAGAGGCAGGGGGAAATATTGGAGAAGACGGCCACTTACGCGAGTGTAGCAGCGGGTCCACCGAAAAGGCAGATCCCAGGAAGGACCGCACTGCACTCCGTAGTGGTGACGTCCAGAGACGAGGGGGTCTCTGGCGAGGAAGTCCTACAAAAAATCAGAGAGGTAGTTAAAGCAAGGGATGGAGGAGTAGAAGTTGATCGAGTGCGAAGGGCCAAAGACCGTAAGGTAATTATGGGGTGTAGGTCGATCGAAGAGCGAAACCGCTTGCGAGAGAGATTGGAGAAGGCGGGAGACCACCTCGCTGTCGAGGACGTGAAAAACAAAGACCCACTTTTAATTCTCCGGGGCGTCCTCCGCATCTACTCAGATGAGGAAGTGCTGGGGGCGCTACGCAATCAGAATAAGGATGTTTTTCGCGGCCTCGACGGCGGGGACGATCGACTTGTCATCAAATACAAAAAGAACTCCAGAAACCCTCAAACCCAGAACGTGATAGTAAGCACGTCCCCGACTATCTATAACAGGATGCTCGATAAGGGAAGAGCGCGTATAGATCTTCAGACCGTCTTCGTTGACGACCAGTCGCCACTGGTGCAGTGCACGAAGTGCCTAGGGTACGGGCATAGTCGGCGACTCTGTAAAGAGGTTGCCGACTTATGCAGCCATTGTGGAGGCCCTCACCTTCGTGCAGACTGTGCCCAGTGGCTAAAGGCGGATTGCCCAAAATGCCACAACTGTGTCAAGGCGAAGATGGAGAAGACGGACCACAACGCGTTCAGCCCCGAGTGTCCTGTTCGAGTCAGGTGGGACAGACTAGCACGTGCGTCCGTCGCCTACTGCTAAGGTGGTCCCAGTGGACACACTGCCGCACAAAATACTCCAGGTGAATCTTCAAAGGAAGAGACTGGCGACCCATGAGCTTATGATCGAGGCCGAGCAGCGCAAAGCCACCGTAGCGCTGATCCAGGAGCCCTACGTGGGTAATGCTAAAAGGATGAGCGCGACCAGAGGCGTCCGAATCTTCCAGAGCACCAGGCAAGGAGAAGGGACTGTCAAAGCGGCAATAGCCGTTTTTGACCCAAGGCTTGCCGTTAGACAGTACCCAGAACTCACCACGAACAACATCGTCGTGGTGGGGATCCAAACTGGTGCCTGGAAATTAACTCTGGTCTCGTTCTACTTTGAGCCGGACCAGCCCTTGGGGCCATACCTGGACAGCCTAAGGAAGGTGGAAAGCGAGACCGGCCCGCATAGGCTCATAATGGGAGGAGACACCAACGCCTGGAGTGTTTGGTGGGGCAGTGGTGAGACTAATAGCAGAGGCGACGAGATGCTGGGAGCTCTCGACCAGCTAGGACTACAAGTACTCAACAGAGGGGAAACTCCAACCTTCGACGTAGTTCGTGGTAACAGGCGTTACACGAGCTGCGTCGATGTCACAGCCTGCACAACGGACATGCTGACGGTGACCGATGGCTGGCGGGTCGTCGATGACCTGACGGGGTCGGACCACAACGGCATAGAGTTCTATATAAACCTCCAAAAGTCTTCGGGTATCACAGTGCACCGGACTACCAGGTCTTACAACACAAAGAAAGCAAATTGGGGCCAGTTTCGTAAGAAACTGGCCCAAATTATGCAGAACATCAATATAACAGTAAGCCTGCTCGATCAGATCGACAGCGTGCACGATCTAGACCTGGTAGTCGAGGAGCTAACGACGGCGGTACAAAATGCCTGTACCCAAGTGATACCCAGGAAAAAGACTGTGGAGAAACTAACCGTGCCGTGGTGGTCCGATGAACTCGCCAGCCTGAAGAGGCAGGTGGTCACCAAAAAGCGGAGGATCCGATGTGCAGCGCCGGATCGTAGACCAAAGGTTGTTGAGGAGTACCTGAAACAGAAGGAAGAGTACGAACATGCTGTGGTCAAAGCGAAGGTCGAGAGCTGGAAGGGTTTCTGTGAGAAACAAGACAGGGAAGGCCTGTGGGAAGGAATATACAGGGTAATCCGAAGGACAGAAAAAAGAGAGGAGGACATACCGATGGTGAGGGATGCGAAGACACTGGACCCCGAAGAGTCAGCGAGGTTTCTGGCACAAACGTTCTACCCGGAGGACCGCCCGGAGGGGGATAACGAGGAGCACAAAAAGGTGCGGCAACGAGCAGAAGAGGTGAACGGGGGAAACCAAGTTGAACCCTTGGACCCTCCGTTCACCCTCGACGAGCTAAGGCGAGCAGTCTCCTCGTTCAACCCCAAAAAAGCCCCCGGTTCCGACGGTCTGACGGCGGACATATGGGGCCACGCAATCCAGCTAGACCCAGACGTAGTTCTGCGCTTGATGAACAAGTGCCTGGCGCATGGACACTTTCCACGGTCCTGGAAAGAGGCAACAGTCGTTGTGCTCCGCAAGCCCGCGAAAGAGGACTACACCACTCCGAAATCATACAGGCCCAATCTTCTGCCTGTACTCGGCAAGATGTACGAGAAGATGCTCGTGGCCCGACTCAAGTTCCATCTGTTGCCCAGGATGAGTACTCGCCAGTACGGCTTCATGCCCCAGCGAAGCACCGAGGACTCCCTCTATACTCTGATGGGGCACATTCGTGGCAGACTCAATGCAAAGAGGCTTGTCACGATTGTGTCCTTGGATATAGAGGGAGCCTTCGATAGCGCCTGGTGGCCGGCTATACGAGTCCGTCTGGCTGAGGAAAAGTGTCCTGTGAACTTGAGACGGGTCTTTGATAGCTACTTGTCCGAGAGAGTGGTGAAAGTCCGGTACGCGGGAGTGGAGCATAAATCCAGGACCGAGAAAGGATGCGTCCAGGGGTCTATCAGTGGTCCCATATTATGGAACGTTGTGCTGGATCCTCTGCTGAAGGAACTAGAAAGTAGAGGGGTCTTTTGTCAGGCGTTTGCGGACGATGTCGTCCTTGTGTTCGATGGGGGGACGGCACTTGAGGTCCAAAGGGATGCCAATGTCGCCCTTGAGTACGTGCACGCATGGGGTGTCACGAACAAGCTTAAGTTTGCGCCTCAAAAGACCAAAGCAATGTTGGTAACGCGCAAACTTAAGCATGACACCCCATGTCTCAGAATGGGCGGGGTGGACATTGGCATGTTTGAGGAAATAAAACTGCTCGGTCTCACCATCGATCACAAGTTGACGTTTAACACCCACGTCGCAAACGTCTGCTCCCGAGCCATCGGTATCTACAAGCAGCTGTCGAGGGCCGCAAGGGTAAGTTGGGGTCTGCATCCGGAAGTCATCCGCTGTATTTATACAGCTGCAGTCGAGCCTATCGTTCTGTACGCGGCGAGTGCGTGGTCGCCGGCCGCGACCAAAATTGGGGTCCAGAAGAAGCTGAACGCCGTCCAGAGGAGCTTCGCGCAAAAGCTGTGCCGAGCCTATCGCACGGTTTCCTTGCACTCAGCCTTGGTGCTGGCTGGGATACTCCCTCTCGACCTCCGAATACGAGAGGCGGCATCACTTTATGAGGCCAAGAGGGGGGGTACCTCATCCAGCGCTGGGGGGCAGGGAGATCGAGCGGGTGAAATCGGCACTGGAGATGCCGCATCCGGCTGAGCAGAGGGCCATTGAACTGCGACGCCTGGTAGATGAGGGGCAATTTAATGAGCACCGCGACTACGCGGTGCGTATATTCACGGACGGCAGCAAGATTGAGGGCAAGGTCGGTGCCGCAGTGTCCGTGTGGACCGACCAGGTTGAGACCAAAGCCCTCAAACTTGCTTTGCCGTCCTATAGTACCGTCTGCCAGGCTGAGCTCCTCGCCCTCTGCGAAGCCGCGAAGGAAGTCCTCAAAAGGACCGAGACGGCGTTCGCTATCTACAGTGACTCCATGGCAGCTCTCCAAGCAGTCGTGAACCCCGAAGCCCTCCACGCCCTCGCAGTGGAAGCGAGGGACGCTTTCCGCCGCAGTAACGCCCAGAACAAGAGCGTCTCTTTGTTCTGGGTCAAAGCTCACGCGGGGCTGGAGGGAAACGAGAGAGCCGACTCGCTCGCTAAGGAGGCTGCCCTGAGGTCCAAGCGGAAACCCCACTACGATAAATGCCCGGTTTCATTCGTTAAGCGTATGATCCGAATGGATACCCTCAGCGAATGGAACCGGCGGTATCGTACTGGGGAAACGGCGGCCACCACAAAGTTATTCTTCCCGTGCGCGATCGCTGCGTACAGAACGGTGCGGAAAATAGCGATGACCAAGGAGCTGACCCAGGCCCTAACAGGGCACGGTGGGTTTTCCGAGTACTTGACTCGCTTCAAGTGCAAGGATAACCCAGCGTGCGCCTGCGACCCTGACAAGCAGGAAACAGTTCTCCATCTCCTAACGGAGTGCCCTGTATATTCCTCCCACAGGCACGACTTTGAAATGACAGTCGATATGACGGTGAGCCAATCCAATCTCAGTCTACTAATTAGCGACCGAAAGATTGCAAAATCGTTTATTGACTACACAATCAAAATTATTAAGTCCGTCAATAAACGAAATAAATAAATAACACTGTACAGATATCTTATATATTAATTATTTATTATTTATCATTAACTCAAAATTGAAAAAGTTTTAAACAATAAACCAATTTTATACAACTGTTGACAATTTTATATCCAATTAATTTACTATTTTATTTACTATTTACAAATATAAAATTTTAAAACAGTTTTATCAATATGATACCTACAGCCCAAACAAAAAACTCTGCGTAACTTGGTGGCAGAGACCCTTTGCATAATTATAAAAAAAAAAAAAAAAAAAAAAAAAAAAAAAAAAAAAAAAAAAAAAAAACCTAACCCAGTACCCCCCCAACCTTCGTGGCGGTCGGATCGTTTTCGAAGTTGCTCCGCAGTAAAAAAATCAATTAAGTGGTTAAATCTGACTTGATTTTGACGAGTGAAGTGTTGTAAGAAAGATAAAAGTGCCGGCTATCTTGTGAGAGTGTTGTTTTTAGAGAGAAATAAAACCCAAAGTGGAAAAAGTGGAAAACCTTGAAAAATAGAGGTTAAGTGCACGTGGTAGGACACTTTATTGAAGAATAAAGCTGTATAGGTGATCGCCCCTCCCGGAGATTTCGCAGCCGGGAGCGTCGTTGCCTTCTCCATATTAAGGCACTATTAGACAACTGGAAATATCGAGGATTTCAGGAAAAAACTGAAAAAACAAAAACCCACGTGGTGTTGAAAACTGAAACGGACTGTTCCAGGAAGCTGAAAATTTGCAGGAATCTTACGAATTATTGTGCAAGCCGGAAACCGGAAAAAGAAAAATTTTTCGAGGCAAGTTACATTTTTTATAGCAATTCAAAAAGTTTAACTTTGACCCCAAACAAAACTGGAACTATGGCAAACATCGAAAATCTGCAACTGCTATCTTTTGCGCGCTAGCTTGGAATAAAAGCTCTCAAAATTTCAAAATTTTTGGACATTTTTTTTATTAGTAATAATTAAAAAACTAAAAATTTTCAAAAACTATAAATATTTAATATTAATAACATACAAATTTAAAATTTTATTTTATATATGGATAGAACTTTATTTAACACAAATTTTAAAATTTTTTTCAAAATTTTTTGTTGAGTTTTGGCGAAGTTGTTGAATTTTTTGTATGTTTTGCTAATAAATTGCAAATAATTAGATTAAATTAAAATTTTAAAGTGTTATCTTGTTTTTCAAGCCTATTTGAGGCTAATAGAGCCCAAAGTCGGGCCCAATAGCTTTAAAAACAAAGATTTTGAGTTTTTTCAGACATTATGGTTTTATGGTTTTAAAATTCTAATTGATGTAACTTGGGAACTAATTGACATAGAAACACCGGATTTGCGCAGAAGGCAGCGAGAGTCTATTGTTTTTCTGAAAGTTTGGTTTTCGGGACTTTTCAGGCGCTGAAAAAATTTCAGGCTGAAGGTGCGGTAGAGGGGCGCGTTGAGTTGAGCCAAGTTGCACATTTGAAACCCGGTCCTTCTGCGATTACTGGGAGCCGAGTTATTGGAGTTTGAATTTGAGTTTTGACATCTGCAAACTGTCAAAACCAAACTTTGGACGCCCGTGGCTCTGGACTGGGAGGTCGTTGGAGGGTGCGGTTTTCTGTTGGGTGCTTGGGAATACCACCTTAGTCGTATTCCCTGAATTTCAGGCCTTTTCAGTCCTGAAATTTTCGGACTGCTGAAACTTTTTCAGGTGAAAGCGCGGGTCAGGACGAGCCAGGGGACTCTAAACTCGAATATTCTGTGATTTCGGGGAAGGATTTTGCGGGCTGTTGAAGTTTGATTGTGACAGTTCCCAATTGTCAGAGTCGGGCTTTGACTGCACGTAACTTTCGAACCGGGGGTCGTAGCGAATCGTGGTTTGCGAGTGGGTGATTGGCTGGATCGGGCCTGTCTTCTTGGTGAGGTTTTGGGGATTTTCAGCGCCTGAAAGATTTTTAGCCTGGAAACCACGAATTCGGAAGCGTCTCATCGGGGCCAGTGCGGTGACCCTGAGCACGGCTATAATCGGCCCAGTGGCTGCGGAGATATCCTGGTGTAACCATTTGAAGGCAATCTGGTTTTTTTTAAACCAAGATTTTTGAGCTTGCATATCTCCGGAACCATTTGTGCTAGCGGGGTCGTGCTTGGTGTCGTCGAGAAGGGCTCGGGGAGAGCTACCTGAATGCACTATTAGATTGACTCTACATAGAGTCTAGACGGTTTTTGACTGCCAGACTGGTTCTGTGGGTGCTAGACGTAAAAAATTAGATTTAGGATAGATAATTAATTGACCTCGACCCCCTGTACAGGTCGTAGGAATTAAGATAAGATTGCATTGGACTCTACATAGAGTGACTCTGAGACTTTTCAGGAAATTTATTATTTCATATTTTATTCTTGATTTAGTCTCGTTAGGTTAAGGATAGATTAAGACAGAGCTCACACGAGCCTTATTTATAATTATTATAACTTGACAGTGTTATTTTGGACTTTCACGGCCCTATTTACAGGTCAACTGAAGGAAAAGAAAATTGTCACGGTCGTGTCATTGGATATAGAGGGAGCCTTCGACAGTGCGTGGTGGCCTGCTATCAAAGTACGGTTGGCTGAGGAAA
The DNA here is from genome assembly GCA_958295575.1 of Leucania comma. Lineage (NCBI taxonomy): Eukaryota > Metazoa > Arthropoda > Insecta > Lepidoptera > Noctuidae > Leucania > Leucania comma. The sequence continues at coordinate 55,263 of OY282464.1, forward strand.
AGTGTCCGGTGAATTTGAGACGAGTAGTCAGCAGCTATCTCAGTGACAGGAAGGTTAACGTGAGATACGCCGGAGAAGAAAACAGGAGGACAACCAGCAAGGGTTGCGTTCAGGGTTCCGTTGGAGGTCCTACCTTCTGGAACTTGTTGTTGGACCCACTCCTGAAGGAGCTTGAGGGCGGGGGCTACTACTGCCAAGCTTTTGCCGATGACGTCGTGATGGTGTTCGACGGGGACACGGCAGCTAAAATCGAGGGACAAGCCAATGCCGCTCTCGAACATGTTCGAGCGTGGGGTGTCAAAAATAAGCTAAAATTTGCGCCCCACAAAACTTGTGCAATGCTACTGACACGTAAACTTAAATATGACACTCCACGCTTGAGCATGGGCGGGGTCGACATTGGAATGTCCAAAGATGTAAAAATCCTGGGCCTTACCATCGATGATAAACTGACCTTCGGCAAACACATAGCTGTCGCCTGCAAAAAGGCGATAGCTATGTACAAACAGTTGGCAAGGGCAGCACGGATCAGCTGGGGTTTAAGCCCGGAAGTGATCCGTACAATATATACAGCAGCAGTCGAGTCAACACTCCTGTACGCCGCAAGCGCTTGGGCTCCAGCCGCAAAAAAGCTAGGGGTCATTAAGCAATTAAACGTGGTCCAGAGAGGCTTCGCACAGAAGCTGTGTAAAGCCTACCGCACAGTGTCCTTGAACTCGGCTCTGTTATTGGCTGGGATGCTCCCACTCGATCTACGCATCCGTGAAGCGGCTGCGTTATATGAGGTCAAGAGGGGGGTGCCCCAGCCTGTACTGGGGGACAGGGAGGCTGAGCGGATGGCTCCAGCAGTGGAGGCCCCACACCCTGCAGAGCAGGCCAATCTGGACTTCGGCAGCCTGATAGACGAGGAACAATATAGCAACCACAGTGACTTCGATGTACGTATTTTTACAGACGGCAGCAAGATTGAGGGCAGAGTCGGAGCGGCGCTATCGTTATGGAATGGCACCACCGAAGTAAAAGCCCTCAAGCTTGCTTTGCCGTCTTACTGCACCGTCTATCAGGCTGAGCTATTGGTGCTTAAAAATAGGGAATGCACGTTCGGCATCTTCAGCGACTCTATGGCGGCTCTCCAGTCTGTGTTCAATACAGGCTCCCCCCATCCCCTGGCAGTGGAAACTAGAGACACCCTACACCGCTGTAAGCTCCAGAATAAGAGGGTGTCCTTGTTCTGGATAAAGGCCCACGCAGGATTGGAGGGGAACGAGCGAGCCGACCAACTCGCAAAAGAAGCCGCCCTGGGGTCGAAGAAGAAGCCGGACTACGATCTGTGCCCCGTTTCATTCGTCAAGCGACAGATCCGTATGAGGTCGCTTGAGGAATGGAACGGGAGATACAAATCGGAGGCAACAGCCTCTGGCACAAAATTATTTTTCCCTGATGCGATTGCGGCGTACAATGTAGTGCGAAAAATGACTCACACGGGAATCACCACACAAATTTTAACGGGGCACGGTGGGTTCTCCTCATACCTGAACCGATTTAGGTGTAAGGAGAATTCAGCGTGCGCCTGTGAGTCGGGCAAAGACGAAACCATCCTCCATGTTTTGCTGGAGTGTCCGATTACAGCAAGGTTTCGGTATGAGGTTGAGCAGGAACTGGAAATGGAACTTATAGCGGAAAATTTGCCAGTGATAATGAGAGGAAAGAAAAGAAAGGAGTTTTTAGAATATTGTAGCAAAATAGGATCGATAGTTGTAAATAGAAATAAAGTAGCTTAAGCAAAGTAAGATACTTTAATATATAATGAGTATATAGGATAAGTATCTTAATTATACCTAAGAAGAATCATAAGCAGAAAAATTTATTTTGACTTCGCGTAGTATATGTGTCACTTGCATTGAACTTAGCTTGGTATAAAAAAATTAAATAGTATAGTATGTTTCCTGATCTCTGCTCTAAAGATAAGTTAATTTTGTTAAATTGTTAATGTTATTTAAAGTAAAATGAATACCTATGATAAAAGTCGTTACGACTCGAATAAATAAACTATTGAAATAAGAATAAATATAACAACTGTTTAAAGGAATGTGCTCTGATGACGTCAGAGGACAGTAAGTTTAAAAAAAAATCAAAAAAAAAAAACCTAACCTAACCTAACCCCAGGATCTACAACACCAAGAAAGCTGATTGGGCGCGGTTTCGTAAGAAACTGCGTCAAATTATGCCAGTAAGGCTGTTCGAAGAAATCGACAGCAAGGATAAACTAGACCTGGTAGTCGAGGGACTTACGACGGCAGTGCAAGACGCCTGTGCATGCGTGATGCCCAAAAAGAAGAACATGGAGAAGTTGAACGTGCCGTGGTGGTCCGATGAACTCGCCAGTCTGAAGAGGCAAGTGGTCACCAAAAAGCGGAGGATTCGCTGTGCAGCGCCAGTTCGTAGACCAAAGGTTGTCGAGGAGTACCTGAAACAGAAGGAAGAGTACGAGCGTGCAGTAGTCCAGGCTAAGATCGAGAGCTGGAAGGGGTTCTGCGAGAAGCAAGACAGAGAAGGCCTGTGGGAAGGCATATACCGGGTGATCCGTAGAACGGAGAAGAGAGAGGAGGATTTGCCGATGGTGAGGGACGGCAGGACCCTAGACCCGGAGGCCTCGGCGAGGTATCTGGCACAGACGTTCTACCCAGAGGACTGTTCGGAGGGGGAAAACGAGGAGCACAGAAGGGTGCGGCAACGAGCTGAAGAGGTGAACGGGGGGAACGAAGATGTACCTTTGGACCCTCCCTTCACACTCGACGAGCTGGAGCGAGCTGTCTCCTCGTTCAACCCCAAAAAAGCCCCCGGTTCCGACGGTCTGACGGCGGATATATGGGGCCATGCGATCCATCAAGACCCAGACATAGTTCTGCGCTTGGTAAACAAGTGCCTGGCGCATGGATACTTTCCACGGTCCTGGAAAGAGGCAACCGTCGTCGTGCTCCGCAAGCCCGCGAAAGACGACTACACCACCCCGAAGTCATACAGGCCGATTGGGCTTTTGCCTGTCCTCGGCAAGATTTTCGAAAAGCTGCTTGTGACCCGACTCAAGTTTCATCTTCTACCCAGGATGAGTACTCGCCAGTACGGCTTCATGCCCCAGCGAAGCACCGAGGACTCCCTTTATACTCTGATGGGGCACATTCGTGGCAAACTTAATGCAAAAAGACTTGTCACGGTTGTGTCCTTGGATATAGAGGGAGCCTTCGATAGCGCCTGGTGGCCGGCTATACGAGTCCGTCTGGCTGAGGAAAAGTGTCCTGTGAACTTGAGACGGGTCATAGACAGCTACTTGTCCGAGAGGGTGGTGAAGGTCAGGTACGCGGGAGTGGAGCACGAATCCAGGACCGAGAAGGGATGCGTCCAGGGGTCTATCGGTGGTCCCATATTTTGGAACCTTGTGCTGGATCCTCTGCTGAAGGGTCTAGAGTCGATAGGGGTCTATTGCCAGGCGTTTGCGGACGATATTGTCCTTGTGTTCGATGGAGAGACTGCACTTGAAGTCCAACGGGATGCCAATGTCGCCCTCGAGTACGTGCGAGCGTGGGGTGTCACGAATAAGCTTCGGTTTGCGCCGCATAAGACCAAAGCAATGCTGGTCACGCGCAAACTGAAGCATGACACCCCATGTCTCAGGATGGGCGGGGTAGACATTGGCATGTCGGACGAAATCAAGCTGCTCGGTCTCACCATCGACCACAAGTTGACATTTAACACCCACGTCGCAAACGTCTGTTCCCGAGCCATCGGCATTTACAAGCAGCTGTCGCGGGCTGCTAGGGTCAGTTGGAGTCTCCATCCAGAGGTAATCCGCTGCATCTATACGGCTGCAGTGGAGCCTATAATCTTGTACGCAGCGAGCGCGTGGTCGCCGGCCGCAAAGAAAGTCGGGGTGCAAAAGAAGCTGAACGCCGTCCAGAGGAGCTTCGCGCAAAAGCTGTGCCGGGCCTACCGCACGGTCTCCCTAAACTCAGCACTGGTGCTGGCTGGGATACTCCCTCTTGATCTCCGAATTCAGGAGGCAGCCTCGCTCTACGAGGCCAAGAGAGGGGTACCCCATCCAGCGCTAGGAGATCGGGAGATCGAGCGAGTGGTATCGGCGCTGCAGTTGCCACATCCGGCTGAGCAGAGAGCTATTGCACTGCGACGCCTGGTAGACGAGGAACAGTATAATGAGCACCGCAATTATGCGGTGCGTATTTTCACAGACGGCAGCAAGATTGAGGGCAAAGTCGGTGCCGCACTGTCGGTATGGACTGGCGACGCGGAGACGAAGGCCCTCAAGCTTGCTCTGCCGTCTTATAGTACCGTCTACCAGGCAGTGCTCCTCGCCCTCTGCAAAGCCGCGAAGGAAGCCCTCCGAAGGACCGAGACGGCGTTCGCCATCTATAGCGACTCCATGGCAGCTCTCCAAGCAGTCGTGAACCCCGAAGCCCTCCACGCCCTTGCAGTGGAAGCAAGGGACGCCATCCGCCGCAGCAACGCCCAGAATAAGAGCGTCTCCTTGTTCTGGGTCAAAGCTCACGCGGGGCTGGAGGGTAACGAGAGAGCCGACTTGCTCGCAAAGGAGGCTGCCCTGAAGTCGAAGCGGCAACCCGACTGCGACAAATGCCCGGTTTCATTCGTCAAACGTATGATCCGATTGGAGACGTTGGGCGAATGGAACCGGAGATATTGTGAAGGAGAAACGGCGGCCACGACAAAGATGTTTTTCCCTTGTGCGATCGCTGCGTACAGGACGGTGAGGAAGATGGAGATCACCAAGGAACTGACTCAAGCCCTAACAGGACACGGCGGGTTCTCCGAATACCTTACTCGCTTCAAGTGTAAGGAGAACCCGGCGTGCGCCTGCGACCCGGACCAGCAGGAGACAATCCTCCACCTCCTCACGGATTGCCCGGTGTATGCCTACCATAGACATGACCTTGAATCTAGGATTGGGGACAGGATAGTTAAGGAAAACCTTAGCAATATTATACAGAGCAAAAAGTATAGAGCAGAATTTATAAAGTATATGACTAAAATCGTGATATCAGTAGGTAACAAGAATAAAACATAATGCAATTAACAAAAAATTTTACATTTTCATCAATTAGAATTTTATTATCCTGAACTATTTTTATTATGAATTATTTATTGGAAATTTTAACATTTATTTATTATTTTAAATTATTTATTATAAATTTAAAGAAACTTTTAAACCCGTCGTGAATATAATATTGCAAAATCTGATTATTTATTGAAATATATATATACACATTTTTACCACAACGTAATAAACACATACAAAGGAAATGAAACCTACAGCCTCATAGAAAATCCCTGCGAAACCTGATGGCAGGGAGCCTTTCGCATGGTAGGAGTGGTTTTTAGCCGGTAGGAGTCCGGCACTACCCAGACTGCCTCCACTGTGGGGCAGTCTGGGTGTCCATGATGGATTTCCCACTCCTGCCACCAAAAAAAAAAAAAAAAAACCTAACCTAACCAAGTCTGTTCGATCAAATCGACAGCAGGGACAAAATAGACCTGGTAGTCGAGGGACTGACGACAGCAGTGCAAGACGCCTGCACATCCGTGATACCCAAGAAGAAGGGCGTAGAGAGGATAACCGTGCCGTGGTGGTCTGATAAACTCGCCAGTTTGAAGAGGCAAGTGGTCACCAAGAAGCGGAGAATCCGTTGTGCAGCGCCAGTTCGGAGACCAAAGGTTGTTGAGGAGTACCTGAAACAGAAAGAAGAGTACGAAAGTGCGGTAGTCCAAGCAAAGATCGGGAGCTGGAAGGGGTTCTGCGCGAAGCAAGATAGGGAAGGCCTATGGGAGGGCATATACCGGGTGATCCGTAGGACGGAGAAAAGAGAGGAGGATTTGCCGATGGTTAGGGACGGCAAGACTCTGGACCCAGAGGCTTCTGCGAGGTATCTGGCAGAGACGTTTTACCCAGAAGACCGTTCGAAGGGGGATAACGAGGAGCACAGAAGGGTGAGGCAAAAAGCCGAAGCGGTGAACGGGGGGAACGAAGTTGAACCCCTTCACGCTCGACGAGCTGGAGCGAGCTGTCTCCTCGTTCAACCCCAAAAAAGCCCCCGGTTCCGACGGTCTGACGGCGGATATATGGGGCCATGCGATCCATCAAGACCCAGACGTAGTTCTGCGCTTGGTAAACAAGTGCCTGGCGCATGGATACTTTCCACGGTCCTGGAAAGAGGCAACCGTCGTCGTGCTCCGCAAACCCGCGAAAGACGACTACACCACCCCTAAGTCATACAGGCCGATTGGGCTCTTGCCTGTCCTCGGCAAGATATTCGAAAAGATGTTCGTGGCCCGACTCAAGTTTCATCTTCTACCCAGGATGAGTACTCGCCAGTACGGCTTCATGCCCCAGCGAAGCACCGAGGACTCCCTCTATACTCTGATGGTCCGTCTGGCTGAGGAAAAGTGTCCTGTAAACTTGAGACGGGTCATGGACAGCTACTTGTCCGAGAGGGTGGTGAAAGTCAGGTACGCGGGAGTGGAGTGCGAATCCAGGACCGAGAAGGGATGCGTCCAGGGGTCCATCGGTGGTCCCATAGTGTGGAACGTTCTGCTGGATCCTCTGCTGAAGGGTCTAGAGTCGATAGGGGTCTATTGCCAGGCGTTTGCGGACGATATTGTCCTTGTGTTCGATGGAGAGACTGCACTTGAGGTCCAACGGGATGCCAATGTCGCCCTTGAGTACGTGCGAGCGTGGGGTGTCACGAATAAGCTTCGGTTTGCGCCGCATAAGACCAAAGCAATGCTGGTCACGCGCAAACTGAAGCATGACACCCCATGTCTCAGGATGGGCGGAGTAGACATTGGCATGTCGGACGAAATCAAGCTGCTCGGTCTCACCATCGACCACAAGTTGACATTTAACACCCACGTCGCAAACGTCTGTTTCCGAGCCATCGGCATTTACAAGCAGCTGTCGCGGGCTGCTAGGGTCAGTTGGAGTCTCCATCCAGAGGTCATTCGCTGCATATATACGGCTGCAGTGGAGCCCATCATCCTGTACGCAGCGAGCGCGTGGTCGCCGGCCGCAAAGAAAGTCGGGGTGCAAAAGAAGCTGAACGCCGTCCAGAGGAGCTTCGCGCAAAAGCTGTGCCGGGCCTACCGCACGGTCTCCCTAAACTCAGCAATGGTGCTGGCTGGGATACTCCCTCTTGATCTCCACTTTCAGGAGGCAGCCTCGCTCTACGAGGCCAAGAGAGGGGTACCCAATCCAGCGCTAGGAGATCGGGAGATCGAGCGAGTGGTATCGGCGCTGCAGATGCCACATCCGGCTGAGCAGAGGGCTATTACACTGCGACGCTTGGTAGACGAGGAACAGTATAACGAGCACCGCAATTATGCGGTGCGTATTTTCACAGACGGCAGCAAGATTGAGGGCAAAGTCGGTGCCGCACTGTCGGTATGGACCGGCGACGCGGAGACGAAGGCCCTCAAGCTTGCTCTGCCGTCTTATAGTACCGTCTACCAGGCAGAGCTTCTCGCCCTCTGCAAAGCCGCGAAGGAAGCCCTCCGAAGTACCGAGACGGCGTTCGCTATTTACAGCGACTCCATGGCAGCTCTCCAAGCAGTCGTGAACCCCGAAGCCCTCCATGCCCTTGCAGTGGAAGCAAGGGACGCCATCCGCCGCAGCAACGCCCAGAACAAGAGCGTCTCCTTGTTCTGGGTCAAAGCTCACGCGGGGCTGGAGGGTAACGAGAGAGCCGACTTGCTCGCAAAGGAGGCTGCCCTGAAGTCGAAGCGGCAACCCGACTACGACAAATGTCCGGTTTCATTCGTCAAGCGCATGATCCGCATGGGAACGCTGGACGAATGGAACCGGAGGTATTATACTGGAGAAACGGCGGCCACGACCAAGATGTTCTTCCCTTGCGCGATCGCTGCGTACAGGACGGTGCGGAAGATGGAGATCACCAAGGAGCTGACTCAAGCTCTAACAGGCCACGGCGGGTTCTCCGAATACCTTACTCGCTTCAAGTGTAAGGAGAACCCGGCGTGCGCCTGCGACCCGGACCAGAAGGAGACCATCCTCCACCTCCTTACGGATTGCCCGGTGTATGCCTTCCCAAGATATGACCTCGAAGCCAGAATTGGTACAAAACTAATAAAAGAGAATTTTAGTGCTCTAATAGCGACCAAAAAGTACAAAAAGGATTTCATAGAATTTATAACGAAGATTGTTGTGTCGGTAAATAGACGGAATAAAAATTAGATGGCCGACAATAAATGAATATTGAGAATTTCAATATTCGTTTGTTGTTGGTCATTTAATTTTATTATTATTTAACTGTGATATTTTAAATTATTATTTGAATTAATTATTAGGAAATTTTATGATAACTATGAATTTAAGTTTTAAAACATTTTTAATTATTTATTATGAATTTTAATGTCTCAAATTCAAAAATGGCAAAAATGAAATTGATTTTTTATCATTGATTTAAATTTACATATACAGGAAAAGAGTAATAAACCTAAATCGAAATTAAAACCTACAGTCCATACAAAGCCCCTGCGAAACTTGACGGCAGGGGGCCTTTCGCATGGCAGGAGTGGTTTTTAGCCGGTAGGAGTCCGGCACTACCCGGGCTGCCTACATTGCGAGGTAGTCTGGGTGTCCATGATGGATTTCCCACTCCTGCCACCAACAAAAAAAAAAAAAAAAAAAACCTAACCTAACCTAATACAGTCATAGATGAACCAATTAAACGAATAGGTTCACTTTTTGATACATGCTTTAACGCCTACCGGTTATAAAATAATCCAAATAACCGACGATTCAACACCGAAACAACCGCAGATTTATGTTCTACGACACGTAGAAGTCAATAACGTCACGGACTATCACGTTTGTTTTTAACCGAAAGAGCTGGACTAGCAAACACCACATTACTTGGTCAAATAATTTATAATAATTACACACAAATAATTGGCCTACCCGCTCACCCATTTTTTTTCCATGAGCATGAGGGTTGTTTTGATTATATTGTTAACGTCGTGAACTAAGCAATTTTAAAATGTATCGCGGTCACACTTCTGGAACTAAACCCTTGCGACAATTTTTCACGGCCTAAGATATCATCTCGCAAATGGATGTTGGGCAAATCGCAATAAAACTCGATTAAGCTATTATCATTTTAACTACAAAATTAATTAATAGTACCGAGTATCTACACTAGACTGTCATACGTTATCTAAACCTGTCAATGTTGCCATCCTTTGTTTTACGTCTACCGATAAATTTATATGTCAGAGGGTGTAAACTTTAACACTCAGCTACAGAATCAAAATGGAATGTGAATACCTGACCTTTTCCTGAATTCCTGATGAAGTATCGACGACCCATACACCCGTTGCTCGCTGCGTAAAGCCTTGGCGCCACTGTTGCTAACGCGCCTCTTCCATCAGGGCTCCGGGTCTCCACCCAGACATCTCCATGTGACCTTTTTTTTTTGCCAAGGCTAATTCTGGCCAATCTTGCTGCCTCGTTACTGGTGGTCTTGAAGCTTGAATTCTATTCTATTCTATTTTTTGTTAATGGCAAATGAGCAGATGTCGACTATTCTGCCAATGTCGGGAGTAAATTGGAGAAGCAAGTAATGTATAAAAAAAATTGTTTAAAAAAGAAAAAAAAATTATAATAGTAATAAAAGGACTTGTGACTGGAGATTAAAATCCTTCGAGTGGTACAGTTGCACTTGATGTGTTAGTATTGGACTGAAACAAACATAAAATAAAGATACATAAATACTATAATTGTTAAAACATAAAATACACACGTAAACCACAATTACTTAGACAGAATATTTGGAGCTTATGACTCATAATTTTATATTGTTGTGACGGATGAAGATCATCAACGCCACAAGCAGTTCTGGAGAAGGATAGGTTAGGAGGGCAGGGATATTAATTGGGAGAGGAATTTTGAGTTTCGGGAGACGACTATATATTAGGTCTAAAAGTTTTTTTTTTTTTTTTTTGTGGTAGGTAAAATCATCCAATGACGAATCCCGCCCTTGGGTGGGGCGGGAAACAGTGTCAGACTTTTACTGACTAAAAACCTACCTTTCCATTCCTCGCCTTTGTCACGGGGCCCGTGGTGACACTCTCGCATAACCTTTGGCCCCAGTAGGCTTCGGCCCTGCTGGACCCCTACAGTTTGCTGACAACTCCTTGAGGCGCGCGGGAACGGTGCGCGCCGTAGACGACCTGAGCTCGGACCGGTTTGTTACCGGACGGACGGACAGCGAGCTACCCATTGCCCACCGTCCGCGAGCCCGCGCCTACGGTGGCCGGAAATCGGGATCGGAAACCCGGCGGCGGCGGCGGCGTGTCCGCCTTTGCCTAATGCGGTCGGCCTCCTCCTTTACTAGCATTACTGCTTCGCAAAAGGAGGCGACCGCCTGCCACTCCTCCTCGCTCCGGAGCATGGCTTGAACCAAGCCCCGGCGCGAGAGATCGCCGCCGATCGCCCCCACGAGGACACGGCGATGCTCTTCCCAAGCGGGGCACACCTCGACTGTGTGCTCCACCGTGTCCACCGGGCGGTCCGCACAGTGGCGACACCCGGGCGTCGTCTCCGCACGAATCTTGTACAGGTACGGACCGAACTTGCCGTGTTCGGTCAGCACCTGCGCCAAACGGAAGGTGACGACGCCGTGGGGCCTTTCCAGCCACGCCTCAAAGAGGGGCCTTACCGCCTCGATCGTGGCGTGCCCAGCACGAGGTTGCGACAGTCGCTCTCGCCATTTCACCATGAGATCCCGCCGGAGCTCTGACCGCCATGCCGCGACTTGTCGCGGCAGCGGAGTTTCGCCCCGACGTTGCATCTCCACGCGTAGGTCATGCATGTGTGCAAGGACTGTTGCCTCCAAATCCCACGGTGGTAGGCCAGCAAGGAGGCTCGCCGCTTCTCCTGCGAAGCGTACGGTATCCGCGGATCATCCGGATGGCCATGACCCTCTGGCAGGCGGTTAGCCGGGCCGCCACTCGCTTACGTAGCGATGGCGCCCACACCGGCGCACCGTAAAGGGCCATGGACCGAACGATGCCTGCGTAGAGCCTCCGGCAGGAGGCGTCTGGACCCCCTAGGTTCGGCAGGAGCCGCTTGAGCGCAGCCCCAGTCGCATTCAACCTGGGAGCCAGACGTCGGAAGTGCTCCTTGAAGTTCCACCGGCTGTCGAGGACGAGTCCCAGGTACTTCATCGTCGACCCGAAGCCGATGTGAACTCCTCCTACCGTCAATTGGGAGCCCGGAGGTGGCGCGCTCCGAGGGCCGTGAAAACACATGGCCTCGGACTTGTGCAATGCCACCTCGAGTCCCAACTGCTGTATCCTCTCCACGACTGTCGCAACCCCGCGCGTCGCTAGTTCGACCGCCGCCTGGTACGACCGTCCCCGCGCCAGGACCAGCGTGTCGTCTGCGTAACAGACCACGCTGACCCCGTCGGGGAGGTCGGCGCGCAGCACGTAGTCGTACCCGATGTTCCACAAGGGCGGCCCTAGTACCGATCCCTGCGGAACACCGCACGACATCTCTCGCCGTTTCAACTCCCCCTGATGACCGGGGTAGATGATGAACCTGTCCGACAGGTAGGCCTCGATCACCCGACAGAGGTAGTCGGGCACCCGGTGGTACCGGAGTGCCCTACCAATGCAACTCCAGGGCAGGGAGTTGAAGGCGTTGGCGATGTCCAGAGACACCGCCAAGACACACCTGCCCCGGGACACCGCATCCCCCGTCGTGAGGGCTCGCACGCGCATGATGGCGTCCACAGTGGAGCGCCTCCTGCGAAATCCGAACTGGCCGTCCGCAAGATCCGGCCCCTTCCGTGCCAGATGCACGACGAGGCGGTCTGCAATTACTCTTTCAAAGAGCTTGCCCACCTCGTCGAGCAGCACAATGGGCCAATACGCGGACGGAGATTCCGCGGGGCGCCCCGGCTTCGCGATAAGGACCAGTTTCCCCGTCTTCCAGCGAAGCGAGAACTGGCCCCTCTCCATGCATGCGCTGAAGAGCCCTCTCAGTCGAGACCCGAGTTCCTCCATGGCCAGGACCCAGGCTTTTCCAGGCAAGCCATCGGGTCCTGGGGCGGTGTTCTTGGCACTCAGCCTTCGCACCGCCACTCTCATCTCCACCTCGGTCACCTCTGGAGCATTGTTGCCGTCGTTGCCGTTGTGGTCCGCGTCGGACACCGCTGCTGGTGGCGGAGCCATAGGCTGGGGAGTATGCTCCCCTCGCGTAGGGAACAGAGCGCTCACCACACCCTCCACGAGCTGGGGCCGGAGACTCTGAGTCAGCGGGGGAGCCCATGGGCGGAGTTTCTCCATCACCATTTTGTATGGGCGTCCCCACGGATCGACGTTCAGAGACTCCAGCCACACGTTGCGGGCCTCGAGTTTGGCCCGCTTTATCTCCGCTCGGAGGGTGCGCTTTGCCGCCCTGTATCCCTCATACAGCTCCGCCTCTATGGCCTCCGCACCCGGTGGACGGGTGCGGCGCCTGCGGTGTCTAGTATACCGGCGTCGCGCAGCATTGCACGCATCGCGCAGTGCCGCAATCTCTGGCGACCACCAGTGTACTTGGCGCCGGGCACGTCCTGGCCGGACTCGGGGCATGGCCGTGTCGCAGATTTGCGACATGGCCACCTGGAACCAGTCCGCCTCGACGTCGATGTCGACAGGCCTGTCCGGTGCTTGCACCCAGGCCTGTACTATCGCGGCTTCCTGGAGCAGGTCCCTGTCCAGCTGCCTCAGCGCCCAACGCGGACCACACGGGGTCTGTCGGACCGGCACGGTCGAGGTCTGGGCGGAGACGTCAAACCGGATGTACCGGTGGTCGGAGAACGTCTCCACCTCCTCTATGACGCGCCAGTCGACGACGCGCGGTGCCAGTGCAGGGCTGGCGAACGTAACGTCCACCACCGACTCGCCCTGCATCCGCACACACGTGGGGACAGAACCCCGGTTTTGTACGACTAGGCCCTGTCCTAGGGCCCATTCCTACACCCTGTGACCTCGTTGGTTCGTGAACCGGGAACCCCAACCCTCGTTTCAGGCGTTGAAGTCCCCGCAAACGACCACGGGGAGGCTGGAGTCAAACCCAGCAACGACGGCATCCAGCTCCAAAAGGGAGCTATCCAATTCGGCGAGAGATCTGTTCGGGGACAGGTAGACGCCTACCACCACTATGTCCCCGAACCGTGCTGCCACGCAACCCCGGCCTTTCTTGACGGCCTCGAGTGCCGGGGTACCGGCGGCGGCCGACGAAATGAGTGTCACCGAGCCGCTCAGGTCCTGAACCCAGTCGGCTCTGGGCAGGACAAAGTGCGGCTCGGAGACAACGGCGATGTTGATCGACCACTGCGCCATGCTCTGGAGCAACAGATCCTGAGCGGGGGCGCAGTGGTTGATATTCGCCTGGAGGAGACGTAATGGAGCCGTTATTGGCAGTCCATTACAGTCTCCTCCCGGGCCCTCCGTGAGGGTCCTGCCGCGGTGGTAGCGGCGGCGGCGTCTGCGGAGGCGATGGCGGCGGCAGCCAACGGGGCAGCCGCGGCGGTGAGCACCTTCGCGGGGATGGGCCTTGGGACCTTGCCCTTGGCCTTGGCGGGGGGATCGCAGGTCCTGCTCCCAGCCCGGTGGTCGGCCGACTTGCCTGCCGCCGCACATGCGTAGCAGTGCGGCGCTGCACCGCAGGTATCGGCCTTGTGGCCGGGCTGACCGCACTGGAAGCAGCGGTCGCTGCGATCTTCCTCCGCTGCGCAACAGACCCCCACGTGGTGACCCACGTGGCAGCGATAGCAGCGCAGCGGTCTGGGCTCCAGCAGCTTGACTCGCGCGGAGACCCAGCCCACCAGGAGTCGCTTACCCTCCCCGGTGATGCTCCTGGCCGCTGACAGGGGGCAGTTTACAGTAACCGCCCCCATGCCAGTGCCGTCAACACGGATGGTGCCTGCCCGGACCTGATCGGCAGGGCACCCACCCGTCCTGGCGACAGCGGCCACGACCTCCTCGACCTCGACGGAATCGTCCAGGCCCATAATGCGCATGTCGATGCATCTTGTGGGCCTGGACACCCGGACCTCCTCCGCATCCAAGGACGCCCTGATTTTTTCAGCCAGGGCGTCTGCGGTGGGGCCGCTGTTGGCTCCGGGGACCTCCAACATCAGGGCACCAGTTGCGGTATGCCGCATCTGGAAGCCCCCGGTGATCCCGAGGTCGGTGAGGTTCACCGCCCGCTTCGCCTTACGGAGGACCTCGCCGTAGGTCGCACCCTTTTTCGCTGCCTCCGGCTGCAGTGTGATAACTACAGCCGTGGAGCGCGGGGTGCGAATCCTGGCCGCGAGGGCCGTCCGCTTCCGCAGCTTTTGCCGCTCACGCCTCCTGGCAGCCCGAGCCGCCTTGCCAGCCTGCTTTTTGGCTCCGGCCACTTGCCATCTGGCACAGGATCTGCAGGTTGGGGAGGCGGCCTAGGCCGCCTGCTTGCCGCCACAGCAGGGGCTCCCGCCGCCTTTGTGGCCGGTGCCGACTTGCCCTTCTTAGGGGCAGCAGCAGGGGTGGCCTCACCTGCTGCTGTTTCTTGGCCTGTGGTGCCGCTCCGGCGGGGTTCGCCACCGTGGCCACGCGCCTGGTCTGCCCTGACGGGCCCGCCTTGGGCGCAGCCGCCGAGGCCGCGGCGGCAGCGTATGACGCCGCCCTTCGCTGGCCGGAGGCCGCTAGTGGGGGGCGCAACACGATGCCCTCCAGCAGGGACAGCTGCTGCTGGATCCGCAGCTGGAACTGCTGCTGCTGCTCCTGCAGCTGCTTTTGCAGCTGCTGCTGAAAAGCAGCCAGTTCCTGCTGCACCAGCGTCAGCAGCTGGCTTCCCGACTCGGCCTGGGGCTGGGGCTGGGGCCGAGGCTGGGGCTGAGGCTGGGGCTGGGGCCGACTTTGCCCCTGCCCTTGCTTGCGCCCCCCTTCCACGGGCTCCTGGCTGCGGGCCCCATGGACCCCAGCGAGCTCGGCCTGGATCTCGGCCCGGAGCCCGGCTTTGAGCTCAGCCCGGAGCTTCGCTACGCTCTTTCTGAGGGCGACGTCGAAGGCTTCCTGTAGAGAAGCGGCGTGGCAGTGAACCGTCTTCTCCTTCGACGTCCTCTCCCTTTTGCGGCCCATGTCCCTCAGCGCAGTGACCACTAGCTCGCCGAAGGTCCTGCGCGACTCCTCGGCGGAGTCTTCGCGCTCACTGCCAGATGGCCCCGAGGGGTCCATCGCAGCGTTGATCGCAGCGGGGTGGCGCCCTTCCGCGGCGAGCCTCTCAGCTCGCTCAGTCACCTCCTGGGAGGTGACTCCCCTTCCTCTTCCCGATGCTCGGCCCGCTCCCCGCCCACTGGTGGGGATTTTTCGGGCCGAGCCCTTTTCGGCTTCATCGGAGGACGGTCTGTCCCTCGATAGGGAGCGTTTCCGGAAGAAACTCGCGTTTCTTCCGGAGTCGCCTCCCGCCTCCGCCGCATCTTCCTCCTCCGAGCCTGAGCTCCTTCTGGATGCCGCGTCGGACTCCGACCGCGCATCACTCTCCGATGGGTGTTCAAAAAATTTGCTATTTTCCATTTGATTCCCACGAGTAAAAACTTCGGGTACTTGCTCAAAAACTGTGGTCCGCACTAGAGACTAATTTAGCTACCCATTAGTCAAGCTAACAACCTCCCTCACGGTGCGCCGCCGCTTGGAGGTTTGGGGTGATTTTTTATAGAGGTTGTCTTCCTCGCGGCCCGGGCGGTTAAGCCAAGACCCTCGACCCCCATCAAAAGTCAGAAACATGACCTTGGACAATCTCTGGGGCTACGAGAACAACGGTGGCAGAAGGAGGAGTAAGCCTTCCTCCTGCCTGCCTGGTGGCAGGGTGAGTGCACGCCGAGCCCGCTCTTGCTTCGCCACTGTGCCCTCTGCTAAAGCAGAGGGACACGCGTTGAAGCGTACTCCCGACAGAACATTCGCAGAGTGCCCAAGGGGGTGGTTGGCCGCCTCCCAGGGTGCACCGTCCCGCAGACTAGCCTTCGCTCCGGACGTATCCGCAAGGGAACTATAGCCTGCGGGCACTCGTGGAGGTTTTCTGTCATGGCACCCCATATAAGTCTAAAGGTGGAATGTTGTTTGTGCACTCAAAAAATATGTGATCAAGCGTACCTTCCTCCAATCCGCACTCGCATAAAGAAGAGTCACGAACACGGATCTTTTCCAGAAAAACAGGCGTGCAGCAGAATCCTAAACGGATCCTACAAAGGACGGAGATAACAGATTTAGACATCTTTTTGTGAGTGTAGAACCAAGGTTTTGTTTTTATGGTTGGCTGTACTGCATAGTAAAACTTACCCTTTTTTTTACCAGAGGTATTCCACTGTTCCTGCCATGCACATTGAAGACTTGCTTTTGGTAGGTTCAGCAAGTCATACCCCTGAATAAAATTGTGCGAAAGGTCAGCTGTAGTTGAAGAACAAGCGTCTTTGGCCAAGGCATCGGCACGTTCATTGCCCTTGATACCACAATGACTAAGTATCCAAACTAACTGAACTTCTCTTTGACTAGTAGCACATGAATACAAAGATTTTTTAATTTTTAAAAGTAGTGAGCTGTGTAATTTACTTTTGAAGGGATTCTGGACTAAAGCTTGAAGACAGCTAAGGGAGTCAGTGAAAATTACGGCCTTATTGATATTATGGTGTGACTCTATAAAACGACATGCTTCTAGTAATGCCATACACTCCCCTGTGAAAACAGAGGACTCCTTGGGACATTTAAATTGCAAAATGATACTGGAGCTTTGGTAATATACTGCTGCTCCAGTGTAGCTAGAATCAGTGAATTTTGAAGCATCAGTGAAAAATCTTTGAAAATCATTCCAACGCTCGCCTACCGCCACATTGAAAGCCGAATTCGCCGAGGGGGAGTTCTTGGATATGTACAAAATTTTTGGAGTAAAGCATAGAACGTCATAATCGAAATTAAAAAGGGGTAATTTGGGATACTGGATAAGCGGACATTCCAAGTTTTGAGTTGTGCGAAAGTTTTTTAGGATTAGGGGGATTTCTTTATTTTTCCAATAGTTTGAGGTTCTGTATACGGTATTTAACTCATTTAGTTTTGCAATGAGAGGATGGGAAGATCTACAAATTACTCGTGACAGGAAACGGGAAGCTAGATATTGCCGCCTCAAGGCTAGGGGGGGTTCAGCGCATTCGACCTGCAAAGCGTTGATCGGAGAAGACTTCATGCACCCAGAGATGATCCGAAGGCACTTAGACTGGATCCTATCCAGTCCAACCAAAGCACCTTTGTTGCATGGAATAAAATGGAACGTACCATAGTCTAATATACTACGGACTAGGGCATTATAAACTAGTTTCATGGTATAGGGGTGGGCACCCCACCAGACACCTGCGAGAACTTTTAAAATAGAAATGACGCGTTCGCATTTCTGGATTAATGAATTTATGTGGTACTTACCTGTTAATTTTGAGTCAAGGGTAACGCCTAAAAATTTCACCTTACTTGTTAATGGGATATTTTCCCCTGAAATGGTCACTGAGATGGGAGGGAGAGTTCTTTTCCGAGAAAATATTACTGCTGAACTTTTTGGTGCAGATAGTGATAAACCGTGGTTTAAAAGCCAATGGTTCAAAGAGTCCAGAGAGAGGCATAGAGACGATGCAGCGTCAGCGATGGAGGCATCTGTCACATAGAGGGCTAAGTCATCAGCATACTGAAGGATGTGACAGTTATTATTTAGGCAGGAGCCGATATCTACAGTGTATAGGTTATAAAGTAGAGGACTGAGGACGAAGCCCTGTGGGAGGCCTCTCCAAGTCTGTCTTTTGTCGAAATCCTCACCCTGGACTCTCAGAACCAATGAGCGACAGAGCATTAGTCCACATATGCATTCGATCATCTTGGCTGGGATACTCAGCTGTTGCAGTTTCTGCCTGAGAACAGGAAGAAGAACATTATCATATGCAGAGGAAATGTCTACGAATGCTGCAACCACGGATTCGTTTTTGGAGAATGCTAGACGAATGTCTGTTACTAAGATTCCAACACTGTCCATTGTGCTGAGTCCTTTTCTAAAACCAAATTGGTAGTTCGGCAGCAAATCTCTGGATTCAACTATCCACTCTAGTCGGTTTTTAATTAAGTGTTCCATTAATTTGGCTAGGACTGAAGACAAGGCAATAGGTCTAAGGCCATTCGGATCATCTGCATGTTTTCCTGGTTTCAACAGGGGGATAACAATTTGTACTTTCCATTGGTCTGGGACCCAACCACGATTGTAGCAAAAATTAATTATGTTTAAGAAATATAATTTAGTTTTATCATCAGAATGTGTTATAAAAGAGTATGGCACCCCGTCAATACCAGGTGCTGAGTCCCGGACATGACTGAGCACCGCATTTAATTCCTTTAAAGTAAATGGCACATCAAAAGGGTCATCAGAGACAATATGTGGGGGAATGTTAAAAAATTCAGAAGGAAGGGGGACATAGGGTGGAGCAATTTTGTCAAAGAAAAATTCAGCTGTTTCCCTGGTGATTGGTGCAGATATTGATGGTGAGCAACCACGTCTAAATCTATTAATGTTCTTCCACACAACTGAAATTGGGGTGGAAGGAGATAGAGATGTACAGAACTTGACCCAACCAGCACGTTTCTTCCTACGTAGAAGACGTTTGGATCGTGCATAGACTTGCTTGTAAGCCATCAAATTTTGTGTGGTCATTTCCCTGTTATATTGTTTTTCAGCCTCGTTTCGTAACTTAACCACTGAAGTGCATTCTTGGTCCCACCATGGCGGTGAAGGGATTTTGTTCCGGGCACTGTTTTTAAGAGGGAAGCAAGAATCTGCACTGGATGTAACAGCTGCAACAAATCCCTCATAGCAGCTTTTGGCATGGCAGTGATCAGAAGGGTTGAATAAACTTGAATTTAAATTTGGAAGAACATCAATTTTCTGATCCAGTAATGAAGCAAACTTTGTCCAATCAGGTTTGGACAAATTGTACTTCAAAAGTGGAGGAGAAGTTTTCTCTAAATAGGTCCTGTTGATCAAAGAAATAACAATAGGGTAATGATCACTACCATGCGACAAGGATGTGCATTCCCAATGGGTTGAAGAGGCTAATTCAGCAGAACAAAACGTTAAATCAACACAACTTTTGTGTTGATCGGGAAGTGACCTGCGTGTTGGGCAACCATTATTTAATATGCAGAGGTTCATGTCATCCAAAATTTCAACCAAAGCTACACCAAACGTATCACAACGCTCAGACCCCCATCTGTAATGGTGACAGTTAAAGTCTCCCATGACCAGTATGGGACCCTGAACATTGGGGAGAATATTTTTTAAGATTCCTATAAAATTGTGATTAGGGTGAGCAATGTATATGGAAAATACAGTAATGCCTTCCATCTTTCCAGAAACAATGTTCATGTCACCTGTAGCTGAAGGCAAAGATAAGGGGGAAAGTGGGACCCGATTGTTGACAAGAAGAGCCGACCCTCCATAGCCGTCAGATCTGTCACAACGGAGAATGTTGTATTGTGGAATACGGAAGCTAAGACTTGGAGTGAGCCAAGTCTCAGCTATTGAACAAGCTAAGGGTTTAAATTTATTTAGGAGGAATATGAGGTCGTGCTTTTTATGCCACACGCTCCTCACATTCCACTGTAAGAATGTTAGACTGGATGCCATTTTTAAAATCTAAAAGAGTTTTAATGAGTTTATCAGCAACGTTGGACGGTAATTGGGAGTTACTAGGATGAGTAGGGATAATAGATGGTAGAAGTTTAATTAGAAGCTCTATAATAGAAACTGTGTTGTTAGGGGAGGAATTGTTTTGGTTGAGAGCACAGCCATTAGGTTGTGAGGGTTGGGGGGAACTAATAATTTGGTGGTGGGCAGATTTATCATAGGATGGGGAAAGGGGAGCATGAGTCTTGGGTTTTAGTGCAATGGTTTTCCGATATGACTGAGTTTTGACAGCGTTAGCATAGTTCTGGGAAGATACAGGGATAAGTTTGTTAGCCTCCACATAAGGGATCGATTTTTCTGCCATAACTGTTTTGATGGCCTTCTGTCTACCATGCTCGGGGCATGACCTGCTGTTGGCAAAGTGATTCCCGGAGCAGAGAACACAAAAAGCCTCGCCTTCAGCAATGCTGCAACCATCACCGGGGTGATCGTGGCCACACTTACTGCAGCGTGGTTTGGATCTGCACATGTTAGCCACATGGCCAAATCTACAGCACTTTCGGCACTGGATAGTTGGGTAAATGTATTGTACTACGGGAAGGGATGTGTAGCAACAAAAGACACGTTGTGGTAGCACTTGGCCATCAAAAGTGATGACGCAAGTTTCCTTGGGTTTCCACTCATTTGCACCGTCTATTTGTGTTTTCCTATTAATGCGGCGGACTTTAAGGATACGGCCACATCCAGAGGGAACTGACAAGATAGTGAGAGCTTCTTCTTCCGAAATATCAGCTGGTACACCTGTAATCACGCCCATCCTTGTGATATTAAATGTGGGAATTGTAGCTGTATAGCTGTACTTCGCCAGAAGATTATTAGTGAGAAATGCATTAGCGTCCTGGGGGGAAGTAAATTCCACGGATACACGGTTTCGGCCAACTCGTTTGACGCCATCCCGGAGCACATTAGCAATGTTGTTTGTTATAAGAAATTTGCCGAAATTTACAGGATGAAGTGTAGTGCCTGCATTCGGTGTAGCTTACCTATTACTTGCGCCTTTATCCGGCAAATAAAAAGTTTTTCTTTTTTTGGCTTTTGGGTTGTTTGCTAGGTGGAGAGGGAGCGAGAGTTTCTACACCACTGGTGCGTTTTCGAGAACCTTGGGTAACGTCCATTTCTGAAACGCTACAAACCACGTCGGCAAATTGGGAGAGCGGGTTTTGGGATAAAAAATTTGGAGAAGCTGAGATGTCGGGGGGGTCAGGATCGGGGGGTTTATTTCTGTCCATCTTGTCTGTCTAGACTATTTGTACACAAACAATCACAGTACAAACCTGTTTACAAACACAAGGACAACACACTTATATAAAAACAATACACAACAGTTACAACAATCACTCAAGAACGGTCAAAACTCTCAAAACACACGTGCTAACCAAGAAACCCGTGGCGAGAATCCTACGATTTATTTTATCTTGAAGCTTGAATATTCTTATTTTCAGCCTGCCTACGTCCAAATTTTCCATAGCGACCCCCGACCCGCTACCCGTCTCTCCAGATTGAATCCGGGCAGACTCACAATCTGGAAAGAACGCTGCAGCTCGCTCTCTGGGGACACAGCGTCACTATGGTCCAACATTTGTTGCTCAGGTTTAGGGAAAAACCCCAGAAAAACCTAATCAGACCACTCAAGCCTATGCATGCCTCGATCCGGGCCTTCACTTATGAATCTTTGCACTTCGAATAATAACCGCCAACCCTCTTCACAGCGTCTCGCGACTGTTGCTCACACAGCTTGTCGAATCATTTGCACGATTTTATCCCAGTTCCGACGACGGCCCGTTCAGGATGGTTCAAGCTCTGATCATCTACCAGGCGGGCCCAAGCGGTCATCGTGCAATGAATAAAAACGGTTAGGAACCGAATCAGTTCACTTCTCAATACATTTCGGCACATTGCACCACTATTAGGCAGGTACAAACAACAAAACGGACAGCCCCACAACGTCTTGACTCCGCGACGGCTGGATTACGCAATTTAATGCATTTCATAAATTCCCATGTTTATTACTAGCTCAATGGCCCGCAATTTAATGCTTAATTTCTTACATCGCAGTCGAATGCACAATTATTAATACTATTAACGCAATCAAATGCATAGTCTTATTATATCATCGCAATTTAATGCCACAACACTATTATTCGCAATTTGATGCCATAACTCTTTTATTCGCAATTTAATGCCATAACTCTTTTATTCGCAATTTAATGCCATAACTCTTTTATTCGCAATTTAATGCCATGTTACTAGGGTTACCAGATAGAACCCTATCAAAACCCTGTCGGGCCGTGGCCATAGTTTTTTTTTTTTTTAATTATATTTATGTTTGTACTTAAAGAGGAAATTAACATTTATTTTTAAATGCATACTTTTATTAGATAGTTACCTACATTCACAGTAGGTAATTAACGCTAGTTATAATTTTAAGATGAAGCCCAGACCAAAACCTTAGTAGTAAATAATTTCGGAATCCGGGACAGCAAGGTCTAATTACTAGACACGGGATATGAGGCGAAATTCCGGGGGCAATCCTGGACCTCCCGGCCATCTGGCAAGCCTACATGTTACATACAAGTAGTCATAAATATCAAAATGCGGCTTTGTTTACGATATGTCGTAATCGCACTACTTCTTACTGTTAAAATACCTACGCGCGTAGCGTTATACGTTAAAAGTTAATTTCTGTTTATGTTTTACCTATAACATCATTAAATAACTAACAATAACAATCCCTACGCAAAAGTAGCAGCTGTGCGTTATTTGCCTGCCATAATATCTACCATCTTTTTGATTGACTAGGCAAGTTACATTGTAAGTTTATTTGTCATTAATACGCTCTGGTAATGCGCGGTTATCGAGGTACTTACATAACTAAAACATGAAGATAGGCAACCTTGTACATATCCCTTAGATCACTGGAACATTATGCAAATCAAAATATGTACCCGTGTCTAAAGTGCACAAGCAGTAGGTAAACAAAACAAAGATACATTGTTCATTTTCCACCATGGATAATTATTTCGTAAAATGATGGGTAAGTAGGTATGCAAAAATTATTTATTATATTCTTTATTGCAATTAAAAGTACATACAGTGGAACAAAGAAAAACAGTTTATAACGGTTGTTTTTTTTTTTCTTTTTCTTTTTTTTTTTTTTTTTGAAGCTACGGTACAATAATAAAAGGTATGTTCATGAAATTTTAACTACCTATCCGAGCATTTGTTTGATTATACTTTATTGGCGGTTGAAATAAATTGCTACGGATCTAAAAAGGGTCTTACATTGAAAGAATAAATATGTTTGTTTAATTACGAAACCATACGAATTACTTTTCCCTTTTTATTTTTATTTATATAGGTCAAACAAATTACTTACAGTTTTCCTCATCGCCAAAATGTAGTAGACACTAATCTACAATGAAATAACTATGTATGATGATGTAATGAACCATTTGCTAAGTTTATATATCGGCTCGCTATCCTCACTAGAACACGTCTTCACTCTGCGGCGGTGGGACGCAGACTGACTCTCCCCACCCCGCACGCTGCGTGGAGTGTAGGAAAGAGACGACAGATGTTTGACAGTGTGTGTGTGTGTTTGTATAGTTGTGCGTGTGTCTGTTTGTATGTTTGTTATGATCGTGTATGCTACATCAGCAACCTAGGTTTTTCTGCGGATATCTTCATTCCTGATGCGATTACGCAAGTAAACTTTGGGTAAAGCCTATTATAAGCGTCATCACAAGTAACACGCACTGGTCACAGACTTTCGTCTTGAGACATTGTGATATGTTGGATGAGAAGATACCGAGTTGCTTCATGAACGCTGCTTAGTCGAGTCGAATTGGTTTTAGGGTGAGAAATATAAACAATGAAGACATTATTTATTTATTTAGATACCAGAAAAATTTCAAAAATACAACAATCATCCTCTATGAATCACAATTCGAACCCTAGATACTCGTACTATACGTAAAAAAATGTATATTGACAGGCACCGCCTACGACTGCAACTGCACGCCAACCGCGATGCCCACTGACAAGCAACGGACGGCACTTCGCGGCAGCAGCAGCAGCGGTAGCGGCCGGGGAAGAATCGTCTACGAAAATTATTGTCTAACTAGCGACACAGAGCGTCTACTAGAATGGAGCCGGCACGGAAGGCGGTGCGTCGCGCTCGGGCCGTGTGCGGTATCGTGCGGCCGGCGCTCGTGGAGCCGAGCCCGCCAGCAGCGCCAGCGGCTCGGGTGGCGATGGCGGCGCTGACGCGGGGCCGGGAGGTGCGCCCGCCGCCGCTGCCGCTAGTGCGTCGCCGCGCTCCAGGGACCATTGGCGGCGTAGTGGTCGTCTGCCGTTTCCCAGGCACCTGGATAATGTGCACCCTTTAAAACACCTGCTGATAATACAATCTACTATGGTTGTCTCACTATTACAACCAAAAGCTCTTCCAATGGTACTATTTCATGGCGGCGTACCCCAAGGAAGCGTTTTAGGCCTAATATTATTTTTAATATATATAAATGACATAATACATATTACAAAACGTAAATTAATTTTGTTTGCTGACGACATATCAATTATAGTGACATCCGATAGAAAGCAAAATACGATTGCAGATCATGAGTTCAATATCAATAGTTAATGCATTGGCTTGACATTAACTCTTTAAAAATTAATATAGATAAATCTCTTTTTATTCAATTTAACCAGTCAAATAACCATAAAAATAACATTAAGCTAAATATGAATAAAATCAATGAGATAACGCATACCAGGTTTTTAGGCGTAATAATAGATAAAAATATAAACTGGAAAGAACACGTAGACAATATTAGCACTAGAACTAATAGGTTCGTTTATGCTTTGAAACAAGTTAAAAAAGTAACTAATATAAAAACTGTCATTATATCATATCACGCGTATGTAGAATCACTGCTACGTTATGGTCTTATTATGTGGGGTAACAACGTCGAACCAAACAGAGCATTTGTCGCTCAAAAAAAGTGCATAAGAGACATGGATATGGATTTAAACCTGATAATACATGTCGAACAATATTTAAAAGACTTGGTTTACTGCTGCTGCCATCTTTATATATTTATGAAACTTGTGTGCTTGTTTAAGACCGCAAACGAGGTTTGCACTCGTATCAGAAGAGATCCTTTTAAACTAGTTCTGAATGATCTCCCAAGACTAACCAAATACACGGTTAAATTTTGGTCGTTTTAATCCAGCGGATGGTCGATTCAGTACATGATTTATAAAGAGAAAATTAAAAAATAAAGTACTTCTTTTTAATTTACACACGCGTATATTAATTCGAGTTTTTTCTTTACAAATCGATAGTATTTCATGTACCGAATTGACCCTCTGCGGCATAAAATTTAACGGTGTATAATAATAACTGCCTAGCGATGTGTGTGCGCTTTTATAACCATATTTCTAACCATTCCAAAACACTGATTACAAGATTGTTGAAAATTAAATTGCACAAATGGTTAAATGAATGTAGTTTTTACAATTTAAAAGAATTTATGGATATAAATTGTTGATTCGTGGCCTCCCAACATATTAGCTATTTTAGGACGTAGCATGCAAAATCCAAATTTTGCATGCTACGTCCTGAAATAGCTAAACATGTTTGTACCGTTTCCATTTTATGTAACACCGTTTTATACCATGTTTACGCAAATCAATACTTTATTATTATTTTTATTTGTATAGTATATTTCAGAACCCTGAGGTCCTGGATCTTTGGAAGCCGTACGAGGAGCCGAAACACAATCGCAGAGACCCTTTAGATACTTTTAATGGAACGTGATGCCAACCGACGATTATCCCTGGACGCGCAATGCTAGTGCATCCAAGGACAACTCCCGGTTGGTGAAAACTATTGTGGCAAATGGAAAACAAAGACAATAGGGCTATGGTTTTTGGAGTTTTAAGTGGACTGGTTATTAGGAACTATGTTAAAACTATGTTCCCTACCTAAACAATGTTCATCGGTAAAAAGGCAGAGGGTGACTTGCACACTCAACAAATGGTTCCCGAAAACGTCCGCTAGCACGGATTCATGTAGCAACAAGAGGGCAACATATCCTGAGGTGCTTGAGGAGTAGAGAGGTATTCCACCGATATCAGGACAATCCCGGAAGTACGGTCAAGATCCCTACCAGCATCTTACTCCCGAGCACGTTTGCTCTTGCGAATCTCCATTCAAGCCAGGCCAAAGGTTATGCGAGAGTGTCACCACGGGCCCCGGGACAAAGGCAAGGAACGGAAAGGTAGGTTTTTAGTCAGTAAAAGTCTGACACTATTTCCCGCCCCACCCAAGGGCGGGATTTGTCATTGGATGATTTTACCTACCAAAAAAAAAAAAAAAAAAAAATTCAAGCCAGGCAATAAAGTTAAGAGAGAGGTGGGAGCTCTGTTTCTCGTCAGTGTTCACTACGGCCGGCCAATAAAGGCAAGCCGGAGATGAAAAACAAGAATTCTCACGGGAGATCGGGGCCGTGAGGTCGCTAATGCCCAACAGTTCGCCACAAAACTGCCCTGCGGACTATATCTCTCTAAGTTCGGCCCCTCACCCTAGGCATGTTACGGCGAAGCAAACGCTACCGATACAGATCTTGGGTTTATGGAACAAATATCGTTAAATATCAACATAATGCAATATTGTTCACCTCCCATAGCAAATAGCATAATAATTTATAACCTAAAAGTTGACCTGGCCCATAAGGGGTTACCTATCATAAGTTCGAAAAACGTTTGACCGAATTTCATTTCACCTAAAACTTTTCAACTATTATCGTTTCGTTTTTTTTATTTCGTTTCGTTTTTTTTTTTAAGTCACGTCTGCCACTGTATCGGTTGACAAATTCTCAATTCGAATATTTTCTTTACTCCAACGTTTCATTTGGTCGAAAACCTTATCACCGATGTTACACTCAGCCGAAATAAAAATTGTTCGAAGTATTATTTATTTATTTAAACTATTTTAATTTAATATTGAAAATGATATTAATTATAGTACGAGGCAAATAAGTTGAACCACCCGCCACGGCTACGCGCAGCTCCCTTCCTTGACTGAGACCCGAAATTGGTTATAATCCTCGTCACACAAGTTGAACCATCATGGCGGTCGACCTTGAATGCACAGTAACCGATTTTCGGGTTCCAATCAAAGTGGAGGGTTGCGCGCAACCATAGCAAATGGTTCAAGTTATTTACCGCGTACTATAACCGTCTATATATTTGTGACCAAAATTCTGTAAACTGTCGTTTTGGTGTGATGAAATATGGCAAATAAATGATTTGGCAAATGAAAAAGTTCAAGAGACGCTTCGGCCAATAGCAATTCGGTAAAATGATAGATACCTATGACACATGATACTTCGATGATATAAAAAATATGTAAAATAATGCATATAGCAAAAAAGACGTCGGTCAATAGTTTTCGGTCACATGAAATTCGAACAAAAAAAGATCGGAAGTGATCGGTTCCCCCCATAAGGATTATGTATGCAATTTGAACAGGATCGGTTCAATAGTTTTTGCGCCAACCGTAAACACATTTTCATAATTGTTTTATTATAATTATTATGTACGGAAAACAGTCAATTGCGTGCCTTGACACAGTAAGATATATAAGCGGGTTTTCGAGTAAATGTATTAAAAAATAATTTTGAGTTCTAAGTTTGATTGTCCCACTACAAACTTAGAACTCAAAATTACATGGGCAAAAGTTTCTCTTTCTTTTTTATAAAAAATAGTGAATGTATTTTCAGTGGAGGCACCTGTAACGAGAATATTGTGCGCTGTGGTCACCGCCGGGCAGTGCGAGCGAGACGCGCGACTCGCGATTGTCGCGGCAGTCGCGCGCGTCGCGAGCGTCGCTCGTGTCGCGCGCGTCCCCGGAGTCGGCGGAGCGGCGCCCCGGCCGGGGCGGGCTGCTGTCTGCCGACACAGCGCCAGACCGCGTCCACGCTGAATTCAAAATTACCATCAAGCCTCCCTGTCACTATTGATCGGCGATAAACATATAGAGAGAGTGGAGAGCTCACCTTGCCTGTCTGGCATACTGGTTGGGTCGGAGCGCTGCCGCTCAACGAGCGCAGGGCGCGCGGGGGCCGTGGAGTGTGCAGGGGGCGGTGAGCAATGGGGTGCTGGAGACGAATCGCTCTCATTCTCACCGTCGACTTCAAATAACACTTCCTCAGACCTGCCAACAACAAAAAAGGCGGCGTGTTTGGAAGACAGTGTTGATTCAATATAATATTATATATACTAGTCAAAACAAAATAAGGGCCACCACGTTTTTATAGTGTTCTCATGAATTCTCGAGGTTCAAGGGTTGATTAAGGATTAGACTGCATAAAATAATTGATTTTTATTGCAAACAGCATACTGTTGTGTATGAAGAAGGATTGTTTCAAAAAAAAAAAAACACCACTTTTTCTAAAAATAACATTTGAGGAAACAAAAACTGAGGAATAAAAATTAAGTGTAAAAAAAATCAAATTAGGTATTGGTTAATTTAGGATATTCCTCAATATTTGGTGTGCCCTCCTCGTTTTTTTATGCACTCTTGAAGCCTGGATGATAAACTGTCCACCAGGTGTACCACTGTTTCTTGAGGAATTTGTTCCCAGCTTGATTTCAGAACGTTTATTAGCTGTCTTTCATTGTGCACGGGTTGGTTTGTGCTTCGAACACTGCGTTTCAGTAAATCCCACATGTGTTCAATAGGATTGAGATCCGGACTGTTTGCAGGCCAGGGCAACGCCTGTATACCAGCCTCCTCTAGAGCTTCTCTGATGGCCCTAGCTGTATGAGCGCAAGCATTATCGTGCATCAGACGGAATCTTGCGCCGATTCGCTGTGCATATGGAACCACATGGGGTCGTATGACCTCCTCGATATAACGTTGAGCTGTAATTGAGCCTTCGTTGAGAATTACCAACTCGGTTCTACCTGATGTAGAGATTCCTCCCCACACCATAACATTGGGGCCCCCAAATCTGTCACTTTCATGGATACAAGCATCCGAAAATCGCTCACCTTTACGCCTCCAGACCCTAATGCGACGGTCATCACTAAAAAAATTAACTTTACACTCATCCGTAAACAATACTGTGCTCCAATCACTCATATCCCATGTCAGATGCTGCCTTGCGAACGATAATCGGTTTGCACGATGAGCACTTGTCAATGGTATCTGCACTACGCGTCTCCTGGAGTACTGCTGGTACTCGTGTAACCGATTTCTAATGGTTTGATCACTAACTCGTGTACCCGTCGTCTGCCGCAAACGGTTTTGTAAGGAGCGGGCTGTGATGCAGCGCTCTCTGCGCGCAGTCAAACGCACGCCGCGGTCATCCTGAGCTGTAGTTGCTCAAACTCTGCCAGATCCCCGTCTCCTGGTTAGTCTCCCAGTCTCTTGAAACCGATTCCAAGCATTCTGAATCGCTCGCCGGGAAAAACCCAGCTGCAACGCAACAGAACGCTGTGAATGGCCTTCTTGTAGCAATGACCCTAGTTACAGTTGGTTAGTCCATATGTCGTCGGATTCTCGGCATAACTTTTTTGAAATGCTAATTCAGCCAGTACTTAAACAAAACTAAAACTGTTCTTGACAGAATCGTCAGTTAGACTGAATTAAAATCTGTTTTAAAATTGGGTACAATCAAGTGGCTACAAAAAATTATCAAAAACTACCCAATTTACACAGTTGTGCAGTGCTTACTCGTCTAAATGTAGGCATATCTTGTAGTCCAGTGGGTTTAAATCTAGACAACAAGAGCGCCAGTAACACGCGATAAAGTCAATTCCAAGGGCGGTCAACTAGTTTTATGTGCTTCGTGTTTTATGAGCTGGTGCAGTGTCCTGTTGAAATATCCATATTCTGTTTTAGAACATTATGTCGGAAATGTTTGTATTCCGTTGTGTTCATTAGGGTACGTATCAAAATCCCGAAAGATCATAATACCTATGATTGAAATACCGACGTCCAAAACACCGAAATTCAAAATACCGAAAGTTTTAAATGCCGATAGTCGTTATATCGAAACACAAAATACCGATGTTCAAATGCCCGAAAGGACGAAATCCCGAATGGACGAAATACCGATGGATGAAATGGTTAAAATTTTGAGGTTAGGTTAGGATATTTTTCGCAACACTACCTACTATACTTGCTAAGATAGCTCGACGGAGCCCCGCTCCGCGGGGCTCCTACTTCTGGGTGGTTTAAAAAAAAAATCTATCCGAGTCGGGGTGCCCTAAAATTCCGCCCTAAACTTTTGTTTTAACTTATGATATATACCTATTATGTTAAGCTCCTTTTTTGTCATTGTCTTAGAGATTTTAGTCTTTGGATCAGCGAGTGAAGCGATCTCGGGACCTTAAGGCACTCCGACACGGACAGGTTAGTCTGTGTTCGCTCGCTTCGCTCGCTCACTAGACTCCGCCACACCTTTCGTGGTTATTTTTTTTGTAAACCCTAGAGCCCTAGTACTTCAGTAGGCTCCGACTACGCTTTTTTGGCAACTTTTAAGTGTTTTGACCTAACCTGGTTTACAAAAAATCGTTTTTCTCGGAAACGGTGGCAATTTCGGGATTTTGTACTTCGGGATTTTAAACTTCGGGATTTTAAACTTTCGGGCAAATGAACTTTCGTGATTTAAAACTTTCGACCAAACAACCATTCAGCGTTTCAATTATCGGGATTTCGTCTATCGGTATTTTAAAATTCGGTCTATTAAAATTCGGGATTTTGATACGTACCCGTTCATTAAGACGGTGTTAATATGATATCCTACGGTACTGGTTTTTACACCTTTTCCCGATGAAAAAACCTCAGTTAAGCCTGAATATGAGACTCCTATGAGACTTTGGGCCCTTTACCATGAATGAAAAACTAGGCAAGTGCGATGCACCTTCACACAATAGGCAGCACGGATAGTCCCCTGTGCCGAGCGTGCTTGGAGGGGGAGGAGACAGTTTCGCATGTGCTCCTGGACTGCACAGGGATCACTGATACACGCACACGGACCTTAGGATCCCCGAACCCTGAAAAACCTGAGAGGCCTAATCAGTTTTTGCAGAGAGGTGGGCTGGTTGAAATAAGCCCGCCTAAGATTATGGCCGCCATGGCCCACGTACAATGGTCCGCAGAGGACTGAGTGCGGAAACCATACTCAGAAGATAAGATAAGATAAGGCAAGTGCGATTCGGATTCGCACACTGAGGGTTCCATACAAACTAACCTATGATAAAAGTTCAATTCCCAAATTGAGTCTCAAAAATTTTTCCAAATCGCAAAAAAGGTTTTTTTTTGTTACGTAACTGAACTATGCATAAAAATGTATGGACACCGTCCCCACCCTTATAGCAGTTTAAAACCTATTTTAATCGAAGGGCCATAGTCATCTTATCTTTTATTGTATGACAACAAAACTGAAATGTGGATCCGTGAAATGTTATATCGATACGAAGAAACCAGAATCAGTCCATGGTCACAATAATAAGAGTATTAACTCATAATCATAAATCATAATCATAATCATTTATTTTGTTTGTAAAACATAGGTATTACATAGGGTGGTATAGAAGTACAGTGCGCTATGTTTTGCCAAATATTGGCATACAAACTTATCGTAAATCTCAGCATGCTTAATAACCAATATCAAATTTAAAATCAAATGCCAAACACTTACATAGTAATGACCAAAAAAAAAAAAAAAATTTAAATAGAAAGTCAAAACAATTAATTATCATGTAAACAACATTTTAAATGGTATGTCAAAAGAAAAAAAAAAATAATAATTAAAATGTCAAAAATTTAAACATGTCAAACAAAGAAATATTAAATAATGTCAACAAAATATTAAATACTAATGTCATAAATTAATAATAAACTAGAACGATCAATAAAAAAAATAAAAAATATATATAAAGTAGTATTTAACAAAAATATAAAACCGTCAAACAGTATAAATTATTATTTTTTTTTTTTTTTTTTTTTTAAATACACTTATCATTGTGTACCAGTCAAACAATTGTATCATTTAGGAATTCTGTGACACTGTAGTAAGCTCTTTGGGCTAGAAATCTCGTTAACTTAGTTTTTAATGCATTATTATTTAACAGTTTCCACTCTTTCGGCAATTTGTTAACTATAGTCGGAGCCATACACATGACATTCTTACGCATAAAAGCCGTTTTTGCACTTGGTGTGTATAGTATGGTATTGTCGCGTCTATTGCGGGAAATTTTTTCTTCCAATCGAGGAAAACGCGAAGGGTTTGATCTAACAAACATGGTGACTTCTAGAATATATAAGCAAGGGAGTGTAAGTATTTTATATTGTATAAAATAAGGTTTGCAACTATCTACTGTTTTAAGTCCGAACATGGATCTTATGCATCTCTTTTGGGCCTTAAATGCAATTCCATTGTCTGTGGAATTTCCCCAAAAGATAATCCCGTATCTCAATTGTCCTGCCACTAGACCGTGATATGCCGTAATTAAGGCTTCTATATTCACTCTCGAAGACAGTGAAAATAATGCATAAGCAGCTTTACAGGTTTTTTTGCAAACGGTATCAATATGTGCTTTCCAGTCTAGTTTTGTATCCACCGTCAGTCCTAGAAACTTAGTATTATCAACGTTCTCAATAGTTTTGTCATTATATGTCAACTGAATATCATTTCCTACCGAAGTTGGTCGTTGTCTGAAATGCATAATCTTAGTCTTGTCCAAATTAATCTTTAAATTGTTTGTGCTTAACCATTGTATTATTAATTTTAATGAGTTATTTATGTCAAATTTGTATCGGGAGATGTCATTATTCTTACAAGAAATAGTCACTGTACTGTCATCTGCAAAAAGTGTCATAGGATGTGGTATAGTCCTTGGCAGATCGTTTATATATACTGTAAAGAATGGGGCTCCTAATACACTTCCTTGAGGAACTCCATATAACACAATACGTTCCTCAGATAAATAGATTTCTTCCCGTTTCGTGTCAGTATTTACTTTAGTTATCTCCGTCTTTTGTTTCCTGTTACTCAAATAAGATTTTATTAAATTTAGTATATTGCCCCTAATACCATACGCCTCAAGTTTTCTTATTAAGATGTCGTGTTTAACATAGTCAAATGCCTGTGTCATGTCACAGAAAATTGCACACACTGGCGTTCTGGTATCTACCTTGCTCATAACAGTATGTAAAAAGTCATATATTGCCATACTTATAGATTTATTTGGGCGGAATCCTTTTTGCTCACTACACAATATATTATTTCTCTCGAAATACTTATGCAATTCAGAATAAATGAATTTCTCGAAAATTTTAGATATTATAGGGATAAGCGAAATAGGTCTATAGTTTTCCATACATTCTCTGTCCGCTTTTTTGAACATCGGCTTAACTATTGTCAATTTTAGCGCATTAGGATATACACCTTCGGCAATGCACAGATTTATAATAAAACTCAAGTGACTGCAAATTTCGAGAGCTACAGCTTTTAGTACCTTGGTGGATATGCCGTCATATCCAACACTGTTCGTATTCTTTAGAGTGAGAATGATTTTATGAATTTCTTGAGGTAAACAAGGAGCCATAAAGATAGAGTCCTTTTTGCTCGGAAAAGGCAGCGTATTGTTATTATCAAAATTACCCATTGGTTTTATTTTGTCTATAAAATAATTATTAAACTCGTTAGCAATCTGCTTAGGATTCGAGGTACTAGAATTATTGGTTTTTATTTTATTAATAGAGTTTTTGGGAATGTTAAATTTAACTTGATTTATGATTTGCCAGGTGGCTCTAGATTTATTTGCCGAAGTCCTGATTTTATAATTATTTTGTGTACGTTGAGTTAGTGTTATAATTTTCCTAAATAATTTGGAATAGTTCTTAAAACTCATTTTATTTAAAAGGTTTGGTTGTAACCTATGCTGCCACAAAAGTTGCCTTTTCCTTTTGCTACAAATTTTTATTCCTTTTGATATCCACTTCGGTTTCCTTATTACATCAACAGTCACCATTGATTTAGGAAAACAGAGATCATAAAAAAGTGTAAAATTTTCTAGAAATAAGCAGTAGGCTTTGTTAGGGTCATGAGTTTCATATATTTCTGAAAAACTTAGGGCTTTAATGCACTGTTTAAATTTGGCGATGTTAAGTTTAGTATAGTTACGCCTAACCTTACGGTATTTATCGATAGTACACAATTTATTAACAGGACATTGAAATAATTGGGCAGTATGATCAGACAACGCTAATTCCAATATTTCCGTTTTGCAATGTTTGTTAAAATTATGCGCAAAATTATCAATACATGTCTGACTCACAGTTCTAGTTGGTTTATTAATTGCTAGCTTAAAGTTAAAATTCATTAGAAGGCTTTCAAATTCAATTGTTTGACTGTTAGTTTTTAAAATATCAATATTAAAATCGCCAGCAATAACAACGTTGTGATACCTTTTCATTGCTAGCTCTTTCAGTACAACTTCTAATTTAGTGAAAAACTCATTGAGATTACTAAATTTTGGTACTCTATAAATGCAAACAATAACAATGTTGTATTTAATAAGCTCTACCGCGCAACATTCAAAAGATTCCAATGATGATATGTTACTTATTTTTGTTAGTTCTTTCCAGTCATGATCATTTCGAACAAGTATGCATGATCCTCCTCTCTTAATTTTCTTCCTACAAAAGTGGGCAGCTATACAGTAGTTAGGTATGTTAAGCTGAGTTTCGTAACCCTCCATTAAGAAATGTTCTGTAATGCATATTATATCTATTTGCACTTTTTTTGCCGCAAATTCATCAATACATACAGTAAGTGCGTCCGATTTCCTTAGCAATCCTGCTATATTTTGGTGTATTATATTGAGATTTTTACAAACGAAAAAAGTCATTATTGGCAATCGTATCTTCGCATGTGTCAATCTCGTCCAAACTATTATTTGTCAATTGTATGTCGCTAATCATCTCCGATATGTCCTTAAAAATAGTTTTAATCCCCTTGTTGTTAATCACGCCTGTGCGCTGGTCAAACATAGTGCCATCAACACTTAAATTTCTATTACTATCCATAAAGTATGCATATTCGTGGGCTAGTACATCCAGATACAAAAGGTTATTAAAGGTTTCTACCCTAAAATTATGTAGGTTGGCGTGTTTCAAGAATTTGTATGTTGGCGTACATATAATAATGTTTGTATGTTTAATTTCTTGTAATACATTTCTTATATATAAAACCGTATCAATGTAAACATTAGTTATCTTAAAGTCCTCTTCGCCTAATAATATTATACAGTAGTCATTGAATGAGAAATCTGACAGTTTGTCCTTAATTCCTTTCAACAACTGCTGTGTATTTGCGTGTGGTTTAATATAATGACAACGTTTAGTCCAGTTCAGAGTATTTTCTGCGATGTTTAACAGATTGTTTTTGTTATCTGTGCTTATTAGACAAATCTTGGTTACTTGGTTTTGGTGCTGTGATGTACTCTTACTTTCATTTATTTGTCTTATCGAAACATCATTAGATATCTCTTTTATTGATGAGTTTTTTGAATCCGTAGGGATGATAACGTTTGCATTTAGACTTTTACGTTCGCTATTTTCTTGTGAAGTTTGTGTGTATTTTGTTTTTGTACACTTATTTGTGGTTTTCTTTGGTGTCATTTTTAATTTTGCCGGGCTATTAATTTTTTTGAGAAGTTCATTTCTTTTAGTTAATTCCTCATTTTTTTGTTTTAAGTTGATGTTTTCTAAAGACAATATGTCAATTTCCCTGTGTGCACTATTTAATTGTACTGTTAGTTTATCAATTTCATCTTTCAATGTTTTAATTTGTAAATTATCTTCATCTTCTGACATGTCTGGCATGCTATTAACGGTTTCGTTTAATGAATGAGAAATACTTTTATCCTCATCATTTGGTACCGAGGTCTTCCGAGTGCGTCCGGTGCGGAACGTAATATTATTTAAGAAGTCCATGATACTTAGTTCAAATTAATATAATCTTCTTAAAAAAATGTCACAAGAACATTAGAAAAGTACGGCATTTAGCGAGATTCGAACTTCTGACTCCAAGCGTGCGTCGAAGTCAATGCGTCAGCCAATCGACCACCGCAGATTCATTTAAATCAACGAAATATGTGATCTTGTTCCTGTTATACCGATGATTCAGTTTTTGTTCAATAGATGTCGTTGTTTTAAGATAATTGGTTGATCGGTACCATTTTTTTTTTTTTTTTAGGTCGGCAACATTATCTTTATTCTGGTATTATTGATATCGTATCAGTTTGAACGTGGACCACGAGATGGCATTATCAGCGTTTAATTTCAAATAAAAAACGAACTGTATAATGATCACTATAGTATGAAATCATTAAATCACTGTGGTATTCATTATAATTACTCACAAATTGTATCGTTGCTTCACTGATGTTGGAGTGTATGCAAGTTATTTGTTATTATTTACGTACTGCACATCGTGATAGTCATTGTTTACTTTTTGTAACACATTACTTTTTGGAGGTTTTACGTTACCAATGACACTAAAAACACTGTCACTGTTACTGTGAGTGTCCTTCTTTATTATTACTCACAATTCACTGACTTTTAAGAACTTTTAATATTTTTATAAACAATTTTTGCGGGAACACAGTCAAATAAGGTATTTACTTCGCAGCGCCATCTGGCGGAATAACGTAATACTCTTATGTTACGGATCACGATGCTTTTCTTTTTAGGGTTCCGTAGTAAACTAGGAAGTTGGATTCCAATCCAACTAGCGATCTGTTTGCGGATGAATGGAAGACGATTTTATTGGCATGTCAGAAGTACTGTGAGAGGGATTGATGTATGAGTATAACAACACATATCTCGTTACATTTTTGTATTTTGTTATATTTTTCCTTTTTTCTTTCTTTTTGTTTAGTTACTGTAATTGGTTGTAAGACCGTTGTAATTAATGTGATACGGCACTTTTTAAAGATTTTTTTTCGTTTGTCCTTATATTGTTATTTCATTCAAAACACTTCAAGAGAGTAATATAAACGCATAAAAAGAAAACTGCACCATAACTCTTTGCTTGTTATTTGCGGGAAATAAACCGTATGTAATAATTATTGAATTTTTATAATTTACTTATTACGATCACAACTAGCAAACATGGAGCGTTCCAGCGAAGAAAATGATGAATGATGATGATAATGATCCCTAAAGAAGATAAAATACCTTTCCCTTGGAATAAGTTCTGGCACTGACACGGCACTGCTATGTGCGTGCACCTTATTATTTATAAAATAAAAATAAAAACTATAACAAAAATAAATAATGTCAGCCTAAACAAGTCAAAAAGCCAGATTCAAATACAAAGATCGTATACGGTTACAAAGGGTATCTCAAAAGCAATTGAAAGTTACCAATAAAACACCATAATAATCGAGTCAAACAGTGCCGGCAACGGAAAAAAAACTGGACACGTGCTAGTCGGAAATAATTTAATTCCCGAATCGAGTCCCGAAGATTTTTCCAAACACTGTCAGTTCGGGCAGTTCCTGCACCGGATTTGTGCGGAAGTGACGCCCGAGTGTCACCACTGTGCGGACCACCTGGAGGATACGGTTGAGCACACGGTAGAAGTTTGCCTCACTTGGGCAGAGCGTCGCCGTGTCCACGTGGAAACACGTGGTTCGGCGGCCGCGATCACGCGGGGTTGCAACAGTCGTGGAGAGAATCCTGAAGAGTTGGTACTCGAAGGGGTACTGTACAAGTCTGAGGCTACGTGCCTACTACCACCGAATTTTTTTAAAGAATACATTGATTTCAGTGTATGCTATCGTTAATTGAAATGGAACGCTGTTACTTCTATTGTAATATAGTAATCGTTGCTGTAACATCAGGCCCAACTTTTGAACATTCTCTGCACCTTTGCTTTTATGCAGTTTCTATATCTGAGAAATCATCGTTAAATTGATCACGGATAGCCGATAAGAGGGATTCATTAAACAAAAATGCAATAGTATAAAAGAGAGAACTAACTTTAAAGGTGGCGGCGTGGGCAGCGGCTTGTCAAAGCCGTCCTTGCCGAGCAGCCAGTATGTGTGCATGGCGCCCTTGCCTTTGATCTGCGTAAGGCCGCGCGAGCGCAGCCGGTAGCCGCCCGCCGCCGATAGGCGCTCCGCCGTCGCAGCCGACACTTGGATGCGCCACGCTGCGCCCGTGCTTTCCATGCGCGACGCGGTGTTCACGGTGTCACCGAACAGGCAGTAGCGTGGCATGGTGAGCCCCACCACGGCGGCGCACACCGGCCCCGTGTGCAGGCCTATGCGCAGGTGCAACGGCGTGTCAGGCAGATGGCGCAGGCGGAACCGGCCCGCAAGGTGTAGCAAGTGCAGCGCCATGGTGGCCACAGCTTCGGCGTGATCGCGCGTGCGTACCGGCAACCCGCCCACCACCATGTAGGCGTCGCCGATAGTCTCTACCTTGTAGACCCGGTACTGCTCTATGGCAGCATCGAAGGTGGTATACAGGTCGTTGAGCAGGTCCACCACCTGCACGGGCGTTGAGCGTGCCGCCAGCGCCGTAAAGCCCACGATGTCGCTGAAGTAGATTGATACTTCGGAGAATTCCTCAGGCTCCACGCGCGATCCCAGCATCAACCGCTCCGCAACCGACCTGCACACAACATACACTTAAATTAAATTATACGAGTACTTAAATAAATAACGAACGCGCTAAGGTCAAGGACTACAGTGTTGGAATGAAAAATTTCTTTTCAATATACTTTCTTGAAAATCCGCTCTACCGCGTACCGTTTACCGCACGAATGCTGAAAAGTGCTGGCGCTCGCCCGCCCCGCCATAATTTATTGTACGTATCTTATCGTACAGGACCGTTCATTGAGGTGACATTTGGGGGTGGCATATGTACAACAGTGAACTTCTTTCGGTTGAAATGATGATGATGATAATTGTATCAGTATAGTAGCCACGCAGTCCCCACTTGTGTATTGAAAAACGTCGTTCGATACACGTGGAGATTTGTCACTGCAGCATACGGCTCCATTACACCCTCACCTGCGGCTCAGGCGATTTCTGCCTCGGTCAAAATGACTTACCTACTTTCTTCACTAGTATAAAAATGTAATATTTCAACACACTTGCTCAGAAAGTGACTCTAATTGCACCGCAATTAGGTATACAACATTGTTCTTAGTAGAAGGGAAACCTGAATATAGTTTTTTCGGAATCAGGAACTGAATCGATTACAATTGGCGTCATAGACAATAAGATTATGGAGGAGACCACACAAAAAAGCCATTAATTCACAAGAATTTCTTGGGAATGGCCCCACGGATATACAATAAACTGCCTAAATCTTTGTTAGAATGCAAAGATTGTAAAGTATTTAAAAAAAGATTTACATATTACTAACAAGACTTACTATACAGTGAGTGGATACCTACCTGTCACACAGGAATTTGATTATACAATAATGTTATTGGGGTTACTTCTTTCTAAGTCCGATTTATTTTACTTAATTTATTTATTGTATTTATTTTAATTATATTTTTGTTTTTTTGGTTGACATTGTATCATTTGACTACATTAATTTCTAACATCTTACTGTTATTATTATCAACCATAAAAATGTATTTAAACTTGTACTACAATTTTGCATGCCTAAATTGGTAGAACACGCTGAACTGCGCATTCACACGACATCCAGAAATGAATTAATTTATTGGATTGTGTTCAGCAATAAAGATTTGACTTCATAGAAATAGGAAAATTGACTTTGACAATAATTTTTACACCATATTATATATCCCCGACGGGGTCAGCGTGGTCTGTTACGCAGACGACATGCTGGTCCTGGCGCGGGGACGGTCGTACCAGGCGGCGGTCGAACTAGCGACGCGCGGGGTTGCGACAGTCGTGGAGAGGATACAGCAGTTGGGACTCGAGGTGGCATTGCACAAGTCCGAGACCATGTGTTTTCACGGCCCTCGGAGCGCGCCACCTCCGGGCTCTCAATTAACAGTAGGAGGAGTTCACATCGGCGTCGGGTCGACGATGAAGTACCTGGGACTCGTCCTCGACAGCCGGTGGAACTTCAAGGAGCATTTCCGACGTCTGGCTCCCAGATAGAATGCGACTGGGGCTGCGCTCAAGCGGCTCCTGCCGAACCTGGGGGGTCCGGACGCCTCCTGCCGGAGGCTCTACGCAGGCATCGTTCGGTCCATGGCCCTTTACGGTGCGCCGGTGTGGGCGCCATCGCTACGAAAGCGAGTGGCGGCCCGGCTAACCGCCTGCCAGAGGGTCATGGCCATCCGTATGATTCGCGGATACCGTACGGTGTCCTGTGAAGCGGCGAGCCTCCTTGCTGGCCTACCACCATGGGATTTGGAGGCAACAGTCCTTGCACACATGCATGATTTACGCGTGGAGATGCAACGTCGGGGCGAAACTCCGCTGCCGCGACAAGTCGCGGCACGATCGAGGCGGTAAGGCCCCTCTTTGAGGCGTGGCTGGAAAGGCCCCACGGCGTCATCACCTTCCGTTCGGCGCAGGTACTGACCGAACACGGCAAGTTCGGTCCGTACCTGTACAAGATTCGTGCGGAGACGACGCCCGGGTGTCGCCACTGTGCGGACCGCCCGGTGGACACGGTGGAGCACACAGTCGAGGTGTGCCCCGCTTGGGAAGAGCATCGCCGTGTCCTCGTGGGGGCGATCGGCGGCGATCTCTCGCGCCGGGGCTTGGTTCAAGCCATGCTCCGAAGCGAGGAAGAGTGGCAGGCGGTCGCCTCCTTTTGCGAAGCAGTAATGCTTCGCAAAAGGAGGAGGCCGACCGCATTAGGCAAAGGCGCACACGCCGCCGCCGCCGCCGGGTTTCCGATCCCGATTTCCGGCCACCGTAGGCGCAGGCTCGCGGACGGTGGGCAATGGGTAGCTCGCTGTCCGTCCGTCCGGTAACAGACCGGTCCGAGCTCAGGTCGTCTACGGCGCGCACCGTTCCCGCGCGCCTCAAGGAGTTGTCAGCAAACTGTAGGGGTCCAGCAGGGCCGAAGGTTATGCGAGAGTGTCACCACGGGCCCCGGGACAAAGGCAAGGAATGGAAAGGTAGGTTTTTAGTCAGTAAAAGTCTGACACTATTTCCCGCCCCACCCAAGGGCGGGACTTGTCATTGGATGATTTTACCTACCAAAAAAAAAAAAAAAAAAACCATATTATATAGGAATGGCGGACAGAGCTCCGGCGGGATCTCATGGCGAAATGGCGTCGGGGTGCCATGACAGAAAACCTCCACGAGTGCCCGCAGGCTATAGTTCTCTTGCGGATACGTCCAGAGCGAAGGCTAGTCTGCGGGACGGTGCACCCTGGGAGGCGGCCAACAACCCCCTTGGGCACTCCTGCCTAAGGGGCCTCGATGGCCGTCTGCGAATGTTCTGTCGGGAGTACGCTTCAACGCGTGTCCCTCTGCTTTAGCAGAGGGCACAGTGGCGAAGCAAGAGCGGGCTCGGCGTGCACTCACCCTGCCACCGGGCAGGCAGGAGGAAGGCTCTCTCCTCCTTCTGCCACCGTTGTTCTCGTAGCCCCAGAGATTGTCCAAGGTCATGTTTCTGACTTTTGATGGGGGTCGAGGGTCTTGGCTTAACCGCCCGGGCCGCGAGGAAGACAACCTCTATAAAAAATTACCCCAAACCTCCAAGCGGCGGCGCACCGTGAGGGAGGTTGTTAGCTTGACTAATGGGTAGCTAAATTAGTCGTTAGTGCGGACCACAGTTTTTGAGCAAGTACCCAAAGTTTATTACTCGTGGGAACTATATGGATCGGAAAATTAATAAATTCTACAAACACCCAATGGAGAGTGATGCGCGGTCGGAGTCCGACGCGGCATCCAGAAGGAGCTCAGGCTCAG
Organism: Leucania comma; assembly: GCA_958295575.1. Classification (NCBI taxonomy): domain Eukaryota; kingdom Metazoa; phylum Arthropoda; class Insecta; order Lepidoptera; family Noctuidae; genus Leucania; species Leucania comma. Next base: position 97,060 of record OY282464.1, read on the forward strand.
AGGTTGAAGAGGAGGTGGAGTCGGGAGGCTCCTTGTCGAGGGACAAATCGTCCTCCGACGCAGAAAAGGGCTCGGCCCGAAAAATCCCTACCAGTGGGCGGGGAGCGGGCCGAGCACCGGGAAGAGGACGGGGAGTCACCTCCCAGGAGGCGGCCGAGCGAGCCGAGAGGCTCGGCGCGGAAGGGCGCCACCCCGCTGCGGCCAACGCTGCGATGGACCCCTCGGGGCCATCTGGTAGCGAGCGGGAAGACTACGCCGAGGAGTCGCACCGTTCCTTCGGCGAGCTCGTCATCGCCGCGTTGCGGGATATGGGCCGCAAGCGAGAGAGGATGTCGAAGGAGAGGACGGTCCTCCGCCATGCCGCCTCTATGCAGGAGGCCTTCGATGTCGCTCTGAGAAAGAGCGTGGCGAAGCTCCGGGCCGAGCTTCGAGCCGGGCTCCGGGCCAAGCTTCAGGCCGAGCTCGCTGGGGTCCATGGAGCCAGCAACCAGAGGCCTGTGGAAGGGGGTTGCAAGCAGGGGTAGGGGCAAAGTCGGCCCCAGCCTCAGCCTCAGCGCCAGCCTCGGCCCCAGCCCCAGCCCCAGGCCGAGTCGGGAAGTCAGCTGCTGACACTGGTGCAGCGGGAGCTGGCTGCTTTTCAGCAGCAGCTGCAGAAGCAGCTGCAGGAACAGCAGTTGCAGTTCCAGCTGCGGATCCAGCAGCAGCTGTCCCTGCTGGAGGGCATCGTATTGCGCCCCCCACTAGCGGCCTCCAGCCAGCGAAGGGTGGCGTCCTAAGCTGCCGCCGCGGCTGCGCCCATGGCTGGCCCGTCAGGGCAGACCAGGCGCGTGGCCACGGCTGCGACCCCGCCGGACCGCCCCCACAGGCCAAAAAATAGCAGCAGGTGAGGCCAACCCCTGCTGCTGCCCCTAAGAAGGGCAAGGCGGCACCGGCCACTAAGGCGGCGGGAGCCCCTGCCGTGGCGGCGAGCAGGCGGCCTAGGCCGCCTCCCCAACCTGTGGATTCTCTGGCCGAAGCCGGATGGCAAGTGGCCGGAGCCAAAAAGTAGGCTGGCAAGGCGGCTCGGGCTGCCAGGAGGCGTGAGCGGCAGAAGCTGAGGAAGCGGACGGCCCTCGCGGCCAGGATTCGCGCCCCGCGCTCTACGGCTGTAGTAATCACACTGCAGCCGGAGGCAGCGAAAAAGGGTGCGACCTATGGCGAGGTCCTCCGAAAGGCGAAGCAGGCGGTGAACCTCACCGACCTCGGGATCACCGGGGGCTTCCAGATGCGGCATACTGCAACTGGTGCCCTGATGTTGGAGGTCCCCGGAGCCAACAGCGGCCCCGCCGCAGACGCCCTGGCTGAAAAGATCAGGGCGACTTTGGATGCGGAGGAGGCCCGGGTGTCCAGGCCCACAAGATGCGTCGACATGCGCATTATGGGCCTGGACGATTCCGTAACGGTCGAGGAGGTCATGGCCGCTGTCGCCAGGACGGGTGGGTGCCCTGCCGATCAGGTCCGGGCAGGCACCATCCGTGTTGACGGCACTGGCATGGGGGCGGTTACTGTAAACTGCCCCGTGCCAGCGGCCAGGAGTATTACCGGGGAGGGTAAACGGCTTTTGGTGGGCTGGGTCTCTGCAAGAGTAAAGCTGCTGGAGCCCAGACCGCTGCGCTGCTACCGTTGCCACGTGGGCCACCACGTGGGGGTCTGTTGCGCAGCGGAGGAAGATCGCAGCGACCGCTGCTTCCAGTGTGGTCAGTCCGGCCACAAGGCCGATACTTGCAGCGCAGCGCTGCACTGCTACGCATGTGCGGCGGCAGGCAAGTCGGCCGACCACCGGGCTGGGAGCCCCCTGCCAAGGCCAAGGGCAAGGTCCCTAGGCCCATCCCCGCGAGGATGCTCACCGCCGCGGTTGCCCCGCTGGCTGCCGCCGCCATCGCCTCCGCAGACGCCGCCGCCGCTACCACCGCGGCAGGACCCTCACGGAGGGCCCGGGAGGAGACTGTAATGGACTGTCAATAACGGCTCCATTACGTCTCCTCCAGGCGAATATCAACCACTGCGCTCCCGCTCAGGATCTGTTGCTCCAGAGCATGGCGCAGTGGTCGATCAACATCGCCGTTGTCTCCGAGCCGCACTTTGTCCTGCCCAGAGCCGACTGGGTTCAGGACCTGAGCGGCTCGGTGACACTCATTTCGTCGGCCGCCGCCGGTACCCCGGCACTCGAGGCCGTCAAGAAAGGTCGGGGTTGCGTTGCGTGGCAGCACGGTTCGGGGACATAGTGGTGGTAGGCGTCTACCTGTCCCCGAACAGATCTCTCGCCGAACTGGACAACTCCCTTTTGGAGCTGGATGCCGTCGTTGCTGGGTTTGACTCCAGCCTCCCCGTGGTCGTTTGCGGGGACTTCAACGCCTGGAACGAGGCTTGGGGTTCCCGGTTCACGAACCAGCGAGGTCGAAGGGTGGAGGAATGGGCCCTAGGTTGGGGCCTAGTCGTACAAAACCGGGGTTCTGTCCCCACGTGTGTGCGGATGCAGGGCGAGTCGGTGGTGAACGTTACGTTCGCCAGCCCTGCACTGGCACCGCGCGTCGTCGACTGGCGCGTTATAGAGGAGGTGGAGACGTTCTCCGACCACCGGTACATCCGGTTTGACGTCTCCGCCCAGACCTCGACCGTGCCGGTCCGACAGACCCCGTGTGGTCCGCGTTGGGCGCTGAGGCAGCTGGACAGGGACCTGCTCCAGGAAGCCGCGATAGTACAGGCCTGGGTGCAAGCACCGGACAGGCCTGTCGACATCGACGTCGAGGCGGACTGGTTCCAGGTGGCCATGTCGCAAATCTGCGACGCGGCCATGCCCCGAGTCCGGCCAGGACGTGCCCGGCGCCAAGTACACTGGTGGTCACCAGAGATTGCGGCACTGCGCGATGCGTGCAATGCTGCGCGACGCCGGTATAATAGACACCGCAGGCGCCGCACCCGTCCACCGGGTGCGGAGGCCATAAAGGCGGAGTTGTATGAGGGATACAGAGCGGCAAAGCGCATCCTCCGAGCGGAGATGAAGCGGGCCAAACTCGAGGCCCGCAACGTGTGGCTGGAGTCTCTGAACGTCGATCCGTGGGGACGCCCATACAAAATGGTGATGGAGAAACTCCGCCCATGGGCTCCCCCGCTGACTCAGAGTCTCCGGCCCCAGCTTGTGGATTGTGTGGTGAGCGCTCTGTTCCCTACGCGAGGGGAGCATACTCCCCCGCCTATGGCTCCGCCACCAGCAGCGGTGTCTGATGCGGACCACGACGGCAACGACGGCAACAATGCTCCAGAGGTGACCGAGGTGGAGATGAGAGTGGCGGTGCGAAGGCTGAGTGCCAAGAACACCGCCCCAGGACCCGATGGCTTGCCTGGAAAAGCCTGGGTCCTGGCCATGGAGGAACTCGGGTCTCGACTGAGAGGCCGCCGGCGAAGCCGGGGCGCCCCGCGGGCTCTCCGTCCGCGTATCGGCCCATTGTGCTGCTCGACGAGGTGGGCAAGCTCTTTGAAAGAGTAATTGCAGACCGCCTCGTCGTGCATCTGGCACGGAAGGGGCCGGATCTTGCGGACGGCCAGTTCGGATTTCGCAGGAGGCGCTCCAATGTGTCCCGGGGCAGGTGTGTCTTGGTGGTGTCTCTGGACATCGCCAACGCCTTCAACTCCCTGCCCTGGAGTTGCATTGGTAGGGCACTCCGGTACCACCGGGTGCCCGACTACCTCTGTCGGGTGATCGAGGCCTACCTGTCGGACAGGTTCATCATCTACCCCGGTCATCAGGGGGAGTTGAAACGGCGAGAGATGTCGTGCGGTGTTCCGCAGGGATCGGTACTAGTGCCGCCCTTGTGGAACATCGGGTACGACTACGTGCTGCGCGCCGACCACCCCGACGGGGTCAGCGTGGTCTGTTACGCAGACGACACGCTGGTCCTGGCGCGGGGACGGTCGTACCAGGCGGCGGTCGAACTAGCGACGCGCGGGGTTGCGACAGTCGTGGAGAGGATACAGCAGTTGGGACTCGAGGTGGCATTGCACAAGTCCGAGGCCATGTGTTTTCACGGCCCTCGGAGCGCGCCACCTCCGGGCTCCCAATTAACGGTAGGAGGAGTTCACATCGGCGTCGGGTCGACGATGAAGTACCTGGGACTCGTCCTCGACAGCCGGTGGAACTTCAAGGAGCATTTCCGACGTCTGGCTCCCAGATTGAATGCGACTGGGGCTGCGCTCAAGCGGCTCCTGTCGAACCTGGGGGGTCCAGACGCCTCCTGCCGGAGGCTCTACGCAGGCATCGTTCGGTCCATGGCCCTTTACGGTGCGCCGGTGTGGGCGCCATCGCTACGAAAGCGAGTGGCGGCCCGGCTAACCGCCTGCCAGAGGGTCATGGCCATCCGTATGATTCGCGGATACCGTACGGTGTCCTGTGAAGCGGCGAGCCTCCTTGCTGGCCTACCACCATGGGATTTGGAGGCAACAGTCCTTGCACACATGCATGATTTACGCGTGGAGATGCAACGTCGCGGCGAAACTCCGCTGCCGCGACAAGTCACGGCATGGCGGACAGAGCTCCGGCGGGATCTCATGGTGAAATGGCGAGAGCGACTGTCGCAACCTCGTGCTGGGCACGCCACGATCGAGGCGGTAAGGCCCCTCTTTGAGGCGTGGCTGGAAAGGCCCCACGGCGTCGTCACCTTCCGTTTGGCGCAGGTGCTGACCGAACACGGCAAGTTCGGTCCGTACCTGTACAAGATTCGTGCGGAGACGACGCCCGGGTGTCGCCACTGTGCGGACCGCCCGGTGGACACGGTGGAGCATACAGTCGAGGTGTGCCCCGCTTGGGAAGAGCATCGCCGTGTCCTCGTGGAGGCGATCGGCGGCGATCTCTCGCGCCGGGGCTTGGTTCAAGCCATGCTCCGGAGCGAGGAAGAGTGGCAGGCGGTCGCCTCCTTTTGCGAAGCAGTAATGCTAGCAAAGGAGGAGGCCGACCGCATTAGGCAAAGGCGCACACGCCGCCGCCGCCGCCGGGTTTCCGATCCCGATTTCCGGCCACCGTAGGCGCGGGCTCGCGCACGGTGGGCAATGGGTAGCTCGCTGTCCGTCCGTCCGGTAACAGACCGGTCCGAGCTCAGGTCGTCTACGGCGCGCACCGTTCCCGCGCGCCTCAAGGAGTTGTCAGCAAACTGTAGGGGTCCAGCAGGGCCGAAGCCTACTGGGGCCAAAGGTTATGCGAGAGTGTCACCACGGGCCCCGGGACAAAGGCAAGGAATGGAAAGGTAGGTTTTTAGTCAGTAAAAGTCTGACACTATTTCCCGCCCCACCCAAGGGCGGGATTTGTCATTGGATGATTTTACCTACCAAAAAAAAAAAAAAAAAATGGTGAAATGGCGTCAGCGACTATCGCAACTACGTTGTAGGCGCGCCATAATTGAGGCGATAAGGCCCATCCTTGAGGCGTGGCTAGAAAGACCTCACGGCATTCTCAACTTCCGCACGACGCAAGTTCTTACTGAACATGGCAAGTTCGGTGAGTTTCTGTTCCGGATTCGTACGGAGGAGTCGCCCGCGTCGCCACTGTGCGGAACACCCGGAGGACACGGTGGAGCACACTGTAGAGGTGTGCCCCGCCTGGGCAGAGCATTGCCGTGTCCTCGTGGGGGTGATTGGCGGCAGCGATCTCTCTCGCCGGGCCTTGGTTCAGGCCATGGTCCGGAGTGACAGGCGGTCGCCTCCTTCTGCGAAGCAGTATTGCTAGCAAAGGAGGAGGCCGACCGCATCAGGCAAAGGCAACGGGGTGCTCGACCCAGCCGCCGCCGCGATTCCGATCCCGATTTCCAGCCACCGTAGGCGCGGGCTTGCGGACGGCGTGCAATGGGTAGCACGCTGTCCGATCGTCCGGTAACCGAGCTGCCCGAGCCCAAGTTGTCGACAGCTTGTACTGTTCCCGCGCGCCTCAAGGAGCTGTCAGCAAACCGTAGAGGCCCAGCCTGCTAGTAGCAGGCAGGCAGGGTCGAAGCCTGCTGGGGTCAAGGGCCGTTTTCTGAGAGGAAAGCTCAGCCCCGGTATGATAGGCACGAAGGAACGGGTTAGGTTTTTGTATGTTTTTTTTTAATATTTGGATGTATTACCGTTAGATAACGGTAACTTCTTCTTCAACCTGCAAAGATTAAACCTCCTACATTACACACTTATATCATAATGTACTATTTTAGCATTAGATTTTATTTTTATTTTTATTAGGTAGGAACAGAAAACAGCTGGAATATACAGTATACAACACAGAAATAGACATACATAAGCTAACAATATTCTAGCCCACAACACTGTTCACAGATAGACAGTGGAATACAAAAGCAGAAAAACATACGCTAGGTTACATTGTAGATATAAACTAAAATATTTTATCGTATTTCCTTATATACTAAATACATATCATATGAAAACAAAGCTCAGTGACGAACGATTAACTAGATGACAATTCCTTAAGTATCAGTCCCTTGAACCTGCATCATGCGCGTGCGAGCCCTCACGACGGGGGATGCGGTGTCCCGGGGCAGGTGTGTCGTGGCAGTGTCTTTGGACATTGCTAACGCCTTCAACTCCCTGCACTGTAGTTGCATTGGAACGGCACTCCGGTACCACCGGGTGCCCGACTACCTTTGTCGTGTGATCGAGGCCTACCTTTCGGAGAGGTATATTATCTACCCCGGTCACCAGGGAGAGTGGAAACGTCGAGAGATGTCGTGCGGTGTTCCGCAGGGATCGGTACTAGGACCACCCTTGTGGAACATCGGGTACGACTACGTGCTGCGCGGCGACTTCCCCGACGGGGTCAGCGTGGTCTGCTACGCGGACGACACGTTGGTCCTAGCGCGGGGGGAATCGTACCGGACGGCGGTCGAACTAGCGACACGCGGGGTTGCGATAGTCGTTGAAAGGATCCAGCAGTTGGGACTCGAGGTGGCACTGCACAAGTCCGAGGCCATGTGCTTTCACGGCCCTCGGGGTGCGCCACCACCGGGTTCCCAGCTAACGGTAGGAGGGGTTCACATCAGCGTCGGGTCCACGATGAAGTACCTGGGACTCGTCCTCGACAGCTGGTGGAACTTCAAGGAGCACTTCCGACGTCTGGCTCCCAAACTGAATCGGACTGGGGCTGCTCTCGGGCGGCTCCTGCCCAACTTCAGGGGACCAGACGCCTCCTGCCGGAAGCTCTACGCGGGAATCGTTCGGTCCATGGCCCTTTACGGGGCTCCGGTGTGGGCACCGACGTTGCAACAGCAACCGAGGGCCCAGCTGAATGCGTGCCAGAGGGTCATGGCAATACGCATGGTGCGAGGGTACCGAACGATTTCCCGCGATGCGGCGACCCTCCTTGCTGGCCAACCGCCATGGGATCTGGAGGCAACAGTCCTTGCACACATGCACGATAAGCGCATGGAGATGCAACGCCGGGGCGAAATTCCGCTGCCACGACAAGTCGAGGCATGGCGGACAGAGCTCCGGCGGGATCTTATGGCGAAATGGCGTCAGCGACTATCGCAACCTCGTTCGGGGCGCGCCACAATTGGGGCGATAAGGCCCATCCTTGGGGCGTGGCTGGAAAGACCTCACGGCGCTCTCAACTTCCGCACGACGCAGGTGCTTACCGAACACGGAAAGTTCGCTAAGTACCTGTTCCGGATTCGTGCGGAGGATTCGCCCGGGTGTCGCCACTGTGCGGAACACCCGGAGGACACGGTGGAGCACACTGTAGAGGTGTGCCCCGCCTGGGCGGAGCATCGCCGTGTCGTCGTGGGGGCGATCGGCGGCAGCGATCTCTCTCGCCGGGCCTTGGTTCAGGCCATGGTCCGTAGTGAGGAGGGATGGCAGGCGGTCGCCTCCTTCTGCGAAGCAGTAATGCTAGCAAAGGAGGAGGCCGACCGCATCTGGCAGAGGCAACGGGGCGCTCGCCCCAGCCGCCGCCGGGATTCCGATCCCGATTTCCGGTCACCATAGGCGCGGGCTTGCGGACGGCGTGCAATGGGTAGCACGCTGTCCGATCGTCCGGTAACCGGCCGGACCGAGCCCAAGTCGTCGACGGCGCGTTCTGTTCCCGCGCGCCTCAAGGAGCTGTCAGCAAACCGAAGAGGCCCAGCCTGCTAACTACAGGCAGGCAGGGTTGAAGCCTGCTGGGTTCAAGGGCCGTTTTCTGAAAGGAAGGCTCAGCCCCGGCACTATAGGCACCGAAGGAACGGGGTAGGTTTTTAGTCAGTAAGAGTCTGACACTACTTCCCGCTCCGCCCAAGGGCGGGATTTGTCATTGGATGATTTTACAAGTCCCTTGAACCTGAGAAGTGAGCATGTCTATATGTTCAAAGGACCTATTGTAGGAGTCAACCATTCTGCGAACGGGTGAACTTAAGCCAGAATTTGAGTGACTAGCACCCACTGTGAATAGAGTTCTTGCTCGAACCCCGCGCTTGTGAATTGTTCTGGGGACAGTATAACACAGCATGTTGGATAGCTCGATGCAGTCTTTGTTTGTTACAATATTAAATAGGGTTACCGCTTCTAGGTACCTGCGTCTGATTCAAGTGTCTCGATTTTGTACTTACCAAGCAATTCGTCATATGTCAAATATTGTCCAAAACACCTGTAATGCATTGCATGTAAGAATTTGCGCTGAACAGACTCAATCATCTCAATGTATTTATTATAATATGGACACCAGACAAAAACGGCATACTCAAGTTGAGAGCGTATTAAAGATTTGTATAGACAAATATAAGATGAGGGCTTCTTAAAGTCTACAGTAGACCGCATGACAAATCCATATAACTGATAGGCTTTATTTACTATTTTAGTTATATTTAAGTCTAAGCAAAGCTTGGAGTCAAAAATAACTCCAAGATCACGGATAGACGTTACTTTGGTCAGAGGGGCATTGCACAGCGTGTATGTGTAGTTGAGAATATTTTTATTTTTGGTAAATGTTATGTAGTTGCATTTAGGCAAACTGAGTCGCAGCTTGTTCTTTTGGCAGTAATAGGACAGTCGATCGAGGTCTTGTTGAAACAGTTGACTGTCCTGTGGTTGTCGAATAGTTCTGTACACCTTGAGATCATCAGCATATAATAGAAATTTGGTATGAAGGAAGCAACTGCCGATGTCATTGATGTACAGAATGAATAAAAAAGGGCCAAGGATGGAGCCCTGAGGCACACCAGAGGTTACTTGCGCGATACAAGATTGGTGACCGTTAATTACAACTCTTTGACTGCGATTAGTTATATAGGAAGCAAACCACCTAAGAAGATTGCCACGTATGCCGTTAAATGCCAACTTATCAAGTAGCAATTCGTGGTCCACCTTATCGAATGCCTTGCAAAAGTCGGTGTATACTGCATCCACCTGCACGCGGTTGTCAATGCTATCAAACAAAAAACTTGAGAATAATAGCAGGTTGGTGTTTGTCGACCGTCGTTTGACAAAGCCATGCTGTTGTTGTATTATGATGTTGTGGAGTAAAGGATAAATTTCATTGTGGACTAACCGCTCAAAAAGTTTGGATAAAGCAGACAAAATAGAAATTGGACGATAATTTTCTACACAACGTTTAGGTCCGCTTTTGTGGACTGGCACGATATACGCATGCTTCCAATACGTCGGTACCACACCTTCGGAAATACATTTATTGTAAATTATAAAAAGAGGTTTACATATAGATTCCGCAGTATTCCTAAGAAAGTAAGGAGAAAGACCGTCAGGACCAGGGCCTTTAGACAAGTCTAGAGATTTAAGCTCCTTCAAAATAACGTCTTCACTTAAAGATAGGTTTGATATGGATACTTCGTGTAAGGCATTTTCACTTGGGGGTATCCAGTGTTTCAAAGAAGAAGATGCAGGTTCATACACCGAGTAAAAAAAGTCTGAAAACATATTGCAGACAGTAACAGGGTCATTGGATTCAGCATTCTCATATTGAAGATTAGCTGGTATGCCAGGTTTGTCCTTTCGGTTGGAAATGTATGTCCAGAAGTGCTTAGTATTTTTGCACAAGTTATCCTCCACAGACAAAATATAAGATTTAAAACATTTTAGACATAAGTCCTTGAATTTTTTCCTTAAGACTGCAAATGTCTCATAATCTCGATGTTCTTGTATTTTTTCCATTTAATCCATGCCTTTTCTTTCTTTCTAAACATTGCTTTAAGAGTACGAGAGAACCAAATGGGATAGACTACTGATCTCGGCCGAGCCAGCGGGTTGTCGTGATTGATTATGTTGTCCAATCCATAATAGAATTTAGTCAGGGCATCCTCGAAGTTCAATGAGTCAAGCAGTTCAGACCAGTTCAATTGTTGAATATTATTATTAATGCTGTCAAAGTTAGCTTTATGGAAGTTATATTTGTGCAAAGGGATCTTCACCATGGGAACGACTTTAATGTTTAAACTGGTTTCACACGTTAGAGCGGGATGGTAAGGATCTACAGGAAGCAGCGCTGTGGGGGCAGGTGAAACTATGCCGGGGTTGTTAGATATGAACAAATCGAGGATTTTGCCTTTGTGATTCGTTACATTGTTAATCTGAGAGCAGCTAAGCAATGAAATGATGTTACTTAAGTTAAAGCAAATAGATGCCCTGGTAGACAATGAGTCTAGTCGACAGGTATCCAATGTAGAGGTCACCGACCATTCCGCTTCCGGAAGATTGTAGTCCCCGACAATGTAATAACTGTCAATAGTAGGCTGACCTAGAACTTCTTGTTGCATTTCAAAATGCTTATCATATGTAAGTGCGGAAGTCTTTGGTGGTATATAGGCGGCACTTATGATGTGTCGTTTATGATTCCGTGTGCTAGGTAACTCCACAATAATATGTTCAATCTGTTTATCTGATAGATTTATGTACCGGGCAGTGGAAAGGTCTAATTCAGAGGGTTTTAGAGTGCGAAGAATTGCAACCAGTACCCCCCCACCGTCTTGCTTATTAGTGGCAAGTCGATCGCGGTCGCAACGATGCACACTATATCGCTGGTCAATAAACTCAGCATCACAAATTTCGGGAATAAGCCAAGTTTCAGTTAGGACAATAATTTCATAAGAATTCATAAGAATATTCGTGTGCAACTGGTGTAATTTAGTGCGAATACCCCTGCAATTTTGGTAGTAAATAGTGATGTTTTTATTTGCCATTGGTGTCATCACAACTTAAAAACATATAATATAATACATTATGAGTAAGTTCAAACGGTAAGTTTGTAACGGATGCGAACCTAAGACTTGGATTAATAAAATGCAATAACGCAACACACAGGGAGTACAAATCGTGACACATAGCAATAAAAATATCCTTTGCAATCGCGATTCTGAAGACGCAGTATGTGACTGTTAGTGTTAAACGAAGGGAATGGTCTAAGTATATGAATGAGGAAAAAAGTTCACAAGCGCAAGGCTCCATGAGAAAGAAAGACTTCAAAAATATAATTTTAGACTTAAGTTTTGATATAACGAACACAATACAAGAAATTTTATTAAGTAGACTAGAAATGTGAAAATTACTGGCTATCTGGTTTATCATTGTTATTATTGATTTTGACAGAAATATCGGCTTCCGATCTAATGGCAACAGCAGCATCGCCGAAGTTTTTACGTACAAGTATAGTGCAATTCTTAGTCCAAACATATTTATACTTATGTGCATTAGCAGCCTCCTTACATTTACGAAATAATTTCTTATTATTTAGAGTTAAATGTTCATTTAAGTAGATGTTTACTGGAGCGCCACTTATTCCTAGCTGATCAGATTTCAGGGACTTAGCCCGCCGATATGCGCTGAGGACATTATCTCGCAATATACGAGTGGAGAACTTAACAATGATGTTTTTCGGCCTGTTATTTAGTTGGTGGGCGTGCGGCACTCGATGTATAGACAATATTTCCTTCGGCGGAATAGAAAAGCCAATAGCATCTCCGATCGATCCCAGTAACTGCATCAAGTTTTCTCCCCGTCAATCAGGCACGTTGCAGATCTCGAGGTTAGAGAGCCTTGCTTGCTGTTCAAGCGTTTCTATTTTAGTTTCCAAGAGCTTAATCGAGGTATTTGCCTGTTCAGCCTGCTGACGCGCTATAGTTTCAACTCGCAATTTAAGGTCATCCTGTTCGTCCGAGTGGAACTGAAGTGATTTTTTAAGGGTGGATATCTCTTCTGCCATACCTAGATATTTGTGAAATATTCAATCATTTATTGCATTCCACAATGTACATGTGAATGATTGGTGAAACATTTAATAGACACAATCGTGGACTCTTGGGCACAGGAAGGGTGTATCTGGGTGAATTTCAACAAAAGCTATTTTTTTATCATATCGGTGAACTTTTTCATTTATATTTTTTTGTGTGTTTTTCAGTCGTTATGTAATCTTTAAGACATTAAATATCCCCAAATTTAATATCATCAACGTATCATTTAAGACTAAGGAGAAAATTAAGTTTGAATTCTGTTTTCCACCGATATGACAAACCGGCACCGATTATTTTTTCTGTACACCGATATGATAAGTTTATCCACTGAAATGATATACATATCCAGCGATATGATAATCTATCCACCTTTGAACATCAAAAAGGAAATAGTTAGTAGGTGCCTATATATATTTTTAGAAGGGTGACTTAGAACTGAATACCTGAACTGAGGGTCTTATAAAAGTAGATCACATCCAAAGAGAACTTCGGCGGCGATCTCTCGCGCCGGGGCTTGGTTCAAGCCATGCTCCGGAGCGAGGAGGAGTGGCAGGCGGTCGCCTCCTTTCTGCGAAGCAGTAATGCTAGCAAAGGAGGAGGCTGACCGTATCAGGCAACGGTGCTCACGCCGCAGCCGCCGCCGTAATTCCGATCCAAATTTCCGGCCACCGTAGGCGCGGGCTTGCGGACGGCGGGCAATGGGTAGCTCGCTGTCCGTTTGTCCGGTAACAGACCGGACCGAGTCCAAGTCGTTTACGGCGCGCACTGTTCCCGTGCGCCTCAAGGAGTTATCAGCAAACCGTAGGGGCCCAGTAGGGTCGAGGCCTAGTCTGGGGCTCTGGGAAGGTATGAAAATGCATACCAGGGCCCTGGAACCAAGGCAGGGAAGGAACAGGGTAGGTTTTTAGTCAATAAGAGTCTGACACTATTTCCCGCTCCGCCCAAGGGCGGGATTTGTCATTGGATGATTTTACCTACCGTAAAAAAAAAAAAAAAAAAATCCAAAGAGAACTGAGTTCTTAGAAATCCAATGACAACAGTGTCCGCACACCTATTGTCTTTCTATTGTGTCTCTAATTACGGTATTCAAAAGGTTAAAATAATTTTTTTTTTAATTATATACCTATTTTATTATATTTACTTTCTTCTCTTCTTTTTTATTATATTTACTATAGGTACTTAGAATTAAAAAAAGGATGTTTATTTTTATTATCATTGTTTTTATTAAAATTAAGTATAAAAAAAACAAAAATCTTTTCTATAAGAATAAAAAGAAAGAAAATTGCACAACACACATTTATTACTGTGAACGATTCAGCTAATTGTTTTGCCGTGTGTGTACTTATAACATTGTAGCCTTCTTGGTTTAACAATTATATTATTGTTATATATCAAAAGATGTATAATGTATCATTATGGGAGGCCACATCTACTACCCAGTGGTGTTGTGGTAATGATTTTAGCAATCTATGTAGGTAAGTATGTATGTATGAATGTTTGTATGTAAGTAAATAAGTTTTTAAGTATATAATGTGTGTATGTTTGTATGTTCCATTGTTTCTTTATATACTTAACGAAATGACACGGGATCTATCGATATGATAAAACGACTCACCGAGATGATAAAATGATCTACCGATATGATAAAGCAATCCACCGATGTGACAAAACTGTGCGTTGATCATGAATCGAAACACCGATATTAGATTTAATACACCGATTAAATTTTTTATATCATTTCGGTGTAAGACCACCGATTACAGCGATATGAGAACAGTGACATGAGAAATAACACATTTTTTATAAAATTAGAAAAAATGCATAATATCTAGGATAAATTCAATAACAGTCAATGAAGCTAATTCACTTACTACCTCTGTTAGAACCAAACAACAATAATAAAACTACTCATTACACTAGAAAAATGCAACCACCGATAATATAATTGTCCGGGGGCAACTGAAATGGTGTACTTATGTTATTGGCGGGAATATGCAGCGATTTGACACACATCCGTTCTGACTGCGCACGAGCACACACTCACGAGGGAAATACAATTGGGGTGGGGACGCTGTCAGACTAGTCGATGTAAAATTAGGTGTAAATTACTTTTTTACAGCGATATGAGAAGATTTTGTAAGACAAGTACGTTTGTGCCTCTCAGTAATAATAATCGTTAATTATGCTATAAAATATGCTATATAATAATAGCAAAACTAATATGCTATGAAATAGAATACGTTATATACTTAACTTACTTATTTTTATTAGTGTATAAGCTTTTTTGTTTGTAAAAAAAGTAGAGGGACAGCACCGATTTGATAAAATAGAAGTTTATGTATTTATTTATCTACCTTTGTAATAGTCCTAGGCAAATTAGATTTTTGCCACAACCCAATAACTACCTATTGAATACTTCATCATCTACCCCGGTCATCAGGGGGAGTTGAAACGGCGAGAGATGTCGTGCGGTGTTCCACATGGATCGGTACTAGGACCGCCCTTGTGGAACATCGGGTACGACTACGTACTGCGCGCCAACCTCCCCGACGGGGTCAGCGTGGTCTGTTACGCAGACGACACGCTGGTCCTGGCGCGGGGACGGTCGTACCAGGCGGCGGTCGAACTAGCGACGCGCGGGGTTACGACAGTAGTGGAGAGGATCGAGCAGTTGGGACTCGAGGTGGCATTGCACAAGTCCGAGGCCATGTGTTTTCACGGCCCTCGGAGCGCGCCACCTCCGGGCTCCCAATTAACGGTAGGAGGAGTTCACATCGGCGTCGGGTCGACGATGAAGTACCTGGGACTCGTCCTCGACAGTCGGTGGAACTTCAAGGAGCATTTCCGACGTTTGGCTCCTAGATTGAATCGGACTGGGGCTGCTCTCAAGCGGCTCCTGCCGAATCTAGGGGGTCCAGACGCCTCCTGCCGGAGGCTCTACGCAGGCATCGTTCGGTCCATGGCCCTTTACGGTGCGCCGGTGTGGGCGCCGTCGCTACGAAAGCGAGTGGCGGCCCGGCTAACCACCTGCCAGAGGGTCATGGCCATCCGGATGATCCGCGGATACCGAACGGTGTCCTGTGAAGCGGCGAGCCTCCTTGCTGGCCTACCACCATGGGATTTGGAGGCAACAGTCCTTGCACACATGCACGACTTACGCGTGGAGATGCAACGCCGGGGCGAAACTCCGCTGCCGCGACAAATCGCGCCATGGCGGACAGAGCTCCGGCGGGATCTCATGGTGAAATGGCGAGAGCGACTGTCACAACCCCGTGCTGAGCAAGCCACGATCGAGGCGGTAAGGCCCCTCTTTGAGGCGTGGCTGGAAAGGCCCACAGCGTCGTCACCTTCCGTTTGGCGCAGGTGCTGACCGAACACGGCAAGTTCGGACCGTACCTGTACAAGATTCGTGCGGAGACGACGCCCGGGTGTCGCCACTGTGCGGACCGCCCGGTGGACACGGTGGAGCACACAGTCGAGGTGTGCCCCGCTTGGGAAGAGCAACGCCGTGTCCTCGTGGGGGCGATCGGCGGCGATCTCTCGCGCCGGGACTTGGTTCAAGCCATGCTCCGGAGCGAGGAGGAGTGGCAGGCGGTCGCCTGCTTTTGCGAAGCAGTAATGCTAGTAAAGGAGGAGGCCGACCGCATTAGGCAAAGGCGCACACGCCGCCGCCGCCGCCGGGATTCCGATCCCGATTTCAGGCCACCGTAGGCGCGGGCTCGCGGACGGTGGGCAATGGGTAGCTTGCTGTCCGTCCGTCCGGTAACAGACCGGTCCGAGCTCAGGTCGTCTACGGCGCGCGCTGTTCCCGCGCGCCTCAAGGAGTTGTCAGCAAACTGTAGGGGTCCAGCAGGGCCGAAGCCTACTGGGGCCAAAAGTTATGTGAGAATGTCACCACGGGCCCCGGGACAAAGGCAAAGAATGGAAGGGTAGGTTTTTAGTCAGTAAAAGTCTGACACTATTTCCCGCCCCACCCAAGGGCGGGATTTGTCATTGGATGATTTTACCTACGTTTAAAAAAAAACCTATTGAATACTAAAAAAAATAATTCAGAACAATATTCCTTTTTTCAAATAATAATTTCACCGAAGACCAAAAAATAAGTCATTTGGGAAATTCACCCATCTGTATATTGACAACCAAGGCAATTGTTCTTATGATGAGCACAATTATACATTGTTTTTGTCAAGGTATTTATTCAAAAAAATTTATATACATTTGTACCCTTGTTTTCTTATTAATCTTTTGTTTTTTTTTTTTATGCACCTGCCATGTTTTCTCTTCACTACCCTTGGTTGACTGGTAGAGAATGCCTCAGGCATTAAGTCCGCCTTTGTACCTTTGTGTTGCATAGAGTTTGAATAAATAAATAAATAAATAATGGATCTTTACCTATGAAATGGCGGTTTTTTAAAACGGGTTCCTTTGAAGTGCTATACGGGTATCTTTAGATTTACTTGGAATTAGAAATTCAAAAAACCTTTATTTTAAAGGTACGTTATTCTTTTTTCGAAATTATGTTTTTATTGGTTTCTTTGTGTTTTATATTTTCTGTAATATCGCAGTTCTTATTGCAAAAACACTGTTAGCACCTTTACATCTGACGTACGACCGCCCTAGATATTTTACTAATGACATGTGTTATTTATTATATTAATTATGACGCGTGTGTCTCTGCTGACTAGTGGATTTTAATAGTATATAAGCCTAGTTATTTATCTTAATAAAGGGTACTTTTGAACACGCAGTCGTATCATTACACTGGTGACCCCGACGTGATCATGCCCAGCTACAGACCTGGCCCTAGGCCTGCCGGCTGGCGCAAACATTACACCCGACGTGATCCTCACCCAGCTACGGATTTGGGCCTAGGCCTGCCGGCTGACGCAAACATTACACCCGACGTGATCCTCACCCAGCTACGGACCTGCCCATCTCCGCGTGATCGCTGCCTAGCTACTATCTGCTCGTTGTCGTCATAACGGTATACCGTGATTGCACATTTCAGTTGGCCTCCCACAAGCGGCTCACCAACTAGAATTGCAAGAGGTAAATATAAACGGATATCGTTCAAGAAACTTAACGTCGCGCTGTACTGCAACTACATCGATACTACATTGACGACACCACGACACGCAAGCAAACCACCCTGCATCAACCAGAGCGCACAAGGCTTAACACGCACGTAGTCGAGGAAATGGTCCAGAGAAGACACTTTGGAGCTCGGAAAGTAACGGGCAAAGTCACAGAAAGATATATGTATTGCAAAGTGACGCGATATGCATAATATAATTTGCATGACCCGTATAATCGCTATTATGTAATTCTGCAAAATAATACGAATGCACAAAACCGTATAATTTTGAGACGTCAGCTAATTCCGATGCATAATACATCGAGTGTCTTAAGTTAAGAAATTGGACTAATAGTTTTAATAACAAAGAACAATCCTCATAGCAGTCAAATGAGCAGCATAACATTAATAGTAAATTGCCAACCAGAAGAACATGGTCAACGTGCACACAGCAACAGCCACGGCTAAAATAAATGACACCTGAGCCGCGCCAGAATTTGTCGACATCTGCAGAAACAGATGCGCGCCATGTTACCTGATCCGGCCATGCAATTCGATGTCGTGCGATTTGCCAACTATGCAGTCATAAGTAATTAATTATTTTTTTGTTGTTTTAGATTATTTTTAACACCTTTAATAAAAAATCTTTTTGTAAAAAAGGGAAGTACTGTTAGCACCTTGACATCTGACGTCCGACCGCCCTCGATATTTTACTAATGTGTTATTTATTATATTAATTATGAGCGCGTGTGTCTCTGCTGACTAGTGGATTTTAATAGTATATAAGCTTAGTTATTTAATTTATAATTATTATATTTATAAACACATTTATTGTACGTACCTGCTAAGGAGTGGAATTCCCTACCGTGTGTTTCCTGATGGGTACAACTTAAGGGTCTTTAAGTCAAGAGCACCTAAGTAACGTATTCAAGGTTACTTAGGTTCTATGCAAGCGTGCTTCTTCGCCGGCCACATCATCGCTGACCATCAGGTGAGATAGTGGCCAAACGCGAGCCCATATATAATAAAAAAAATAATCACAGATTCACTATATTGTAATATTCTTTATTAGATATTATTATTATTTTATTTAATTATGTGAGATTTCATTTCAAATTTTAAATATACTGGGTAATTTATTATAATTTTTTATCGACATAACTAGTGGACCATATATGACCACCATATATATGAATTTTTAATCGTGATGTTAGTAGGTTTAGGCGTATTTTGTGTCGGAGTGTGAATCTTGTTTGTATTTCTTCTTATATAGGTAAAAGTCTTGGTGTGCAAGTACAAATTTACAGATGTATGCTGGTGTTTTCTAGCATGTCAATAGAAACTAGCGTCAGAATATTTAGGTTTTGAAATGAGGTTTGTTCGATATTAACTTTTTTGAAAAAATTCTCTTTTTGCATGCATCTTTTTGCAAATATGCATCAGGCAATGGATGTGATTTTTTTTTTGGTGTGCTTTTTTTGTGTGTGTGTGTGTGTGTGATGATCAGTGATAGGAATAGGTAGTGCCTATTTGCCTAAACTTCGAAGAACAGAGACAAGAAACGGAGACTTCCTTGGGACTAAATTTTTTCCGAGACATCTATCCCGAAATTTCGAGACAACACTTAAATACATTTAAAAAAATTGTTATTTGGAATAAGTAATTCGTCTATATTTACCTAAAGTTTGCGACTAGATATATCATAATAAATAACATACACAGTCGTTACAACCATTCAATTTTCTGAATTTTTTTTTTGGAGAACATTTTGTAAATGACTTGTTGATCGTAATACACAATGAATCACAATGTTTTTTTAAGAAGCCGTACACGTTTCGAAGTAAATAGCTTTTTTCGAGCTCACTCTCACTACGTTTAACACTTCGATCCACAACTACCCAACTTGTTCATACAAAAGTAGACTCTAAACATCGGAATTAAGGCCTATAGTGGCGTGGATGTGAGAGGACACCGGTGTCCTCTGAGCTAGGACAGATTAATGAGATTTCTAAAGTTCAAGTGTAAAAAAAGGCTTTCAAATAATAAAACAGTAATTTTTTATCATTTTAGCATTCTCTATAGTAGAAAGAATTTATCATTAAAAAAAAGGTACTTAAAATAAATAAATAATTCATTCATTTGCCAGAATGTAGGTATACAAAGTGGTATGATCTTAATATTAATGAGGTTTTTTTTGCATGGAAATCTCCTAAGAATCGCCAGACAATATTGGTGGTGTCAAAGGACCCTTACGTTTTTTTTTAACTAGATAATGCCTGCGGCTTTTCCCGCATGTACTACTGTTTTTGTATCCCATGGGAACTATACTTTTTTTTTAATAGGAAGTAGCCTATGTGCTAATCCACACCTTAATCTATATCACTACCAAATTCAAAATTTTCAGCAATTGAGTAAAGGACATGCATACAAACTATCACATTTATAATATTAATAATTGCATAGATATTAGATATAACATAGTCTGTGGTTTCAGCCTACTCCTTCGGGATAAAGGCATGAAAAAAATACGGAAGTCATCTATATCATGCACATTTTAAGAAGACCTCTCTGATCACAACAATACAAACACACGCAGTATGTGTCACTAGGCTGATATAGCCTTGCATTGCATTGCATCAGCCTTATAATGTTCCCACTGCTGGGACTCAGGCCTCTTCTCTAGGAGAGGGATAAATAGACTAATATAGGATAGGCTGATATAGGATAAGTTGTTATTATGGAGTTATAAATTATAAATTTTATGTCTAATCGCAAACTTTAGATAAATATAGACGAATTACTTATTCCAAATAACACATTTTTCTAAATGTATTTAAATGTTGTCTTGAAATTTCGAGACAGATGTCCCGGAAATAATTTAGTCCTAAGGAAGTCTCCGTTTTTTGTCTCTGTTCTTCGAAGTTTAGTCTAATAGGCACTACCTATTCCTATCACTGGTGATGATGGATGTGATTTTAACTATTAGAAAGAGCGATTAACGAGAAAGGTGTGTATATAATTTTAACCCGTGTGAAGCCAGGTCGACTCGCTCATGTCATAGTTGAAATTAATGAAAAATGAATTAGTAAACATACAAAAATAAAATCACCTTCAAAGCGTACCTAACAGCGTAGGTTAATTGAAGAGAAGCAATTACTAATCGTTCTGGCTTTTGGTCAGCGGGTCGTGTTAAGTTTACCTGGGTAGCATTCTGTTCAGAAGTTGTTCAGTTTTTTTTTTCTCCATATCAAGCTGCTCTGTGCGTTCTTTAATTAGCTCTTCTAGATTATTACTATATTTCTCCAGCATTTCAAACATTGAATCTACAATGTTGATCTTTCTGCAAATTAAAAGAAATAGATAACATGAAATCATGGTTTGAGTAACGATGGCGTAGTGACGAGCGTGCGGCGAGCGCTCACCGGCCGCGGTGCAGGTGGCGGAAGATGTCGTGCAGGCGGTGGAAGTCGGGCCGCAGCTCGGGCGCCTCGCTCCAGCACTGGCGCATCACACTGACGGCGTCGGGCGGCGCCGCGCCCATCGACACCGACGGCCGGATCAGTGGTGGCGGCCGCGACACCTTCTCCACGATCTCTGGAACAACGAGCTCGCCATGTAGTGAGTGTCACCCGCACGCTGCGCTGCGGGAGCACACGTAACGCGCTCACCGTCCGGCGTGAGCGCCAGCATGCAGTAGGGCTCGCCGCGCACGATCACCTCCTGCATGATGATGGCAAACGAGAACACGTCGCCGGGCTGCGTGCCGCGGACCTCGCCGCCGCCGCTGCGCTCACGCAGGAGCTCCGGGGCCGTCCAAAGTAGATCTGTACATTACTTTTTACTAAAAAAAACTTCGATTAAACTGCACTGGGTTTGAACCCATTTAAAAGAAATAGACTGACATTGCTTGCGTCTTTGGAAGTTCACGGCTGGATATAGGACCATCCAATAAAAGACGTACATATATAAGGCCGGTTTGTAGAAACAAAAAAAAAAAAACTTAATTACTTATTTATTCAATCTTTATGTACTAGTAAATAACACTGGTGGACTTAGTAACCAGTTATGACTGGTCAAAGCCTTGTTTGTTTTATTATTAAAAGCTACAAAACGGTTTAGCTATCTATAAATACCCTGAACCATTAAAATATAAAAAGATTATTTCCTAGATTTTCTATCTAAATTAGCGCCACTTATACGTGGTACGAATATAATATAATGACACAATCGACAATCCTAACAGGCGGGTTTACTGAACCATAGTTAACTTTGTACTAATTTTCAAATCGGGCTTTAAGAGTAATTCTTTTTAATATAATATGCCTATGTTATGTATCATGCCCGGCATTATATTCAAATGGGCTTTGCACAGTCATCAATTTGCTCTTACAAAAGGTCGGTCAATGACGTAAGCACGAGTGAAACTCATAATACCAGACAGACCATAAATGTGTAAATTACACGTGCTACGGAATCCGTGGACAAGCTGCTGATCTTTGTTACTTTCTATCAAACTCAGACGCACCAAAAGACGTCTTCCTCTTTAGAGTTCCGTACCTCAAGAGGAAAAAACGAAACTGTTGTCTTATGTGCCCAATCTAAATCTAATTGAATGATGCAATCCTAGTTATTAGAAAATTTATTTTCTATCCAGTAACAACCAAGAAAATCTTCTCAAACCAAAAAAAAAGTAAAATTGCATTTAGTGCTTTTAGTAGAACCTCTGGCGGTCCGTATAGGGTGCGGCAGCGCCTGCGCATGGAACAGCGAGGGTAACCCGTAGTCCGTGAGGCGCAGTACCCAGCGCGAGTCCACGACGCAGTTGCGTGACGACAGTCGGCCGTGCACGCGCAGCGGCGACGTATGCAGATAGCGCATGCCCTTCACCAGGTCCGTGAGCAGCGACAGGCGGAAAGTCCAGTCCAGCTTGATGTCGTCGGCGCGCAGCACGTCCTCCAGCGAGCCGCGCCAGCAGTGCTCGTACACCAGCGCCGGCCGCAGCTCGCACAGGCAGCCTGCGCCCCGTACACAAACATTACGTTCATCCCATCTCACTTATGTTCGCTGAGGAACTTTGCTATAGTATTGTGCATAATTGCCTACCAATAAAAGGATTTAAGTTTTCATGGCGCAGGTTCTGCATGACCAGTAATACGTCAGTGGCCTTGCGCTTCAGCTCGAGCCCCGCGGTCGCCGGCAAGTACTTGACGTGCACCACGTCTCCCTGAGACAAATGTCACATTAGTATGGTATATCAAAATCACTGAAAAAAAACTTGTCAAATGGACATACGGGGCTGTACCTAAAGTACCTTGTATCGGATACGGCGGTCCACGGCGACGCGGTTAACGCTGCAGGTGGAGGAGGGCGCGGAGGGCGCGCGCGGAGGCACGCACGGCGGCTGCTTCAGCAGATCGGGCCGCTCCAGCTCAGGCCCACCGAACTCGTGAAGCTGTTGCAACCAGCACGATAGCATGGTCTCCATGCCCTCACCCACGCGGCGCTGTTCGTCCACTGGGAACGTGAAGTCGAGCGGCGCCAGTACGGCGTCGCGGCGGCGGCGGCGGCGGCGACGGCGCGTGGCTGCCCAGCGCACCAGCAGCGCCGTGCTGGTGGCCAGCGCCAGCGCGCCGCACGCCACCACGGCCGACAGCGCGGCGGCGCCCGCCTCGCGCGCCGGCACTCGGGCGGCGTCCGCACGCCAGCTGTCCAACGCCGCCGTCACGTTCTGTATCCGCACGCTGCTCTTCCACTCATCTGCAAGCTCTAGAAACCTGGACGCAGTCGTGGTGAGCACGGCTGCGTGGCTCCAACTGGAGGAGGTCCAGTTCGATCGTTCATATAAATGAAAATCTATTTCAATGAATTCCCTTCGAGTGCGTTCCGCTTCCCATTCGATCTCTGCTGCTTCGATTATTTGGTTATAAATAGTGAAGTCATCTGCTGTATATGAGTGCTCCAAGAGCTGCTCATCAGTAAGAAGCAGCAGGCGTCGAAAAAACGCAATTTCAATTCGAGGCAAAAATGATTCAATTCGATTCGTTTTGAAGTCAGAGCGAACTATACGATCTGATTTGTGATCAGGTTGACTGAAAGTGTCGTAATCAGAATTCGCTGGTTTCGTAGTTTGAGTTTCATATTTATTTCTTAAAACCTCATCCTGATATTGCATATGTGTACCAAGTCTCGATTTTATCCGGACGGAGTCCCTATTTGATAACACATTTTTACGATGTACCTCATATCTATCGGACAAATTTAGACTGGCACTACCAGCGGGCAGCTGGTCGGACGTTTGTCTTTTAATTTTTGCGCCTAGCGATTGACTTACAACTAAAGTGATATTGCTTAATTGAAAATCGTGGTTAGTTTTATTCTTCAGAGACGACGGCGAGGCGGATGCTATCCGGGGCGCGGGGAGGCACTCCTCCACGTGCAACAACAGCGCCGGCGGGCCTGCATGACCCGCCCCGAGTGCCGCGCCCGCCGAGACTACAGCGCCAGCACCGCGAGAGGCACAGAGGATCACAACTGTAACAAAATGTTGGCTTGAACAACTAAGACATGCCTGCCCTTCCCTATTGGCAACAAAATTATTATTATTATTATTGGCAACTTCTTAAAAACTAACCGTCAGGTTGGCGCGCTAATTGATCAGGTGAGAGCGGTGCGCGATGCACCATCAGGCCAGCGGCCGCCAGCGCGCGCGTCACCTCCTGCAGCGTGGCGGCGCACTCGGAGCGTGACTTGGCTGGTGGCAGCAGCGCGCTCCGCCAGCGCAGACGCGCTGCCAGCGCCACCACCGCAGAGCCGCGCGCCTCCGCCGCCGCGCACGCAGCCGGCCGCGGCCGCCGCAGTACGTGCGCCACCGTTGTCAGCGCATCGCATACTTCGGACCCGGCGCAGCCCGCGCTTAGCACCGAGCCGCCATTGCTTAGCGCCGCGAGCGCTTGCAGCGTCACTGACACTCTCCATTCGGGTCCGCAAGTGTCTGCTCAAAGCCAGTATATGAAGCTATTTTAAAAAGTAACAGGATGTAATTTTGTTGGTTTTATTCGCACCTCCTCACCTTCGTAGCTCAGAAGGCGCACTCGATAGCGTTCGAATAAGAAGCGCGCCGGCTCGTAGCTGAGCAAGCGCGTCTGGCGGAAGGCAGCCGGCAGTGGCGGGTCGCAAGCGGCGCGCAGCACGAGCACGCGCAGGGGTGTGGGGGTGGCGGCGGAGAGGGCGGCCAGCAGTGGGAGCAGCGCGCGCATGGCGCCCTCACGTGACGTCCGCCATGCGGCGCGCTCGGCTGGCTCGCGCGCCTGACTGCACCGGATCAAACGAGCCGCGCCACACCGTGGACCTGTTACGTTTTTAACGTGGATCGATAGCTCCTTATGTTTGCTACCCCTGACATTTATATATCTAATTATAATTATTTACTTGACTATTAATATTTAATTTCAGGGTTACGTACCCGACCAGTAAGCAACAGAACCGCTCTCTTTTTCCGGTACATAAAAGTTAGTACAACAGAAGCTAAGTTCTGAGAATTGGTATTTTTTAGAATTCCGTTCCTCAAAAGGAAAAAGCGGAATCATTATAGGCTCACTTTGTTGTCCGTCTATCTGAGCAAGTGGAGGCATCGAGTTGAAATTAAAATCATACACTCAGGTCGGCACGGTCCCATGAAGCTGAGAAGAATGAAAACTCCAAGTTACGAAAAAAATCACCAGCTACTGAGTCGTGGAGGTCAGATAGTCTGTCAGCTGGGCGTGCCATCGCGCATCTATCACCAGCTATTGAGTCGTGAGGACTTCAGATAGTCAGTCAACTGGTCGTTCTATCGTGCATCTATCACCAGATACTGAGTCGTGGAGATCAGATAGTCTGTCAGCCGGGCGGGCAATTGCGCATCTATCACCAGCTACTGAGTCGTGGAGATCAGATAGTCTGTCAGCCGGGCGGGCAATTGCGCATCTATCACCAGCTACTGAGTCGTGGAGATCAGATAGTCTGTCAGCCGGGCGGGCAATTGCGCATCTATCACCAGCTACTGAGTCGTGGAGATCAGATAGTCTGTCAGCCGGGCGGGTTGCGCATCTATCACCAGCTACTGAGTCGTGGAGATCAGATGTGATTGTATTATTTATAGCTCAGTGTGTCCTTGCTGTTCACTAAATAATTTCTGTTGTAGTACTCAATTTCAATGTAATGCAAGGCCAACTTAATTTAAAAAAAAAAAAAAATTGATTTTGTGAATTTTTTATCGGTTACGTTATTTATTTATTTATTTGTTATATATATATATTACATGCATCAGGGTTTAATAGTTCGTAAATATAATGTAAAGCGTGTCAACCTCTTTTGATTGAGATCAAAAATAAATAATGAAAGTAACGGAACTCATGAAAACAATGTCGTCACTGAAAAATTATGTTACTACAATCTGTTGTTGAAAAACCCTGACAGTCCTTGTCATCAATTTGAAATGTATAGAACTGGTCAAGACGAATCTAATGAGCCCAAACTTGATGGGTTTACTATGTTAATAAGCAATCCAGGGTTCTTACCTTCGAGTTCCATCATCAGACCAGCTCAATGGCACAAGATTGTAAACGAGTATTTCAAATATTAGGTCACACATATTATGTTAAAAATAAAGTAAATACCCCTTAAATGTTAAAAACCCTACCGCAGTAAAAAAATAGCTGATGACATTGAAAACCTGCTCAGACTTTCATAAAAAAAACCATTCCAAAATTAGTCCATTCGTGTAGGAGCTACGGTTTTTTTTTTTACGGTAGGTAAAATCATCCAATGACAAATCCCGCCCTTGGGCGGAGCGAGAAATAGTGTCAGACTCTTACTGACTAAAAACCTACCCTGTTCCTTCCCTGCCTTGGTTCCAGGGCCCTGGTATGCATTTTCATACCTTCCCAGAGCCCCAGACTAGGCCTCGACCCTACTGGGCCCCTTCGGTTTGCTGACAACTCCTTGAGGCGCACGGGAACAGTGCGCGCCGTAAACGACTTGGGTTCGGTCCGGTGTGTTACCGAACAAACGGACAGCGAGCTACCCATTGCCCGCCGTCCGCAAGCCCGCGCCTACGGTGGCCGGAAATTTGGATCGGAATTACGGCGGCGGCTGCGGCGTGAGCGCCGTTGCCTGATACGGTCAGCCTCCTCCTTTGCTAGCATTACTGCTTCGCAGAAGGAGGCAACCGCCTGCCACTCCTCCTCGCTCCGGAGCATTGCTTGAACCAAGCCCCGGCGCGAGAGATCGCCGCCGATTGCCCCCACGAGGACACGGCGATGCTCTTCCCAAGCGGGGCACACCTCTACCGTGTGCTCCACCGTGTCCACCGGGCGTTCCGCACAGTGACGACACCCGGGCGTCACCTCCGCACGGATCTTGTACAGGTACGGCCCGAACTTGCCATGTTCGGTTAGTACCTGTGCCATGCGGAAGGTTACGACGCCGTGAGGCCTTTCCAGCCACGCCTCAAAGAGGGGCCTGACCGCCTCAATCGTGGCGTGCCCAGCACAGGGTTGCGACAGTCGTTCTCGCCATTTCACCATGAGATCTGGCCGGAACTCTGTCCGCCAAGCCGCGACTTGTCGCGGCAGCGGGGATTCACCCCGGCGTTGCATCTCCACGCGCAGATCGTGCATGCGTGCAAGGACTGTTGCCTCCAGATCCCATGGTGGCAGGCCAGCAAGGAGGCTCGCCACGTAGGAGCTACGGTGACACGGGCAGACACACAGACAGACAGACACGTCAAACTTATAACACCTCTCTTTTCCGTCAGGGGTTAAAAATACGATTTTATAACATTTATAAAAGTAAAACCGATGCTGTGAGGTCAGTGAGGGCTTTTTGAGTGCCATAACTGTCGTCTGCAATAATAGGTCGTAGGGCTGCCCATAACACCAGTGTTTCGTAGCGCCGTAGCTCACTATGAACTGCTACGCCGGGCTCGTAGCAGTCTTAGTCCCGTAGCGATTACTACACTACCTGGTAGGCCGATATTTTAATAAAATATATTTTGAGAGTGTCTGTGTGTACAGCAATGAAATGATTTGACGCAATTACTGAAAAAATAACCTTCATGTGAACTTCTCCCTTTTTTTTAGGTGGATTAAAAAGTAAAAAAGAGAAAAGCTTTTGATTTAACAGTCTATGCACGAATATTTATTATACATTTATATGATGTATGTTGGAGCGTCAGGCGGCGGTCGATCTTGAATGCACTATGTTATCATCTACATCACAGATATAATTTACGAATTTTATCTATTTTTTCAATATTTATTATTTTAAACGTAAGTAAGTAAACGTCAGCTGGGAGAGTCCAATGAACTGTAGGTAGTGAGTACGTACAGGGTCATAGACTCGTTTAATTAAAGAAATTAATTTCGTACATGAGTATATTAATTAGAGTTTTAGAAAAAAAGCACTTTATTTTTGTAACCGACTTCAAAAAAGGAGGAGGATTCTCAATTCGACCGTATACACACATCAAAAAAAGTTTGAGATCACTAACAAAAGATGAATTATTTTTTAAATTAAATTTTTTAAAGGAATGTTGCTTACGTAATATTTTTTTTTTATAAAAAATATACACTTTTTGAAATAAAAAAATAAAAATATTTTTATTAATAAAAATTGAATTCAAAAGTCCTAATGCAATTTCGAGTAATAAATAATTGAAAGAAAAAGAGGTTTAACTAAATATTGTCAACATTTATTATGAAAATGTTTTTATTTAGTACAAGAGTTCCCTAGCTCGAACACATGCGGCAATCCTTCTTGGCATGCTGTGAATTAAGTTATCCAGCATTTGTTGCGGTAACCTGTTAAACCTGTCCCATTCTTGAAAAACGGCTTCCCCGATCTCTGGCACTGTCTGGGGAGGTGGCTGACGGTTCCAAACAGCTCGTTTGACTGCATCCCACGCGTGTTCTATCTAGTTATTTTAATCCTTTGAGTGTTTTTTTTTAATGAAGTCGGTTATTTTTTTTCTAAAAAGTTTTTATTTCACACTTTTTAGTTGCGATGCACTTATAACCAGAGTCCCTATTTCTCATGATAATTCTAATAAACCCACACACTGCTAGGATACATTGTTTTATTATGAAGTTCTCGTGTCTAACTTCCACCTTCCGGCTCAATCATCAGATCAGTTTGATAGTACCTTATAGCCAAAGTGTATCCCATGACAATTCTAACAAGCCCAAAGCCGGCTAAGATACATTGATTCATTACGGAGTTCCGGTGCCTATCTTCCGGCTCCATCATCATCATCAGGCCACTTTAATGATATCATTTTCGACATAACTATTCAGAACCATTTATTTATTTGTATTCTATGCGAGTAGGAAGTTCCGTTGGCCATTTCTGGTCTTTCTCATCAGTTCCACTCCATCAAATGTTACTTTTTGGCTGTAAATGCTCCGAAATTAAAGTTATTTAAAAAAAAGGCCAAGTTAAGTACATTTTGACCAGTTAGGCGAACATAAATGTATTTACCAGTAGATTTTTTTCGCAATTTCAGGTTTGGTCCCATAGTAAAAGTTGTTTGTTATCATGACTACAATCACGTGTTTAAGTATTGTTCACTAATTACCAGTCACCCTATATGTGCATTTTTTTATGTTTATTCGCGGATAACTCAGTCATTTATGGACCGATTTGCAATTTTTTTTTTCTTTTTAAAGGGTATGCTTTCAGATTGGTCCTATTTTTTTCAAAATCTAGTTTTGATGATGAGATTCATGAGGAATCGAGGGAACTCCTCAAATATTATAGGCAATTATATATTAATTGTGGTATTTTTATCGAGGGCTTAAGCATATACAGTCAAAAAGTAACATTTGATGGAGTGGAACTGATGAAGAAGACCAGAAATGGCCAACGGAACTTCATACTCGCATTGATATCACAATGAAGATAGTTAAGCGACTATGACAATACAAATAAATAAATGGTTCTGAATACATAGTTATGTTGAAAATGGTATCATTACAGAAATCTGATGATGATGATGGAGCCAGAAGATAGGCACCGAAACTCCGTAATGAATCAATGTATTCTAGCCGTGTTTGGGCTTGTTAGAATCGTCATGAGATGCACTTAGGCTATAAGGTACTATCAAACTGATCTCATGATGGAGCCGGAAGGTGGTAGGTAGACACGAGAACTTCATCAAAAACAATGTATCGTAGCAGTGTTTTTTTTTTATAGTAGGTAAAATCATCCAATGACAAGTCCCGCCCTTGGGTGGAGCGGGAAGTAGTGTCAGATTCTTACTGACTAAAAACCTACCCCATTCCTTCGTTGCCTATCATGCCGGGGCTGAGCCTTCCTCTCAGAAAACGGCCCTTAACCCCAGCAGGCTTCTACCCTGTCTGCCTAAAGCTAGCAGGCTGGGCCTCTACGGTTTGCTGACAGCTCCTTGAGGCGCGCGGGACAGTCGACGACTTGGGCTCGATCCGGTATGTTACCGGACGATCGGACAGCGTGCTACCCACTGCACGCCGTACGGTGGCCGGAAATCGGGATCGGAATCCCGGCGGCGGCTGGGGCGAGCACCTCGTTGCCTCTGCCTGATGCGGTCGGCCTCCTCCTTTGCTAGCATTACTGCTTCGCAGAAGGAGGCGACCGCCTGCCATCCCTCCTCACTCCGGACCATGGCCTGAACCAAGGCCCGGCGAGAGAGATCGCTGCCGCCCAGGCGGGGCACTCCTCTACAGTATGCTCCACCGTGTCCTCCGGGTGTTCCGCACAGTGGCGACACCCGGGCGAATCCTCCGCACGAATCCAGAACAGGAACTTTGCAAAATTTCCGTGTTCCGTTAGTACCTGCGTCGTGCGGAAGTTAAGAGTGCCGTGAGGTCTTTTCAGCCACGCCTCAAGAATGGGCCTTATCGCCTCGATTGTGGCGCGCCCCGAACGAGGTTGCGATAGTCGCTGACGCCATTTCGCCATGAGATCCCGCCGGAATCCTAGCAGTGTTTGAGTTTTTTGACATTATCATGAGAAATAGCCACTCTGATTATAAGTGTATCGCAAATAAAAAGTGTGAAAAAAAACTTTTTACAATAAAAAAAAGTAACCGACTTCATTAAAAAAAAAAAAACACTAAATGGGTTAAAATAACTTTAATTTCGGTGTTAAGAAACAAACAGACTTCCGAAATTAAAGTTATTTTAATCCTTTTAGTGTTTTTTTAATGAAGGCGGTTTTTTTGTATTATGAGTTCTATCGTGGAAACAATGTGTCTCAAGCGGTATGCAATATTGATGAATTGTAAACTGAGTTAAAACTGCTAATGAATGGGATGTGTATTTTTGTTACAATCACTTCCACGTGGAAAATTTAACCTTACCAATAACTTTTCTTCTCAGGGCGGCTACAACGCATAAGTTTTAAAAACGAAAGCTATTAAACCAAAATAACGCAAAGTTCTTTTGGGTGAATTTCAACAAATGCCATTTTTTTTTTATCATATCGGTGAACTTTTTCATTTAATTTTTTTTTGTATGTTTTTCAGGTTTTATGTAATCTTTAGGATATTAAATATCCCCAAATTTAATATCATAAACGTATCATTTAAGACTAAGGAGAAAATTAAGTTTGAATTCTGTTTTCCACCGATATGACAAACCGGCACCGATTATTTTTTCTGTACACCGATATGATAAGTTTATCCACCAAAATGATATACATATCCAGCGATATGATAATCTATCCACCTTTGAACATCAAAAAGGAAATAGTTAGTAGGTGTCAATATATATTTTTAGAAGGGTGACTTAGAACTGAAGACCTGTACTGAGTGTCTCATAAAAGTAAATCACATCCAAAGAGAACTGAGTTCTTAGAAATCCAATTAAAATAAAATTATATACCTATTTTATTATATTTACTTTCTTCTCTTCTTTTTTATTATAGTTACTATAGGTACTTAGAATTTAAAAAAAGAACGTTTATTTTTATTATCATTGTTTTTATTAAAATGAAGTATAAAAACAGAACCAAAATCTTTTAGCACAACACACATTTATTACTGTGAACGATTCAGTTAATTGTTTTGCCGTGTGTGCACTTATAACATTGTAGCCTTCTAGGTTTAAAAAATATTATTGTTATACGAGCATATCAAAAGGTTTTATTTGGTATCATTAGGGGAGGTCACATCTACCCAGTGGTGTCGTGGTAATGATTTTGGCTATTTATTCGTGTGTAAGTAAGTATGTATGTATAATAATAATAATAAATAAAAAAATAAAAATCTTTATTTGAAAGTATACATCTATAAAGAATTTATCTAAGTACGATGATAGCTGCAATAGTTTGAAACTGAGGCGCAGCTATCAACGCCCACCTCTAGAAACATTAGAACAGGAGTAGCTTCATATCTTTAGCAAACACATTATATTTACTTAACCTAACCTAAAGTAGTGCAAGGTGTGAAGTGTGTATGTAGTGAGGGTGAGGTTGTCTAAGTGAGTATCATGTATGAAAGGGAGTGTATGTAATATGAGTTTGTGATGTTGCATTTCGACAAGTTTTCCAGTTTCATCGTAAGTTTTTCATGTTAGCCATTTAGTTAGGCACAAACTTTGTCAAGGGGTATATATTTATTTTATTATACTGCCGCAGTATAAATGTTTGTATGTAGGTATAATTATGTTTTTATGTATATAATGTATGTATGTTTGTATGTCCCATTGCTTATTTGTATACTTAACGAAATGACATGGGATCTACCGATATGATAAAGCAATCCACCGATGTGACAAAACTGTGCGTTGATCATGAATCGAAACACCGATATTAGATTTAAGACACCGATTGAATTTTTCATATCATTCCGGTGTAAATTATCACATCGGTGGTAATAAAGACCACCGATTGCAGCGATATGAGAACAGCGACATGAGAAATATCACACTTTTTAGAAAATTAGAAAAAATGCATAATATCTAGGATAAATTCAATAACAGTCAATGAAGCTAATTCACTTACTACCTCTATTAGAATCCAACAACAATAATAAAACTACTCATTACACTAGAAAAATGCAACCACCGATATTATAAAATAATTTTCCGGGGGCAACTGAAATGGCGTACTTATGTTATTAGCGGGAATATGCAGCGATTTGACACACATCCGTTCTGACTTCGCACGAGCACACACTCACGAGGGAAACAAAATTGGGGTGGGGACACTATCAGACTAGTCGATGTAAAGTTAAGTGTAAATTACTTTTGTCCAGCGATATGAGAACTTTTTGCAAGACAAGTACGTTTGTAAGACAAGTACGTTTGTTTGCTAAGTAGTAATAATCGTTAATTATGTTATAAAATATCCTATATAATAATAGCAAAACTAATATTCTATGAAATAGAATACGTTATATACTTAACTTATTATTTTTAATATAATATAATATAATATTCCACAACTATCACACAACGTTATCTAGTCCCAAGCTAAGCAGAGCTTGTGTTATGGGTACTAGACAACTGATAAACATACTTATATATTTCTAAATACATACATATTATAGATAAATTACACCCAGACACAGAACAAATGACGTGCTCATCACACAAACATTTGTCCTGGGTGGGAATCGAACCCACGACCTCCGGCATAGCAGTCAGGGCCACTAACTACTAGACAGTAGTTTTATTAGTGTATAAGCTTTTTTGTTTGTAAAAAAAGTAGAGGGACAGCACCGATTTGATAAAATAGACGTTTATGTATTTATTTATCTACCTTTGTAATAGTCCTAGGCAAATTATATTTTTGCCTCAACCCAATAACTACCTAATGAATACTAAAACAAATAATTCAGAACAATATTCCTTTTTTCAAATACTAATTTAAACGAAGACAAAAATATAAATCATTTGGGAAATCCACCCTTTTGTTAGATAAAAGTCGTAGGTAGGGGCAACACTACCTACGACTTTTTTGCTTTCGATATTTTCATCTACGTACAAACGTAGATGAGAACATCGATATAAATATCGATATTTTTATTGAAAGCTTAATAATATCTATAATCGACCATATCGATAGTTTCAAAGCGATATTATCGATAATTTAATATTTTTCAAAAAGGTAAGTAAAAATTTTTTTTGCATAATACTTTTTATTTTAAACAAGCAAAAATTACACGCACAATAAGCAACAATATACACTTATATCTCTCACATTTTCCAATAGCTTTCGATTACTGTCGCGCCAGGCCCTGGTGCGGGCCATAGTCCGAAGCGAAGAGGGATGGCAGGCGGTCGCCTCCTTCTGCGAAGCAGTAATGATAGCAAAGGAGGAGGCCGCACGTGAGAGGCAACGGCCCTCACGGCCCAGCCGCCGCGGGGATTCCGATTCCAATCCTGATTTCCAGCCAACGTAGGCGCGGGCTTGCGGACGGCGAGCTAGGGATAGCTCGCTGTCCGACCGTCCGGTAACTATCCGGACCAAGCCCAGGTCGTCAACGGCGCGCACTGTTCCCGCGCGCCTCAAGGAGCGTACGCATGGTTTGCTGTAAGAAAACCCAATTATGGGTTAAGCTCGCCTATGTACATCAACTGTCCTATTTTTTTTTTTTTTTTTATGTGTGGAATTGTATGTACAATAAAGAATAAGAATAAGTTGTCAGCAAACCGTAGAGACTCAGCCTGCTACCTGCAGGCAGGCAGGGTCGAAGCCTACTGGGGCCAAGGGTTTGCTCCCGAAAGGAAAGCCCGGTTCTGGTATCTAGGCCACGAATGAACGGGGTGAGTTTTTAGTCAGTAAGAGTCTGACACTATCTCCCGCTCCGCCCAAGGGCGGGAGATGACATTGGATGATTTTACCACTGCTACGACTCAGGCGTCCTCTCTAGGAGCGAATGAGCCGTAATGCACCACTGACGAGGGCTCAGTGCGGATTGTTAGCTAATATAGCATTAAAGAATAATTGTACTTGAATTGACTAGATAGGTAACCTATTCAATAATGTACCTAAGTAATCTGTGGAAATGCACCATCAAAGACACTTCCGCCTGACCACCGCTGAGCTCATTTTTGCTTGCACTCGAAACGATAACTACAAGGGGATTGGTTTGGCCCCGCGCCCCAGGATACAAGCTATTTTTTTTTCTAAGTGATCAGGCAGAAATGACTGCGATAGTACATTTACCTATACGTCATACCAATATTGTACAATTGTAGGTTCTATCCAAATAAAACGAATAAAAAAAGTTTTATACCATTATTCAAGTTTCTCACTTTTTATGTACTTATACCAAACAAATCAACAACATCAAATAACTTAGGAGCTTTGGAGTGGAAGATGATTTTAATAGTACATTATGATACAAGTGTGTAATGTACGTGGTTACCGTCGAGGCGGTATGAAGACCCGAGCCGTGGCGAGGGTCTTAAGAGAGCCAAGAACGGTAACCATACATTACTCATGTGTGTCATACGACGTTTTTCAATACACTTGTGAAGAAAAATAATTTAGCTAACTATTATTACAACAGCAAAACTAGGAAAAAAAATCATAATATGGCGGTAACATTCATAGGCACGCACCTAATTTTTTTTTATTGACCCATAGCTGAATGCTATGGCTACATATTCTTTTAATTAAATTTCCTAGTCGTTGTTTGTTTTGTTGCGTAAAAAGATTTTATGATAATGTCATTTTTAGTGACAATAGCCAACTTGTAGTTTTTGATTTAATTTAATTAATACAGACAATGAACTTCACTCGAAAAAATTACACAAAAACCGCGCGCATCTTATAATCACGGCCGGAGACCACAAACAATTTTTATATTTTCGTATTCAAAATTTGTTTTGCGAACACAAAGGTTGAACAAAAAGGTTACAGCACTAGTGCATAATGGTAATCAAAATGTCACAGTTTGGTAACACGTGCCATTATGTACCTAAGTGTAGTACAATAAGAGCCACTTTCTGAGCAAGTGTATTGAAAAAACTATTTATATAAAACAAAATCGTAACTCCTTAATTCATTATTTCCCAAGAGGACGCCAGCGTCCGCACACCTATTGTCTTTCTATTGTGTCTCTAATTACGGTATAAGTGGGTACACCATAAGCATGGCGGTAAGTCCCCTCTTTCCCTCAGTCCCTCAGTAGTTTCTGGAGCAGCAACACAGCAATTTCATCTTCCGCATGTCGCAGGTCCTCACCGGCCATGGCAAGTTCCTGAAGTTCCTGCATCGGATTCAGGTGGAAGAAACGCCCAGGTGCTACCATTGTGAACACCACCCGGACACGGTGGAAGTGTGCTTGGGCGGAGCACCACCGTGTCCTCGTGGAGGCAATCGGCAGGGGCGACCTCTTGCACCGGGCCCTGGTTCATGGTTATGGTCCGAAGCGAGGGGGAATAGCAGGCGGTCACCTCATTCTGCAAAACAGTAATGCTAACGAAGAAGAAGGCCGCACGCGTGAAGGAACGAACATCCTCACGGCCCAGCCGCCGAGATTTCGACCTCGACTACCAGTCACGGTAGACGCGGGCTTGCGGACGTCGAGTAATGGGTAGCTTGCCGTCCGGCCGTCCGGTAACTGTTCGGACCGAGCCCAGTCGTCAGCAGCGCGTAGAGATCGACGCGCCCCAGAGATGTCAGCAATTCGTAGGGGCCCAGCAGGGCCGATGCCTGCTTGTTAGGACCGCAGGGAATTTCTAAAAAAGAAACCCATAGTCCTAGAATGCAAAAGGCAACTGAAGGACACAGGTGTGGTTTTAGTC
This sequence comes from Leucania comma, assembly GCA_958295575.1. Lineage (NCBI taxonomy): Eukaryota > Metazoa > Arthropoda > Insecta > Lepidoptera > Noctuidae > Leucania > Leucania comma. The sequence continues at coordinate 133,134 of OY282464.1, forward strand.
AATAAAAGTCTGACACGCCCTCCCGCCCCGCCCTGAGCGGGAGAAGACATTGAATGATTTCTACCCTTAAATAAAAACGCATCTCAAACGGTGTATGTATGTTATCGGCAATCTGTATAATTCAGGTATTCTTTAAAAGACACAGGTATTCAGGTATTGTGTAAAATACCGTATTATACAGATTACCGGTAACATATGCACACGCAAATAAACGTTGTATATGTTACCGGCGATTTGTATAATCTGATCGGAAATTTCACGGCGCTTGATCGACACTTTGCGTGACCAGAGAGCTGGCTCATTTTTTGCCCAAAGAATCAGCATTGCCATTCAACGTGGCAATGCTGCCAGTCTTCTGGGTACGTTTCCGGATGACAGCGATGTGGAGGAGTACATCGACGCCTGAGTGTATTTGGTGTTTTTAGTTAGTTTAGTTTTTGTGTACATAGGTTTAGTATAAATACTTAGTAAATATTGTAAAAAGTTTGTACTTAATTTGATTCTGTGTTATTAAATACTATAATATATATCTGATCTGTACTTAAACGCATAATAAATTTAACGTGAAATTAAAAATTCTTTCGGATATATGAAACTAATTATAATTCGCTTGCAAGTTCTATTTCTGTCTGCGAAGTTAAAAGAAATATATATATATATTTTCCACAACTATCACACAACACCGTCTAGTCCCAAGCTAAGCAGAGCTTGTGTTATGGGTACCAGACAGCTGATAAACATACTTATATATTTCTAAATACATACATATTATAGATAAATAACACCCAGACACAGGACAAATGATCGTGCTCATCACACAAATATTTGTCCTGGGTGGGAATCGAACCCACGACCTCCGGCATAGCAGTCAGGGCCACTAACCACTAGACCAACAGGCCAGTCAAATTACATCATTTCTTTCCTGCTCTCGTCTTCTACACACATTGATTTTAAGTAATAGAACTGTTTCATTTACGCATGCTTCTCATTTCATAGGTAGGTCGGTTAACAACGATAAATTAGGCGAAAATCTATTTATTTTACACATTGCCGGTGGACTAGTAGATACTCTATATAATTATTACCTAGGTAAAGTATGTCATCGTCATCATCATCATTGCAGCCGAAAGACGTCCACTGTTGAACATAGGCCTCACCAAGTGTCGCCACAATGAACGGTCCTGTGCTTCTCGCATCCATCGGATTCCCGCAACCTTTACCAGGTCATCGGTCCACCTTGTAGGAGGCCTTCCAACGCTGCGTGTTCCGGTACGCGATCGCCACTTCAAAACCTTTCGGCCTCAACGATCATCTGTCCTGCGAGCAATATTCCAAGCCCATTGCCACTTTAGTTTGGCGATTCTTCGTGCTACGTCGGCAACCTTGGTGCGGATACGACGGTAAAGTATGTAATGGACAATAATGTTCATAATATTTTATACATTGTCTTGACACCCGAGGTATTATTATAATTATCCTTTGTATATCATTGCCTGGATATTTTATAGAATTCCTGAATAATACAGATTGCCGGTAACATATATATAAAATTAGGCATCTTATATTACTGTCGATAGTGAGTCCAATTTTCAATCTAAAATTTTTTTTCACATTTAATTTTTCTTTCAATTATTATTAGACTTCGCTACTTGTTTACATGGGTATTTCTGAACATGTGTTTTGCAGTCTACGATATGCAACGCACTACAGGTAAAACCAGCAACAGCCGTTGCTTCACGATCGACATCACAGCTGCGAGTGTCGCGACCACATCACAGTGTTGCGGTGAGTTACTACAGTGCTCAGCACCTTCCTACTCTGGCCCTTGTGCTCGGGGCGCGGGCGGCGCAACACGTTAGCTTAAATTAATACATTTTATTGCTTTCTTTCTCAGCACGATTACGGCATGCATCTTAAAAATTAATGAATATGGTTACTACTGGGAATAATCAAATACCTAATGGATAGTTTTGTAAAAGGTTCTAAAGTATGATTAGGTGCGACAACATCTGAAAGGTGCAGGGAGAGAATTGACGAAAACTTACGACACACACACTCCGATTGCGGTAACTAGCACTTTATCTATTTTGAACACATTCTCCGTTAGAACATTTTTAATATTAAATTTACAGGAAAGCAAACACGTGCATAGTGTAAATATTTCTACGTCTCGAATACATCGCCGTGGAAGTAAGTGAGGAAGCGATCGCCGTGAGCAGGAGCGCTCCGGGAGCGGCAGCGGCGGGCGGCGGCGGCGTCCGGCGCGGAGTGCGGCGCGGAGTGCGGCGCGCTGTGGCGGCGCTGGCCGGCCGCGCGCGCATGCGCCGCCCCTAGACCGGCCGGCTCCCGGGCCCGGCCGCCGCACGCTGCCCGCCGGAGGCTCAACCACCAACTTCGATATGCCGAAAGCGACTAGGTCGAAGTGTTGCGTCTGCCGCCTTCTAAGCGCCCGTGTCGCTCGATGCGGTGCCAGATCGAATTGGGCTGGAAATTGTGTCGTCAGTCGTTGAGTTGTTGACTAGGCACACACAATGGGTGGCAGCCTGGAGTAGACGTCCTGCCGACATTGTGTACCTTAGCGAGCCATAACGATCGAGGCCCCAGCGAATCTCGGTCGCCGGTGCCAAATCACCACTTCCTACGCAATGATTTGCTTGCCGCAAGTCATAATTATGGTACTTGATGCATTTTGAGATTGGGTAGATAAGTATTGCGTCGTTTGAATATTGGAATAATGTTTCTAAATAGCTATGTAAGATGTCTGTGACCTCTACCAACAACGACTACCTAGTTGTTGGTGGCAGTGGTTGGCGCACCACACCTCGTCGCGCAGCTCAACGATTGTATTGCGCTGAAACCTCCAGCCTGCATGTCGTCTGAACAGGTGTAGTAAGTATGAGACACACATGCGTGCAAGTAGTATGTGTGTCACCGAGAGTGAGATGTTTGGCACGGCGGCGGCGGCGGCGGCCTGCTGTAAGTAGGTAGCTGACCCAGATCCGTGGCGCGGCGCGATTCGGCGCTTCGGCTACACACGCTGAGTATTTGAGATGGATGATTACAAAAAAATACCAAACTACTTACCTACATTAAAAAAAAAAACAACTGACTAAAAACGGAACCCTTATGGATTCGTCATGTCTGTGTGTCAGTCCGTCCGTATATCACAGCCACTTTTTTTCGAAATTATAAGAACTATACTGTTGAAACTTGTTAAGTAGGCGTATTCTGTGAACCGTATTAAGATTTTCACATAGAAATAGAATAAAGAAACAATAAATTTTGGGGGCTCCCCATGCTTAGAACTGAAAGTCAAAAAATTTTTTTTCATCAAACCCCTACGACCGTGTGGTGGGGTATCTATGGATAAGTCTCCAAAAATGATATTGAGGTTTTTAATAAAGAAAAAAATTTAACGAAATGAATAGTTTGCGCGAGAGACATTTCCAAAGTAATAAAATGTCCCCCCTCCCCACCCCTGTAACTTCTATAATAAGAGAATGATTAAACTAAAAAAATATGATTACATTAACCGAAAATTGGTTTGAACGAGATCTCGTAAGTAGTTTTTTTTAGTCAATGGTACGGAACCCTTCGTGCGCGAGTCGTAGCCCTATATTATTTAGATGCGCTATCTCCCTAAGATCCAAGTTCCTCAAAAAGATTTTATAAACATTCCTTCGCAACGTTTCTTATATGTATTATTAATTTATTTGTAAAGTTAACACTTGACCCTTCCTTTAAATGACGCCTCCAAAATTGTTAGAATAAAGTAAAATAGTAGGTTAAAAGGTAGGGCGCATCTAGTTAAAATTTACTGAACGAAAACTGAAAACTTCGTCTTGGAGGGATATGAAATGACACACTACCGAGTACCGGATTGCGTAACTTCCCGTTTATTCACTTTATAATATAGTTATACTGTTTCCCGATAGGTGCGCTGCTCGATTCCACAAAAAAACACCACTAGACCTAGGTAAACAGCGGTAACGAAACCATAGCGCGATCTAACTCGATCCCAACGCCATCTAGGGAGACAAGCGGTACTAAATTTCACAAATGCATTATTTTAAGGGATCGCACTATGATATCGCTTCCTGCTCCGACATACCGCCCACCAAGGACATACTGCCCAATGTCCTTCAACACCGCCCACCGTGCTAAAATAATTTGAATTGTTTGGACATAGGGTGTACCACTGTCATTAGTGAGGAGTTTAACCAAGTTAACAACCTTATGGTATTATTTCTTAGTTAAAAAATAACATAAAACGTATAGAAAATTATAAAGATAGATATAAATTTACAATTTTAATGGGTTACCGGTAATACACACAGTTTAGACGTTGGCCTTTTTATGGTCGACCCCTGTGTACGTATTGTTACGACACGAGTAACACCATCCGATCCTGGATGTTTCTCTTCAATCCTACTTAATAACCACTTGCCAGGAGGTATATTATCCTCTTTAACTAAAACTACTTCACCCACAGATGGTTCCGGAATTTTATAATGCCACTTATTTCGTTGCAAAAATTGGTGAAGATAGTCGTGCGACCAACGACGCCAGAAGTCCTGCATCATTTTCTGATGAAGTTGCCATCGCCTTAAATTATTAATATTATCCTTCTCATAGTTTAAGTCGGGAGGTAAAACTAGTGGCTCCCCTACCAGAAAATGCCCAGGAGTTAAAATTGTTAACTTATCTTGGTCTTCAACATATGATAAAGGTCTCGAGTTGAGACATGCCTCTACTTGACACAATACTGTGGTCATCTCCTCAAAAGTAAGAGTCGAATTCCCTATCACTCTCTTTAGGTGATGCTTAGTAGACTTAATCCCAGCTTCCCACAGACCTCTGAAATTTGGTGCGTGAGGAGGGATGAAGTGCCACTCCGTACCATTATTCCCTAATTCCTCTGCTAAGTCAAGGTTACAGGCTGACCTCTCATTATTAAATAAATAGAGTAATTCGCGAGCTGCCCCCACGAAATTAGTCCCATTATCGCTATGTAGTTCTGCACATCGACCACGTCGTGAGAAAAACCTTTTAAAGGCCGCCAAAAAGCCCCTAGTGCTTAAATCACTAACTGCTTCTAAATGCACAGCCCTGGTCGCCATACATATAAATAAAGCAATATAACCCTTATAGGACTTATTACCCTGACATTCGAATATTTATCGGACCCGCATAGTCTACTCCGCTGCACAAAAAAGGTTTGTTCGGTGTAACACGAGAGGAAGGTAACTGTCCCATTAGTTGAGTCTTTACCCTAGCTGCATATCGGATGCACTTCACGCAGCTTCTTAAATAATTCCGTTCTAAAGTCTTTACGCCTATAATCCAATACTTAGAGCGTAAGTATGTAATCATTAGCTGCGGCCCACCGTGCATCGTTTTCTCATGTGCATCCGCTATCAAAAGATTTGTTAAAAATGATTTATTTGGTATTAGCATAGGATGTACTCTGTCATAAGATAATTGTGACATCTCAAGCCGTCCCCTACTCTAATTATTCCTTTAGAATCAAAAAACAGGTTTAATGAATCTAATTTTGTATTTTTTCTCCCTATTTTATGGTTTTTTAATTCTTGTATTTCATTGGGAAACCCATCTTCTTGACACCTCTTTACACCAATTTCTGTTGCCTCTTCGAGTTCCAGTTTAGATAATTGCCGTGACCAAGTACTAACACCTACCGCTTTATTTTTTCTTAAATTTAGAAACCTACAGCAATAAGCTAGAACTCTAATTAACCTAGATAATGATGTAAATTTGTTCCAAAATGAAACTTCTATAATGCTTGTATGCACCTTAACTTCTTCTAGACGTGTAATAAGATGTTTTGACCTTTTATATTCTAATACCAGTTCCTTTAAGAAAATTGGACCTTCCCACCAAAGCGAAACATCTTTAAGTTCCGATGGAGAAACTCCGCGTGAAGCATAATCTGCTGGATTTTGCTTAAATGCTACGTGCGCCCAGTGATGTGTATCCAACGTGGTAAAAATGCCAGATACTCTGTTGGTGACATAAGGTTTCCACCGACTTGAGTGACTATTCAACCAAGCTAATACCACCTCACTGTTTGTCCACGCACGCCAGTCAGTCTTTGGTACAGTCATCACCTCGCCTACTTCAGCAATCACTTTGGATTCACTGCACCTGCCAATCAGGTTTGGTTCGTGTAGCGGTAATCTTGCGATGTACCTGCCATCTTTATTTCTTCTAGTAGAAGTTGTAAACAATTGTTCACATTTAACTTCATCCTCCGTGAGCATCTTTCTTGTCCCAGATGGTTCGGCCTCTAATTCCCAGGATTTTCTTAACATTTCATCATCTTGGACACTAGAGTGCATCACGGTAATATGTGAGTGAATGTTAGCACTGTTTTCCACTTCGACAGCCCCCGACAATATCCAGCCAAAAACGGTGCCCTGCGCTACGAGCGTCCCGCTGGCGTTCTTCTTTAACCCTTCCCGAATAACCTGACTGTATACTTCAGCACCTAATAAAATATCAATTTTATTAGGCCTGAAATATTCTGGATCGGCCAACTCGGTATCAATTAAGTCTACCCATTCTACCCTAGATAATTTCGTAGCTGGGAGAAGAGTGGTGACCGATTTCAGGACATAGGCGGTTACTTGTAGTTTAAACGATGGGTCAATTCTCGAACCAATCGTTATAACTACTTTGGCAGTCGATGAAGTACTATTATTTCCCCCCATACCTAACACTGTATTTTTTGAAGATATTTTCTTCAAACCCAAATACTGAACCAATGATTCAGTTACAAAGGACCCTTGTGATCCCTGATCCAATAACGCCCTAACCACGCTGTAAGTCCCATGTTTTGACTCAGTCTTTAATAAGGCTGTGGTTAATAACACCGCTTGCCTGGTGTTTCCTGTCGAAAGACATGAGACTAGTGGTTTATTCTCTAATTTTGCGTTATCATCTTTTTCCTCATTATCAGTTGATGAGTTTCCCTCGCGAGCAGCAGAACTACCCTCACCAACTACAAACCCAGAAACACCCGTTGGGTGTAACAAAGAATGGTGGCGGCGTTTACACACCTGGCACCTGTGAGTGTTTTTGCAGAACCTAGCAGAGTGGTTACTATTTAGGCAATTAAAACATAAGTTCTTTTCTTGTACAATATTTCGACGACTATCGGTAGACTCTCTAGAAAACTTAGGGCAAAATGAAATTCTATGACCAGCTGAACAATATGCGCAAGTTACATTTATTTTATCTTTTACTACATGAAATGACTGTGTACCTTTAGGAGTTTTTTTCTATTTTGGTATTCAGATTTTCTAAACCACGGAAGCGACTTATCAGAAATTCACTTAACTGATTAAATGTCGGCAAACCGTCTGTGGGATCTGAAGCTACTTGCCATTCCCAGACTTTCCTGGTTTCTTTGTCTAATTTTGAACAAACTATATGAATTATCAAGATATCCCAGGATGTAACCTCTATACCTAAATGTTTTATTGACTCCAAACAGTCAGATGTAGTATTTATCAACCTTTTAATATCGGTAGCCGATTCCACCGTCAAAGCCTTTTGACCGAATAGACGTTTCAAAATACCATTTGCCAGAAACTTTTTATTATTATACATCATCTCTAATTTTTCCCAGCTTGCCTTATAATTGTCTGAAGTAACATTTACATTTCTCAACAAGGATTCCGCGTCTCCGGTTAAATAACCTTTGAGATAATACATTTTCTGTGCATCATCCAGCCTTTTATTTTTGTGAATTAATCCGATGAATAAATCCCGAAAGGTTTGCCATTCATGGTATTTACCAGAGAACATTGGAATCTTTACTTCAGGCAATCGAAAATTAGAGACTTCAGTACCTCTACCATGAGTTTTAAGCAATAGTATTCGTCGCTACTCGATATCGACGCCGTAAATATTTTGTATGAAAAATTTTGCAGCGCCTCTAGCGGTCACTTGCAGAACCAAAATTTGCCATACAAAATATTTACGGCGTCGATATCGAGTAGCGACGAATACTATTGCTTAAAACTCATGGTAGAGGTACAGTACTGGTTCCTGGACTAGTACGCGTATCACTACAATGTAACGTTTTACCTGCGCATAAAAGCTCCTTTAGATCACTTTTAAATTGCAAATAAATTTCTTCTACGTCATCATAGACACAATCTTTGTGATATTTTGAACTACACAATTCTGTCCGTTTAATTTCGCTAATTATTTTTAAATGAGTCGTATAAAACATATTCCAATGTTGTTCCAAGCTTTCCAAACGTGTTTCGATATACGAAACTGTAAGCCGGTCTTTAGGACATTTTTTAACATTTGCTCTAGCCTTCACAATTTTAGACTTAATGTCCTCTTGGATATCACTATACGAATCCATTTTATTAAACAGCAATAACAACAATATAATAAATTAAAACGTAGCTTTGTAATAGCTCTTTTGATAGCAGTAATTTTTAACTATTTAACTTAATGTCTCGAAAAACACTTTGAACTTCTTCAATATTAACTCTAACAATTAGTTAAAGTTAACTTCACGGTTTAGAATTTCACGTCTTTTTAACTTTAATTTTTACGAAATTTGGGCATAGGTTCCCCGTTCCAACCACTTTTTACCCAAATATTTTACAAGTCCAAAGTAATTGAAATTAATTAATTAACAAATGTACTCACGGTTTTTCTTCACTATACACTCACTCACACTGATATATAACCGACATTTGCTTTGGAGCCCTCTGCTTAGCTGCTCCCTTATGGTCTGCTTCTCCTCCCTTGCGCCTTCCTCCAGGGTGTCACAGCCAGACCTGCCTGCCGATGCTGTTGCTCCTGGCTCCAGCTCCACCCGGCTCCTCCTCCAACTCCTGGGCACCTTTCACTTGGTACCCGCTGAAGGGGCTGCTCTGGACAGCGATCCACTGCCCAGTACTGACGCGAAGGGTGGTAGTCACTACCACCACCGGTGACCACCAAAAACACTCGCGACCATATCCACCTCGAAGGACCATGAACGAAAACTGAAAACTTCGTCTTGGAGGGATATGAAATGACACACTACCGAGTACCGGATTGCGTAACTTCCCGTTTATTCACTTTATAATATAGTTATACTGTTTCCCGATAGGTGCGCTGCTCGATTCCACAAAAAAACATCACTAGACCTAGGTAAACAGCGGTAACGAAACCATAGCGCGATCTAACTCGATCCCAACGCCATCTAGGGAGACAAGCGGTACTAAATTTCACAAATGCATTATTTTAAGGGATCGCACTATGATATCGCTTCCTGCTCCGACATTTACCTTATTTTGAAAGATCTCTTCATTATTTTTTAATGTAAGTTTTATTTCATTTTTAATTATATTGATACTGTGCGAGTAAGTGAGTGTGTGTAAGTGGAAGAGCAGAGTCATCTAATACAAGCAATTCCTTGCTTAAAAGGTGATCTCCAATAATATGTATCAAAATGCTTAAAATTGTAATTGAAATAAACAATTTCTTTTTTATTTTTTTGATACTTTTTTCCTCTTTTTTGACATTGTTTTTGCAATGTTTAATGCTTAAAACACAGTCAACATACTCGTAATTTAATTATTAATTTATTATAATGTGTACATCTAACATTTATTTATAGGTTTATTTTTGTATAGCCTCTTTACCCGACAGCAAGAAGATAATATTCTTGGGTTTGTCTCATCTATACTAATATTATAAAGAGGTAAAATTTCTAAGTTTGTATGTAGGGGGTAATCTCTGGAACTCATTATCCAATTCTAAAAAAATTTACACTGGTAGAAAGCTACATTATTCCTGAGTGCTATAGGCTATAAATTATTTTTATAACATGTACATTAACCGAGCTATCACAATTTTTGTCTTGCAAGTCGGAAAAAAATACATCATAAAACAGAATTATTTGCGTGCGCTGCCTAGAGAGTTGCTTAAAAATAAAAACAATGTATGGTAACCTGATTCGTCTTAATTATATCTACAAAAAAGTCCGCGATACCATATTTCTATCTTTTATATGTTATCTTTTATACTTCTTTATTTGCATTAAAAAAGTATTTTTTCGGCATACTTACGTTTGGTTGATTATTCGAGCAACGAAATATTAATTCTTGTCACAATAAATTATTTCAGTATCACAAGGACATCTATACTAATATTATAAAGAGGTAAAATTTGTAAGTTTGTATGTAGGGGGTAATCTCTAGAACTCATGATCCAATTATAAAAAAATTTACACTGGTAGAAAGCTACATTATTCCTGAGTGCTATAGGCTATAAATTATTTTTATAACGTGTACATTAACCGAGCTAGCACAATTTTTGTCTTGCATGTCGGAAAAAAATACCTCATGAAACGGAATTATTTGCGTGCGCTGCCTAGAGAGTTGCTTAAAATTAAAAACAATGTATGGCAACCTGATTCGTCTTAATTATATCTACAAAAAAGTCCGCGATACCATATTTCTATCTTTTATGTGTTATCTTTTATACTTCTTTATTTGCATTAAAAAAGTATTTTTTCGGCATACTTACGTTTGGTTGATTATTTGAGCAACGAAATATTCATTCTTGTCACAATAAAATATTTCAGTATCACAAGGACATCATACAGATAAGATTTGCCATTTACAGTATGTCAATTGGTCATATAGTTTCGGAGATAATATAAAATTACTAAAACGCAAAATGCCACTAGCACAACTTTCATTCGTAGAGCTCTAGATCTATCATGCTTTGTGCGGACGTTTTATCCATTTGCCCATAGATGGCGTTCTGGAAATACGTCATTTTTCTGAATCGCGGTGTTAAGATTTTCCGTGGGTGACCCTCTCAAATTATTGTGCCCACATTGTCGTTAGTTGGTGTTCAAATTGTTGCATGTCAGTCTGTTGCTTAATGGTTTCGGTTGTTTCGTTCGTTATCGTTTGGTTGTTCGTTGATTCGTACTCCTAAATTCCTAACCGTTAATAATCGGATATATCGTAATTACGATTTATTTCGTTGTATGTTCGTACTTCGTTACTTCTATCGTAAAATTCGTAATTTCGTTGTACGAATTGTAACGATAATACGATAGTTTTGTTGTCGTTTGGGTGTCGAGTCCCTGATCCCTCTCCCTTTGTTCATAATTGTTTTTAAGTCTGTTTAGTTTGTTCATTTGTTGACTAAGAACATGCCTAAAAGGCAATCGCAACTGTCCCGGCAGACATCACAGACAAGAGCAGCTCGAGTACGCCGTACGGAAGAATCTGCCCTTGAAAATGAGCAGCGCCCCTCGAGAAATAGAGAATATATTTCGCAAGCACGCGCTAGAGAATCTAGCTCCGAGCGCTTAAAGCGGCTCGCTAGCCAAAATGTGAGAACGTCGCGGGCCCGTGCTCGAGAAACTAGCTCTGAACGTGCGCAGCGTCTATCTGATTTAAGGCAGCATGTTTCTGAAACAAGGGATAGGGAGACTAGCGCTGAGCGCTCGCAGCGGCTCGCTAACCAAAATGTCATAACATCGCAGGCCCGTGCTCGGTAATCTAGCGCTGAACGTGCGCAGCGTCTATCTGACTTTAAGGCAGCATGTCTCTGAAACAAGGGATAGGGAGACTAGCGCTGAGCGCTCGCAGCGGCTCGCTAACCAAAATGTCATAACATCGCAGGCCCGTGCTCGGGAATCTAGCGCTGAACGTGCGCAGCTTCTATCTGACTTAAGGGAGCATGTCTCTGAAACAAGGGAGGATAGGGAGACTGGCACTGAGCGCTCGCAGCGCCTAGCAACAGAAAGACAGCGAGCAGCTACAGTCAGAGCACGTAATCGGAATTTAGCTCAAGGAAATAGATCATGTCGAGTGTAAACTTATGTTAAAACAAGAAATTTTCCGCGGACGAAGTCGCGGGCAGAAGCTAGTCTGTAATATATATTTCTTTTAACAGTTTTTTGTTTTTCATTACCTAGTTTTTCTTCCAGCATTGACAAAAGAGAAAAGAATAGGCAGTTTGCCTTCTTTACTTTTCCCTAGGCGATATATTTTGTTAACTTTGTGGCCTTCTATTATGACATTTGAATATATTATTTACCTTCCATAATAAATCACTGGTAAATTTTTCAGTCTCCATACATCCGAAGATGATAATACTATTATTTTTCTCTTCTCTTTTTAGATATTCTATCTCTTTTTCTAAATTTTCTATTTTTGATTTCAAGTGTTTGTTTTCTTCTATAATTGGTTTTAATTTTTCATCCATTTTCGCCATTATTATATTGGTTATAGTTTCGCAAAGTTCTCTTGTTTGCTCTTTCATATCTATTTTTAATTTGTCGTACAATAATTGAAACTGTTCATCCATTTTAGCTTGATCGATTTCGTGCGATGTAAGTTGTACAATATTAGTTTAGTAGTAAATATATATCTTTCACTGGCAACCCTACGATGACAGTTAACGAAAGATATTCGAACTCGACGACTTATTTGGATTCATTAAAAATTTAACTTCCTCAATTAATAGTCGTTAAAAAAGTTTCGGAGATCGTAGGGCTCAAACCAGTGACCACGCCGAGTAACCCCTGATGTAGGTGCTTATGCCGCTCGGCCACACAACACTTTAGGAGCAGTATCGAAATTTGTGATCGTTATGCACTAAGCAACGACCTTAAAGCCACCTAAGTGATGATAATGCGTAGGCGACGACGAGGACCTGAGTAATCATGGTCTTGCATTGATACAGAACTTTTTCCGCATGACTCGCATACTTTTACTAGCACCGCCAACGGTTCCCTCCGCTGGCTCCGCTGGATCACTGTGTTGTCACCGAGGCCGCCAGGCACTTGGTGAATAGTGCTTCTATTTTATACGGCGTTTACGTTTCAGACCATATTCTAATGTTAATAGAGTGTAACATTAATCTTATCAAACCTAAAATTATAGAATCCAACATTAATTCTAACAAGGTTGAGTGGGGTGAGAGGGATTTAGAACAGATAAACAAGTACGAGTATCTTGATTACTGTAATGCAGACATTAAAACAAACACACACATGACATGAAGCAACTTAAAACAAATAAATTTTCCTCCTGAATTTTGTAATTGTGCTGATAATATGTGTCACAACCCTAAGCATCAGTTGATTATAGATAGGTTGTATGATAAATTAATTTGTATTTTTAAAAAAGCCGAGCTCACTTATGCTGGTTTTGATAAAAAGCGTCATAAAGGAAACTACGTGGTGGGGTGGAACAAACACGTCTGCGAGGCTCACCGTGATGCCCGACTGTGTAATAAAACCTTTATTTAAAAAAGACGATGAGAAAGACATTAAGAATTACAGGCCAATAGCTCTTATTCCGGTAATATCCAAGATATTCGAAAAATGGATCTATAGGTCCATAGAGGGATACCTCAACAAACATAATATACTTGTGAAAGAACAAAAAGGATTTAGGAAAGACCATTCAATAAATATGGCAATATATGACTTTCTCAATGATATCATAGCTAACATGGATAAAAGAGTCCCAATATCAGCTATCTTCATGGATATGACCAAGGCATTTGACTTAGTCAACCATGACATACTACTGAGTAAGTTAAATGCATATGGAATAAGGGGAAATGTCTTATCACTCATAAATTCTTACTTAAAAAATAGAACTCAACATACAGAAATAAGTCGAATTTGTAAGTTAAATAAGACTGTTATAAAATACATATCCGAAGAACGGATAATAACTTATGGAGTGCCCCAAGGCAGTGTGCTAGGGCCTTTATTATTTCTTTTATATATAAATGACTTTCCCCAAAATATACCCTATCCTATGACACTGTTTGCTGACGACAGTACTATTATTGTTAAACATGACAAAAATAATAAAGACTATGAAACTGATATAATTAATGCATTACAACAAGCCGTTAACTGGTTAGAGTATAACAATTTAATCATAAATTTGAAAAAAACTAAAATTATGAACTTTCGTCAAAGAGTAGCTAATTTGGAACTAAATGTAAACTTTAGTAATGAAAAAATTGAAGAAGTTACAAATACAAAATTTTTAGGCTTAACAATAGACAATCAACTTAATTGGAAACAACACACTGCAATATTAATTAAAAAAATTAGTAAGTTTGCTTTTGCTTTATATAAACTAAAGAAAGTAGTGAATCAAGCAGCGACAGTCACTGCATACTATGGTTATGTCGACTCTATATTACGCTACGGAGTCATGTTTTGGGGTAACTCCTGCAATAAAGACATGGTGTTCAAATCGCAAAAAAGATGCATTAGAGCTATTACTGGTATAAAAATAACTGATAGCTGTAAACCTTATTTTGTATTGCTAAAAATTATGACTTTACCTTGTTTGTACATATTTGAGACTGCTTTATTTGTTAAAAAGAACATGCACCTATTCAGAAAAGCATCTGAACATCGCTATAAAATAATTAGACCAGAATATAGACATGAACTATGCATTCGACCATCAAAGACCGCCTTAATGCACAAAAGCATACTTTGTATGGCCCCAAAAATATTTAATAAATTACCAAATGGAATTAAGGACTTAGATATTATCCAATTCAAAAATAAATTAAGACATCTATTAGTTGAAAAATGTTATTACACTATTAAAGAATTTCTTAACGATAAACTGTAATTAATTTGACATTGGTATTTATTGAATTTTGACATTGTAATATTATATTATTATAGTTATTTGACATTGATAATTAGTAACTTTGACATTGTAATATTATAATTAATTGACATTGATATTGATTGAATTTTGACATTTTTTATTTCTATTCATTGAGTTATTTTGCATGTTGAAATTATTTTATTTTAAAAAATTTGTTTATTCTTCTTTAATCTAGTTAAGTGAAAGAGTGTACACCTTCAAGGTAGATTTTTGAGGAACTAATTTATCTAATATTAAGATCTCATGTAAAATGTACCAAAAATCACACTAATAAATGAATTTTGAATTTTTTGAATTTTGTATCAAACGTGGTTGTTGTACAAAAAACCTACTTCTGGATTTATTTATGAAAATATGTGTACTTCGTGAATTTTTTTTTAAAATATACTGAAATATTGTCAAAATAATCAAAATAAAATTAAAATGGATATGCTGACATCTTGTCAAAAAAGTAAACAATTTAATAAGTTTTGGAAGTTAACGAAATTAAAACATAGGTCGGGGTTACCGGTGAGCGTCGCGGGCATGAGCGACCCCACTGATATAGCTAATGCTTTTCTAAAACATTTTAATGTTAACTCGCGTTTGTGTGGTTTCAGTGAACCGACATATAATGGCGCGGGGGCGGCCGTGACCGGGGCGCCCATTGTCAGGTTTTCCGCTAAAGAAGTAGCGAGAAGTATACGGAACATGGTGAGGGGAAAGTCGCCCGGTCACGACGGCCTCAGCGTCGAACATCTTAAATACGCTGGGGTACACTTACCGCGGGTACTTGCTCTGATTTTTAACTTATGTATTAGTCATAGTTACTTGCCTGCGGAACTTAGTAATACCATCGTTGTGCCAGTAATAAAGAATAGGACTGGTGACGCCTCCGATATTTCCAACTACAGACCGATATCGCTTGCCACTATCTGTGCTAAGGTATTGGATAGTCTGCTTGATAAAATTTTAGCTAAACATATCGCTCTCGAGGATGGTCAATTTGGTTTCAGACCTAACTTGTCAACAGATAGTGCAATTTTATGCCTTAAGCAGACTGTCCAATATTACATAGACGGAAAGACTCCTGTTATGGCATGTTTCTTGGATTTATCGAAGGCTTTCGACCTGGTCAATTATGCCCTGCTCTGGCATAAGCTCAATCATGATACTGTACTGTCCCAGCTGATGTGATATCATTGTTTAGATATTGGTACAGTAGTCAAAAGAATACAGTTAAGTGGGCTGGTTCTTATTCTGACGTGTATGGGCTTGATTCTGGGGTAAGACAAGGGAGTCTGAACTCGCCCCGTCTTTTCAACCTATACATAAAAAAACTGATAGGTAGACTCAGTAGCACTAAAATTGGTTGTCACGTGGACGGTGTTTGCGTGAACAACATCAGCTACGCTGATGACATGATTCTACTGTGTCCACATCTATAAGTGCAATGAGACGGCTTCTTAAAATTTGTGAAAGTTATACAGTGGCTCATGGGCTCAAATAAAATACCCATAAGAGTGAATGGTTGGTTTTTAAATCGGATATCGGGTTGGTTTTTACTTACAAACAGCTGCCAGAACTCTCACTTTCTGGGTCTCCTTTAGGTCGGGTTTCGAAATTCAAGTATTTGGGTTACTGAAGACTTAAAAGACAATGTAGATATAGACAGGGAGCGCAGGTCGCTCGCTGTCCGTTGCAACATGCTTGCTCGCAGGTTTGCACGTTGTACGGATTCTGTAAAAATAACGCTTTTTAAGGCCTTCTGCCAGTCGTTTTACACGTGCTGCCTGTGGAACAAGTATACCCAGCGGGCATACAGCGACCTGCGTGTTCAGTACAATAACGCATTCAGGGTGCTCTTGGGGTTGCCGTGGCGTTGTAGCGCGTCCGGAATGTTCGCGGACGCATGTGTTGATGGGTTCGCCGCGATCATGCGGAAGCGTTGCGCTTCCATGTTGGCGCGCCTGCGGTCCGCCTCCAATGGCATCCTGAGTGTGTTTTCTGACCGGTGGGACTCTCCCCTCTTACGAAGGCGGATAACCGTCCAGACACGCTTATCCATATAAACTAAGGAACCGTTGAACTGTTCGTGCAATGATTCATTAGTTGTTTATTATTTTTATTTAATACTAACATTAGGTTAAGTTGTACTACTACTAACATATATGGATGTTTATCTGAATTTTTTTTTTTTTTGAATTTGAATTAAACATAAGTTTATTTGATGATTTGTTTATAAAGTAAACTATTTGGAAAACTTGTGGTAATTTGTAAATCAATTTTGGTGAACTGACAGGATACCTCGGAAACATAATACTTCGAACAAATGATATTTCCGCTAAGTGTAACATCGCGCATCGGTGAAAAGTTTTTCGATCAAATGAAATGTTGGTGTAACGAAAAAATTTGAATTGAGAATGGGTCAACTGATACAGTGGCAGACGTGCCTTCGACTAAATAAAAAAAAACGAAACGATAATAGTTGAAAAGTTTTAGATGAAATGAAATTCAGTCAAATGTTTTTCGAACTTATGATAGGTAACCCTGAATAACATATTATTATCTACGATAAGTTAGACTCGATGAAATGTTTCCTTAACTATTAGTTGAATTTGTTATTTGTAAGAAAAAATAAAGATGAGGGTGAATATGAAACAAAATAAACTTACCGGATTGAATAAGTAATTACGATATTGTTAGTTGACGAACTTTGTTAAGAGTGCTTATTGCTGTTAGTTTGTTGTTTGACTATCTGATTCGAGATGCAAGCAAATATTCCTAATAATGCCAGGGCAAATATTGTCGGTTTGCATAACAATGGGCTTAATATTTCTCAAATTTGAACTGAAAAGTGTAAGTTATTTTTAAAATTATACTAAGTAGGTATGATGATACCAGTGGCATAGCTAACTGCTAACACCGGGGCCCCGTATAAAACAATGGGGCTTTTTACAAATGCTTGGTTTACTCTATGAGGCGGTTGTGGATAATATGTCCCGAATTTTTGTCTACGTCGGGGCCCCTGTAGGTCGGGGCCCCGTATAATTGATACGGCAGATACGGCAGTAGCTACGCTCTTGGACGATACATAGTTGTGGTGTATGATTTTCATAGTAAATAAATCGCAAGTTGCAAGTGTGTAATAAAATATTTTTGTATTCTTTTATTAGAGAAATACCTACTGTGGGCCGTTGGGTAAAGAGATTTGAGGAAGAAGGTAGTTTGAAGAATCGTGTGAGAAGTGAAAGATTCCAACTAAAATGTTTCTAGATCAACCAGCCGCGCGAGTTGGAATTCATACCTACGCGTGCCAATGTATAGAATTCATTGCTATGTTCATCAGGCAGTGCAAGATATCGACTAAAGAGCCCAGTATGATATATTTCCTGATGTGATGTTGGTTACCAGTGCTGTGATAAATTTCCTAAAAAATAATCGTTCAGGACAACCATGTGACGGCCCCATGGGTACTAGTCAAGCTACGAGGGGTAACTGGGGTTGTTTTAAAGTGGTGGTGTGAATCTCATTGCTGGTTTACAATAGGATCCCATCAATCAGGGTAAGATTACAACTGTGACTATAATTACTTTGAAGTTTTAAATGCTACCCTAGGAATGTTTAATAATTTTTATCCCTCGGAAGACTTTAGTGAACTTAATTTTGTTCAAGATAATTGTCCGATACATCATGTCAGTGTTGTAAAAGAGTGGTTTAGTCAACATTAATTAACTATGGGAGAATTTACGTGGCACAGTTATATGACAACGTCTACTTAGCTGCATTAACAATAAAGGAAGTCATATGAAATATTAATTAACAGGCTATATGCGTAAGTTAGGTTATGTTTGTAAGTTTGGGGTTAAGCTTTAATCTTCTTTTCTCTTTGAGAAAATGAAAAATTAGAAAGAAAAACTTTTTATTTGCCGGATAAAGGCGTAAGTAACAGGTTTACAAGGATAAATTAATATTGTGAGAAGTATGCGCCACGTCCGCGCAAACCGGCCGAGCACACACGCAGAATGCAACGAGTCTACGACGCTGGTTTTCAGTGCGGGCCGGACTTTACTTAAGCTATGAGTATTTCCTAAATAAAGTTAAAGCATAGGAATAATTTTACTTTCATAGCAACAAACTTAGTAAAAATTTAGGTTTCTTAACTCATTAAATATTTTTGTAATTACCTACTATTATTTTATTTTAACCTAAAAATAATATATTATTCCTTTAATTAAATTACAAAAAGGGTAAGCAATTTCTTTTTGTAATCTTTGGTTAAAAAATATAATATACCAATATTTATATATAAAGTATTTAAATATAACTAATTAATATAACATTAATTTTTAAAGGGTGGGATTCGAAGCCACTCGATCGCAAACCACACATTTCAGCACTTAGCCACATGAACTACTAACTAGTAGTTTAAATTTGAGCTTTAGTTTTGGATAGACTCACTGTGAACACTAATTTGAAGAAAAAAAAACTACCTATATTGTTATCTTTGTCTAATAATAACCTCACAGTCACCTACTCGCTCGTATACTGTATGATGAATATATATTAGTGTTTGCGTTGAATTCACTCACACATGAATGTACACCGTTAAATTTTGGTCGTTTTAATCCCGCGGAGGGTCGATTCGGTACATGAAACACTATCGATTTGTAAAGATAAAAATGAAAAATAAAGTACTTTTTTTCAAACTGGGATTAATTCACGCATGTACGAAATTAATCTTTATAAAAAAAAAAACCTACACGGTCATTGACTCGTTTACTTAAAGAAATTAATTTCGCACATGCGTATATTAATTCGGGTTTTAGAAAAAAAGTACTTTATTTTTTAATTTTATCTTTACAAATCGATGGTGTTTCATGTACCTAATCAACCCTACGCGGGATTAAAACAACCGAAATTTAACGGTGTATATACGCAGCTGTGCACGCGAATATGATCATTGTCATGCATTGGCATAGTAGCATTGTCATGCAAGGTGCATAAATGCATTAGGATTTACACACCAAACTTCAAGGAGCACTTTCGACGTCTGGCTTCCAAATTGAATCGGACTGAGGCTGCTCGCGGGCGGCTCCTTCCCAACCTCAGGAGACCAGACGCCTCCGGCCGGAGGCTCTACGCGGGAATCGTTCGGTCCATGGCCCTCCGCGGGGCTCCAGAATGGGCACCGTCGCTGCAACAGCAACCGAAGGCCCAGCTGAATGCGTGCTAAAGGGTCATGGAAATACGCATGGTGCGCGGGTACCGAACGATTTCTCGCGAGGCCGCAACCCTCCTTGCTAGCCTACCGCCATGGGATCTGGAGGCAACAGTCCTTGCACACATGCACGATAAGCGCATGGAGATGCAACGCCGGGACGAATTCCGCTGCCGCAACAAGTCGAGGCATGGCGGACAGAGCTCCGACGGGAACTCGGCGACGGGATCGAGGACGAAATGGCGTCAACGACTATCGCAACCACGTTCTGGGCGCGCCACAATTGATGCGATAAGGCCCATCCTTGAGGCGTGGCTGGAAAGACCTCACGGTGTTCTAAACTACCGCAGGACGCAGGTCCTTACCGAACACGGCAAGTTCGGTAAGTTTCTGTTCCGGATTATATGTTTCCGGATAAGTTCGAAAAACTTTTGACCGAATTTCAGTTCACCTAAAACTTTTCAACTATTATCATTTCGTTTTTATTTGTATCAGTTACTGCAGTACTGCACTGTATCAGTTGACCTATTCTCAATTCGAATTTTTTCGTTACACCAACGTTTCATTTGGCCGAATAACTTTTCACCGATGTTACACTTAGCGGAGCTATCATTTGTTCGAAGTATTATGTTTCCGAACCTTCATTAGATCACCATGGAAAATTTTCTGTCTCTGCTCGGCGCTGCGGGGTTTGGGCGGTCCCACGCGAGCTTATCGTCGCAGATGGTGTCAATGCTCACCACCTACGCTACCCCTCCGCGTCTACGCGGGTTTAAATTACACTATAGGGGTAGGGCAGACAAGACTGTGTGAAGTCGGGTTCACAACGAGTCGTTTCTGTCACTTTTGAAGCACAAAATATTGACCTTCATGACAAAATTTTAATTTAATATTGAAAATGCTACCAAATATAGTACGCGGCAATTAAGTTGAACCATCCGCCACGGCTACGCGCAGCTCCCTCCCTGGACTGAGACCCGAATTCGATTATAATCCTCGTCACACAAGTTGAACCATCATGGCGATCGACCTTGAATGCGCAGTAACCGATTTTCGGGTTCCAATTAAAGTAGAGGGTTGCGCGCAACCATAGCAAATGGTTCAATTTATTTACCGCGTACTATAACCATCTATATACCTATTTGTGACCAAAATTCTGTAAATTGTTGTTTCGGTGTGATGAAAATATGGCAAATAAATCATTTGGAAAATGAAAAAAGTTCAAGAGAGGCTTCGGCCAATAGCGATTCGCTAAAATGATACCTATGACAAATGATACTTCGATGATATAAAAATATGTCAAATAATGCATATAGCAAAAAAAAAAAACGACGGTCAATAGGTTTCGGTCACATGAAATTCGAACAAAAAAAATCGGTTAAGTGATCGGTTCCCGCGTCAACTATGCGATAGCGTAGGGTAACTTAGCCGGTTTTCGGCCATTTAAGCGAACGTATGACTTTGTGACGATTTTTCTCCTTGATAATAAAGTCGTAGACTAGTTTTTTAAATATTTTTGAACTCAAAATACAATGTAGTTTTAATATTTGGAGACATTTTACTCGTCAACGTCGCATTCAAATTACTAAAAATTTAAATCTCTGAAAATAGCGATTTCGCCTGTTTTCGGCCACCTATTTCAGTTTCCGGCCATTATTTTCCTAGTTTTCGGCCACTAATCTCCTATTTGAAATATGGTCTTTATTTGCTATCCAGTAGGTTCTATAATGGATTTAAAAGGAAAAAATACACAAGAATCAACGATTTTAATTAAAGTCTTAAAAATATTAAACATTTAGAATCATTTTATACATAATAGTAGAAACATTGGTAAAAAAATAATATAATATGGCGTTACAAAAATAACTGAGATTATGGAAAAATTTCTAACTCGTGATCGACATCCTCTTCTTCAATAATGCCTCTAATCTCGTTTTCCTTATTTATTTCTTTAATATTTTCAAAATCAGTCTTTATAATATATTCATCAGTCTCGTTTATAACTTTATTAGTCTTCTTAGTATTGATTTCTACATCTTGATCAATATTTTTAATACTATTATCCGTTTTTTCTTCCTTATTAATTTCGTTTTCGTCTTCGGTCTGTTTACTCTTAGGGATATTAAGTGGTTTTTTTTGTTCTTATTAACCATTTTCTGTTTCTTTGGTTTCGGTTTACATTTTTTTTGTTCTCTTTCAACTTTTCTCTTATTTTTTTCGTCTACCTTTTTTTTCTCATTCTTTAGAATCATGAAAATCTCTCCAAGCTTCTGAAGATATGGCACTAGGAAATTAATTCATATTTCTCTTTATATTAAGGATTCCAGTTGGACTAATGGGAAATCTTAAATGATTTTTAAATGGATCATTTTGTATATTATTATTTTGCAGCATACACGAAGTATTTACTATTATATCATTAACTGGATTCATGTTATTACTATTTTGATGGAGTGCATTTTTTGAAGACGACGGCGACTGGCGAGTGTAAAATTCAGCTACTGTAATTATCTTGAAGCTCTGTAAACCATTTTCTGATTGAGCTCTCTTTTACCGCTTCCCTGGCTTTATTAATACCTTCAGGTTCACGTAAGCTAATCTCCGGATGCCTTCTAAGAAAACCTTGGTACCATGTTTGTCCTGGTCGCCCTTCTGGAAACTTATCTTCTTTACCAATATTTTTTATTAATTTTGTAACTGTTTCCAGCAAGACTTCTTTGCTTACAGGAATACCACATTTTGCTAAATCTATAATCCAGTCCACAACTTTTTTCTCTCCATCAAGGCCTAATATAGGTTCTGGACCAACTTTTCGAGGCTGTTCTTTAGTTCTACCCGAAATTCGATCTTGGATTGTTGACCGAGGAACACCAAACAGACGACAAGTTTCTCTAATGCTTTTTTTTCAATTCTTATGGCCTGAACAGCTTTAGCTAACGCTTCTTCGGTATATTGAAATGAGTTATCTTTTGTTTAATATTTTTTTTGATTTTCTTTCTCTCAAGAGGCATCTGAAACATGAAATAACTATGATTAATTCTTTTATTTATATTTACACACATTTATATAAAACTTTAAAAAAATAAAAAATAAACAGTAGCGAACACAATTTATTACCTATTATTCAAAATCTTGTTGTTCCAATATACGTTATTTCCACTTAAACAAATATCAACTTTAGCTTTATATAAACTGAGTTGATTTTAGAATGACAAGTCCTATTGAAAATGTCATAAAAGTAATAAAATTGCATCGGAAGCTTCACTTTATTTGAAGGTATTAAAGTTCTTTTTGCGAAATCACGTCAATTGAAAACTAAATTGTGAATACCAATGCACATACAATTGTAAGAACTTTTGTTTTTCATTTACAATATTTGTAGATTAAAACTACGAATTCATACAACAGAATACTAAGTAGGTATACAATTTAATATTCTTAATTATAGACCGAAAACTAGATTTAAAACATCTGATTTTCGACCGTCCTTTCAAATATGGCCGAAAAATAAATTTATGTTAACTAATTTTCAGCCACCTGCTTTTTGAATGGCCGAAAAATAAGATTTTTTTAACTGTTTTTCGACCATCCCTTTAAACACGGCCGAAAACCAAATGTAAATTTATTAGTTTTCGGCCGTTGCTCAACTTGCTTAATTTTCTAACTGGCTGATGAGACAAATTTTGGGGAAGTCCCTTTATATCTATATTGTTCGTCTAAGTGAAGATTTCGATTCAATTAGTTCATTTATAATCGTTAGCTTTTACTGGCCGAAAATCACTTAGCAAATTATTAGTTTTCGGACACATCGATTAGCTTAGGCCGAAAGGTAAATATTAAAATTCTTATTTTCGGCCGTCAAATATTCAATAACTGAAAAGTGTTATTACCACATAATTAGCACAAAACATGCGGCCGAAATCTGACCACACAAATGAGAACCGGTTCTACTTTGTGTACAAAATATTTATTTTTTAAGAATTCCAAATTTAATAATTAAAAGAATCAATTAACTGTAAATGGTTTTCTTCTAGTTGCCGGCCGGCCGGCCGAGAAGTAGATAGTTACCCACATCATTATCTAGTTTCCCGGCCATCAAATTTAAATGTAAATAACATAATCTTTCTTCCATTTTAATTAAAATAACACTAACTAAACTTATCTCCCGTACACAGAACAACAATATATATGACGGCTCGTTCAGGATGGTTCGAGCTCTGGTCATCTACCAGGTGGGCCTACGTGGGTATCGTGCAATGAATAAAAACGGTTAGGAACTGAATACGTTTACTTCTCAATACATTTCGGTACAGTGCACTGTTATTAGGTAGGTACAAACAACAAAACGGACAGTTTCAGAACGTCTTGACTCTGCGACGGCCTGGCTGAGAGTGTCCGCTGTACTCGGCGGATTCTCCCTCTCCAAGCTCGTAGCCAAAGCGGAAACGACTGACTCTGTCTAGGCGCGCCATCTCTATTTCTTCTAGTCGCCACTAGATGGCGTACCTTGTTTTGTTGTCAACAAATCAACGCCGGATCCGGCACGGCCATCCTGCGAGACACACGTCCCCGTGTGTTAGTCATCATCACCACCTCAGCTTGAAGATGTCCACTGACGAGAAGTTCCAATAAGACGTCCCGTCTCCGTGTATTACTCTGAAACAAAATACATCTCGCAGTATCATATAGCTCGGTCACTCCTGACAAAAACTAGGAACTACTCTCGCATCGTGAGTGCGCTCCCAAGCACGCAAACTCACACACACAAAACCATCAATTCACATCATGACCATGAGTGACCATCTAGAGGTCACACAAACGTCTACTCCGTGCGGGAATCGAACCCGTAACACGCAGTCAATCGTTCAATGTTAGAACAATTCACACTTTACTCAATAAACCAAAATAAAAAGAAATCGGGTAGTAGAAATTGTCATCCAGTCATGTACCAACGTTCATTGTTCTCATCATAAAGCCTTAGAAGCCCCCACAAGTAAACCACTCTAACGCCACGGCACTCATTGCCGAACACCAATCACAATTGCTCTGTCACATGTGCATCCACCACCGGCCAACGCCGTGGATAACATTGTGTATAACTCACTATGAATTCCGTCAGAGCTAAACGCGCACGTACTAGCTACTAGAACCATCTTGTTGACCACGTCAACTACTCACAACGGTCACTACAGACCATGACTTTCGTCAGAGCTAAGTATAGCTACTGGAACCATCAACTTTACTACGCTCGACAGAGAAACTTACTCGCGTGCTCCATACAACTTAGGCTCGCTCATCACCACTGTGATCACTATCTACTTCGACTGGTACATGACTTTCTGGCATCTTTCTTAACCTATCGTGGTAGGTACCTTTACAATACACACAACCAATCAAACTAATCCAAAACATTAATCATTTAACTTTACGTGTGATTTCTGGCTACTCATAGCCCAGTAACCTCTAGTTACTCAACCATACCTGCGCATCCCTCCAGAACCGCCAAGTCACTGATTTAATCGCAATACTGCGTACTCACAGACTAATGTGACCACTGGATATTGATTTCTATTAAGCTACGGCTATAAATCAAATCTCCTAAAGTCTAATCATCGTGTGAACTTAATTATCTCATTATGTCGACTACTTTACTTTACCCTAATTTTATCAGTTATGCGCTGATTATCCTCCTGCTTTTATTACTTCAAACGAATCTTTAAATGGATCTAACTTAGTTTAATTGCTCTCTTCGTATATAATCTAAACAAAGGCCCTTACCGAAAATGTATCCACTTCTACCTTCATCAAATCAAAACTACCCTTTTATTCAAATACTACACTTTTTAAATTGCGTAACGCAAAATCTCTCACGATATTTAAATACACCTAGGGGTCTACATCATGTTTCGTCATCAACGGTAGAGAACGCGCGACTAAAATCGATAAGAAATGATTTCGTGACAAGAAGTCGCATGTGGCACTATTACAGGGCATCATCCGCTTTGGATTCAGCCATATCCCATGATCTCACCCGCCTTGGATCTAGTCTCCTTACTTGGCATCACCAGTCAAAAATCTAGTCACACACAGTGAAATCACACGTATAGGATCTAGCCACATCCAGTGGCATCACCTGCTAGGATCTAGCCGCACCCAGTGGCATCACCTCACCTTGGATCTAGCCTCGTAACCTGACATCACCCGCTTAGGATCCAACCATACCGAATGGCATCATCCACCACGGATCAAGCCTCGCAACTTAAATTTCATTATCAATAACAAAGTTCCACTTTTTTAAATGTAACGTTAATCCGGCTTTAGTCGACGTTCTCAAAACTACTTCAAGTCTCCCGACGCGATCGCGAACTCAACAGTTTCCAAAATAATCAAAATATCGACAACTCAAACTATGAAGTAGGTATTTACCGATCAGCTTAGGACAATAACAATTGTCCGTTAGAAAACTCAGATCGCCTTTCTAAACTTCAAATGTTTGTACTGGCCGTCCGCCGTCCTATGCAATACTGAAAGCCTGATACATAAACTAATTTTGTAAGATAAGGCGCACTATGTAAACGAGTTACTTTGTCTCAGATCATTGGTAACGAATACCGGTTATGCACGATTTTATTTAGTTTACAGCAATCTTACTAACAAACACCGAATTACTTGATCGAATAATTTGCACACAATAATTCATTAACCATTTACGCATTATTTTTAATTTGTCTACCCCCTCACGCATTACTTTTAATTATTTTGCGCTAAACCACTATTGTCTTTATACAGTCAAAGACGAGTCAATTAAACGAATAAGTTCACTTTTTGTTACACGCGTTTAACGCCTACCGGTTATAAAACAATCCAAAGAACCGACGATTCAACATCGAAACAACAGCAGATTTATGTCCTACGACACGTAGAAGTCAATAAAGTCACGGACTATCACGTTTGTTTTTAACGGAAAGAGCTGGACTAGCAAACACCACATTACTTGGTCAAATAATAATTACACACAAATAATTGGCCTACCCGCTCACTCATTATTTTTTTTTCTTCTACGAGCATCTGAGGGTTGTTTTGATTATAATTGTTAACGTCGTAAACTAAGCAATTTTAAAATGTATCGCGGTCACACTACTGGAACTAAACCCTTGCGACAATTTTTCACGGCCTAAGATAATATCATCTCGCAAATGAATGTTGGGCAAAACGCAATAAAATCTCGATTAAGCTATTATCAATTTTAACTACAAAATTAATTAACTGTACCAAGTACCTACACTAGACTGTCATACGTTATCTAAACCTGTCAATATTGCCATCCTTTGTATTACGTCTACCCCTAAATTTATATGACAGAGGGTGTCATCTTTAACGAAAGAGCACTCGGCTCCAGAACAAAATGGAATGTGAATACCTGACCTTTTTCTGATGAAGGATCGACGACCCATACACCCGTTGCTCGCTGCGTAATGCCTTGGCGCCACTGTTGCTACCGCGCCTCTTCCATCAGGGCTCCGGATCTCCACCCAGACATCTCCATGTGACCTTGCTTTCCAGGCCCAATCCAGGCCAATCTTGCTGCCTCGTTGCCGGAGGTCTTGAAGTATGAATATTCTTGTTTTCAGCCTGCCTACGTCTAAATTTTCCATAGTGATTTTTGATCTGCTACTTCTCTCCGGGTCGAATTCGGGTAGATTCACAATCTGGGTAAAACGTTGTAGTTTGCTCTCTGGGGGTACAACGTTACCATGGTCCAACATTTGTTGCTCAGGATTAGGGAAAAACCCCAGAAAAAACCTAATCAGACCATTCAAGTCCATGCTTCGATCCGGGTCTTCATTTTCGATTTCGAATAATAACCGCCAATTTTCTTCAGTGTTTCGTAACTGTTGCTCACACATCTTATCAATTCAATTGCACGATTTTATCCCACTTCTGATGACGGCTCGTTCAGGATGGTTCGAGCTCTGGTCATCTACCAGGTGGGCCTACGTGGGTATCGTGCAATGAATAAAAACGGTTAGGAACTGAATACGTTTACTTCTCAATACATTTCGGTACAGTGCACTGTTATTAGGTAGGTACAAACAACAAAACGGACAGTTTCAGAACGTCTTGACTCTGCGACGGCCTGGCTGAGAGTGTCCGCTGTACTCGGCGGATTCTCCCTCTCCAAGCTCGTAGCCAAAGCGGAAACGACTGACTCTGTCTAGGCGCGCCATCTCTATTTCTTCTAGTCGCCACTAGATGGCGTACCTTGTTTTGTTGTCAACAAATCAACGCCGGATCCGGCATATATTTATAAATCGCTATACAACTTTGTAACGTACCTTGCCAAAATTATGCGCGCACTATTTTTTTCACTGATTTTGACACACGCGTGCACTGTAAGACTTTCGGAGGGTCACTGACGACACAGTTTGATCAATAAAAAGCTACAAAATTCAGAAGTTGTAGGATTCATACCATTAAATTAAGCAGGCGTCGTTTTTTAAATGAGTAGGGTAAAGTATCCTTATTATATTAATATAATAACGTACTGGCCGAAAACCAGAGGTGGCCGGCAAACCGGCTAAACTACCCTATTTTATTTATTTATTTAAACTTCATGCACAGTAGTGGTACATAGGCGGACTTAATGCAACAAGGCATTCTCTACCAGTCAACCTTTGGGTTAAGAAAGATAACACTGTGGTAGGTGTGCACAATAAATAAATAACACATAGTTTTAATTTTTTTTTCATCTGTAATACTTTATTGTACATAAATAACTAATTAAATTATATGTACACATGTAAAAAACCTTAAATATTAACTAAACTAATTATACTAAAACCTACCTATGTACATATAATACAAAAACACAGTACACTCAGGCGTCGAAGTACTCCTCCACATTGCTGTCATCCGGAAATGTACCCAGAAGACTGGCAGCATTGCCACGTTGAATGGCAATGCTAATTCTTTGGGTCATGGGGTCCGAGTGCGCGACTCCTTTTTAAGGAAATTTAACGCCGTCTGATCGACACTTTGCGTGACCAGAGGGCTGGCTCGTTCTTCGCCCAAATAATTAGCATTGCCATTCAACGTGGCAATGCTGCCAGTCTTCTGGGTACATTTCCGGATGACAGCGATGTGGAGGAGTACTTCGACGCCTGAGTGTACTGTGTTTTTGTATTATATGTACATAGGTAGGTTTTAGTATAATTAGTTTATTTTAAATATAGTTTATAAGATATAATAATAAAATACGTATAAATGTTAATATTATAAACTAATAAATACTGGTTGCGCCAATTTGCTATGATCCGCGATTTTGTGTTTTGTAATTTATTTTTTGGCCTAGCAATCCTATCCCTTCCGTTTCCCTTCCCCGCACGACCTCAAGAAATGGATGACATGACGTGTTGTGTGCGTCGATTGTGACCGCTCCGCTAACATCGCCCGCTCGAAATTACAAGAAAATTGACTATTTCGTGATCCAACCATTCAAAGACTCAACAATAGTGCAGTGTAGTGCAATACAGGACCTGGCAGTGATTGAATGTGCGAAGTCGGGGTTCGCCGGCCGGCGCCACGTGGAACCTTCGAGGTCAAAAGGTCAGTGTTCCTCCCTAATACATCCATTCATCAATAAAGGCACAGTACCTGCATATTGTTAACAAACCTTAGATCGCTTTTTTAAACATACAGTCCACAGCTTATTCGCGCAACCAAATACTATGATAAATATCAAATCATTATAATTAAGAGAACCTAAAATATGACAATTAGGACGAAGACAGAATTAAAATTGAGAGGACTTTAAGTAGTAGTTCCGAATTTTGCGCTTGAAGGAAAATTTACTTTCAGCCTTTTTGATGTCCATTCCAGAGTTTTATGGTAGAAACGGCGTAAGAATTAGCCATAAAAAGTACGGTGAGAAGGAATATGGAGAATTATGTTTTTGGAAGCTCGAAGGTTGAGATTATGAGAACTGCCCAATACTTTAAAATATTGTTTTAAATAATCAGGAGCACAAGGATCGTTCATAATAGTGAAGAGCGTGCAGAGGGATCTGAGTGATCTCCTGTGACGGATAGGCAGCCATTTAAACTGAGAAATCAAGGAAGAAATGTGGTCGTATTTACGAAGGCCAAATATGAAACGAATATAGTTGTTGAGAAGTCGATCCAATTTGTTTAGAAGTTCCTGGGATAGATCAGAGTAACAAACATCAGCATAGTCAATAATAGGTAAAACAAGCGATTGGACCAAAGTGGTTTTAGTGCTTGATGGAAGGAAATTCTTGAATCTATAGAGAGATCGCAGCGTGAAGGTGACTCTCTGACTAACCTGAGCAATATGCAACTAAACCCATCGTCAATATATAAGTCTAGGTTTTTGACGTGAGGCGAAAGAGGGATAACATTGCCGAAAAGAAGCGGCAGTAGTCGACTAGTATCCAAGCTTCGCAAAAAGTATGAACTGCCAATAAGGATGGCTTATTTTCATAGAAATTATTCGCCCAGATCTCCGTGTGGCGACTCAAATCTGATGAGCCAGTCGTAGTATGGCGGCTCAGAGTTTTCGCACAGGACGCAGCAGCTCAGAGCTGATCGCGAGCGAGTTGCTCGATGTAAGGGCGGTCGAGGCGCATAGCGGCGCGACCCTCGCTGACGCGCAGGTCGCGTGCACCCAGACGGGCGTAAAACCTGAGCGCGGGCGCGTTGTCCTCCAGCACGTGCCAATCTACGCGATGCACGTTCTCAGCCACTGCCATCTGAAACACGTGTCAACTTTTTAAAATCCCATTCAGATTCGCTGGCTAAGTAATCGTTTCTACAAAAATATATAAAAAGGAAACCCTCCAAAAAACCAAATAGAATTTTTTCACGCGCCACACGTAGTGTACCGGTAAGTTTGCAGCGCACTTGGTTCAGGGTGGGCAAAAACTTTTTGCAAATAGTAACATTAGATTTTTTTGAAAACCGTTCGAGGGAGGGGCGCGCGGTTAGTGGGAAACTATGCATCACTTCATGAAATTTTATTCATGATGGAACGCTTCACGGGACAACAGCGTGCTTTTTGTGTAAAACAATTTTACGAAATCCGGCCAAAAGCGTGTCGGGCCACGCTCAGTGTAGGGTTCCGTAGTTTCACGTCCGTCACAATAAGTGGCCCTACCTAAGAGTTAAAAAAATGGGCTATTAGTTACATTGAATTGACATACTAAGTATGGAAAAAAAAATGTTACTATGGTGCGCAGCCGTAATAACATCGGCTTTAAATGCGTTTAAAGAGATAATAATTAATTGGTACAGTGAACTTGTTTTTAAAGCAGTTATTGACGGTTAGTGACTCTGACTGCTATGCCGGAGGTCGTAGGGTCGATTCCCACCTAGGACATATCCCGCCCCACCCAAGGGCGGGATTTGTCATTGGATGATTTTACCTAACCAAAAAAAAAAAAAAAACCTAGGACATATGTTTGTGTGATGAGCACGATCATTTGTTCTGTGTTTGGGTATAATTTATCCATAATATGTATGTATTTAGAAATATATAAGTATGTTTATCCAGTTGTGTAGTACCCATAACACAAGCTGTATTTAGCTTGGGACTAGACGGCGTTGTGTGATAGTTGTGAAATAATATATATATATTCAGAGTTGATATGTTCGAGGGGCATTAAATTACACTACCTATACTATACGTGTTTAATAATTATTAATTCGATACGGTAAAAAAATAAAAAGCATTAAAAATGAGTTTTTATTTTTTTCAGAGTAAAACGCAACCACCCTTTGTAAATAAATTTCACTGACCTTAGGTACCTAGGTCTAGGAACAAATCGGCAACGTCGTACGCACGCCGCGCCCGAACGCGGCCGCGGCGGCGGCTTGTGATGTCTCGTATCAAAGCGGTCGGCCGGCGGTAGCGCGGACGCCTCCACTCGCGCTGGCTTTTATGTTAGTTTTTGAAATACGCGCACAACAAAAACTTTAAATTTTTAAATTCTCGATGTGTCCTCCATTTACATTAATGCACAAATTCTACCGACGGAGAATATTGTTATTAATTTTTCTAATTAAATCACTGTCCGTCGCTAAGCACTTTAATTTGCGAAATGCTAAAATAATCCTATTTTTTAGTTCATCAATTGTATTTACCTCTGAGGCATACACTTCACCCTTAATGCACCCCCACAAAAAGTAATCCATGGGAGTGAGGTCTGGAGATCGAGGCCACCGAACAGGTCCGAATCGACCGACCCATTGCTGCCCAAAAATTTCTGTGAGCCGCTCCTTGGAAGCCATCACAGAATGTGGAGGCGCTCCGTCCAGCTGGTACCACAACTTGCGATAAACGACTAAAGGCAGTTCGTCAGTGTACTCGGCCACAGGACCACTTAATAATTCTAAAAATTTCGACACGGGAATTGTATAAATTTCGCTACAAAGTATACTGCGCGAGACGAGCATGGCAGACTCGCGATGGGCTAAGGACGATAGTGAGGAGAAAAGTCTTCAGACCCTGCGCGCTGTCAGCGTCTTAGGGACTAGCGTACAGAGCCGCGTCGGGCAAAGTACGCCCTCCCGCGAATGTCCTACACGGCATCCGTCTGCTGGAGGGGTATACCTCGATGGCAGAGGATACCGCGGCGGGCCTCCTTGTTGCCTTATGCCCAGATGACGACCCCAATAAGGACACTGCCTATCATCGGCAGGTGAGGTTGGCAGCAGCTTGCTCTCCTATAGGGCAGGACTCTGACTTACCCAGCCGTGCGGCGCTGGACCGCATCGTCAAAAACTTGTCGAGCACAGCTCCGGGATTGGACGGGCTTACTGCCCGGATCATTAAACAAGCATGGAAAGTTAGCGGAGCGGAGAGTTGCTAATATACTGTGCATGTATTGGTGAGGGAGTGTTTCCCGATATCTGGAAAGTAGGCAGGTTGGTCGTCTTGCCAAAGGGCAAGACGACCAACTGCCCCCAGGGCTCAGTACTGGGACCAACACTCTGAAACCTCCTGTGAGATGGCAACTTGCGGCTGCCATGGCCAGATGGGTTGAGTGCAGTGGCTTATGCAGACGACATCACGAACGTGATCGAGACGCCGAGTCGAGCGGCAATTGAGCGTAACGCTCAGTTGTCCCTGGAGTTGGTATCCGTCTGGGGGAAACGGAACCGGCGTCTGGTAAATTTAAACGTCTCCCTACTATAAGCATGGACGGCGTCTCGATCGCGCACGTGACGAGTGCCAAGGTGCTAGGCGTTGTGATCGACAAAACGGGCTCTTACGTGCCGCATGCAAGTTTGGCTGGCCAACAGGCTGTGAATGCCTTCGAAAAGATGTCGAGAATATCCACTTCTTCCTGGAATGCACATTCATTCACATGGCCGAGGAAGTCGTGGCCGCTGTCGTTAGGACGGGGGGGTGCCTTACCGACCAGGTCCGGGCGGGCGCCATCCGTGCTGACGGCACGGGCATGGGGGCAGTGACGGTGAACTGCCCCGTGTCAGCGGCCAGGATCATCACAGGGGAGGGCCAACGGCTCTTGGTGAGCTGGGTCTCCGCGCGAGTTAAGCTGCTGGAGCCTAGACCGCTGCGCTGTTACCGCTGCCACGTGGGGCACCACGTGGGGGTCTGTTGCGCAGCGGAGGAAGATCGCAGTGACCACTGCTTCCAGTGCGGTCAGCCCGGCCACAAGGCCGAAACTTGCAGCGCAGCCCCGCACTGCTACGCATGTGCGGCGGCGGGTAAGCCGGCCGACCACCGGGCTGGGAGCAGGACCTGTGATTCCCCTGCCAAGGCCAAGGGCAAGGTCCCTAGGCCCATCCCTGCGAGGGTGCTCACCGCTGCGGCTACCTCACTGGCTGCCGCCGCCATCGCCACCGCAGATGCCGCCGCTGCAGACACTGCGGCAGGGCCCTCAAGAGGGTCCAGGGAGGAGATCGTAATGGACTGTCAATAACGGCCCCATTACGTCTCCTCCAGGCGAATATCAACCACTGCGCCCCCGCTCAGGATCTGTTGCTCCAGAGCATGGCGCAGTGGTCGATAAACATCGCCGTCGTCTCCGAGCCGCACTTTGTCCTGCCCAGAGCCGACTGGGTTCAGGACCTGAGCGGCTCGGTGACACTCATTTCGTCGGCCGCCGCCGGTTCCCCGGCACTCGAAGCCGTCAAGAAAGGCCGGGGTTGCATGGCAGCACGGTTCGGGGACATAGTGGTGGTAGGCGTCTACCTGTCCCCGAACAGATCTCTCGCCGAATTGGATAGCTCCCTTTTGGAGCTGGATGCCGTCGTTGCTGGGTTTGACTCCAGCCTCCCCGTGGTCGTTTGTGGGGACTTCAATGCCTGGAACGAGACTTGGGGTTCCCGGTTCACGAACCACCGGGGTCGAAGGGTTGAGGAATGGGCTCTAGGACAGGGCCTAGTCGTCCAAAACCGGGGTTCTGTCCCCACGTGTGTGCGGATGCAGGGCGAGTCGGTGGTGGACGTTACGTTCGCCAGCCCTGCACTGGCACCGCGCGTCGTCGACTGGCGCGTCATAGAGGAGGTGGAGACGTACTCCGACCACCGGTATATCCGGTCTGACGTCTCCACCCAGACCTCGACCGCGCCGGTCCGACAGACCCCGTGTGGTCCGCGTTGAGCGCTGAGGCAGCTGGACAGGGATCTGCTCCAGGAAGCCGCGATGGTACAGGCCTGGGTGCAAGCACCGGACAGGCCTGTCGACATCGACGTCGAGGCGGACTGGTTCCAGGTGGCCATGTCGCAAATCTGCGACGCGGCCATGCCCCGAGTCCGGCCAGGACGTGCCCAGCGCCAAGTACACTGGTGGTCGCCAGAGATTGCGGCACTACGCGATGCGTGCAATGCTGCGCGACGCCGGTATACTAGACACCGCAGGCGCCGCACCCGTCCACCGGGTGCGGAGGCCATAGAGGCCGAGCTGTATGAGGGATACAGAGCGGCAAAGCGCACCCTCCGAGCGGAGATAAAGCGGGCCAAACTCGAGGCCCACAACGTGTGGCTGGAGTCTCTGAACGTCGATCCGTGGGGACGCCCATACAAAATGGTGATGGAGAAATTCCGCCCATGGGCTCCCCCGCTGACTCAGAGTCTCCGGCCCCAGCTCGTGGAGGGTGTGGTGAGCACTCTGTTCCCTACGCGAGGGGAGCATACTCCCCCGCCTATGGCTCCGCCACCAGCAGCGGTGTCCGATGCGGACCACGACGGCAACGACGGCAACAATGCTCCAGAGGCGACCGAGGTGGAGATGAGAGTGGCGGTGCGAAGGCTGAGTGCCAAAAACACCGCCCCAGAACCCGATGGCTTGCCTGGAAAAGCCTGGGTCCTGGCCATGGAGGAACTCGGGTCTCGACTGAGAGGGCTCTTCAGCGCATGCATGGAGAGGGGCCAGTTTTCGCTTCGCTGGAAGACGGGGAAACTGGTCCTTATCGCGACGCCGGGGCGCCCCGCGGAATCTCCGTCCGCGTATCGGCCCATTGTGCTGCTCGACGAGGTGGGCAAGCTCTTTGAAAGAGTAATTGCAGACCACCTCGTCGCGCATCTGGCACGGAAGGGGCCGGATCTTGCGGGCTCCCAATTAACGGTAGGAGGAGTTCACATCGGCGTCGGGTCGACGATGAAGTACCTGGGACTCGTCCTCGATAGCCGGTGGAACTTCAAGGAGCATTTCCGACGTCTGGCTCCCAGATTGAATGCGACTGGGGCTGCGCTCAAGCGGCTCCTGCCGAACCTAGGGGGTCCAGAAGCCTCCTGCCGGAGGCTCTACGTAGGCATCGTTCGGTCCATGGCCCTTTACGGTGCGCCGGTGTGGGCGCCATCGCTACGAAAGCGAGTGGCGGCCCGGCTAACCGCCTGCCAGAGGGTCATGGCCATCCGTATGATTCGCGGATACCGTACGGTGTCCTGTGAAGCGGCGAGCCTCCTTGCTGGCCTACCACCGTGGGATTTGGAGGCAACAGTCCTTGCACACATGCATGATTTACGCGTGGAGATGCAACGTCGGGGCGAAACTCCGCTGCCGCGACTAGTCGCGGCATGGCGGACAGAGCTCCGGCGGGATCTCATGGTGAAATGGCGGGAGCGACTGTCGCAACCCCGTGCTGGGCACGCCACGATCGAGGCGGTAAGGCCCCTCTTTGAGGCGTGGCTGGAAAGGCCCCACGGCGTCGTCACCTTCCGGTTGGCGCAGGTGCTGACCGAACACGGCAAGTTCGGTCCGTACCTGTACAAGATTCGTGCGGAGACGACGCCCGGGTGTCGCCACTGTGCGGACCGCCCGGTGGACACGGTGGAGCACACAGTCGAGATGTGCCCCGCTTGGGAAGAGCATCGCCGTGTCCTCGTGGGGGCGATCGGCGGCGATCTCTCGCGCCGGGGCTTGGTTCAAGCCATGCTCCGGAGCGAGGAGGAGTGGCAGGCGGTCGCCTCCTTTTGTGAAGCAGTAATGCTAGCAAAGGAGGAGGCCGACAGCATTAGGCAAAGGCGCACACGCCGCCGCCGCCGCCGGGTTTCTGATCCCGATTTCCGGCCACCGTAGGCGCGGGCTCGCGGACGGTGGGCAATGGGTAGCTCGCTGTCCGTCCGTCCGGTAACAGACCGGTCCGAGCTCAGGTCGTCTACGGCGCGCACTGTTCCCGCGCGCCTCAAGGAGTTGTCAGCAAACTGTAGGGGTCCAGCAGGGCCGAAGCCTACTGGGGCCAAAGGTTATGCGAGAGTGTCACCACGGGCCCCGGGACAAAGGCAAGGAACGGAAAGGTAGGTTTTTAGTCAGTAAAAGTCTGACACTATTTCCCGCCCCACCCAAGGGCGGGATTTGTCATTGGATGATTTTACCTTCCCAAAAAAAAAAAAAAACTTCCTGAGGCGTCAGGTATCGGGCCCTTACAATCCTGCTTTCAGTGATATGTGGCGATTTTTACGTATGCTGGGGCCGTATGGTGGGGGAGTGTGAACAGGTATGCAGTGTGGAGTACGCTGCTTCGCACTCAACGTCCGGCGTTGATCCTTCTTTCGAAAGCTTACAGGTCGGTTAGCACGGCAGCTTTGCCTGTGCCGGCGGGAGTGCTTCCGGCCGACTTAGAGGTGTGACGCGTGCGGGACGAGTTGCACAGCAGTGTCCCAGCAACATGGTCAGTAAGGAACAGAAGGTGGCCATCGGAAAAGTGAGAACGGAGATTATGGCTCAGTGGCAAGAACGATGGCAGTCCTCCAGTGATGGTAGAGACAGAGAGAGTGTCGTACAGCTGGGTAGAACCGGACTACGTTATGTCACAGGTTCTCACGGGCCACGGGAATTTCAGAAGCATCCTGCATAAAATATCGCTCTGCGACACGGCGTTATGCTATTGTGGGCTGGCGGATGAAACTCGGGAGCAAGTCTTATGGGACTATGAGCTATATGCGGATGAGCGTGAAGAGATGTAGGGTGACTGGAAAAGAGGAGAAATAGGGGCTGTCTATCATAAAGAACTGGTAGGCAGTCCGGAGGGTTTCCGTAGGCTGACCACATTTGCTAACAAATGGCATAGTAAAATAAAAGCGTTGGAATTGCAGTAGAGTAGGCTAGGACAGGGATAGATAGGTAACAGCAATTCTAACAAACGGTAGAAGTGCTAGAGTTAGGAATAGCCAAAAGTCTTTTAGTTTAAACAGCAAGCCATTAAAGGCTGCTCGTGCGCGAAGTCACAATGTGTGGTGTAGCACACCCCAGAAAGGGGAGAAGTGAAATTAGTAGAGAGGGACAGAAAAAAAAGGATATATGGAGTTTACAAAGCACGTCCCGGTAGAGCAAGCTGTAAAGATATCCCCCGTCGTGAGGGCTCGCACGCGCATGATGACGTCCACAGTGGAGCGCCTCCTGCGAAATCCAAACTGGCCGTCCACAAGATCCGGCCCCTTCCGTGCCAGGTGCGTGACGAGGCGGTCTGCAATTACTCTTTCAAAGAGCTTGCCCACCTCGTCGAGCAACACAATGGACCGATACGCGAACGGAGAGTCCGCGGGGCGTCCCGGCTTCGCGATGAGGACCAGTTTCCCCGTCTTCCAGCGAAGCAGGAACTGGTCCCTCTCCACGCATGCGCTGAAGAGCCCTCTCAGTCGAGACTCAAGTTCCTCCATCGCCAGGACCCAGGCTTTTCCAGGCAAGCCGTCGGGCCCTAGGGCGGTGTTTTTAGCACTCAGCCTTCGTACCGCCACTCTCATCTCTACCTCGGTCACCTCTGGAGCGTTGTCGCCGTCGCTACCGTCGTGGTCCGCGTCGGACACCACTGGTGGCGGAGCCATGGGTGGGGGAGTATGCTCCCCTCGCGTAGGGAACAGGGTGCTCACCACACCCTCCATGAGCGGAATTTCTCCATCACCATTTTGTAAGGGCGTCCCCACGGATCGACGTTCAGAGCCTCCAGCCACACGTTGCGGGCCTCGAGTTTGGCCCGCTTTATCTCCGCTCGGAGGGTGCGCTTTGCCACTCTTTATCCCTCATACAGTTCCTCCTCTATGGCTTCCGCATCCGGCGGACGAATGCTGCGCCTGCGGTGTCTAGTATACCAGCGTCGCGCAGCAGTGCACGCATCGCGCAGTGCCGCAATCTCTGGCGATCACCAGTGCACCTGGCGCCGGGCACGCCCTGGCCGGACTCGAGGCATAGCTGTGTCGCATATTTGCGACATGGCCTCCTGGAACCAGTCCGCCTCGACGGTGATGTCGACAGGCCGGTCCGGTGCTTGCACCCGGGCCTGTGCATCGCGGCTATTATTCAAATATCGTTAATATGTAAATATTAATCAATAAAGGAAATAATTACAATAATTTATTTTTCAGATAATACAATTCATTATTATTATTAGTAAGACGTACATAACTTACAAACTTGTGTTAGTACATATACCTCTGTCAATTAATAAATAAATGCAATAGCCATGTCAATAATAATAATTATTAACAAACACACTACACTACTTCTGGGCACAGTTGTAGGATAACACTTGCGTCCTCGTCCAGTGTTTCCAATTTAGGCCATCAGTACTATGTTACTACGGTTTTTAAGAGAATGTTGAAAAGAGATGCATGCAAGATCCTTTCAGTACCTACCTAATGGTTGTATATTTTATTTGGAGTACCTAGTTTCGTTGAAACTATTTTTGTTGTCTTATTTGAATTAAATTTATAGCTATTAATTATAAAGGACTGCTTTCGCTAATACGAACTGAGAACGTTATTACCTACTTTTCTCAATTTTCTTGCGATTTGAGTGTGACGTAGCGGTCGATCCTGATCTTACTCGGAGCGCATTCTACACGCTTTGTGTCCTTGCGTCCATAGAGTCTAAATACTTAAACATAATCGCGATCTTTTGGCACCGACGCGTCGTAATGTTGCCACTATATTTTTATTTTATTTTTTTAATATCGTATTTTTGTACTTCCCATAGATTTATTTAAATTTTATTTTATTTCTTATTCATTTATTTATTTTCAAATCAATTTGCATACAAGACCGTACCGACGTCTATATGTCTACATCGTCACCGGCTCGCACTGAAAACCAGCGTCGTAGACTCGTCGCATTCTGCGTGTGGTCACGGCATTAAGCTGAGTGCTCGGCCGTTTTGCACGGACGTGGCGCATACTTCTCACAATATTGATTATCTTTGTTAACCTTTAACTTGCGCCTTTATCCGGCAAATAAAAAGTTTTTCTTTCGTTTCTTTCTTTTTATAGACAGTTTGGTTCAAACTAACCTCTAAACTGAATAGCAGGTAAAACAAAGAATTTAAAAAAAAGATTCTTTTACATTTATTTTTAACCCTCGACGGAAAAGAGGAGTGTTTTATGTTTGACTTGTCTGTCTGTGTGTCTGTCCGTGGCATCGTAGCTCATACACAAATTGACCGATTTTGATGCTTTTTTTTTTGTTTGAAAGCTGACGTAATCGAGATGATTTTTAGCTACAACTTATGAAGCAGGTGTTCAAGGTTAACAGCTTGTTTGCTTACTGCAGTGGGGTTTTTAAACATTTAATGGTATTTACTTTACATATATGCGACCTACTATTTGAAATACTCATGTACAAGCACCTTCGAGCTGCATCATCAGATCAGCTCAATGGCACCACCACTGAGCTGGTTTCCGTCGCACGCCCGTTTATTTAGAAAAAATCGTGTTCGCGACTCCTCTTTATGCGAGTGCGGTTTGGAGGAAGGCACACTGAAGCACATATTTTTTGAATGCACAAACAATGTTCCACCTTTAGGTTTATACAGTAGTCTCCCAAAATTTAAGATTCCTCTCCCAATCAATATCCCTGCTCTCTCCCCTTCTCCAGAACTACTTGTAGGTATGATGATCTTCATCCGTCAAAGTAATATAAAGTTATGAGTCATACTCGTAGCTCCAAATATTCTGTCTTATATAGTTGTGGTCTACGTATATATTTAATGTTTTAACAATTATGACATTTATGTATCTTTATTTATTGTTTGTTTCAGTCCATTACTAACCCATCAGTGTGAGTTATGAGCAGTGGTGACCGAGTGGTAACAGCCCTGACTTTCGAGTTGTAGGTCGCGGGTTCAAACCCAGCCAAGCGCATTACTTTGTGTAATTTATTTCATCACCACTGCTCTCAAAACGGTGAAGGAAAACATCGTGAGGAAACCGGCATGTCCTAGAACTAAAAATTCGAAGATATGTGACATCCATCAACCTGCATTGGGCCCACGTGGTGGATAACGGCCCTTTCTCTCTCCTAGAGAGTAGGCCTGTGTCCCAGCAGTGGGAAGATTAAAAGGATGATAATGACTAACCATCAAGTTTAACTCTATCAACCGAAGAATTTTTGGTCTTCAGTTATTGTTTCTTTTCATATTTGTGAAATTATAATAGACATACTTGCTTTTCTAATTTACTTAGACATTGGCAGAATAGTCGACATCAGCTCTACTTGCCTTTAATAAAGAATAGAATACACCTTCTGTTCATTCATTCATTCGTTCGTTTATTTTTGAGCCTTTTTTAAATGACATCTCGTCTAACATGCTACAAAGGTGGGTGGACAAAATTACTCATTGTTCTTTAGTTTCCATTGTGAAACTTAAACTGGACATTAGCTTGATTTGATAAAATTACTCCATTATTTCGCTGGTTCCTACATATATCATGGTGACGTAACTACACTTAATAATTTCATTTCATCAACATTTTCCTCACTGTTGTTTTATTATTAAACATGTTAAGTTAAAATTGACTAGATGTAATTAGAATTGTTTACTTAAACACGAAATTACGCGCAATAACTAAAGAAGCAAGTAAGTCACTTCTTTATACTATCGAATGCGAAACCTAATGTATTTTTAAACGACTTCAAAAAAAGGAGGTTTCTCAATTCGACCGTATATATGCTTTTTTTGATATTTGTTCGCGGATAACTCCGTCGTTTATGGACCGATAAGCAAAAAATTTTTTTCCTTTAAAAGGTTTACTTAGAAATTGGTCCCATTTTTTTCATAATCCAGTTCTAATGATGGGATCCATGAGAAATCGAGGGAACTCCTCAAATATTGTAGGCAACTATATAGTGATATTGGTATTTTTATCAAAGACTTAACGCATTTACAGTCAAAAAGTAACATTTGATGGAGTGGAACTGATGAAGAAGAACAGAAATGGCCAACGGAAATTCATACTCGCATAGATATCACAACGAAGACAGTTAAGCGGCTATGACAATACAAATAAATAAATGGTTCTGAATAGTTATGTTGAAAATAGTATCATCAAAGTGACCTGATGATGATGATGGAGCCGGAAGATAGGCACCGGTACTCCGTAATGAATGAATGTGTGTTAGTAGTGTTTGGGTTTATTGGAATTATCATGAGAAAAAGGCACTCTGGTTACAAGTGTGTCGCAACTAAAAAGTGTGAAATAAAAAACTTTTTTTTTTGTAAATAGGATTTTTTTTTCATATTGAAACTCTTTTTTAACCCCCGACGTAGATAAAGCCCGTGCACGATAGCTCTGCGCGTCGCTGGGGGCGTGCCTAATGTTGCCAGCTTAACTAATCTATTTTCCCTCATATAATTAAAAACAATCTTTAGTAACTCAAATTGTATTTTAAAGAATTTATTTATTTATAATACATTTATTTAAGTACTTAAGGAAAGTAAACCAATAAATTGCAGTCATGAGAACTTAGTAAATCTTTTATTGAATTAATATCTAGAAACATTTTTAGCATCAACAGCTTTTAGAATCCACGCTAGTGTTTATCAGAAGAGTCGGATGAATCTATTCTCAATTTCGATAGTCAGTCATTTTTCCGATGTTACAGTGTTAAATGCCGCTTTGGTGATTGAGGCTGTTTCACTAGGAGCTTTTGTATTACCTTTTCTTCTTCTTTGTTTTTGTATTGCTTTTTGTAGAAGCCCCCTACTATTATTTATCGCACGAAGTTTGCAGAAAGCATTTGATAAAGATTCAAATACATAGTAGCAGTCCATTTTCAACAGTCCGCTCGGGTACGAATATGTAGGGAAATTTTATTGTTATGGTCACCCTAAAAATTATTTGTCAAATGGTCCGACTTTGGAAAAATGATACCGTAGGTCTGATATTCTCTCATTCCTCTTATCAAGCACGTTTGGTTTTCAAGATAATATCCCTGCCAGCACTTTTAATCACTTTCGGTATAATGATGACTATTATTTACTTTGGAAACGAAAACAGAACACAAGACATTCTCCTGACACCTGACGTAAATTTCAAGATGGTTGAAAACGATTAGTTTCAATTTTGGGCGCGCGCAGACATAACGTGCACGGGGTATACCTTACCTTGGAATGTTTATTACTAAACCCATATAAATTTGTAGTTATGTCACAAAAAAAAACTACGAATCGGATAAATCTTCGAGACTCCATTCGAAAATTGAACTATTTACATAGATAAGTTTGAACGGAACCTCTTTTCTCCATATCTAAGCGTTCTTGCGGCAGTAAAGATACACAGGGATTTGAGTAGTTACCCGGCAGAGCTCCCGCAGTAGGCACAGGCCGACGCCGCGGCGGCGCGAGCTCGGCCGCACGTACAGGTCCTCCACGTAGAAGGCGCGGCGCGTCCACGACGAGTAGGCGCGGTTGCACAGCGCGTGCCCCACCACCGCGCCGCCGCACTCCGCCACCAGCCCGAAGAACCACGCCGGGCTCGACTCGAAGCCG
Organism: Leucania comma; assembly: GCA_958295575.1. Taxonomy (NCBI): domain Eukaryota; kingdom Metazoa; phylum Arthropoda; class Insecta; order Lepidoptera; family Noctuidae; genus Leucania; species Leucania comma. Next base: position 176,289 of record OY282464.1, read on the forward strand.
TCCTCGATCAGCTCTACAACATCATTTGATTTGCCAATTATCCATTTAGCTACACGAATGAAGTGCGGAGAGGTCCCTCGGTCGACCATGGCTATCAGTATAATCCCGAAAGTATGGTTTAATCCCTCAACATCTTACTGGAGTGTACTTTCTTACTTCGACCATTAGAGTCAAAAAATAGACCAGCTAGGGCTCTTTCAGTAAAAAAAACAACCGACAGTAAAAAATAGTCAACTGAGAGACAGGGTGGTTTTTTTTTATGGTAGGTAAAATCATCAAATGACAAATCCCGTCCTTGGGTAGGGCGGGAGATAGTGTCAGACTCTTACTGACTAAAAACCTACCCTGCTCCTTTCATTGCCTTCATCCCAGGGCTCCAGGTTTCATTCTCACATAACCTTTGGCAGAGATAGGGTGGTGGAGTTTACGCTATGATAAACTGTAACTATACACCGTTAAATTTTGGTCGTTTTAATCCCGCGGAGGGTTGATTCAGTACATGAAACACTATCGATTTGTAAAGATAAAAATGAAAAATTAAGTACTTTTTTCAAACTCGAATTAATTCACGCATGTACGAAATTAATTTCTTTAAGTAAACGTCAGCTGAGCGAGGCCAATGAACTGTAGGTAGTTAGTACGCAACGACCGAAAACTAACTACAAGGTCATTGACTCGTTTACTTAAAGAAATTGATTTCGTACATGCGTATATTAATTTGAGTTTTTGAAAAAAAGTACTTTATTTTTTAATTTTCTCTTTACAAGACGATAGTATTTCATTTACCGAATCGACCCTCCGCGGGATTAAAACGAACAAAATTTAACGGTGTATAACTCTCTGTTATTTGGGTATGCTCCTCATCAAGAACAAGTGACATCGTGGTTATGGTTTTATCGGGTTTTATAATCATCATTGTGATATCGTCGGTAAGGTGCAGACAGCGTATCCCTCTCTGGAGAGCCTTAAATTGAAAAGTACGAACTTTATAATTGTAAAAAGTAAAGCGGTGATCACCTTGGACGGAGAGCTGCGGGCCGCGCGGCACACCCTCATAGTCCGCCAGCTCCTGCAACACGCGCACACGCTCGCGTTTAACTACTGCTCTGAACTGAAATTGGATCCTATACGACAAGAGCTGCATGCGTTAGTCGCGGCAACTATATCGCTCACCCTAGGACAACGGTCTAGGCCCGTCGCGTCAATCACAATAACGTAAACGTAAACCTAAGGGTTTAAGGGCTTTTTTTTTCGGTGGGAAAATCTGGGGACTTTTACAGACTAAAAACCCACTCCTGTTCCTTCTTTGTCTTCGTTCTAGGGCCCTGATGTTCACATTCACATTACTCATGGCCCCAAGTATGCTTCAACGCTGCTAGGCCCCTACGTTTTGTTGACAACTCCTTGAGGCACGCGTGGAACACTACGCGCTGTCGACGACTTGGGCTCGGTCCGGACGATTACCGGACAGTCGGAAAGCGAGCTACCCATTGCTCGCCGTCCGTCCGCGCCTACGGTGGCTAGAAATCGGGATCGGAATTCTGGCGGCGGTTGGGGCGTGAGCGCCGGTGAATCACGCGGTCGGCTTCCTCCTTTGCTAGCATTACTGTTTCGCAGAAGGAGTCGACCGCCTGCCACTCCTCCTCGCTTCGGACCATGGCCTGTACCAAGGCCCGGCGCGAGAGATCGCCGCCACGAGGACACGGCGGTGCTCTGCCCACGCTTGGCACACCTCGACCGTGTGCTCTACACTGGCGCATTGGCGACACTTCCGCATGAATCTGAAAAGTACCTCCCGAATACGTTATTGTGCTAGTGGTCTAAGGACCACTAGCAATATTTAATGTTTATAAAATCAAAATATGCGTACCTAACGTTTTGCTAGTATCTAAACCAAAAAATATTTAAGTTGAAGTTAATACTTCAACTTAAATATAATTAGAAGTTAATACTTCAACTTAAAAAAAAATATTTAAGTTGAAGTTAATACTTCAACTTAAATATTTATGTAGGTTATCCTTATTAAACAATTAAATAACTATCAGATTAAGTTAGAAGACCGTATAAATATTTACACTCCTACCAACTTATCTGTGAAATGGCGAAAATTGGAACTACAGCCGTTATGTTAAAAGTCATTCGATTGTCAGTGTATAACTATACTATGATTTTTAATTAGGCTAAGTAAAGTGACAGCAGTGGACAATACCCAACTGTCCAATAACAATGCCCAACTGTCAAACAACCATTGTTATAGCTGTCACTTTACTTCATCTAATAAAAAATCATAGTATACATTTGGCTTTCTAGTTGTTTTGTCGTCATAATGCTGAATTTATAAAGTTAAATATGCCGAAAGCTATTAAAAGTGATGCTCGAAACATTATTCTAAAGGTTAAAACCTTTTTCGAAGAAGAAGATCGGACGGGGTCTCCGATTATTCCTTTTAATGAAATATATAATCGAATTTCGGCAGCAACAGGTTAGTGTTGTAAACTTTCTTGTTATAAATTATCCGATACTTAACTAATTATTTAAGTCCATGAAATATTCGTCTCTTTTCTTGCTGCAGGTTAGCGTAACGGTAACGTACATCTAATAGGTAACCTGGTCAGTGAGTGAGCAAACTAACCTGCCAGATTTCAAATTTCTACTAACATTTATTTTATTATCTTATATTTCAGGTGTGAGTCAAGGACTAATTTCAAAAATAGTTAAGGAAGGGCACGCAGCAGAAGAAACTGGTACAAAAATTCGGACACCAGGCAAGGAGAGAAAACGTAAAAGTTGATTTTTGCATGTTGATGATTTTGACATGGGAGTTATAATAATAATAATATAATATAATATAATAATAATAATATAAATAGGCCTCTCAGAAGGCCAACCCCACGTCCGAGTATAACATCTTAGCTCACGTGAGAGGCGGACACCTGCAACAAAGTTTCTAAGCAGGTGACCAACGGGGCTCTGGCAAACCCCAAACAATATGGAGAATAGTAATGAAAATATACGTTTAATGCCGCTGCCCGGGGGCGATCGCCGGGGCATGTCTGGAGCTGACGCTGGACGTGACAGCATGCGGACCGTCAGTGGCTCTTCGCTGAGCAGGCGGGCGAGAGTCGGGGAAACCGAAGAGGTCACAGCCGAAATTATCAGTTATACCGACGATACCTTGCGGGACGGGGACACAAATGGTCCTACGAGTCCTGCCGGTGCGTCGGATGCGACCACGACAAGTTCATATAATGGTGATTCAAGAAGAAAGTGGTCACAAGAGGAGTTACACGAATTAATGTTCTGTTACTACAGAGCAAAAGCTGAAGGTCCAGGTTACATAAAAAGATTTGAGAAATTATTTAAAGATAGGAACCAACACAATCCTAAAGTAAGTAGATTCACCGGAAACACCCTTTCAAATCAAGCTCGTATTGTTATAACCTGTAAATTCATATCCACTCAACTTTTAGATGAAATTAAATTAAAAGCCGAACAGTCCTTAGTACAGACAAACACTAATACAAACTTGGATATGAGCAATGATACTGTAGTAACAAATCAACAAATACCAACTTTAATTATCACACCTAACTTAGATTTGAACATCGAAAATCCTAGCACACCAGTATCTCATGATATGCTCATAATACCACAAGCGGCTCTTGATTCTGATTTGCTATCGCAACATGTAGAAGTAGATGACAACCTAGACCCTGTCATTCTTCAGTTCCTTCAAACTCTAGCAGAAACAAAAGAAATTTTGATTAATGATAGAAAATTATTGCCAAAACCGAAATTTAACAAACAATTTATAATTAATTTCAAATTGATAAATAATTACATAAAAACACTACTTATAACTAATAATACTCTCCGCGAAATAAACGACATAGTATACGCGGCAGCCAAGACCCTGATAATAGCTAATGGGCAAAAACCATATACTCCGTCGTCCACAATAAAACCTAAAAAAGAACCACCTTGGAAGTTGAGAATAAAGAATAAAATTGAAGGCATTAGAAAAGAGTTAGGTAGACTATTAGAAATAAAAAGAAGAGTTAACACTAGAAGAATGATAAATATTAGAGATAATCTATTCCATAAATACAACATTTTCACCGAGCAAGATCTCGATAATATGGTAGAAATATTAAATCAAAAAGTAAAAGCATTCGCAGGTAGGATAAAAAGGTACGACGATATGAATAATAGAAAGCTCCAAAACCAAAGATTTAGCGAAAAACAGCATTCTTTTTATAGGTCTCTTAATAACTGTCAACAACAAGCTCCGACAGAAATCCCTAACAAGGACACGATCCAAGATTTCTGGTCGTCGATACTGTCGCAACCTGTCGCATATAATAAAGATGCGGCATGGATCCCAGAGATTCGAAATGAGGCAGAAAACATACAAGAGCATAGGTTTGAAGAGATAGATATAGAGATGGTTCAGGAAGCTTTAAGGAAAACACACAATTGGAAGACACCTGGAATAGATAAAATACAAAATTACTATTTAAAATATCTCACAAGTACACATGTACCTTTAGCAAAACTATTTAATAGAATTCTTAACAAACCTGAACCTGAACCTGATGCCATCTAGCCGATTTCGGCCACAGCGTTCTTAACAAAACAGAGTCGGTAGAAAATTGGTTTACAACAGGACAAGTAATTCTGATTCCCAAAGGTGGAGACACTAAAGAACCACAAAACTGGCGTCCAATAGCATGCTTACCGACTATGTATAAACTTTTGACGTCCGTGTTATCAAACGAACTATACAAACATTGTGAAGTTAACGACATTATCGCTCCAGAACAGAGAGGATGCAGGCGACGCGCCAGGGGTTGCAAAGACCACCTTATGATTAACAAAGCCATACTAGAAGACGCACATCAGTGTCAGAAAAATTTAAGTATGGGATGGGTAGACTATCGGAAGGCCTTTGATAGCATCTCGCACGAATGGCTTCTCAAGGTGTTGAGGTTGTACAAGTGTTCGAGTGCTATCGTAGACTTTCTGGAGATGGTCATGCCTACATGGAATGTCATCATGACGGCCCGTGGCGCGAACGCTTGTGTAACCACTGATCCCATAGTTATTCTCCGAGGAATATTCCAAGGAGATTCATTATCGCCGTTACTTTTTTGTTTAGGTATAAACCCAATTTCAACTTTACTCAACAAATATATATTAAAAGGTTATAAACTCAAGAGTAATTTATCTGTCAATCACCTGATATATATGGATGATCTCAAGGTTTATGCAAATAATAAAAATAGTTTAAAAATTTTGTTAGATAGTACCGAGATATTTACGCGAGACATAGGAATGCAGTTTGGATTAAATAAATGCAATGTTCTACATATAACAGCCGGTAGGGTAAGTGAACAGCATGGAGACGGACATACACTACTAAGCGGATTGAAGTTCGAACATCTGAAAAAAGACGAGGCGTATAAATATTTAGGTATTAATGAGGCTGGCAAAATAGATCATAACAAAATAAGAGAACAACTAAAAAAAGAATACTTTAAACGTATAAAATCAATAGTAACTACACAATTAAATGCTAGGAATCAAATAAAAGCAATAAATACATATGCGGTGCCGGTTCTACTCTACTCGTTTGGTGTAATTAACTACAAAAATAGCGATTTAAAGAATATAGATGTTAAAACTAGGAAACTTTTAGCAATTAACAAAGCACAGAAACAAAAAGCAGATATAATTAGATTATATCTACCGATAGAAGAAGGTGGAAGAGGCCTAACAAATATAGAATCATTATATAAAACACAAATAATAAAATATAAGCAATACTTAGATAATGAGCAGGATGATATAGTTAAAGTGATAGTTAGGCATGATAGAGATAAAGATAAATACTCAATATATAAAGAATTTAGAACGAATATACTAGAGATAGGATTAGCGCAAAGCAATAGGTACACAGATAAAGAAATAAAAGCGGCAACTATACAAAAAGCGATAGAAAAATGGAAGGCCAAGCCGCTACATGGGCAGTTTTGTAAAGCAGTATTAGAAAAAGAAAATATAGATAGGAAATACTCTTTTAACTGGCTTAAAAAACAACCGATATCATCAACATTAGAGTCTTCAATTTTTGCAATACAAGATCAAGCTATCATGACTAAACAGTTCGAAAGAGATATCTTGAAGAGGCCTATTGACGGCAAATGTCGGCTATGTCTGGCGAAAGATGAGACCACACAACATATCATCTCTGGGTGTGAGAAGTTAGCCGGCACTTACTATACCAAACGTCACAATAACATTGTACAGTATATTTTCTGGACATTAGCTAAAAAACATACTCGTACATTTGAAGTGGCTAGCCTCTGGTGGCAAGAAAAACTAACACAGCCGCAAATAAAAGAAAATAATACAGCAAAGTTAATGTGGGAGATCCCAGTTCAGACAGATGTCACAATAACTCATAATAGACCGGATATAATATATGTAAATAAAACAGAAAATTAAACCATATTTAATAGATATTACAGTACCATCAGATTATAACATAGGACCTAAAGAGATGGAGAAGTTAAGCAAATATCATCTGCTTAAAACTGAGATAACGCGGTTGTGGAACACACCTACAGAAGTCATACCGATAGTAATAGGAGCGACAGGAATAGTAGCAAAAAGCATACATAGATATTGTGATAAATTAGATTCAGGTATAAACATCCATATAATACAAAAACAAGCAGCAATTCATACAGTTACCATTTTAAGCAAAGTACTGGGGGATACAGTATTTGTTACTAATTAACAGGGATCCGAAACTTCTTTTCTCTGAGGGTCTCAGAGCGGGAGCAAGGAAAACCCACCGGGAAAAACCCGAGTAGAAAACACCTTTTCAAAACATAATATAAATAGTAGTCCGCCGGTGTCGGGAGCAGGGTCCAAGCTAGCGGTGGTTAGGGCTCCAGAGACAGGAACCTCCTCACAATGCGAGCCGTATCGAGCAGTACTGCCTTCTGTACCAGGCCCTTGATCCAACCGCGCAACGACAGCTTCGACAGATGGTCGTCGAAGCTTTTGGCTACAAGGCCATTAGCGGTCACGACAATCGGCACAATGACAGCCGAGTCCACATTCCACAGGTCGACAACCTCGTGTGCTAAGTCGAGATATTTGATTTGTTTCTCTTTCTCAGCTTTCACGAGATGTTTTTTTTTATATATATTTGTAATAAGAAATATTTAGAAATATAAAAAAAAAAAATGTATAAATAACAAATAAAGAGAATAATAATATTTCCACAACTATCACACAACACCGTCTAGTCCCAAGCTAAGCAGAGCTTGTGTTATGGGTACCAGACAGCTGATAAACATACTTACTCGTATATTACATACATATCATAGATAAATTATATTATTTATAATTATATTTCTAAATACATACATATCATAGATAAATAACATCCAGACAGGACAAATGATCGTGCTCATCACACAAATATTTGTCCTGGGTGGGAATCGAACCCACGACCTCCGGCATAGCAGTCAAGGCCACTAACCACTAGACCAACAGGCCAGTCAAATAGTTATACGGAGGAAAGTACAGGAATTTTATTCTGCTAAAAAAGAGGTCCCTACTGTTAAAAAGCTTCTAGAGGTCTTAAAGACAGAAATAAATTACACAGGACAGCGAGGAGAGAGTCTGCGAAAGCTGCTTAACAAGGTGGGAATTCGTTTTATGAAATCTCAATTCAATCGGTAGGTTCTTATGGAGCGTAATGAAATATCAGCTTGGAGAACTAAGTACTTGCATGCAGTGGATAAAAATAATAAATCTCCCCAGCCCCGGCCCATAATTTATTTAGATGAGACCTATATTCACTCTTCGCATACATCGGGTAAATGTTGGCAAGAAGAGGGTGAAGACGGAGTATTGGAGCCTGTATCGAAAGGGCAAAGATATATTATTGTTCATGCGGGAGGAGATGCTGGATTTGTTACAAATGTACTACTTGTGTTTAAATCAAACACAAAAAGTGGTGATTACCATGACAAGATGAATAGCACCAACTTTAAAAAGTGAGTTAATAAAAACTTGTGCCTAATTTACGAGAGCCATCCATAATAGTGATGGATAATGCTCCTTATCACCGTATTTGTGTGAATAAAGACCTAAATACGAATTCCATAAAACAAATATGCAATTATGGTTGACCCAAAATAAAATTGACTACGGAGAGAATTTGACTAAACTTCAGCTTTTAGAAATAATTAAGAGAAACAAGCCTGAACCTGTACATGAGATTAAAAAAAAAAATGGTAATTTTAAAAACTAAAAAACCCGACTGCTTTTCTGAGCATTCATGAAAAAGCCCTAAAACAAGAAAGTCGTTGTACCCGATTGGACTTAACTATACAATATTTTAAATACTGGCAGTCGGGACCCATCTAGAATTGAGAGCACATACATACATTATACATACATTTTTTATATTACATTGCAGATTACTCCAATCTATTGACTAGACGGCTGACTTTCTAGAATAAAAATTTTAGAAGACTATTGTCTTCTAAAATTTTATGTTTACCACCTTATCACTGTGATCTCAATCCCATTGAACTCATATGGAGCACCCCGAAATTCCCCGGGCATAGCATTGTAAAGACGTTCACAGGTTAGAAGGAGAATACTTAAAAAATGATTTGTATTTAGATAAACCTGTTATTATAGAAGTGGTAAGTGACACTGATACGGAAAGCGATAGTGATAATGATGACAGTGGTACGGAAATAAGCGGAGTATGGCCTCACAACCAGAATGAAGTTGTGTATGCAGGATCATCTAAAGATCACAATTACTTTAAACCTGGTTTTCAATAAATCATTGTAAAGCAATTTGTTTTTTTTTTTTCATTACACTAGGTACCACTGCTAATTATAATTAGTTAAATCTGGTGTTAGGGGTTAGGTACGGTCATAACTAAATACTAGACATCCAGGTACCTCTTGCAAGGTAGGTACCTACTTAACTTCGCATTAAATGAAAGTTGTATCCCCCCGGTGGAACATTTTATCTGCTGAATTTCCACTTCATTGGATTACTTTTTAGATGAAGCCATTGTATATTGCTGAGAGACTAAACTGTTAGCGTACCTACGTAACTGTAAATTATCAAATTCTTTTTATTTTTTTTATTTTTTTAGGTATCATTGTTTTTAATTTGTAAAAACTATAATTCTAATTAAACGATTATGTCTAATGTGAAATTTTCTTCTCAAAAACTTACTCAATTTTGGGCACCTTATATTAATTAGCAACACTGAATCGACGGTGCCGTCCTCTTTCAGTTCACAGATAAGTTGGTAGGACTGTATAAAATTGACACTCTGCACTTACAGTCACTATCAGTTGACCTATTCTCAATTAGATTTTTTTCGTTACTCCAAGGTTTCATTTGGTCAAAAAGCTTTTCACCGATGTTACACTCAGTCGTAATATAACATTGGTTCGAAGTATTATGTTTCCGAACCTTCATTATACAACCATGGAAGGTCTTCTATCAACTGTTTCATATTGCAAATGCTTCCAAGTACAGTACGCGGCAAATAAGTTAAACCATCGCTACGCACAGCTCCCCTCTTTGACTAATACCTGAAATCGCTTATAATCCTCGTCACACAAGTTGAACTATCATGGCGGTCGACCTTGAATGCGCTGTAACCGATTTTCGGGTCCCGATCGAAGTGGAGGGTTGCGCTTGCGCGCAACCACAGCAAATGGTTCAAGTTATTTACCGCGTACTATAACCGTCTATATATTTGTGACCAAAATTCTGTAAACTGTTGAAAATATAGCAAATAAATCATTTGACAAATGAAAAAAGTTCTAGAGAGGCTTCGGCCAATAGCAATTCGGTAAAATGATATCTATGACCAGCATGATACTGTGATGATATAAAAATATGTCAAATGGTGCATATAACCAAAAAGTCGTTGGTAAATAGTTTTTGGTCACATGAACTACGAACAAAAAAAAAATTAAAATGTGATCGGTTCCCACCAAAAATATTAATCAAAATTCATTATGGAAGGCACTCCTTCCATAATGAATTTTGATGATAATATTTTTCATAATATATCTTATCTTCTATCTATAGTCACACGTAAAGTGTTACGGTTGATACATACATAACGTGGGACGAGTACGGCTTTTCATTTTATTCTGTTCTTGTTTCTTCAGTAACCTTGTGTATTTATTTCTGCATCCTTGTTTCATACTTTTTCTGCGTCGTTTTGGTTTTGAGTCAGTCATAGCGGATGTTATAGCAAAACTTTGAACTGGTAACAAACAAGTAATTGTCTGTGGAAACTTGAATATTAATATTTTAGAAAATAACAGATAGCAGTATACAACGTGTAATGTTAAATGCGCAAAACCTGAAAATAGTTTGCTTAGAATAATGAGCAGAATCAATTGAACCCCTTTTTAATATAGGTCACATTTTTACAATTCTTCATTAAAATATTGCCGTGTTATTTATTAATAAGTCAAGCTATCACGTGCGCAAACCTGCCAAAATAGGTTAACGAACTCAAAAGGTTGTCGTCCAATTTAAATTTTCTCATACGTGGGATAATGATAGTTCTTATTTCAATGTGCATACGAATCTTGCATCAAGTACCATGAATAAGACCGCCGACCTCCCCGACGGGGTCAGCGTGGTCTGCTACGCGGACGACACGCTGGTCCTGGCGCGGGGACGGTCGTACCAGGCGGCGGTCGAACTAGCGACGCGCGGGTTTGCGACAGTCGTGGAGAGGATCCAGCAGTTGGGACTCGAGGTGGCATTGCACAAGTCCGAGGCCATGTGCTTTCACGGCCCTCGGTACGCGCCACCACCGGGTTCCCAATTAACGGTAGGAGGAGTTCACATCGGCGTCGGGTCGACGATGAAGTACCTGGGACTCGTCCTCGACAGCTGGTGGAACTTCGAGGCGCACTTCCGACGTTTGGCTCCCCAACATAATCGGACTTCGGCTGCACTCAAGCGGCTCCTGCCGAACCTGGGGGGTCCAGACGCCTCCTTCCGGAGGCTCTACGCTGGCTTCGTTCGGTCCATGGCCCTTTACGGGGCGCCGGTGTGGGCGCCGACGTTGCGAAGACGACCGGCGGCCCTGCTGAACGCCTGCCAGAGGGTCATGGCCATACGGATGATTCGGGGATACCGCACGGTATCCACCGAAGCGGCGAGCCTCCTTGCTGGCCTGCCACCATGGGATCTGGAGGCAACAGTCCTTGCAAGCATGCACGATCTGCGCGTGGAGATGCAACGCCGGGGCGAATCCCCGCTGCCGCGACAAGTCGCGGCTTGGCGGACAAAGTTCCAGCGAGATCTCATGGTGAAATGGCGAGAACGACTGTCGCAACCCTGTGCAGGGCACGCCACGATTGAGGCGGTAAGGCCCCTCTTTGAGGCGTGGCTGGAAAGGCCTCACGGCGTCATAACCTTCCGCATGGCGCAGGTACTAACCGAACATGGCAAGTTCGGGCCGTACCTGTACAAGATCCGTGCGGAGGTGACGCCCGGGTGTCGTCACTGTGCGGAAAGCCCGGTGGACACGGTGGAGCACACGGTAGAGGTGTGCCCCGCTTGGGAAGAGCATCGCCGTGTCCTCGTGGGGGCAATCGGCGGCGATCTCTCGCGCCGGGGCTTGGTTCAAGCTATGCTCCGGAGCGAGGAGGAGTGGCAGGCGGTCGCCTCCTTCTGCGAAGCAGTAATGCTAGCAAAGGAGGAGGCTGACCGTATCAGGCAACGGCGCTCACGCCGCAGCCGCCGCTGTAACTTCGATCCAAATTTCCGGCCACCGTAGACGCGGGCTTGCGGACGGCGGGCAATGGGTAGCTCGCTGTCCGTTTGTCCGGTAACAGACCGGACCGAGCCCAAGTCGTTTACGGCGCGCACTGTTCCCGTGCGCCTCAAGGAGTTGTCAGCAAACCGTAGGGGCCCAGTAGGGTCGAGGCCTAGTCTGGGGCTCTGGGAAGGTATGAAAATGCATACCAGGGCCCTGGAACCAAGGCAGGGAAGGAACAGGGTAGGTTTTTAGTCAGTAAGAGTCTGACACTATTTCCCGCTCCGCCCAAGGGCGGGATTTGTCATTGGATGATTTTACCTACCGTAAAAAAAAAACCATGAATAAGACAATTTGAAGTAAACAAATCAATCGGTCGTCTCAGACGCAAGAAACTATCAGAATTGCCAGTAAAACTAAAACAGCACATAAAACCTTAAAAAAATGTGTTGACTTTTTTTTCTCAGAATTAGGTCAAATGAATTAAAAATCATTTGGGGTGTCTGAGGGTTTTCACATTTAATGTTACACGTTGTATTACTTCAAATCATTTAGGGCTGATTTCATCATTCAATATAAAAACTTAGTTCAACTAAACTGAGCTCAGCGTAATCTAGTTTAAAGACCGGTGTCGTAAACATGGGCGACAACAAAAGAATTGAAACTGAGTTTAGCGTAAACTAAACTACGTTTGGTTTGAACGAATCGAGATTAGTTTATTGGTGAATTTGGCTCTTAATTGATTAAATGTGTTCATAGAACCAACTCGAACTATTACTATGTAGGTATAGTATATCTCAAAATCTGAGGTTCTGGACCTTTGGAAGGCGTACGAGGAGCCGTAACCAACTCACAGAGGCCCTTTAGTCTGTCGCTAGAGCCGAATCCCCAGTATGTCGCACTCTAAAGATGCTTAACGCCCTCCTGAATGCCGACCCTGAATGTGATGTGTTTGCGGACGAATGGAATAAAATAATTCGTGCTTGTCTGGTGTTCTGTGAGAGACAGTATGCAAGGGTGTCCACTGTTCCATGTTAATGTGTATCATTGTGTTCAATGTTGTATTATTAATTTTAAATGATGTATTATTGAAACAATTTTAATAGAATATAAAAATCAATCCATAATCTAAAATTCCATGCAATTACCAATATTATGTATTATTATTATTTGTTATGTTTTTCACAATTCTATGTTAATTAATGTAAGTGGGCATGTACCGTTTTAATTAACTATAAATAAATAAATAAATAATAAATAAATAATCCCTGCAAGCGCAATGCTAGTGCATCCAAGGACAATCCCCGGTTGTTTCGCAGGGATCAGCACTAGGACCACTCCTGTGGAACATCGGGTACGACTACGTGCTTCGCGGCGACTTCCCCGACGGCGTCAGCGTGGTCTGCTACGCGGACGACACGTTGGTCCTAGCGCGGGGAGAGTCGTACCGGACGGCGGTCGAACTAGCGATACGCGGTGTTGTGATAGTCGTTGATAGGATCCAGCTGTTGGGACTCGAGGTGGCATTGCACAAGTCCGAGGCCATGTGTTTTCACGGCTTCGGTGCGCGCCTCCACTGGGTTCCCAGCTAACGGTAGGAGGGGTTCACATCGGCGTCGGGTCGACGATGAAGTACCTGGGACTCGTCCTCGACAGCCGGTGGAACTTCAAGGAGCACTACCGACGTCTGGCTCCCAAACTGGACCGGATTGGGGCTGCTCTCGGGCGGCTCCTGCCCAAACTCAGGGAACCAGACGGCTCCCGCCGGAGGCTCTACGCGGAAATCGTTCGGTCCATGGCCCTCTACGGGGCTCCAGTGTGAGCACTGTCGCAGCAACAGCAACCGAGGGCCCAGCTGAATGCGTGCCAGAGGGTCATGGCAATACGCATGGTGCGAGGGTACCGAACGATTTCCCGCGAGGCGGCGACCCTCCTTGCTGGCCAACCGAACACGGCAAGTTCGCTGAGTTCCTGTTCCGGATTCGTGTGGAGGATTCGTCCGGGTGTCGCCACTGTACGGAACACCCGCAGGACATGGTGGAGCATACTGTAGAGGTGTGCCCCGCATGGACGGAGCATCACCGTGTCCTCGTGGGGCAATCGGCGGCAGCGATCTCTCTCACCGGGCCTTGGTTCAGGCCATGGTGCGGAGTGAGGAGGGATGGCAGGCGGTCGCCTCCTTCTGCGTGCCTCAAGGATCTGTCAACAAACCGTAGAAGGCCCAGCCAGCTAGCTGCAGGCAGGCAGGCTCAAAAGCCTTCCTGGGTCATGTGTCAGCTTCCGAAAGAAAGGCCCGGCCCCGGCACGATAGGCAACGAAGGAACGGGATAGGTATTTAGTCAGTAAGAGTCTAACACTATTTGCCGCTCCGTCCAAGGGTAAAAAAAAACCCGGTTGGTGCAAAACCATTGTGACATTATGGAAAACAAAGACAATAGGGCTATGGTTTTTGGAGTTTTAAGTGGACTGGTTACTAGGAACAATGTTAAAACTATGGCCCCTGCCTAAACAATGTTATTAATATTCATCGATAAAAAATAAAATAATTAAAAAAATTAAAAAACACGACTGCCATGTCAAAAAAATAAACTAAAAATCAAAAAACAAGATGTTTCGATGATGATTCAAGATGATTAGAAAAGTGAAGAAAGTAGTCACTCGTTGATAAGGCACGGCATCTCGGAAACTACTTGATCTACAAAACTGAAATTTTCATCGCAGTCGGGGGACAACTCTGAAATGCTTTCTTATAGTATAAGTCCCCCGACTGCGATGAAAATTTCAGTTTTGTAGATCAAGTAGTTTCCGAGATGCCGTGCCTTATCAACGAGTGACTACTTTCTTCACTTTTCTAATCATCTTGAATCATCATCGAAACATCTTGTTTTTTGATTTTTAGTTTATTTTTTTGACATGGCAGTCGTGTTTTTTAATTTTTTTAATTATTTTATTTTATTTTAATCCTTTTAGTGATATGTCACGAAACTTTAAGACAGTGAGAATGGTTACTAAAAATTAAGTTAGAATAGCAGTAAATGGTATGAAGAATGGTAAGGCCATTGGTCCAGATGGAATACCAGTTGAAGTGTGGGAGTTACTGCGAGTGGATGGATGGACGTGATTAGCTTTGTTCTTCAACAAGTTCTCGCGGAAAGAAGCCATATCTGATGATTAGTGCAACAGTTCATTGTTGCCCATTTACGAATAAGGGCGATGTGCTTGAGTACAACAATTAGAGAGGAATAAAGTTAATGTCACATAGTATGAAAGTCTGGGAGAAAGTTATTGAAAGGTGGCTAAGAGAAGAGAGTGTAATTTCACAGAACCAATTCGGTTTTATGCCTGATCGGGGTACAACGGATATAGTTTTTGCTTTACGCCAGCTGTGCCAGACATACAGAGGTGCGCATAAAAACTTGCACATGGTGTTCATTGACCTCGAGAAGGCATACGACCGGGTACCTCGTGAGGTTCTATGGTGGGCCCTTAAAGAGAAAGGTGTGCCAAGGAAGTATGTGCAGTTAATCCGAGCGATGTACAGTTAGTGCAGTACCCAAGTTCAGTCCACAGTGGGCAACACTGTCAGCTTCAATGTGGCTGTCGGCTTACATCAGGGGTCGGTTCTCAGTCCTTACCTCTTCCTGATGATAATGGACGCTCTGATGTCGGATATTCAGGAAGAGGCCCCATGGTGGATGCTGTTTGGTGACGATATTGTGTTGGTTGCCCAAAGTGGCCTAGAGGGCCAAAATAGATTGGAGGTGTAGTAGCACAGACTTTAGAGTGTTGACCTGAAATTGAGCAGAATGAAAATGGAGTACTTGTTTTGTAATTTCGGCGGTCTCTCCGATCCTGTGCGCTTAGCTCTCGCCGGAACGCCCATACAGATCTGCTCCGACTTTCGGTATCTCGGATCGCTTATCCAAGGAGATGGCGAGGTAGACCGGACCGTAACACATCGGATCAACTCAGGATGGATAAAATGACAAAAGGCCACTGGAACAACTTGTGACCCACAGAAGCCCCTCAAGTTGAAAAGAAAAATCGACAAGTCCGTGATAAGACCTGTCATAACTTATGGATCAGAATGTTGGGCTGTGAAAAAGACAGATGAAAAAACATTGCATGTAGTGGAGATGAAAATGTTGAGATGGATGTGTGGTGTGACAAAAAAGGATTAAGTGAGGAATGAGTATATTAAAGGAAGTTTGAATCGTTTGTCTTGGTATGGTCATGTAAAGAGGAAGGATGAAATACATGTTACTAAAAGGGTTATGAGTATACATATGAGGCCAAAGAAAAGATAGATGGATTGTGTGAAGAGTAATATGAAAGAGAAGGAAGTTAGTGATAGCATGACGGGTGACAGGGCACAATGGAAGAAAAAAACGTGTAGCGCCGACTACAAATAACATGGGAAAAAAGGCAGGAAGAAGAAGACGAGTCATAAATAGAACATGTAACACCCAATTTGCTTTGAACCTATATGCCGTTTTGTTGGTTGAAATTTGGTTTTAATGTCTTTTTGTTACTCAAAAAAAGACTTGTAAAGTATATAAATGATTTTTGACTACGGGGGTCACCATAGCCAAAATTCGTCCTACCACTTCTGGTAAAGAAAAAAGATTTTTTTTACTCGACAGTTTCGATTAATAGTGTAACATATATATATATTTGAAATCCACTCGTCAAATCCTAGACGACAATCACATGCATTAAGAGAATAAAAATTAAAAAAAAATGTGTGGGTGTTCATTTATTTATCTTACCCACCACATTGTATTTTCATATTTTTTCAATAGCCTATGTTACTCGGGATGATGCAAGGATTCTAACGATACCTCATACGTGTAAATCGGTTCAGTCATTTAGAAGTTACGGTGGAATAAAGAAACTCACATACATACATACATGAACCCTGAAAACATAACACTCCTTTTTTGGGGCAGTCGTGTAAAAAGAAAGGGGTGACTGCACACTTAATAAATGGGCCCTCAAAAACGGCCGCTAGCACGAAGTGACGTAGCAACAAAAGGGCAACATACCCTAAGGTGCTAGAAGAGTGGAGAGGTTATATATACCACGGCTATCAGGACAATCCCGGAAGTACGGTCAAGATCCCTACCAGCACCTTACTGGATTATACATGCTTCTCCCGACCATGTTTGCTCTTGCGAATCTCCACTGAAACCAGCCAATAAAGGCAAGAGAGAGGTGAAAGCTCTGTTCCCTGTCAGTATTCACTACGGCCGGCCAATAAAGGCAAGCCGAAGATGAAGAACAAGAATTTTCCCGGGAGATCGGGTGCGTGAGATCGCTAATACCCAACAGATGGCCACAAAACTGCCCTGTAGATTGTGTCTCTCTTAGTCTGGCCCCTCACATTAGGCATATTACGGCAAAGCAAATCTACAAAGCACTGTAACAGACCTAGAGTTTATTGGAGCGCACAAGCCCCACCACGACGTCAACGTAGAGATACAGCGGGGCTGTTATTATTATATATTCACATCAAGGTTAAAACAGCAGATAATAAAATAAAAACGGTTTGGAAAATTATAAATAATGAAACCAATATGAACAAAATACATAATAATGATTACTTACATATTGGAGATTCATCATGGTCTTATTAGCGATATCAAAATAGTTGGGGTAGAATTTGCAAAACAAAACTTTTGGTTTTTTATAGGCGAATGTGGCAGCCTGCTTTACCTTGAAGCATGTAAGACCCATAACAGTAATAAAAGCTTTTAAATAAATCAAGGTTAAATTGACCTGTCTGTTGAGGCTGGTTATCTCTTAGCTGCCAGTGGTTTATTTTAATATCATTAATTAGAATTTGTTTTTTTCCCTCTTTATATTATTTACATTGTTCTCACATAATGGCAAGAAACATGTAACCGAGATATTTGTAATACATAACGTGATTGAAAAGAGTGTCCATGGAGTTTCTTGCACATTCTTCTGCATAGAGATCTATGCTTTGAAATATGCAATTAGCATCATTTTCTTTTTCAAAAATGCTTGTAAATGGTTTATTTGAAATAAATACTTTGAATCTTTAATTTCGAAAAAGAGGTCAACCGTCGAGTCCGACTCGGCTGGGAGGTATTCGGGAAGCTGCGCAGTATCTATACAAATACAAATATGTTTTTTGCTCCAAAAAGGTAATTAAATGGCATTTAACAGATCTCTGGACTCCACATTAGGATTCCCTGTGTCGTGGACCCCAGTCTCTTCCATCATAATAAATAAAATAAAATAAAATTATAACAGAAAATATTACTATACTATTTTTAGACAAAAGATATAACAAAAAAAGGAAAAATTAAAAAGAATTAGTTAACACATGGCATGGTTTTGTGTATGTTCGAATGAGAACGCAGAGTGTTAATGAGTGTGTATGCGAGAATGAAGAGTGTGTATGAGTGTGTATGCGAGAATGAAGAGTGTGTATAAGTGTGTTTGTTACCATGCGAGGACATGCGCATGAATACACAAGGCACAACCGAGGACTTTTTCAATGCGAGGACCTTTTCGTTCGTCCTCGGATGGCCCGGACCAAAAAATCTAGTATTAAAGTATTCTACGTTCAATTTTGAGCCTTTCTATATATTTAATAAGGTAAACTTGATATCTTTAAAATAAAAATGCAAAAAAATAATATTGTGTGCTTTTCCATATTTTGAACATTTATCAAATAGAAAAAATAATTATATTCATAAGCTAAATAAGCATATGTACTTTTTAGTCAGTCACCATTGTGATAAGTTTATGTTTTTTGACACCAACATTTTTGTTGAACATTTGAAGTCGACCAGGGATACATCGTATCTGCCAATTAGATTTAGACATACAATAGCGAGGCTATTAGCATATTGTATTAACTCAGACATAATTAGTATGTCGAAGTCTTGTTTAATTAAAGCCACAATGATTAGTAGTAATACTAAAAATCATGCGTTGAGCCAAATTGATAGTAACACAATTGCTATGCATACTTTTATGACCTGTACGAAGGAGGTTCCATGTATCACTATGGATAATTCTGTTGTAAATGTGGAGGCCTCAATTAGTTGCAATTCACTGCCAAGTAATAATAGTGAATACATGGGACTAACTCCGGATAGTTTAAACTAATTCATAAGACAACAGAGGGTACCAGTAATACCATAGTTATACCAAATAATAACAAGGTATCTTCTTGCTTTCAAAATTTTAAACGGCAAAAAGGGGTTCAGCAGCATGCCTTGAAATTATTTCATCAAAATATTCAAGGCATCTCTTCCAAATTATTAGAAATTGAAATGTTTTTAGAAAAAACAAAGTTTGATGTTATGTTTTAGTGAGCATTGGTTGAAAGATTACCAAATGCTTCTTAGTTTTGAAAATTATATTGTGGGAAGTTGTTTTAACCGTAATTCTATGTTGCGGGGTGGTTCACTAATATTAATAAAAAAATGCTTAAAATTTAAACAACGTAACGACATAGTAAGTATGTCAATCGAACATTGCATTGAACTGTCCTGTGTTGAGCTAGATGAGCATGTTATAGTGTGCGTGTACAGACCCCCAAATACTCAAAACTTTAGTCTTTTTGAGTCAACAATGGAAAATATTCTAGCAAAATTTGCAAGCAGTAATAAATCTATAATTATTTGTGGAGATTTTAATATTAACATTTTAGAAAATAATTTAAATAGCAGCAGATTTTTAAGCCCGTTTAAATCATTTAATTTGTCTAATGTTTTTACAGAACCAACCAGAGTAACTCCAACCTCTGCAACTTGCATTGACAACGTTTTCTGCAATTGTGATAAAACAATAGTAAATTATCTTCCGTCCGACCATAGTGGACAAACGGTAATTTTTAACTTTAAAGCTGCCAAAAAACTCAAATTCAATTTAGGCCAATTACACTTGGCAAATTAACAAAATTTAATAGTAACTTACAAAATAAGTTAAATGCTCTGGGCCATAATATAAATGATGCTAATAAATTTTATGATAATTTCTTTTCAGTAGTACTTACTGAATTTAATACAAGTTTTGAAAAGAAGTCGAAAAATATTTTCCCTAAGTTTGTATTTAGTGACTGGGCGACTAAGGGTATAAGGATAAGCAGGGAAAGACTCTTTGAACTTTATGGCCTTAAGCCATTCTTCAACTCCGAAACCTTTAACAAGTTTGTAAATAAATACTCTAAACTTTTTAGAAATATTTGCAAGGTAGCGAAGGCCCTGTTTATTAGATTAAATCGGCAGAAAATAAAATAAAGACCGTTTGGAAGGTTATTAATAGTGAAACTGGTAGGAATAAAGTACGGAACCTCAACTCACACGCGGTCCCATAAACTCTAATATCGAAGTAGCCGAAAAGTTTGTGAATTTTTTCACCGATATACCCCTTAAGACAACGGAAGCTTTAAATTCCTCACCCGAGGCCTCAATTGCTTTATTGAAAGAAAACTTGCCACGCTGTTCAGCTGAATTTCAATTCAATCATATAAACCCTATGACAGTTATAAAGGTTTTCAGGCAAATCAAAATTAAATTAACCAAAGACCTTTGGGGAATGTCTATTAAAGTATGTACATCTATTATCGAAACCGTAGCACCATACTTAGCCTTAATTTTTAATTTGTGTGTGGACCAAGGAGTTTTTCCAGATGTAATGAAATTTAGTAAAGTTATACCTCTTTTTAAATCTGGTGAGCACAGTGACACCAATAATTATAGACCTGTATCCGTGTTGCCGGTTTTCAGTAAGGTATTTGAAAAAGTTATGCTCGATCAAATGCTTAGTCATTTTAATACTAATAAAATCTTACACGATCAGCAGTATGGTTTCACCAAAGGGCGTTGTACGACTGACGCTAGTGTCACCTTATTAAAACACATATTTGCAGCGTGGGAAGAGGCCCAAGATGCGATAGGAATTTTCTGTGACCTCTCAAAGGCATTTGATTGTGTTAATCACGAAACCTTGCTTGTGAAGCTAGAATATTACGGGTTAGGTAAACTTGCACTAAACTTGGTGAAATCTTATTTAAATGACAGGCAGCAGCAAGTTCAAATAAATGGTGTCAATTCACGGGGTTTAAAGGTCAAAATGGGTGTACCACAAGGCTCAATATTGGGTCCTTTCCTTTTTTTGGTATATATTAATGATTTACCACATTTATTTAATAAAAAACCACATATAGTATTGTTTGCTGACGATACGTCCTTAATTTTTAAGATCAATAGACGTTCCACTAATATTGATGACATAAACAACGCTCTACAGCAAGTCCAAAACTGGTTCACTGTTAATAATTTAGTATTAAATGAGAAAAAAAAAGGGTAATTTAAAAAACTAGAAACCCATTCTAGAATGTCAGCCGTCTAGTCAGTAGATCTATGATGTAATGGGTCCCGACTGCTACAACGACTTTCTTGTTTTAGGGCTTTTTCATGAATACTCAGAAAAGCAGTCGGGTTTTTTAGTTTTTTAAATTACCATTTTTTATTTTTTTAGTTTTATTTTATTACGATATCACTTTCACAGTAATTACGAATCTAACGACACCTCGCAAACTAAAATCCATCGAGCCGTTCAGGCCGCAGAGCGTGCCAAACATTTGAATTTGGCGCCAAAAACCCGCCATTTTGTTTTTTTTATTTTGATATACCCAGTGTCACTCTCACAGTAAATACGAATCTAAGGATACCTCTCAAGCTAAAATCCATCGAGCCGTTCAGGCTGCAGAGCGTGCCAAACAATTATACATACATACATACATACATACTCTCGAAAAACATAACCCTCCTTCTGGCGCAGTCGGGTAAAAAACCAAGTGCATAAGATTTGCGTTACCGAATGTTAAAAGTAATGACTTGGAAATAGTATTGAACAAAGAGAAACTTGAATTTGTCGAAAACACAGTTTTCTTGGGAATCACGCTCGACTCAAGGCTACAATGGGGTCCTCATTTAGCATCACTAGCTGGACGGCTTAGTTCAGCAGCATATGCTGTCAGAAAAATCCGTCAATTTACTGATGTACATACCGCGAGGCTGGTCTATTTTAGCTACTTTCATAGTATCATGTCTTACGGTATTTTGCTATGGGGACGGGCTGCAGACATAGAGTCTATTTTTATTCTGCAGAAAAGAGCTATCAGAGCCATATACAATCTTCGCAGGTGCGATTCTCTAAGGGAACTGTTTAAGGATATAAACATCATGACGGTACCTTGTCAATACATTTATGAAAATATTATGTACGTTCGGAAAAATATTCATCTTTTTACTAAGTTAAGTGACAGGCACAATTTTAATACTAGGAATAGGCACAAACTAGATCAACCTCGATTCAGATTGGCTAAAGTATATAATTCTTTTATGGGGTGCTGTGTAAAATTTTATAATAAGATACCACTTGAGATTATCCAATTGAATGAATCCAAATTTAAAACATGCATTAAACGCACACTATGTAGACAAGCATATTATAAAGTGGAAGATTATATCCTCGATAAAAATGCTTGGCTAAATGCTGGTCCTGCTCCACTAACACTCTAGACTAATAATTGTTTTTTTTTTTTATAGTTTTATAAATATTGGAAGAGATGCTATTGCCCTTTCCGCATGTCGTTTTTTTCGAAATGGTATGATATTGATTTAATGAAGCTTATGACCATTTAATGCTTTTATTTTGTTTATTTTTCTTAGTTGGAACCATTAGCATTGTATAATGTAGAAGCACTTTTGTCAAATTTTTGTGAATGTGAAGTCCCATGGAGCATTTTTACTAGGTTACAATTTGTTGACTTAAATGAGCATGGCAGTTGAGAGTTTGTCATTCTCACTCAAATGTCTTGCTGATTATGGCGCGTGTTATTGAGTCATTCTGTTCCCTTCATAATGGTTGAGCAGAGTGGGGTTGAGGCACGCGTCATGCTCGTGAACGGGCGCCGTCAGTTGAGACTGGTCATCTTTTTGCTGCCAGTGGCTTAATTCAATTTATATTTTTAGTTAGTTTTTTTTTCTCACTACGTTTCTACATGGTGCTCACATAATCGTAGCGACAAGAAATATGTAACCAAGATTATTGTAAGACTTAAAATGATTTTAAAAGAGTGTCCATGGAGTTTCTTGCACGTTCTTCTCCATAGAGATCTACGCTTTGGAACGTGCAATTTAGCTTCACTTTTTTTTTTGACTGACTGACATTTTGACTATTCAAAAGTGCCTGTAAATGGTCTATTTGAAATAAAAGAGTTGATTTTGATTTATCAACCTTGGTGGACCTCAGTTTAGTTGCGAAATTTCATGCTCACACACGATCGTGTGTAACCGCTAGGCGGCGCCACTTAAAATTTTAACACACCGCTTTTAACACTTCAGTCATATTTTTTCTACCTTGCGGGGACTTATGTGTAAATCTTCACACAAACGTCCTCGGGTTGGTAGCTTTTCCAGACAGTGTGTAGTATAATAAACGGTTGACATAATTTTAATATAACTAATTTTTGTAAGCATAACATTCATTGAACATAAAATCGTTAAATATAAAACTCTAAAGATATAACACCTATTTAGTCTAATATGATAAAGACCTGTCAAGATAGCTCGACGAAGCCCTGCTTCGCGCTTCGCGGGGCTCCTACTTCTGTATTAGCTCGACGGCAAGCAGATATGTAGCGTGCAAGCAGGCATGCACTATACAATTAGGCATGCATCATGCAAGCAGGTATGGCAGGCATGCAGCATGCAAGCAGGCATGCAGCATGCAAGCAGGCATGCACTAAGCAAGCAGGCATGCAACATGCAGCAGGCATGCAACATGTAGCCGACATGCAATATGCAAGCAGGCATGCAGTATGCAAGCAGGCATGCAACATGCAGCAGGCATGCAACATGCAACAGGCATGCAACATGCTAGCAGGCATGCAGTATGCAAGCAGGTATACAACATGCAAGCAGGCATGCAGTATGCAAGCAGGCATACAACATGCAGCAGGCATGCAACATGCAAGCAGGAATGCAGTATTCAAGCAGGTATACAACATGCAGCAGACATGCAACATGCAGCAAGCATTGTTTCTGTCACGGCTCCGGCGCTGCGGGGTTTGGGCGGCCCCACGCGAGCTTATCGTCGCAGATGGTTTTAATGCTACCCTCAGCCTACCTACTCCTCAGCTCGCGGGCCGCCCTATCCCTCCGCGCCTACGCGGGCTTAAATTACACTCTAGTGGTAGGGCAAACAAGACTATGTAAAGTCGGTTTTGCAGCGATTCGTTTCTGTCACTAAATTTCGGTAAAATGAAATTCGAATAAAAAACTTCGAAAAAGTGATCGGATCCCCAAATCGGGGTGTTAAACATAATTATAGTATCAATATTATATAATGTAAACGATATACCTAATGATTTTCGATTAAATAAACATTATATCTAAAAACGTTATACGAAATAAGTTTTAGAATATTTAAATGTTATATGTAAAGAAATTTTATTAACAGTTGTTATATCTCACGTTTATTATATCTTGTGAACGTTATTGAAATGAAAATATACCAAATAAGTTTATGTGATATGAGATGCACCCGCATGTTATATATTTAAATACTGTTTTAATACAACTTAATTAATCAATTGTCTTACAAATTAAGATTAATTATTGGAAATATGTTCAATAAAACTATGGGTTTGTGATAAAAGAAAACTGTTTTATTTATAAAAAAAAAAATCATTTGTTTTGAAAAAAATAACAATTTAAACGAAGCTTGGATCTGTCATAAACACCTCAGTACTCTAATTTAGTCTGCGTCACTATCATCTTCATCATCATCGGAATCCGAAGCTAGAAATTTTATTTTTCCTAGCTCGTTCAATCAACGAATGCATACTGTAACCTTCGTTTTGGCTGTAAATCGTTTCAAAAAAACGGTGTGTAACAGTTTCTCTACAATCTTTTTTTACAGCTTAATAAAAAGGCGCCGGGTGATGACAGAATTACGGCCGAACTTCTGAAGGCGGGTGGGAAACCGGTCCTTAGGGCGCTTCAGAAGCTGTTTGATTCCGTCATACTCGAAGGAAAAACACCACAGGCATAGCTATATATATGGAATAACTATATGGGGGAATTCAAAAAATGTCCAGAGGGCATTTACAGCCCAAAAGAAGTGTTTAAGGTCAATTTTCAATCTTAAGTGGACGGGCTCTTGTAAACTTCTATTTATTAAACAAAAGCTGCTGACCCTCCCATCTCTATATATATTTGAAATCTGCAAATTCGTAAGAAATAATTACGCGCTTTTTGAAAAAGATGAAAAGGCTAAGACAAAGAGGAAAATAACACAAAAACCACTAGTAGTTCCGCGAAATAGATTAAAAGTATGCAACAAGAATTGTTATACCATGGCGGTGAAAATATATAACCATTTAGCCGAAAAATTAAGAAGTGCTACAGATTTGGAATTTAATAGAAAGCTATATGACTGGTTGTATGAGAAATGTTTTTATTCTGTCAATGAATATCTTGAGCACAAAGTGTGAAATTTCTATAATTGTTATAATATCATTTTTCATATTTTTGTTATTTTTTTATTATATTGACATGAAACCATTTTATAGTATTTTTTATTTTTATTTATTATTGACATGAAATCATTTTTATTGTAAATAATTTTTATTGACATGAAATCATTTCACTGTAAATTATTTTTTATTGACATGAAATAATTTCACTACAAATTATTTTTTATTGACATGAAATCATTTTTACTCTAAATAAGTACTTTTTTATTGAAATGAAATTATTTTTATTATGAATTATTTGTTTTCAATTATTAAGAATTTAATTTTAATTTAATGGATGAATTGTTAATTGAAATGATTATTTGGTATTTTGTGAAATTGCTTTAACTAGACGTGTAACTGTAAATCTGTAACTATAACTCGATGTGTACCTACTGCATGCTAAAGATGTAAAACTAAATATTTGTACGGCTGAAATGCCGAATATAGTGAAACCCCATATATCCTAAGAACTTGTTAGCTACCTATATTCTTGCAAATAAATATATCATTCATTCATTCATTCAACAGAGGTGTGGTAGTACTGTTCTTTAAGAAAGTCTTTCATCTCACTTCTGAGCCTTGTCTACAAGCTGTTTTCCAGAGTCATCGCGAACCGTCTCGGACGCAGGTTCGACGACTTCCAGCCTCCCGAACAAGCCGAATCCTGAAAAGGCTTCAGTACCGTAGACCACATACATACGCTACAGCAGGTTATACAGAAGACCGAGGAGTATAATCTGCCCCTCTGCCTGGCGTTTGTTGACTACTAGAAAGCCTTTGATTCGATCGAGACTTGAGCTGTGCTGCAATCTCTCCAACGGTGCCAGATTGATTATCGGTACATCGAAGTGCTGAAGTGTTTGTACTTAAACGCCACTATGTCAGTGCGACTCCAAGACCAGACTGAGAAACTTATCCTCCTGCAGCGGGGTGTGAGGCAGGGAGATGTCATTTCTCCAAACCTGTTCACGGCCGCAATGGTCTTCAAATTTCTGGACTGGAATGGACTGGACATTAATGTCAATGGTGACATGACTCACCTTCGGTTTGCCGACGACATAGTAGTCATGGCTGAGACTACCTCGTTTAATGACTTCGGTGGAGCTTCCAAAGAGTGGGGCTTAAAATGAACATGGACAAAATCAAAGTCATGGTAAACAGCCATGTAGCACCTACTCTTATCAAGATCGGAGACCCTACACACAAAGTTGTGGAAGATTACGTTTACCTCGGATAGATACTTCAATTAGGTAAATCTAATTTCGAGAAAGAGGTCGACCGTCAAATCCGACTCAGCTGGGCGACGTTTGGGAGGATGCGCGGTATCTTCGCGTCCAACATACCTCAGTGTCTCAAGATGAAAGTGGCTCTGAAACGTGATCGCTCACAATGGGCCTCATCAGAAGGCGTAAAGTCACCCAAAGGGCAATGAAAAGGGCTATGTTCGGAGCTTTCCCTGCGCGATCGAATCAGTAATGAAGATATTATATCCGCAGGAGAACCAAGGTTGCCGGCATAGCACGAAGAATCGCCAAATTTAAGTGGCAGTGGGCAGGGCACATTGCTCGCAAAACAAATGTTGTGTTTTTCATAATAAAAGCTGTTGATTCTACAGGAATAGTATTGTTAGGATACTTTACTATAAAATGAGTTTGCTATTGTTACTCGAATAATATCGTAATCGTAACATATTGGAAATCATATTTGCAGTGCTACCCGTAATCACGAGTAGCGATGTTATTCACGTACATAAGTACAATAAATCTATAGCGGAATAACAAGGCTATGGTTATTATAAAAATACTAGTTTATAATATATATACATGACGAATATGCAACATTACGATATTATTCGGTGGGAGAAATGAAGTGTATTTAGGTCCCCATTTGGATAGGTTTTCCATGTGTATTGATACACATGGAAAACCTGGACAGAAGTTACGATACTTTTGAAATTATCCAAAAAATTTCAAAAGTATCGTAACTTCTGTTCTAAGGAAGTAAAATGGTCGATGGATGTCTACATAAGACTATGTCATATTTACTGTACGAGACTTGATAACATTTTTTTTTTTAGTGAGTAAAAATTATCCAATGACATCTCCCGCCCTTGGACGGAGCGGGAGATAGTAGACTTTTACTGATTAAAAAAACCAACCCGTTCCTTCTTTCCCTTCCTTCCAGGGCCCTGGTGTTCACATTTACGAAATACATGGCCCCAGTGGGCTTCGACCCTGCTGGGCCCCTACGGTTTGCTGACCTGACCTGACTTGAGACGCGCGGGAACAGTACGTGCCGTCGATGACTTGGGCTCGGTCCGGACGGTTACCGGACGGTCGGACCGCAAGCTACCCATTGCTCGCCGTCCGCAAGCCCGCGCCTACAGTGGCCAGAACTCGGGATCGGAATCCAGGCGGCGGCCGGGGCGGTTGGGGCGTGAGCGCCGTTGCTTCATGCGGTTGGCCTCCCGCTTTGCCAGCATTACTGCTTCGCAGAAGGAGGCGACCGCCTGCCGCTCCTCCTCACTCCGGACCATGGCCTGTACCAAGGCCCGGTGCGAGAGATCGCCGCCGCCACGCCGATCGCCTACACAAGGACACGGCAATGCTCTGCCCAAGCAGGGACACCACTACCGTGTATTCTACTATGTCCTCCGGCCGGTCCACACAATGGCGACACCCGGGCGTCACTTCCGCACGAATCTGGTGCAGGTACCTCCCGCACTTACCATGTCCGGTGAAAACCTGCGTCATGCGGAACGTGACGACGCCGTCAGGTCTTTCTAGCCATGCCTCAAAGAGGGGACTTGACCGCCATAGACTTGAGAATGTGTAATTCATTTTTGTTAAATATACTCGTAGCATCCTCAAAAAAACATCTTTAGGGCACTAATACAAAAAACTCACAGTTCATTGAACCAAATTTCAGTTGTTATGCATAGCTAACAAGTCCTAAAACATGTTTTCGATACAATTGTATCTAAAACAATGTTTCATGATCTTTATAAAATAATTTACTCTTAAACCTCAAACAGCATAAATATACCTTGTCGGAAATTATATGTTTGAGCCGTTCGGGATTGAAACACTAGGGCCATGGGGTCCGACCACTCATCGAGTTGTGCGTTATATCAGCAAACAGTTGGTGGACTCTTCACGTGACTAGAGGGCTGGGCTTTACGTCAGTTAAAGAATCAGCATTGCCATCCAACGTGACAAAGCTGCCAGCGTTCTGGGCACTTTTCCCATTGACATTGTTGTGAATGAATTTTTTCTGTTTGTAAATATTGATATTTTTAGTTTGTGTATATTGACTACAAATCTAAGTAATGCTGCATGATAGATAGATACATATGTAAAATATTCTAACGTGGTAAAGCTGCCAACGTTCTGGGCACTTTTCCCATTGAACTTGATGTGGATGAATTTTTTGACGCCCAATTATTTTATTTTACCTGTTTGTAAATATTATAATTTTTAGTTTGTATATATACCTTTGAACATATTTTTTTATATATTTATTTATTCTTTAATAAATATTAATATTTTCTCTTTAATATTAAGTAAAGGACAAAAAACGGTAATTTAAAAAAATAAAAAACCCGACTGCTTTTCTGAGTACTCAAAATTTTCAAAATTCAAAATTCAAATTTACAGGCACTTTTGAAAGGTCAAGGTGTCAGTCTGTCAGAAAAAAAAATGATGCTAATTGCACATTCCAAAGCGTAGATCTCTATGGAGAAAAATGTGCAAGAAACTCCATGGACACTCTTTTCAATCATTTTATGTATAACAAATATCTCTGTTACATGTTTCTTGTCGCTGCTATTATGTGAGAACAATGTAAAAGAAAGAAAAGAAAGAAAAGAGTTTATTTGTGCCAAAAACATGGCGCATATCTTATGTCAATAAAATAAAGTAAAGACAAAAAAAAAGGCATTCTAAATAAAGATATTAAAATACACCACTGGCAGCTAAGAGATGACCAGTCTCAACTGACAGCGCCCGTTCACGGACATGACGCGCATATCAGCACCACTCAGCTCAACCATTTTGAAGGGAACCGAATGATCCAACACACGCCCCACCATCAGTGAGACATTTGAGTGAGCATGACAAACTCTCAACCATGCTCATTTATGTCAAACAAGTCCAATATCCAAAAACCGTAAATTGCTCCATGGTACTTACATTTACAAACTTTGAAAATAAATGCTTCTACATTATACAATAATAATTTAACATCAAATAAAAAAAAAAGTATTTTCCAAACTAATCAATTTGTACGCCCTGCTGGTAGTGGAGCTGGACCAGCATTAACCCAAGCATTTTTATCTTGAATATAATCCTCCAAGCTATAATATGCCCGAGTACATAGTGTGCGTTTAATACAAGATTTAAATTTTGTTTCATTGAGTTCTAATATGTGAGGAGGTATTTTATTGTAACATTTTAAACAGTACCCCATGAAAGAAGACGCTACTTTAGCCAGTCTGAAACCTGGTTGAACTAAAAGGTCCCTATTCCTTGTAACATAATTATGCCTATCGCCTCTTTTACTAAAAAGGTGAAGATTCTTTCTAACGTACATGATGTTTTCATAGATATATTGACAAGGCACCGTCATGATGTTAATATCTTTAAAAAGTTCCCTTAGAGAATCGCACCGGCGGAGATTGTATATGGCTCTGATGGCTCTTTTCTGTAATATAAAAATAGAGCGGATGTCTGCAGCCCGTCCCCATAGTAAGATACCGTATGACATGATACTATGAAAATAACTAAAATAGACTAGTCTAGCGGTATCAACATCCGTAAATTGGCGGATTTTTCTAACAGCATATGCAGCTGAGCTAAGCCGTCCTGCAAGAGATGTTAAATGAGGACCCCACTGTAGCCTTGAGTCAAGCATTATCCCCAGGAAAACCGTTTTATCGACGAATTCTAGCATATTTATTATTCATGAAAAAGCCCTAAAACAAGAAAGTCGTTGTACCCGATTGCACTTAACTATATAATATTTTTAAGAAAAATTGTAGCAGTTGGGACCCATTCTAGAAATGGAGGCTTAGTGAATTGATAGCACATACCTATTTTACATTGCAGATTACTCCAATCTAGTGACTAGACGGTTGAATTTCAACGACTGTCCCGATTGCTACAATTTATCTTGTATTTAAAATATTATATAGTTAAGTGGAATCGGGTACAACGACTTTCTTGTTTTTTGGGCTTTTTCATGAATACCTACTCAGAAAAGCAGTCGGGTTTTTTAGTTGTTTAAATTACCGTTTTTTTATTTTTTATTTTTTCAGGTTTATTTTATTACGACATTAATTTCACAGTTATTACGAATCTTACGACACCTCACAAACTAAAATCCATTTAGCCGTTCAGGCCGTAGAGCGTGCCAAACATTTGAATTTGGCGCCAAAAATCCGCCATTTTGTTTTTTTATTTATTTTGATATACCTAGTGTCACTCTCACAGTAAATACAAATCTAACGACACCTCTCAAGCTAAAATCCATCGAGCCGTTCAGGCTACCGAGCGTGCCAAACAATTATACAGACATACATACATACTCTCGAAAAACATAACCCTCCTTCTGGTGCAGTCGGGTAAAAAGTACGGTTTTATAATAATACGCGCTCCAATGAACCCTAGGTCTCTATCAGTAGCGCTTGCTCTGCGTAACATGCCTAGTGTGAGGAGTCAGACTAAGAGAGATACAATCCGCAGGGCAGTTTTGTGGCGAACCGAAGATCGCGTTCGTGGGGTCGCTAATGCCCAATTAGCGACCCCACGGACGCGATCTCCCGGGAGAATTCTTGTTCTCCATCTCCATCTTGCCTCTATTGGCCGGCCGTAGTTAATACTGACGAGGAACAGAGCTCCCACCTCTCTCGTCTTTATTGGCTGGCTTGAATGGAGATTCACAAGAGCAAACGTGCTCGGGAGAAGTAATTAAAATCCAATAAGGTGCTGGTGGGGATCTTGGCTGTACTTCCGGGATTTTCCTCATAGCCGTGGTATACCTGTCCACTCCTCAAGTACCTCAGGATATGTTGCCCTCTTATTGCTACGCCACTTCGTGCTAGCGGCCGTTTTTGGGGTGTTACCATTGTATGGACCGCCCGGAGGACACGGTGGAGCATACGGTAGAGGTGTACCTCGCTTAGGCAGAGCACCGCCGTATCCTCATGGGGGCGATCGGCGGCAGCTATCTCTCGCGCCGGGTCTTGGTACAGGTCATGGTTCGAAGCGAGGAGGAGGGGCAGACAATCGTCTCCTTCTGCGAAGCAGTAATGCTAGCAAAGGAGGAGCCGCACGCGTGAGGCAATGGCTCTCACGCCCAAGCCGCCACCGAGATTCCGATCCCGATTTCCGGCCACCGTGCACCGCAGGCGTGGGCCTGCGTCCGACCGTCCGGTAACCGTCCGGACCGAGTCCAAGTCGTCAACGGCTCGTATATTTCCACGCGCCTCAAGGAGTTGTCAGCAAACCGTATGGGCCCAGTGTAGAGTCGAAGCCTATTGGAGCCAAGGACCGATTTCTGAACGGTTGGTTCGGCCCCGGTATGAAAGCCAACGAAGGAAAAGGAGTAGTAAGCAAAAGTCTGACACTATCTCTCGCCCAAGGCCGCGGAGATATCATTGGACGATTTACCCACCGAAAAAAAAAGACCATGATAATTTACATTATTATTAAATGTCAACTCCAACATACAAATTTTCAAGACGATACAAGTCAACATTAAAGAGTTGTTTCACATAGGGACGATTCCAGCTGCAACTCCATAACTCCAGCATGACTTTATATTATTGTACAATACATACATACAAATTTTCAAGACAATACAAGTAACCGTCACAGAGTTGTGTCACATGGAAACGATTCCAGCTGCAGCTTCATGACACTAACGTATGTTATGTTTTTGCACCACCCTAAGTTCGACTGGTAGAAAAGTCCACCTTTGTAAAGTGTTTTTTACTAGTGCATAAAATTTTAATGAAAAAATACTGATATAAAACAACTATATTTCTATGCATTACATTAAATCAACAATAACTATAGCTAAGTATGAATGTATACAAACGAATCAAGTCATTTTCTGGTAAAGTAACATCAGTTGTGGATAAATCATGTAATAATAATGTGGATGTGAGTATAAATCTTCCACCTGCTGTTTCTGTATCGTCGTCGTAGGTGGTCATGTCGCAAATCTGCGACGCGGCCATGCCCCGAGTCCGGCCAGGACGTGCCAGAGATTGCGGCACTGCGCGATGCATGCACTGCTGCGCGACGCCGAGGCCCGCAACGTGTGGCTGGGGGCTCTGAACGTCGATCCGTGGGGACGCCCATACAAAATGGTGATGGAGAAACTCCGCCCATGGGCTCCCCCGCTGACACAGAGTCTCCGGCTCCAGCTCGTGGAGGGTGTGGTGAGCACTCTGTTCCCTACGCGAGGGGAGCATACTCCCCCGCCTATGGCTCCGCCACCACCAGCGGTGTCCGATGCGGACCACGACGGCAACGACGGCAACAACGATCCAGAGGTGACCGAGGTGGAGATGAGAGTGGCGGTGCGAAGGCTGAGTGCCAAAAACACCGCCCCAGGACCCGATGGCTTGCCTCGAAAAGCCTGGGTCCTGGCCATGGAGGAACTCTGGTCTCGACTGAGAGGGCTCTTCAGCACATGCATGGAAAGGGGCCAGTTCCCGCTTCGCTGGAAGACGGGGAAACTGGTCCTTATCGCGAAGCCGGGGCGCCCCGCGGATTCTCCGTCCGCGTATCGGCCCATTGTACCGATCGACGAGGTGGGCAAGCTCTTTGAAAGAGTAATTGCAGACCGCCTCGTCGCGCACCTGGCACGGAAGGGGCCGGATCTTGCGGACGGCCAGTTCGGATTTCGCAGGAGGCGCTCCACTGTGGACGCCATCATGCGCGTGCGAGCCCTCACGACGCGGTGTCCCGGGGCAGGTGTGTCTTGGCGGTGTCTCTGGACATCGCCAACGCCTTCAACTCCCTGCCCTGGAGTTGCATTGGCAGGGCACTCCGGTGTTTTCACGGGCCTTGGAGCGCGCCACCTCCGGGTTCCCAATTAACGGTAGGAGGAGTTCACATCGGCGTCGGATCGACGATGAAGTACCTGGGACTTGTCCTCGACAGCCGGTGGAACTTCGAGGAGCATTTCCGACGTCTGGCTCCCAGATTGAATCGGACTGGGGCTGCTCTCAAGTGGCTCCTGCCGAACCTAGGAGGTACAGACGCCTCCTGCCGGAGGCGCTACGCAGGCATCGTTCGGTCCATGGCCCTTTACGCTGCGAAAGCGAGTGGCGGCCCGGCTGAACGCCTGCCAGAGGGTCATGGCCATCCGGATGATCCGCGGATACCGTACGGTGTCATGTGAAGCGGCGAGCCTCCTTGCTAGCCTACCACCATGGGATTTGGAGGCAACAGTCCTTGCACACATGCACGACTTACGCGTGGAGATGCAACGCCGGGGCGAAACTCCGCTGCCGCGACAAATCGCGGCATGGCGGACAGAATTCCGGCGGGATCTCATGGTGATGGAACCGTGCACTAGCTTCTGACGTTTTATAAGTGCCCATGTAGGCCTATATGAAATAAAAACATTTTGACTTTGACTTTGACTTTGAAATGGCGAGAGCGACTGTCGCAACCCCGTGCTGAGCACGCCACGATCGAGGCGGTAAGGCCCTTCTTTGAGGCGTGGCTGGAAAGGCCTCACGGCGTCGTCACCATCCGTTTGGCGCAGGTACTAACCGAACACGGCAAGTTCGGGCCGTACCTGTACAAGATTCGTGCGGAGACGACGCCCGGGTGTCGCCACTGTGCGGACCACCCGGAGGACACGGTAGAGCACACAGTCGAGGTGTGCCCCGCTTGGGAACAGCATCGCCGTGTCCTCGTGGGGGCGATCGGCGGCGATCTCTCGCGCCGGGCCTTGGTTCAAGCCATGCTCCGGAGCGAGGAAAAGTGGTCGCCTCCTTTTGCGAAGCAGTAATGCTAGCAAAGGAGGAGGCCGACCGCACTAGGCAAAGGCGTACACGCTGCGCCGCCACCACCGGGATTCCGATCCCGATTTCCGGCCACCGGAGGCGCGGGCTCGCGGATGGTGGGCAATGGGTAGCTCACTGTCCGTCCGTCCGGTAACAGACCGGTCCGAGCCCAAGTCGTCTACGGCGCGCACTGTTCCCGCGTGCCTCAAGGAGTTGTCAGCAAACTGTAGGGGTCCAGCAGGGCCGAAGCCTACTGGGGCCAAAGGTTATGTGAGAATGTCACCACGGGCCCCGGGAGAAAGGCAATGAATGGAAGGGTAGGTTTTTATTCATTTTAGTAAGAGTCTGACACTATTTCCCGCCCCACCCAAGGGCGGGATTTGTCATTGGATGATTTTACCTACCATAAAAAAAAACATTAACCCGCGTTTTTAAAGAAGTCTAAATCAAAATAATTAGTCCAGACACTACATCTCGACTAGCTTAACACATATTTTCTTACGTCTATAACGTTTGACAGTTAAAAATATACTAAGTCCTCTGATAGTACTTATATCAAGAAATTGATGTGTATGATATTTTGTCGTATTGGTTCAAATATTATTATGTTAAAATTGTAAGTGTGTTAGATATTGCTATTGGAAATTCAGAAAAGGTCCTCGTTTAGTACAAGCCCACACGGAAAAACGTGCTCGTATCGTAAATGAATAATCTAGTATTAGGTCCTCACTTCATACAAGTAATAAGAAAAAGTGTTTAATATGAAGTCCTCGTATAGGCGTCATCAGGTCATATGAATAAGGTCCTCGTTTGGCTCACACACAAGTCCTCGGATGGTACTACCCAGGCGGGTTAGCGAGTGTATTCAGGTCCTCGTATCGTTCACAGAAAGTCATACCAAAAAATGTTGAGATAGTGCTATACGAATAGTCTCATCACCCCAAATATCGTTTTCTCTTTCTTTCTGTTTTGTTATTAAGGTCGTAAGTCGTCATTAATCTAGATTTCTAGAAGGTCCTCGGATGGTGACTTATGACTATAGTCCTCGTATGGGTGTCTGTACAAGTAATGGTGTGTATGAGTGAGTGCAGGGAGGAATGTGAAGGAGTGTGTGAGTGTGGGGAGAATGATAGGGAGTGTGTAAGTGAGGAGTGTGATGGTGAGTTTTCGTGTATTGTGTTTAGTTATGTTTTTTCATAATATCTTACTTCTACCTCATGTTCTCGTCTAACATACCACAGTGCAGTCTAAAGGCGAAAGTCTATGACCAGTGCGTGTTATCAGTAATAACATGTGGCTCCGAAACGTTGCTTATAGTCACCAAAGGGCTATGCTCGGAGTTTCTTTGTATGATCGAATCAGGAATCGAGATATCCACAGGAGAACCGAGGTTACTGGCATAGCTCGAAGAATCGCCAAAATTAAGTGGCAGTGGACACATTGCTCCTAGAACAGATGGCCGTAGAAACCAAAAGATTCTGGATTGGCAACCGCATACCGGAAAACGCAGCGTTGGCAGGCCTCCTACAAAGTAGACCGCTAACTTGGTAAGGGTTGCGGAAATCCGATGGATGCGAGATGCACAGGACAGTTCATTGTGGCGAAACTTGAGGGAGGCCTATGTCCAACAGTGGACATATTTCGGCTCAAAAAATGATAAAGGAAAGTACTTGTTTCGGATGTAGCGGGAAGAAACGCCCTGGTGTTACCTTTGTACCGAACGCCTAGAGTATATGATGGAGCATACGGTGGAAGTCTGCTCCACTTGGGTGGAGCACCACCATGGCTTTGTGGACGCGATTGATAGCAGTGATTTCTCGTCTACAGCTTGAACTAGCAAGCTGTGGCACGGAGCTAGAGAGAATGGGAAGCAGTCGCCACCTTTTGCAAAGTAGTAATGCGAGCGAACAAAAGTTACTGAAACCTTAAGGGAAAGGATATCACTAGGTCCCAGCCACCGCCGCAGGAGATGCCTTGAACATCAGGAGTCACAGGGCGATTTCCAACCACCAGAGGCGCGAGCTTGTGGACGGTGAACAATCGGTACTTTGCCAACTGATCGTCCGTTAACTCGGGTAAGGAGCCAGACCGAGTCGACGACAAGCAACACAGCTTGTGCCACGTGCGCCTCAGATATCAGCAAACTGAAGAGGCCTGCGAGACTGATCAAAAGAGTTGCGTGTCCACAAATAGCTAAGAGCAACTGAAAGAATACAGGTGGAGTCTAGTCAGTAAAAATCTGACCGCGCCACCCAGAACGGGAAAATGAAACCTCTACACAATTAAAAATAATAAAAAAATGTGGATAATAAACTTTTGTAAACTTTTTAAAAAAAATATTTTGTAACTTTTCTAACTTTATGAAAAAAAAAAAAATTTGCAAAAAAAAATACAACCGACTTCAAAAGAACACCAAAAAGTGCAAAATAAATTTAATTTCGGAGGTTGGTGTTTCTATAACAGTTTGGTTTCTTCATTATTTAACACCGACTTCCGAAATTAAAGTTATTTTGCACTTTTTGGTGTTCTTTTGAAGTCGGTTGTATTTTTTTTGTAAAAAGTTTTTTATTTCACACTTTTTAGTTGTAGTACCCCTCATCGAAACTTAACTAGACAGGTACCTTCCGCCATTCGGTTCCATCGTCAAATCATCATGACAATTCTAATAATACCAAACACGCCTAGGATAGATAGATAGATAGATAGATAGATAGATGTATTCTTTATTGTACACCAAAAAGTAAAATTACATTAAGAACTTAAAATTAATAGGGTGTCACAATGGGCGGTCTTATCGCTAAAAGCGATCTCTTACAGACAACCTTTGGTTGGATTTGACAGAGAAGAAGAAAAAGATACGCAGGTAGTTTATGGTGGATACACTGATTTATTACAAAGTTCTGGCTCTTACCTACCTTCCGTCTTCATCATCAGATCAGTTCTATGTATCCTCTCCCCTTCTTCTCATTTAACATCTCTGGCAGGTCGGCTTAGTTCAGCAGCATATGCTGTTAGAAAAATCCGTCAATTTACAGATGTAGATACTGCGAGACTAGTCTATTTTAGTTACTTCCATAGCATAATGTCTTACGGTATATTACTATGGGGACGGGCTGCAGACATGGAGTCTATTTTTATTCTGCAGAAAAGAGCTATCAGAGCCATATATAATCTTCGCAGGCGCGATTCTCTTAGAGAACTATTTAAGGAAATAAACATCATGACGGTCCCTTGTCAATATATTTATGAAAACATTATGTATGTTCGGAAAAATATTCATCTTTTTACTAAGATAAGTGACAGGCACAATTTTAATACTAGGAATAGGAACCAATTAGATCAACCTCGATTCAGATTGGCTAAAGTACAAAGTTCTGTTATGGGGTACTGTGTAAAATTTTATAATAAAATACCACTTGAGATTCTCCATCTCAATGAGTCAAAATTTAAAACATGCATTAAACGCACGCTATGTAGACAAGCATATTATAGATTGGATGATTACATCCTTGATAAAAATACTAAATGCCGGTCCTGCTCCACAACCACAGCCACATTTGCCTACAAATTAGTTCTACATTTTATTTTATAATAATAAATAATAATAATAATTTATTTGAAAGACAACACTGGTCCAATGGTTAGTAAACAAAAACTTATCAACTAAAAGGGTTAGTAACAAATAAAAAACTTAACCTATTGCCGCACCAGCAACCGCAACCAGTGATTGATCACTGGCGCATCATGCTTGTCGGCTAAAGTCCGAAGAATGCCATTGGAGCTCGCCCTAGATCTGCTTAGCAACGAGGCAGCCTTCTTCCTCATAACGGCGTGGAAATCATCCACACGCGCTAAAGCAAACATGCCCGATGCACTGCAGTATCTAGGCAGCCCCAACAGCACCCTGAACCCATTATTATACTGGACTCGCAGGGCGTCTAGAGCCTTCCGCGTATAATTAACCCACAG
The DNA here is from genome assembly GCA_958295575.1 of Leucania comma. NCBI lineage: Eukaryota > Metazoa > Arthropoda > Insecta > Lepidoptera > Noctuidae > Leucania > Leucania comma. The sequence goes on from OY282464.1 coordinate 214,698, forward strand.
ACCGCCCGTGTAGAATGACTGGCAAAAAGCTTTGAATAAAGTAATTTTGACCTCATTACTACAACGAGCAAACCTGTGAGCCAACATGTTGCATCTCACCGCTAGCGCCCTGCGTTCCCGTTCAATATCTACCTGATCTCTGAGGTCCCCGGTGAGATAATGGCCCAAGTACTTATTACTTAAGTGCTTAGTATTTTATTACTTTTTAATAATGGAGGAGATGCTGGGACCCTTTTTGTATCGTGGTTTTCAAAATGTCATGTCTTTCTTTTTCAATATAATATATATATTATAATTGATTAGTTTATTTTAATGGAGCTTGTGATCAATTATTACTTTTTGTAATTGGGAACAATAACATTGTATAATGTAGAAGCACTTTTTTTTTCTAATTTGTGAATGTGAAGTACCATGGAGCATTTTTGTTTTATTAGGTAACAAATTGTTTGACGTTACGAGCATGGCAGTTGAGAGTTTGTCATGCTCACTCAAATGTTTCGCTGATGGTGGCACGTGTTATTGGGTCATTCGGTTCCCTTCAAAATGGTTGAGCTGAGTGGGGCTGAGGCACGCGTCATGCTCGTGAACGGGCGCCGTCAGTTGGGACTTGTCATCTCTTGGCTGCCAGTGGCTTAATTCAATTACTATTTTTTTATTAGTTTATTGTATTTTTTTTTCATTATTTGTGGTTTCATTGCTTTTTAATTATTATTTTTTTTCTTCATTGTGCTCACATAATAGAAGCAACAATAAATTTGTAACCAAGATTATGTAACTCATAATATGATATATAAGAGTGTCCATGGAGTTTCTTGCACGTTCTTCTCCATAGAGATCTACGCTTTGGAACGTGCAATTTAACTTCACCTTTTTTGGACTGACCGACATTTTGACAATTCAAAAGTGCCTGTAATTGGTCTATTTGAAATAAACTATTCTGATTCTGATTCTGATCCTTTAGTCAGCCTCCGACTACATGTAGGTAATAGTCTAAACAAAGCAATTTTCTTTGTTACGACAGTTCTGCCATGTTTTTTTTGAAGAATTCCGTTCTATATCTTCGTATTTCATCATCAGATCAAAACAATATTTCTATGGAACCAACTTGAGAGTATAATCTTTCAAACAAAACAAAAATTCACAAAATCGGTCTACAATTGACCGAGATATCGGTGAACATCCGTATTAAAACGACAGTTCTGCTATGATTTTTCCAATAGTTTCGTTGTATATCTTCGAAGTTCATCATCAGATCAAAAAGATTATTTTCAAAGATTATTTTATGGGACCAATTCGGTAGTATAATCTTTCAACCAAAACAAAAATTTTCGAAATCGGTACACAATTGACCGAGATATCGGTGAACATACATAAAAAAAAAAAAAATACATACAGCCGAACATAGAACCTCCTCCTTTTCGAAGTCGGTTAAAAATACTGAACGCCGTATTAGTTTTTCTTGTTGACTCTGTTATCATTTCTGATAAAACATAATAACTGGATAACATAGTCCTAGAATGACATAGACGCACACGACGGAATGTTGCCACTTTATATGTATCAGTGTTAGTGCATAAGTCCTCCATGTTTAAAAACTTTTTGGGTTTCTCTTAATTATTATTTTTAATGAAATGCATGCTTGCCACTCCAGCTACACCCGGAGAATATCAACGAGTGTTAAAGCCTGCTGTATATGACCCTACGCGTTCCTATACCTATCGCTATGAGTTATACCAGAATTGTCATCCATACCTATAATATCAAGCGTTTGGCGTTCCGGAACAACACCCAGCAACTGTATCTTCTTTATGTGTGTTAACGCGAGGATGTGAACATGCCGACGCAGCAGTACAGTGACCGCGGTGAACCCAAATTGACGTCAATATTAGTTATTTGTTACTAAATTATTGGACTACATCAGCTGTTTCACACAAGTGCGTTAATATAACTAATATACTCACACATGTTAATATATTAATATATATAGCGTGTAAATCTGTAATAAAGTCTCTTTCTACGCTTCAAGCAACGCTCTTTCTGTACGACGAGACCATCGACTCCTCTCACTGTTACTGCCCCTATAAATGGTTACCGATAGCTCAGGCCTTACCCAGCCTTAGTTATAGGTCGGTCCGTGAGGCTGCGGATCGGTAGTGGGAAAATCCCATCCGATACACCTTTCTTCCTTCCCATCTTCCGTCTGTTGCGTTAGGTCTCATGGTAACAGGCTTCCCGCACTATATATACGTATATATTGTTGCTATATGGTTAAGGCTACGTTGTTAGGTGCAGCTAGGGTTGTTGTTAGGCTACAGTCACCCCTTTTATTGTACATTTAGGTAACTGAATGTACAATGTGCAACCACTTCATAACAGAATCAAGCTTACTTTTTGTATTTTTTTATATCGATGTCTATGATGCCTGCTCTGATATTTAGTAGAAAAGAATCCGGAACTTTTCATAAATAACCTTGTATCAATTTGCATTTGAAGTGCCCATATATTTTATTAGTATTGTTTTTAGGGATCAATTTTATATTATAATTTTATTACTTTAAACCCTAGAGGACATTGCAATTGCTCTTAGGCTTATATTTTATTATTTTCTCAAAGTTCAAAATATACACTAGCACTAGTGCTGTAAGTACTCACATTTTTTACATCCTCACTCAATCAATAGGTTTTTATTTCTTTTGTTATCATATCCACGTTATCATTCATCTTTAGATTAGATTTTTATTGCTTTTGTTATCATATCCACGTTATCATTTATTCGATACCGTTGCCGACGTATGTTAGTCGACACCGTCACCGGCCCACGCTGAGGACTCGCTTCATGCTTATGGACACGGCATTATGCTGAGCATTCGGCCGTTTTGCAAGGACGCATATTTTTCATAGTAAATGTTTATGATGTCTAAGTTAGTCCTAAGATTGCGTCTTTTCCGCCAAAGAAAATATTTTTCTTTCTCTCTTTTTCTAGAATTGCTTCATAAGTTCCATTTTTACATAAAAATGCTCAATTATGTATAATAATGTTATTTTGCAAGAATTATTTTGTGTAATTTGACCTATAAGGTCAGAAAAACTTTAAAATGCCAAAAAAAAAGAAATGAAAAGAAATGCTGAAATATGTTAAACGGGCACTTAGGAGTTCTATGCATGCATTTGTACCTATTGATTAGGAATATCCAATATAAGGCTGATTCATTTTTTTTTGGTAAAAAAAAAAGAATGTACAGCGCCTTCTGACTCGCACGAGGTTGGTATTTGCTGGCGACTTCCAAACCCTGGTTTATCGGTTTTTGGAGACACAAACAAATGCAACCGCATTTACGATCAGAGTAAACAACAAAAGTAGGTACTGCATAAGTACTATTATAGGTACATGTATACGATATATGAACACAACATTATAAAAATACTTAGATACTTACTTATCTATTTTATCATATACCCATTAAACATACTTAACATCATTAACTTAAAAAAAAAAACATCATTTATGAGTATAATTTCTATTTACGCAGTCAAATCGGACAAGACTATTTTAGACTATTTTATTGTAATATCAACTCTAAGATTACATTAGGTAAGTAAACACACGGTGCGTAGGAGTTGGTTTTGACAGATGTAGATATTACAATGCATCAGTGCGTATGGGCGTAATAGTGACGTGAGAGATGATTGTGTTCACCTGGATCATGTCAAAGACGTGCTGCATGTCGTGGCGGGTGGCGAGGCGCACTGTGACCCGCTCGCTGCCGTCCGCCACCGTTAACTCGGTCGCCATGCTCGCTGCTCGCTGCTTGCTCAACAAGGCCGCGTGCCGCACTGCCCGTGACCGTCTCAAGGCGACATGAGAGTCGTGTGACAATGACAGGTCGGTGACAGATGTCACCGACCTGTCATTGTCACACGACTGCATGGGCTGCCAATCTTAATTTTCGCTCACCTCGTAATTTTTTTCATTTACTATAAATAATAAAGAGATTTTTAGTCAACTGATACTAAAAATAACTCTTTAAATAATAAAAGAAAGGAATTTTTGACCCACTCTATACTGAGGTGCCTATAAAAAACGTTCTAGGTTTCAAAATACTCGTAAATATACGCTCATCATAATATTATCCTTTGATATTGAAATTGATAAATGCTCACTTAACGTAGATGTCCAATAGTGAACAAACCTCACGAACAGAAATTGGTCTCCTGACGGAGCCTCCCTGCAAGACGATGCTGGGTTAGCCCAAGCCATCTGAAATTAGCCTTAAAAGTGTTTATATATTTTAAGGCATACAAAAAGGTTTAGTTTCATTTAACCAGCATAAGAAAATATGTACCTTAGAATTATGTGACATCCATTAGATTTGGAAGTTTTAGAAACTTGCAACACTGACCAGCTCACTAAACAACATTATGATTTTACTTATTTGGTCATAGATGGCGCCATTCGTAACTTTGTGTTACAAAAATCATCAATTTTAATTTCTTTGACTTATTCCTACCCACCTACTATTAAAATAAGGGAAAAAATAATGATGTTGTGTGTCTGACGCATTTAAGTTGCAACTTATCTATCCACGGAGGAGTGACATCTGCGTGCTATGGACTGTACTAACTTTGCCAGTGTGCTGCAAGTGTACAAGAGATGGCGTCACGTGTCTCTGATGCAAATAGATTATGCTTGCGTTTCTCCTAAAGAACTTTTATGTACTGTTTCGGGAACCGATCACTTTTCCAAAACTTTTTTGGTCAAGTTTCATTTCCGACGACTTTTTTAACCGACTTCGAAAAGGAGGAGGTTCTATTTTCGGCTGTATCTCAGGTAATTGTGGACCGATTTCAAAAAAATTTGATTTGATTGAAAGATTATAGGTACTTCCGAATTTTTCCCATAAAATATCGTTTTGGTCTGATGATGAACTTCGAAGATATAGAACGGAACTAAAATTGTTTTGTTTATATATACCTACATGTAGTCGATAACTGACTGAAGGAAAAAGGGGAGGAGATACATAGAACTGATCTGATGATAAAGCCGGAAGGTAGGTAAGAAAAGAAATTTTGTAATAAATCAGCGTATTCTAGCCGTGTTTGATATTAATAGAATTGGGAATGTTGTTACACTCTGCCGAAATGAAGACACCTTCCACTATGTAAGGTCTTCTGTCACGGCTCCGGCGCTGCGGGATTTGGGCGGTCCCCCAAAATTCTCTTTCACAAAATTCTTCTGTAAACTGTTGTTTCGGTGTGATGAAACTATGGCAAATAAATTATTTGCAAATAAAAAAAGTTCAAGAGAAGCTTCAGCCAATAGCAATTCGGTAAAATGATACCTATGACACATGATACTTCGATGATATAAAAATGGGTACACTACATAAATACGAAAAACTTTATTCCGTCAGACACAAATACAGGCAGGTGTGCTGGACAGGATTTCTTTAGAAATAAGCATCACCTCTGTACCTATTTATCTGTTTTCTTCTTTTTTTTCCTTCTGTATAATATAAGTGTATAATATATGTGTATAATATACTATATGTGTACATAAATTGTTAAATAAATAAATAAATACGAATATCAAAGTACCGATTTTCATCATTCCGAATGGCTTAAAATTCCGAATATAACAACTCCGACTTATAATTACTCCTATTTTTATTAAAGGGGATTGCATGAAACTGTCCCCACCCACCAACGGACTTGAAACAGTACCTCTACCATGAGTTTTAAGCAATACTATTCGTCGCTACTCGATATCGACATCGGCATTGCGTAAAACTGTCCTCAAAAATTACACTTCTCACTTACAGTTTCAAGTCTCTTGGTAGGTACCAACAGATTTAAAACAGGTGTCATTAGAAGCATCCAATTAAATATAATAATAATAATAATCATTTATTTCGGACCATGACTGTCGATAGACCAAACCAACACAAAACGATAACAATACACATACATAAAACAAATTACACATACCAAAACAAAAACAAATTACAATACAGAAAACAAATCACAATACAAACATATTACACATACACAAACAAATTACAACATACAAAATTTCAACGAAAAAAACTATTTTACATATTTAAATGACGCACAATGAGTCGTCATCCAATGCCACATCATCGGGCTGTCCATCCTGTCGGCCACAACAGCTATTAGGGTGTTGGAGTTATCGCGCACCCGCCGCATCAGAGATGCTATACGTGTCCGCATGACCGAGTGAAAATCAGGCACGCCCGCTTCTGCGGCAGGCGGTCGCCTCCTTCTGCGAAGCAGTAATGTTAGCAAAGGAGGAGGCCGACCGCATCAGGCAGAGGCAACGGGGCGCTCGCCCCAGGCGCCGCCGGGATTCCGATCCCGATTTCCGGCCACCGTAGGCGCGGGCTTGCGGACGGCGTGCAATGGGTAGCACGCTGTCCGATCGTCCGGTAACCGGCCGGACCGAGCCCAAGTCGTCGACGGCGCGTTCTGTTCCCGCGCGCCTCAAGGAGCTGTCAGCAAACCGAAGAGGCCCAGCCTGCTAACTGCAGGCAGGCAGGGTTGAAGCCTGCTGAGGTCAAGGGCCGTTTTCTGAGAGGAAGGCTCAGCCCCGGCACTTTAGGCAACGGAGTCTGACACTACTTCCCGCTCCACCCAAGGGCGGGATTTGTCATTGGATGATTTTACCTACCATAAAAAAAAAAAAAAAAAAACGCCCGCTTCTGCGAACATCCCCGATGCACTGCAAAAGCGCAGCAGCCCCAACATTACCCTAAAAGCGTTATTATATTGGACTCGCAGAGAATTTTATGAGCTTTTTGTATAGCCGACCCATAGGGCGCACGTGTACAAAGATTGGCAGTACGCCCTGAAGAGTGTGATTTTCACCTCCCTTGTACAACGTGCAAACCTACGGGACAGCATGTTACATCGAACTGCCAATGCTCTGCGTTCCCTCTCTATATCCACATCGTCGGACAGACAATCGGTGACCCAGTGCCCCAGGTACTTAAACTGCGTTACTCTGGAAAGTGACAGGTGGGACTGTATCGTAACATTTGTTACCCGCCTTAAACACCAAAAGTTCGCTTTTGGCAGCATTATACCTGAGACCATGGGCCACCGCATAGTCTTTACAGATGCGGAGAAGCTTCCTAAGTGCACTAATCGATGGGCTCAACAAAACCATATCATCCGCATAATTGATGTTATTAATAAATTGCCCATCAATGGAGCACCCGACATTGGCATTGTTGAGCCCACAGATCAGCTGGTTTACATACAGGTTGAAAAGCTTGGGCGAGCTGAGTCCCCCCTGCCTCACCCCGCATTCCAACCTGTATGCATCCGACAGGATCCCGCCCACTTTACATAATTGTATTGGTTATTATACCAATACTTGAGCATAGCAATGATATCACTTGAAAGGTTGGAGATATGTGATAATTTCCTCCATAGGCAGTCGTAAGAAACAAGGTCGAAAGCCTTGGAGAGGTCCAGAAAACACGCATACACAGGCGTTTTCCTACTCGTATAGTACTGAACAGTTTGCTTGAGACAGAGGATAGCAGTTTCAGTGGATAAATGCGTCTTAAACCCAAATTGGGCGTCATGAAGTGATAGATGCTTCTCTAACTGCCGATCAATCAAACCATCCAGCACTTTTGCAATAATCCCACGGCGTCGTCACCTTCCGTTTGGCGCAGGTACTGACCGAACACGGCAAGTTCGGTCCGTACCTGTACAAGATTCGTGCGGAGACGACGCCCGGGTGTCGCCACTGTGCGGACCGCCCGGTGGACACGGTGGAGCACACAGTCGAGGTGTGCCCCGCTTGTGAAGAGCATCGCCGTGTCCTCGTGGGGGCGATCGGCGGCGATCTCTCGCGCCGGGGCTTGGTTCAAGCCATGCTCCGGAGCGAGGAGGAGTGGCAGGCGGTCGCCTCCTTTTGCGAAGCAGTAATGCTAGCAAAGGAGGAGGCCGACCGCATTAGGCAAAGGCGCACACGCCGCCGCCGCCGCCGGGTTTCTGATCCCGATTTCCGGCCACCGTAGGCGCGGGCTGGCGGACGTTGGGCAATGGGTAGCTCGCTGTCCGTTCGTCCGGTAACAGACCGGTCCGAGCTCAGGTCGTCTACGGCGCGCACCGTTCCCGCGCGCCTCAAGGAGTTGTCAGCAAACTGTAGGGGTCCAGCAGGGCCGAAGCCTACTGGGGCCAAAGGTTATGCGAGAGTGTCACCACGGGCCCCGGGACAAAGGCAAGGAACGGAAAGGTAGGTTTTTAGTCAGTAAAAGTCTGACACTATTTCCCGCCCCACCCAAGGGCGGGATTTGTCATTGGATGATATTACCCACCAAAAAAAAAAAAACCTTTGCAATAATAGTCGCCAAGGAAATAGGCCTGTAGTTGCTCTTGTCACTCGAATCTCCAGTTTTGTCCTTGATGATAAGAACAACAATAGTTTTAAGTAAGTCGGCTGGCAGATACGAGTGACTCCCACAAAAACTGAAGAACACTGCTAGCACCCGTGGCACGTGCTTGCCTGCGCATCTAAGATGCTCTACGCTCAGGCTATCATGACCAGACGATTTGCCCCCCTTCAAGCCTCGTATCACCTCAGCCACCTCTCTGGCAACAAACCTAATAGGCATGTCCCCGGACCCCCCCACAGCTCCTGACACATCAGGCGACGGACCTAGAGGAGACTCAACCTTAAAAGCTCTGCTGAATAAGTTAGCAATCTCCTTGGGGTCACTCACTCCCTCAACACTCACGGGTAGGCTCGACCTGTGATTCAAACTGTTCGTGGATTTCCAGAAACAACTAAATTTTTTAGCGTCGTGTTGACTCGCAATAATATTTATTCTTATCTGATCCTTATTATTTTGGCACCATTTTAACTTACCCTTAAAAAAATTTCTGCTTTCTACCATGTTATTATACAAAGAACCACTTTTTGGCCTACCAAATAGCGTCCAGTTTTGAAAATCAAGCCGAGCCCGTCCGATTAAATAGTTTTTTTTTTTTACTAAGGCGATATACCTGAAAAGTATGGGGTTTAGATTTTATACCACATTATATTTTAACCTAACCTACCCCAAGTGTTTAAATACCAATGCTCTTCGTCAATTATTTATGTAGGATCGTACAGGGCATGTCAAGCCGAATTCAAAAATGTATGACAGTGCTATGTTATGAGTATATTTAAAGTATTTAAATACTTGGGTTAGGTTAGGTTAGGTTACAATGTAATGTCTTATAAAATCTAAACCCCATATTTTTCAGATATATCGCCATTATTAAAACACTTTATTTAACTAGACGCTTCGAATGACATCTGTTTCAAATCTGTTGGTACCCACCAAGAGACTTGAAACGGGTGTTATTTTTGGGGACAGTTTTACGCAATGCCCTTTGTCAAATATTTGTATAGGATCGTATAGGGCTCGCCGAGTCAAATTAAAAAATGTATGATAGTACTATGTTATGAGTATATTTAAGATATTTAAACACTTGGGTTAGGTTAGGTTAAAATATAATGTCTTATAAAATCTAAACCCCATACTTTTCAGGTATGTCGTCTTAGTAAAAAACTCTATTCAACTAGACGCTTCGAATGACACCTGTTTCAAATCTGTTGGTGGGTGGGGACAGAGGCCATACAAAATCCGGCATCCCTCTTTCCCCGTTTCTATTCCTAACGTTTATAATTACGAGTACTATTCTCAAAATACCGAGTTTCAATAGATCAAATAACAATAAGTCCGACTTAATGATAATTTGAAACATCAAAAATACGAAATCCTATTATTAAAATACCAATTAATTTTATTTATTATTTATTTATTTATTTAAGCCTTTATAATTCTCAATATTTCATTAAATTCTCTTAATAACATAGCATGCATTACAAAAATAGTAAATTAATTAATTAGTTACAATAAATAAATTATACATTAAATTCATTTTCATAATTTATTTATTTTTTCGTTATAAACTAGTGCTTGACTGCAATGAATGAATTAATAATAATATATATTCATGTTATATATTGGGTAACCGTTTTAGGGTGAAGGCCTCCTCCATCTTTCTCCATTTCTTTCTATTTTGTGCCAGTCTAGTCCAAGTCGCGCTGACTGCCGCCACGATGTCGTCACACCACTGGCGCCTTGGTCTGCCTTGGGGGCGTGATACATCACGAGGATACTAGTGTAGAACTCTCTCACTCCAGCGACCGTCTGTGGCTCTGGCTACATGCCCTGCCCATCGCAATTTCAACTTACACGCTAAATTAATAATAGACGCTGTAGAACTACAGCGTCTATTAATTTTGTGTGCAGTCTTGTCTTTGCTTCTTATTCAGTCTTTTATTATATATGATAATTCCTAGCATGCTCCTCTCTATTGCACGTTAGATAGCTTTAAGTTCACTTGTAACCGCTTTTGTTAGTGTCCAACTTTGACAACCGTATAGTTTTTTTTTAAGTAGGTAAAATCATCTAATGACATCCCACGCCCTTGGGCGGAGCGGGAAGTAGTGTCAGACTCTTACTGACTAAAAAACCTACTCCGTTCTTCCTTTGCCTTGGTTCCAGGGCCCTGGTATGCATTTTCATACCTCCCTAAAGCCCCAGATTAGGCTTCCACCCTACTGGGCCTCTACAGTTTGCTGATGACTCCTTGAGGCGCGCGGGAACAGTGCGGGCCGTAAACGACTTGGGCTCGGTCCGGTCTGTTACCGGACGGACGGACAGCAAGCTACCCATTGCCCGCCGTCCGCAAGACTGCTCCTACGGTGGCCGGAAATTGGGATCGGAATTACGGCGGCGGCTGCGGCGTGAGCGCTGTTGCCTGATGCAGTCGGGCTCCTCCTTTGCTAGCATTACTGCTTCGCAAAAGGAGGCGACCGCCTGCCACTCCTTCTTGCTCCGGACCATGGCCTGAACTAATACCTGGCGCGAGAGATCATCGCTACCGATCGCCCCCACGAGGACACGGCGATGCTCTTCCCAAGCGGGGCACACCTCTACCGTGTGCTCCACCGTGTCCTCCGGGTGGTCCACACAGTGGCGACACCCGGGCGTCGTCTCCGCACGGATCTTGTACAGGTACGTCCCCAACTTGCCATGTTCGGTTAGTACCTGCGCCATGTGGAAGGTCACGACGCCGTGAGGCCTTTCCAGCCACGCCTAAAAGATGGGCCTTACCGCCTCAATCATGGCGTGCCTAGCACAGGGTTGTGACAGTCGTTCTTGCCATTTCACCATGAGATCCCGCCGGAACTCTGTCCGCCATGCCGCGACTTGTCGTGGCAGCGGAGATATGCCTCAGTGTTGCATCTCCACGCGCAGGTCGTGCATGCGTGCAAGGACTGTTGCCTCCAGATCCCATGGTAGCAGGCCAGCAAGGAGGCTCGCCGCTTCGCGGAACACCGTGCGGTATTCCCGAATCATCCGTATGGCCATGACCTTCTGGCAGGCGTTCAGCAGGGCCGCCGGTCGCCTTCGCAGCGACGGCACCCACACTGGCGCCCCGTATAGGGCCATGGACCGAACGATGCCAGCGTAGAGCCTCCGGCAGGAGGCACCTGGACCCCCTAGGTTCGGCAGGAGCCGCTTGAAGGCAGCCCCAATCTGATTGAGTTGGGGAGCCAGATGTCGGAAGTGCTCCTCAAAGTTCCACCGGCTGTCGAAAACGAGTCCCAGGTACTTCATCGTCGAACCGACACCGATGTGAACGGTGCGGTGGCGCGTTCCAAGGGCCGTGAAAGCACATGACCTCGGACTTATGCAATGCCACCTCGAGTCCCAACTGCTCGATCCTTTCCACGACTGTCGCAACCCCGCGCGTCGCTAGTTCGACCGCTACCTGGTACGACCGTCCCCGCGCCAGGACCAGCGTGTCGTCTGCGTAACAGACGCCGCTGACCCCGTCGGGGAGGTCGGCGCGCAGCACGTAGTCGTACCCGATGTTCCACAAGGGCGGTCCTAGTACCGATCCCTGTGGGACATCGCACGACATCTCTCGTCGATTCCATTCTCCCTAATGACCGGGGTAGATAATGTATCTGTTCGACAGGTAGGCCTCGATCACACGACAGAAATAGTCGGGCACCCGGTGGTACCGGAGTGCGCTTCTAATGCTACTCCAGGGCAGGGAATTAAAGGCGTTGGCGATATCCAAAGACACCACCAAGACACACCTGCCCCGGGACACTGCATCCCCTGTCGTGAGGGCTCGCACGCGCATGATGGCGTCCACCGTCGAGCGCATCCTGCAGAAGTCGAACTGGCCATCCGACAGGTTCGGCCCCACCCGTGCTAGGTGCGCGACGAGGCGGTTTGCAATTACTCTTTCAAAGAGCTTGCCCACCTCGTCGAGCAGCACAATGGGCCGATACGCGGACGGAGAGTCCGCAGGGCGCCCCGGCTTCACGATGAGGACCAGTTTCCCCGTCTTCCAGCGAAGCGGGAACTGGCCTCTCTCCATACATGCGCTGAACAGCTCTCTGAGTCGAGGCCCGAGAGCCTCCATTGCCAGGACCCAGGCTTTTCCAGGCAACGACGGCTTGCATGGAAAAGCCGGTCCTGGGGCGGTATTTTTGGCTCTCAGCCTTTGTACCGCCACTATCATCTCTGCCTCGGTCACCTCTGGAGCAATATCACCGTCATCGCCTTGTATGGGCGTCCCCACGGGACCACGTTGAGAGTCCCCAGCCACACGTTGCGGGCGTCGAGTTTGGCCTACTTTATCTCCGCTCGGAGGGTGCGCTTTGCCGCTTCGTATCTCTCATACAGCTCCGCCTCTATGGCCTCTGCATCCAGTGGACGGATGCGGCGCCTGCGGTGTCTGGCGTACCGGCGTCGCGTGGCAGTGCATGTGTCACGCAGTGCTTCAATCTCCGGCGACCACCAGTGCACCTGACGCTGGGCACGTCCTGGCCGGACACGGGGCATTGCCACATCGCAAATTTGCGCCATGGCCTCCCCAAACCAGTCCACCTCGGCGTCAATGTCGTCAGGCCTGTCCGGTGCTTGCACCCAGGCCCGTACCGCTGCGGCTTGCCGGAAGAGATCCCGGTCCAGCTGCCTCAACGCCCAACGCGGACCACACTGGGTTGGACCGGCGCGGTCGAGGTCTGGGCGGAAACGTCAAACCGGATCTACCGGTAGTCCGCGTACGTTTCCACTCCCTCCATGATGCACCAGTCGACGAAACGTGACAGAGCAGGGCTAGCGAACGTTATGTCCACAACAGACTCACCCTGCATCCGCACACACGTGGGAACAGAACCCCGGTTTACGATGACCAGGCCCCACTCCAGGGCCCAGGCCTCCACCCTCCGACCCCGCTCGTTTGTGAATCGGGAACCCAAAGCCAGTTACAACCAGCCCCCCATATCGATTGAGATCCAAAACTACTGCGCATTCAATGTCGACTGACATGATGGACCAACTTGTGTGACGAGGATTACATATAACCGATTTTTGGGACTCTATCGAAGTGTGGGGATGCGCGTAACCATAGCAAATGGTTCAACTTATTTGCCGCGTACTATATTTGGTAGCATGTTCTATATTAAATTGAAATGGTGACATAAAAAAACTTTTTACAAAAAAAACACAACCGACTTCAAAAAAACACCAAAAAGTGCAAATTAACTTTAATTTCGGAAGTCGGTGTTTCTATAATAGTTTGGTCTCTTTGTTACTTAACACCGACTTGGTGGCTGTATTTTTTTTTTTTTGTAAAAAGTTTTTTATTTCACACTTTTTAGTTGTAGTACCCCTCAGCCAAACTTAAATAGATAGGTACGTTTCGCCATTCGGTTCCATCATCAAATCTTCATGACAATTGTAATAATATGTATTACTATATACAATTGTAATAATATTGATGTAAACACAGTGCTCCCGCTATAAAAATTCTTTAAAATAGTTTAATCATCCTATTCTACTCAAATGTATGAAAAAAGTGAATAAAACGGTGCAATACTAGTGTGGAAGTGTTATCCTAGAAAACTATTCACTATAAACGAAATAAAAACAGTTTAAAACCTACGTAAAATATTAAGACAAAAACAGTTTCGTGAGTGAGAAAAAACATTTGTTGACAACAAACACGGCTACTAACCTAATCAAGAATGATATAACTTACGAATATATAAAAAAAAAAGTGACGTAAAATCTAAACTTCTATAAAGTGACTCAGTGGAAAAAATTTAAAATTGTTTCGAACTAACTGGTTTTTTGTAACGAACTTTTTGTTTGCAAGAACCTAACGATCAACAATTTCGGCCAGAAACGTATCTGTCATTGTGGCTAATTACTTAAGCACCCGACTTACCTAGCACGCATCGAGTGACTTGAGTTCGAATCCCGCAATCGACTCGTCTTTTTGGAATGTTTGTTGATTTAAATTGAACAATTTTATATAACTATCAGCAACAGTACCAGAAAGCATTCAAACTAACATAATAATATTCCACAATGAACTTCCTTGAAAACATTACGTTTCGTCGTGCGCGAACCGTTTCTGACTCCAATATAAACGAAACCATAGATGAATCAATTAATAGTCTACCCGATATTTCTATAAATAGCAATGAGGAAGAGGTATTAAAGTTAAAAGATCAAATTAATAGACTCGAACTTGAATTAAATAGCGCACATCAAGAAATTGAGTCTCTTTCTTTAGAGAATAATAACCTAAAAAAAATCAATGACGACTTGTTAAAGAAAAATGATTTGTACAAAAAAATCACTTGTAGCCCTGTACTCACTAAAAAAACCAAACCTCATTCGCCATCAATAAAGGGACAAGTGAAAAACAAAAATAAACCAGCGCAAACATCATTAAAACGACCTATGATTGACAATATTGATGATAGCAATATAAACTTATTTAAGCATAAAACCGAAAAAACTAATCTTAATGATAGCTGTATTACGAAAAGAAAATGCCCAAAGAAGAGAAAACTACATATACTCAGTAACTGTAACTACATTGATGCTTTAGAAAACATAGGAAATACCTTCAGCGAGCTATTTGAATATTGCCATTACTTGTCAACAGGTAGTGGGATAAGAGAAATTTTGACAAATATCAATAATAAAGTACAAAAACTTTCTATGGACGACTACTGCTTAATTATGATAGGAAACAAAGACTTTGAAATCGCAGAAGACTACGTTGATTTGATCAGACTAATAAAAGAATCGTTAAAAGATATCACCCACACAAATATAATAATATGCTGTCCCACCTATGTAAGAGGAGCGCTAATTCATAATTTTAGAGTAGAATTGTTTAACAACTTGCTCTATATGGACATTCAGAACAATAACTACGCATACTTCTTTGATACAAATCGTAACCTCTCTTTGGATATGTTCTCTGATCGCACAGGAAAACTAAACAGACAGGGGACAAAATGCATATTCGACAGTATTTTTGATCGTCTGATTATTGACATCAAAAACTATCCCATTAAAGACACTGCTGCCGTTAATCCGTCAAGCGACAATGAGTTTTTTCGTCTACAATAAAATAAAAATATTACACCAGAATATTGCTGGACTGCTAAATAAGTCTGACTTACTTACTGTTCACCTTCAGGAACTGGCACAGGAGAAAAAAGACATAGATGTTATTTGTATCACAGAACACTTTGTTATAGCTGGACAAGAGAAACTATTGAATATAACAAATTATAAGCTAGCAGCTATATATGCAAGACGATCTCAGAAGCGTGGAGGAGCGTGTATTCTTACCAAAAACTATCTTGAATACAAAGAGCTTTTAGGTGTATCGCAGCAGTCCATAGCTAATGTCATCGAGTGTTGCGGAATAGAATTGTCGAATCAAAATCTAATTATTATATGTGTTTATAGGCCACCAAAGTCTAGTAATTTAAATGTATTTTATGAAAAATTAGAAATTATTCTAAACTCGGTGTGTACCAAATCAAACAAGAAAATAGTTTTGTGTGGGGATTTCAATATAGACATATTAAAAAGAAATAACATAACTTTGGACTTTGAGAACTTTCTTTTGGGCTACAATCTAGGGTTAGAATTCCAACAACCTACCAGGCTGGCCAGCAGTACCTGTTTAGACAATTTTGCCCGCAGTCCTGAATTAAGATGTAGTTCAGAAATAGTGGACTTTGCCTTGTCAGACCATACTGCTCAGTTATTAGAAGTGAAGGTTAATAAATCATGTAGGATAAATTCTTGGCGTCTTAAAAAACGTGACCTATCCAAAGAAAATTTAGCGAAATTTAGAAATTATTTAAAATGTCTTTCATTTTCTGAAATTTACAAAACTGAAGATCCTAATGTGGCATATGATTACTTTTTAGAATATTTTCGTTTGTTATATGACCTTTGCTTTCCTTACAAATTAATAACCGTTAAATCAAATAGAACTGTTAAATGGGTTTCACATGGCATTCGAGTTTGCAGTAGAAAGCAAAGGTATTTATTATGGAAATATAGGCGCGAGCCTTCAACAATTAATAAAATTGAGTTCAGAAATTATTCGCACAAGTTTAGGAAAATAGTTAAATTGACTCAAAAAGCGCAAAATAATTACTTTGTTAACACCTCAAACAATAAATCCAAAGCATCTTGGCAGATTATAAATAATAAAATACGCATTACCGAGCCTATTTCCCAGATTAAAGTGCAGGGTTGTACTATTACCGATCCGACACAAATTGCCAATGCTTTTAATAATTTCTTTATCGACCAAACACAAAATAAGTTGACGTCAAATTCAACACCCAACACTACCAACTTGATAAATAATAATCCTCATTCAATGTTTATGCAACCAACTTTGCCTCAAGATGTGATTATGGCGATAAAATCACTGAAAAACAAAAGTAGCACAGGATATGACGGTATATCAACAGCGGTTGTGAAATATGTATCGAGTGACATAGCCTCGCACCTTAGTCACATAGTCAATTTGTGTATCTGCTCTGGAGTATTTCCGGACAGTCTAAAAACAGTCATAGTCAAGCCTCTTCTGAAAAAAAACGAAAAAGAAGATCTAACTAACTATAGGCCCATTGCTTTGATTCCTATTTTTTCTAAAGTTATGGAAAAAATTATTTATGGCTCTATAGATAAATTCTTAACAAAACATAATATCCTAAGTAGGGAACAAAAAGGATTCAGAAAGAATAGAGGTATAAATTCAGCCGTTTATGATTTAATAAATGTTATAATTAGGAATATGGACAAAAAAATACCAATTTGCTCAATTTTTACAGATATGACTAGGGCTTTTGATTGTGTTGATCATGAAACGCTTATCAGCAAGTTAAATACTATAGGCATCAGAGGAAATGTACTTAATCTTCTAAAATCTTATCTCTCTAACCGTAAACAATACACAGAAATAACTAAAATATGTTTAAAAGTCAGCCACCGACTACATGTATAAACAAAGCAATTTTACGTGTTACGACAGTTCTGCTATGGTTTTTTGAAGAGTTTCGTTCTATATCTTCGTAGATCATCATCAGATCAAAACAATATTTATATGGCACCAACTCAGGAGTATAATTTTTCAATCAAAACAAAAATTTTTGAAATCGGTCCACAATTGACCGAGATATCGGTGAAAATACATTTTTTTTAAATACTCCTCCTTTTCGAAGTCGGTTAAAAAGTCAATATGTTGTGCTACGATATTTAGTGACAGAAACGAATCGCTCCAAAACTAACTTTACAAAGTTAAGCCCGCGTAAGCGTGGAGGGGTAGGGTGGCCCGCGAGCTGAGGAGCAGGTGGTCTGAAGGCTCGCCGCGGCGGCTGACGATGGCCGGCCAAGCTGGCCAACAAGCCGAAGCTAATCTGCAACGATAAGCTCACGTGGGTCTGCCCAAAAGCCTGCAGCGCCGCGGCGGTGCCAGAGCCGTGCCAGAAATAATGCTTCCAGCATGTTACATGCCTGTGTTATATAGGGTGATTGGTAATTAGTGAACGATACACACGATTGTAGTCATGATTACAAACCTGTTTTACTATGGGACCAAACCTGAAATCGCGAAAAAAACTTTTTACAAAAAAAAAAACAACTAACGCGAGGCGAACGCCTAGGCCATCCCTTCTCGCTCCGGACCATGGCAAGTACCAGGGCCTGGCGCGAGAGATCGCCGCTACCGATCGCCCTCACGAGAACACGGCGATGCTTTGCCCAATCGGGCCACACTTCGACTGTTTGCTCCACCGTGTCCTCCGGGCAGTCTACGCAGTGGTGGCACCCGGGCGTCGGTTCCGCACGAATTCGGAACAGGAACCTCCCGAACTTACCGAGTCCGGTGAGAACCTGGGTCATGCGGAAGGTTAGGACGCCGTGAAGTCTTTCCAGCCACGCCTCAAAGAGGGGCCTTACCGCCATAATTAAGGCGTGCCCAAATACAACTGACTTCAATGACAAAAACACAAAAAAGAGCAAAATAACTTTAATTTCGGAAGTCGGTGTTTAACAACGAAGGGACTAAACTATTATAGAAACAGTCGGTTGCATTTTTTTTTGTAAAAATTCAAGAGAGGCTTCGGCCAATAGCAATTCGGTAAAATGATACCTATGTCAAATGATACTTCGATGATATAAAAATATGTCAAATAAGGCGTATAGCAAAAAATACGTCGGCCAATAGTTTTCGGTCACATGAAATTCGAACAAAAAAAAATCGGAAAAGTGATCGGTTCCCATAAACAAAGCACTACTTGTTACGACAGTTCTGCTATGATTTTTGAAGAGTTCCGTTCTATATCTTCGAAGTTTATCATCAGATTAAAACAAAATTTCTATGAAACCAATTCGGGGATCTTTCAATCAAAACAAAAAAAATTAAAATTGCTCTACATTAGATCGAGATATCGGCGAACAAACATAATATACAAACGACAGTTCTACTATGATTTTTTGAAGATTTTCGTCCTATATCTTCGGAGTTCATCATCAGATCAATAAGATATTTTTATGGGACCAATTCGGAAATAAAATCTTTCAATCAAAACCAAAATTTTCGAAATCGGTCCACAATTGACCGAGATATCGGTGAACATACATAAAAAAAAAAATACATACAGCCGAACATAGAACCTCCTCCTTTTCGAAGTCGGTTAAAAATTAGCCAAGTTCAGTAGATTTTGACCAGTTAGGCAAACACAAATGTCCAGCAGATTTTTTCCTTTTTTGAAGGCTTGCCAGCCTTTTGGGTACTTGGCACGCTGTATGGCAATGTTATACTGCCCAAGGTAAAAGCCAGCCCTTGGTTCACGCGAAGTGTCAACAAGCCGTTTGAAAAGCTCATTAAACAATTTGTGGGCACGATCCGAGAGTTTCAACCCAAAACGGCTCGAAAATATAACTACCAACAAGGTTATTATATTTCCGCCGCTTGAGGTTCTTCTAGAGCCGTAGTCTGCTATTTTCATAAATTTGTCATTCCATCACGATCCCATTGTCATTTTGCTAAAAGTTCGTAATCTGTTAATTCATAATGACCGATCGTAAGTCGGTCAGTGGACTTCGATCTGTCTTTTAACGAATTAAAAGCAATGACTGCACAATGACGATCTAATAGTGTAGGTCACTGATCAAAGCAAGTGTTAAAATTTTAGCAGATTACCGCATACGTCAGATATTAATTGGTCATTATGTACGAGATTACCATTCTTTTCCATTTCTTTCGATAGAGTAGCAGAGGTGGATCATTGGAGGACCATTATGTTAGTAGATTACCATCATCATCATCACCAGCCTTTTTAACGTTCCCACTGCTGGGACACAGGCCTCCTCTCTAGGTGTCGCGAATGCGAAGTCGTATATTTTTTGTTAATTTTTTTTAGCCCTTTAAGCCATGTATGAGTAATTTTTAGCCTCTCTGCAAGTATCAGTATTTTAAAAAAAAGTAATGTAAGTTGAGTTCAAAGTACTTTTACAAACAATATTAAAAACTATTACAAAAAGTACATACTATTGGTCAACTTCCGCCATAATAGATCATAGAAAAAAAATACGTTCCATAACGTACTTACTACTTGCAGGCCTGTGACTTGAACTAAAAATAATACTCTTATGACATTTTATTCATACGAAACTGTAATCACCGGTACCTATTTGTAGCATTTAATAAAATACAATGGCTGATTCTTATGATATTATTATTATTATGAGCCCGTTGTGTCCGCAGGGCAAAGGCCTCCCTTCCGTTGTTCCACTCTTTTCTGTCCTTAGCCACTTCTGGCCAATCTTATGATAGCTTTTTTTTATTATTTTACACAAAGAAAATACTTATAACGGAACGCGTTTAGAAGTGTGTTTTCGTTTACGCTAGATGTCAATGTCATTCTCATTCATTCGTTCTTCGATGCATACCAAATGTGTTTGTGTTTTTGCAATTATTTTCTAATATTTTTGACATGTATTGTTTTGTTTTACTTCTCGCATTAATGAAGCACCACAATACTTATTATATATATGCTTAATCTCCGTTTGGGGTCATGAAATAAAAATGTTATTTTGTAGTCACTTAAGCCCCAAGCGAACGCCGGCGTTCGCACACCTATTATTTTTCTATTGTCTCTAATAATTATGATATTCAAATGATTATTAAAGCTAATTAGTTAAACGGTCTCACTTTCGGTCTCGGTCTTTAACATAAACATAGTAGCGGTATCTAGGTAGGTATTTAAATTTAGAAAAAGGTTGAAAACGACGATGGTTTCGTTACGGTGCAAAGGAGGAAGCGTCGAACTCAAACCACGAAGAATCGCTGTGGCATAGCACCTGCGACTCCTAGCGTGAGTCTGCGAGCCGCTCCGCCGAACACTCCAATATACATCTCCCGCCTGCATCACACCACAAGGGAGGAAGACATAGTGGAGTACGTACGCCAAAAGACGAAATATGCACTGAGGGTGCAGCTGCTGGAGTCGCATCGTAACGTCAATTTCAAGGCATTCGTGGTGCGAGTCCCGAACACTTTTCTGCCCCTCGTGTTGAAGGAAGATTTTTGGCCGCAGGGCGTGGTGTTCCGTCGCTTCCGCGGACAGGTGCCACAGAACAGCACGAAGTGAATTTAGTGCAAATACTTCACATTTGTTACTAACATAGTTTTAAGTCTTATTTACTAATGATAAATTGTATTTACATTATATATGTTAGTCTGTAAGGTATGTATCTATGGGCCAAGATGCCTGACAATAAATGATTTATTATTATTATTATTATTTAATATATTATATTAAGTATATCATTATCATTACTAAATAAAAAAAAAAATCTGTATTTGAAAGATATCACTGCTTGCTCTGTTGATCGCCTATGTGAGGTAGCATGTGCAGAGGTTGAAGGCCGAACTTTCTTATGTGTATACAGACCACCTGCATCAAACTTAACATCTTTTTTTATAGTAATAGAAGAAATACTAAATAAACTTATTAGAGATAACAAATTAGTTTTTGTTTGTGGAGACTTAAATATTGATTTACTTGTAAATTCACCAGAAAAATGTAAACTTCTCTCATTGTTCAGTTCTTTTAATCTAAAATGTATTTTAATGAAGCAACAAGAATAACACCTACTTCAGCTTCATGCATAGATAATATATTTACTAATTGTAATATAAAAGACTCTTCCCTAATTAGTGGTGTCAGGTCTGACCATACTGGTCAACTCGTATCCTTCGAGTTAGTCAAAAATTTACCAATAGATTCAACTGCAGAGTTTAGACCGATTACTAAAACTAAATTAAATTATTTAAATAATAATGTTCTTAGTAGTCTTTCAACAGCCAATTTTGATTCACAAGACCCCAATGTAAACTATGGTACATTATTTTCTACAGTATGTCAAGAATTTAATAGGGCGTGTCCAGTTAAAAAAGTTCAAATCAATAA
This sequence comes from Leucania comma, assembly GCA_958295575.1. Lineage (NCBI taxonomy): Eukaryota > Metazoa > Arthropoda > Insecta > Lepidoptera > Noctuidae > Leucania > Leucania comma. The sequence goes on from OY282464.1 coordinate 236,617, forward strand.
TAAATCAAATTTTAATGAATGGGCTACTGCTGGAATAAGAATAAGCAGAGAAACTTTATATCAGCTATACCATGATAAATCTTTGTTGTCTGATCTTAACTTGCATAACCATGTTAGAATATAATTCAAAAGAGTCTGCGCCCAAGCTAAATCTAAATCGATAAGTAAGAAAATTGGAAATTCCAATAATAAAATAAAAGCTGTCTGGAAGGTGATAAACAAGGAAACTGGAAAGACAAACCAACGAGATCGGAATGAATTGTCGCTAAAAATTGATAATAAAATCATCTCTGATAGGTTAAAAGTGGCTGAGACGTTAGAAAACTTTTTCACCAACATCCCAATAGAAGTTACGAAATCTCTCCCTTCATCATCTTTGTTATCTGAATCTTTTTTAAAAGAAAATTTCACTAAGGATATACCAACCTTTAAATTTAAGCGTATCTCTGTTGATACAGTTAAAAAAACATTAAAAAGCCTTAACATAAATAACACTGAGGACTTATGGGGTATATCCGTTAAGGTTCTTGGAGATATTATTGATACAATTGCTCCTGTCCTGACAGGCATATTTAATCAATGTTTAGACAGCGGTACATTCCCTGATTTAATGAAACATAGTAAAGTAGTACCAATTTTCAAATCAGGTAGTAAAAGTGATCCCTCTAACTATAGACCTATATCTGTGCTTCCAGCATTGAGTAAAATCTATGAAAAATCATGCTCGACCAGATGTTGTGTCATTTTCATTTAAATGGGATTTTGCATAGTCATCAGTTTGGCTTCACGAAAGGAAGTTCAACGACGGATGCAGGAGTGAAACTTATCAGTCACATTTTGGAATCCTGGGAGAAGTCCCAGGATGCAATTGGCATATTCTGTGACCTCTCGAAAGCATTTGACTGCGTTGACCACAATACTCTAATCTGTAAATTACATCATTACGGAATTCGTGGACTAGCTGCTGATCTTGTTTTTTCCTATTTGTCTTACAGGCAGCAAAAAGTAACCGTTAATGGGGCAACGTCAACGTCTAGTAAAGATGGGCGTGCCTCAGGGTTCAATTCTTGGCTCTTTCCTTTTTCTAGTTTATATTAATGACCTTCCTTACATGATGGCTAATTTATCCAATATAATTCTATTTGCTGATGACACTTACCTTATTTTTAAAGTAGATAGAAAAGATTCGGATGTCTTGCATGTCAACGAAAGTCTGGCTGTTCTTTCGAAATGGTTTGCAGCTAATAACTTTTATTAAATGCAAATAAAACTAAATGTATAAAGTTTTCATTACCGAATGTCCCTCAAGTTGGCGTCAGTCTAATTCTTGACGGCAAAAAACTAGATATTATCTCGGAAACCGTGTTCTTAGGTATAACGATCGACTCTAAACTGCAGTGGGGCGCTCACATTAGAACTCTTTCAGGTAGACTAAGCTCAGCAGCATATGCAGTAAGAAAAATAAGGCAATTGACCGATGTAGCCACAGCTAGGTTGGTTTACTATGCTTACTTCCATAGCATTATGTCTTATGGCATTTTACTGTGGGGATCTGCTGCTGATGTAGACTCAATTTTCTTATAAAATGGGTCCTCGCGAGTCCCTCAGAGATAAATTTAAAGAAATCGATATACTGACTCTGCCCTCTCTTTATATCTTAGAATGTATTTTGTATGTTCGTAAAAACTTAGGACTATTCAAAATTAGAAGCGATATTCATAACAAAAATACACGTAGTAAAAACGAAATTGTATTACCCAAATGGAGATTAGCTAAGACCAGCAAATCATTCTTAGTAAACAGCATACGCTTTTACAACAAGCTTCCAAAGGCGGTTACTGAACTTAGCGATGGAAAGTTCAAAACTCATATTAAGTGTGTCCTAACCAAACAAGCATATTATAAGGTTAAAGACTACTTCGAGGACACGCTTGTTTGGCAATGACTGCTTCTGTACATGTGGCCCCCTGGTAACTGATTAATACGGTTTAAGCGTGTCTATTAACTGCTCCATCTTTGTTTTAATTATACAGGTTTTTTTTTGACACATTGCTTTTGCAATATTTTTTATATTATTTTGACCTCAACCACTTTACATTCGTTAATAATTTATTTTATTAACATCTTATGGGTAAAATTGTTTGAGTGATAGTTGTAATTATATATTTTTTGTTGCTTTTTTATATAGCCTCTTTGTTATAATGTGAATGTGGGAACACTGTAGACTTCGCGAATTCTTAGAGTACTTTTTTTTACGACCCACTTTTTTTTATTATGTTTATTTTTATTGTGATTTTGCGTACAATATTGACCGGTCTACACTGTCGATCCTTAAATAATTATGAATACTGTAATATGGAAATATTGTAAGATAAACCATTTTTTTTAAAAGAGTAACCATGGAGTTTCTTGCCGGTTTTTCTCCAAAGGAAACGACCAATTTCGAACCGTGCACTAGCTTCTGACGTTTTATAAGTGACCATGTAGGCCTATATGAAATAAAATATTTTGAATTTTGAATTTTTTTTTTAAAGAAAAGCATTCGTTTTCAATATACTTTGTTATTATTGCTATATTTCTTGAGATTATTACCCAGTATAATAAATGTCAATTAATACAAAGTTAAAAAAATTTAATTAAATCGGCCATTACTTTGTTTAAATGCATAATAATTCTAAAACTCAATCATTTAACCATAATAATTCATAACTATTATAAGTGTCTTAAGTTTTTTAATAGCAAATCTCATTCTGTACACCTTTGTCAGCGATTTGATTCAAGGTTCAGTGAAACTTTTTACGTGTAATCTGTTGTAATGACATGTTCTTTTAGTTTTTTATCTATAGCATTGTAATGTGGCACTATTCACAAATATAAAACCACCAAAAATCGTTGGTGTACATTTAATTCCATAACTTATGCATAAGCCCATACAAAAGTTGGTCAGTTTTTTTATTCAGCATCTAAGTAATCTATAATGATGTCTCTTTTGAGGTATTCACACATTTCCGTGATTAAATTATCTCCCTTAGAGCCACTTAACTCTCGCCACTTAGTCCTCGGTGTTCTGTCATAGTTTATGGGCTTGGGTAGATCATAAGTGGCCACAAGTATACGGTGTTGTGATGTCAGGGCTTCACCACACTTCACACACATTTGTTTGTTGGTATGCATTGGATTACATCGTCAAGAAGTCAGTCTTTTCTGCATCTGTAATCTGTTGGTCATCAAGAGTTAGCTTTAAAAAAAAAATTATAAACTAGTACTTGACTGCAATCCTACCTGATGGTAAGCAGGGATGCAATCGTTGATGGTAAAGCGCACTAGTTTATTAAGAGTATACTATTCCCTCTAGCCTGCTAAATTAGTTCCAGTCCCTCGATGTACGCGGTATAAACGACGAGGCAAAAAGCTTATTCCGGACCGTGGAAGTTTCAACAACGTAAGGGTGGATATTCGCCGGGTTTTTCGATGGCAGAAATGAGATGGCGGTATCAAGTCATGCAATTCCCGCGCACACTCTCCAAAATGCATCCTGTAAAATACCGAAAGGCTGGCTGCTCAAGGCTTTGTAGATTGGACTTCACCAAATCTGGATCACCAATTAGCCTGTTCGCACACCTTTCCACCGAGTCGAAAGCTGCTAGGTGGCATTTTGCAGCACCAGCCCATATGTGGCTTCAGTACTCCACACATGATCGGACTTGTGAATTAGAAGTTGTTCCGGTGTGAAGTACCGCCGGACTTTTGCAAGAACGCCGAGTTTCTTAGCAGCTACCTTGGCTTTGGACTCAATGAACCGCCCAAAGTTGAGGTCTGAGGAAATTTCTACTCCCAAGATTTGAAGGCGGTCGGTGTACTCCAGGGATACAATCTGGAAAGCAGGAGCCAAGGTGAACGGGCTCCTTTTGGCGGTGAATAAACACGCTTGTGTTTTGGCGGCGTTGAATCCCACCAGATTGGCTTCGCCCACTTGGAGACTGCCCGAAGTGAAACATTCGTCCGCTCTACAATAGCCTCTCTTTCAGACTGGATTAGCTCTTTACTAGCCCGAGGAGTTGGCAGGTATTTGTCTACAACTGTGCCTGTCTATCATCTGCATACCCATAGATACCGGGCATTAGCAGAACTTGACGGTAATAAGGCGATTACTTTTCCGTGTGATATTAATGCTGCGGGTCTTAAAATGATTGTCCAAATCCACTGCCACTCCGTTTCTTTTGCTGTCCGTGCCATGATATATGACCTGGTAGTCGTTTCTAATAACTTTAGACTTGGAGCCTTTCCACTTTGTTTCTTGTAAACAACAGATGGTATTTGTCTCTTTTCTATGATTTTGCTTAGTTCTTGACTTCTTTCCGTGCTCTCACGGCAAGATCCAAGCTCTATGTTCCAAAGGTTATGTGAGAATGTCACCACGGGCCCCGGGACAAAGGCAAGGAATGGAAAGGTAGGTTTTTAGTCAGTAAAAGTCTGACACTATTTCCCTCCCCACCCAAGGGCGGGATTTGTCATTGGATGATTTACCTACGTTAAAAAAAAAAGCTCTATGTTGCGAGTCTTATTCTACTAATGCTCAGATGCGGATGTTTATCCTTGTCAAGGTGTTCGTCGTTTTGAAGGTACGCCCTAACAACTTTCGCATCGTGAGTCACCTTCGCATTCGCGTTGCTTACGGAGTACGCCCTAACATATTTGCACTTTTTCATTTTATGCCTTCTGTTGTGTGAGAAGAAAGTTTTAATGGATGTTAATTTTACGGTGGGCTGCCGCCTGATACTAAAGCAGTGATTCTCCTGGAGAGCTTGGAGCCCGCCGCTGGACTATGTCATATGTCTCATTCGCCGCCATGCCTACTATTCCGCCCCTGCCTGGCGGTGTAGCTCCAATGTAACCTGATACCTTAATATGTAAGGGCAGCTTTCCGCTGTGGTCATGCCTCTTCCGCCTGCTCCAACTAACACTTGTTTACAGCATTTTTCAGCCTTCGCTGCCGTTGAGGTCTTCACCCATAACCCTGGGTAGGGGGCCGCGTTATACCCCGCAGCACTGGGTCCACGCCCGCACTTCGCCACCTCCTAACCCCGGTCTACTGAGATAAGGGGGAGCCCACCCCCGCGACTGGGACACGTCGGACGAGAATTGCCCAAGTGACAGATAGAGAAGGTATCTCTATCTCCCCAAGGACCGGGTTAATGCCCCTTCAAGGGGCCAGGAGCAACGGCTAAACTAAAATTATCGACATCACATATGTTACCGAGTAAGCAAGTTGGTGTGGTAATAGACCATGTCTGTTAAAGGACCGTTGAAAGCTAAGAGGGGGCTAAATGGATCGCCGATGTTTTCACGCATATTTCGAGCTCCAACTCGTTCAAAAGCTAGTAATAACGAAATATGAAAGTGAGAGTAGAAGTTACTTGTAGGTATGGCCAATTTCATTTTCAGGATTGTGGTAAGTGCAAAAGGGCCTTGGGGGAAGGGAAAGGTTCTACACTTTCACTTCTACTCAATAAGAGTTTCGACAGAATTTCTTGAGCTTTTCCAGTATTTATAACAGCACTATAACTTTTTGCTTACCAGATTCGCAGTATTTGAAATTTTGAGATGTTCTTTGGTTTATAAATACATCGCTGCAATGTTGTATATTGCATTTTTGTTTGGCAGAGAATACGCGTATGTGTGTTTGTTGTAGATTACGTACTTATATCCAAGACAGGAGAAGGAGGAGATGCAGGTAAACTGCAGTGCGCGGTGGTGGAGAGGCGCGGCGGCGGTGTTGTCGCGGCCGGGGTCAGGCGAGTCGCGACGTCGTCGTTGCGTAAGCGCGGTGGAAGGGGGAGGGGGCGACGGCGCGCGCTGCTGGCCGGACTCGCGCGCTATCGACAGCCGCGCGCACGCGCACCGCGCAACTCGCTCTCGTTTCGCTGGCGCGCGCTCCGCCGCGGTGATGCTGTGCCACGCGCAGCCCCGTGCTCTAACTGCTCCCCTGACTTTCACACGGACCTGCTCAGCTGCTGCATGATGGCGACCACTAAGAACGAGTACCACTTTGGTGAGTGCCTCGCAACTTCTCATTTGTTAAGTGTTCAGTTCCGACTTTGGCCTCTGTCACCTCTTCTAAAATGTAACTTCGCCACTCAAAGGTAACTATTGAAAACATTTATTACCAACTCGAGACATTAAAACTAATTTTCTTGAAGTAGGTACCTATTCGTATTTCTTACGAATGACTTGCATAAGCAAATTACTAACATAGAAAAACTCACGTTTTTTTTCCAAAGGAGATGGGCAAAATCTATAGTCCGCCTCGTGCTACGATTGCTATTCACTTACTTTACAATATAGTCTACATTCATGTCATGAAACTTGTGAGGAATATTCTTATTATAGACAAATGGAAGAGTATCATTGGTACGTCAAAAAACCAAGAAGGTGCTTAGAAACTACTCGTTAACAGTGTCGTTGATAGATATTTAAGAAACAAGAACTAAGTATATTATTTTATCAATTTGTGAAATGCGCAGAGAGTAAATCCAGTAAGCCCGCTACAGAGCTGTGCTAACCAGCAAGAGCTCTCACCAGGTAGCAAGGACCGACCACACAGTATCTCGCGACTGGCGAGAGGACATGTTCAAGAAACTGTTGCAATACTGTGCTGTGGACTTAAGAGTCCACAGCACAGTATTGCAACAGTTTCTTTCTTCAGGTCTTTATTTATGGGCCTTACATAAGTGTAAGGCCCATAAATAAAGACCAATCGAAAATACAAAAGTATGTGTCAGGCGATAATATAATCATATATAAAAATTAACCCTTAAGCTTTATATCACTTCAAAACTTTAACAGATAATTAATTTAAGCTAACAAAACTAATATTTTCATAACTAAAATAATAATTTCAGTTTGTTTGAAATAGGAGTACATTTATGTTGATTTTTTTTTTCGTAAAGGAACTGTACCTGAGCATCCACAACGTGTTCGAACATAACCGCTCTTCCACGCGAAACTGAAAACTGAAAGTCATAGCTACAGTATTCAAGTGCTCAACCGGACTAAATTTTATTCATCACAAAATAAATGCTGCTGCAGAGATTGTTACCATGACTAGGTAAATCAAGGATTAAAGTTCTCTTAATTATAGGTAGTACATCTGTGTAAGAGTGCGTGGGCGGCGAGTCAGTCAACCATCGACACGCACGCTCTACAACCTTATACATTCACAAAATAAAAAAGAACAACCGGTTGATTAGAACCGAAAAACTTATTTTAACCAGTTGACGTGATTTTTTTTTTTAAACCAAACTAAGTTTAATGATAATACCTTTAAATCACTATATTAATAATAATTAAATCTAGTTCTATATAAAACTTAATAGATATATACAAATTAAAAATTTATAATATGTACAAACGGGTAGAAAAAGAACTTATTGGGCATCAAAAAATTCATCCACATCGATATCAATGGGAAAAGTGCCCAGAACGCTGGCAGCATTGCCTCGTTGGATGGCAATGCTGATTCGTTGACCGAAGAAAAGCCCAGCCCTCTGATCACGCGAAGAGTCGACCAGCTGTTTGCTGATGTCACGAACAACTCGATGAGCGCTCGGACCCCATGGCCCTAGTGTTTCAACCCCAAACGGCTCAAACATGTAACTACCGATAAGGTTATTGTATTTACGCCGTTTGAGGTTTTCTGCACCTGCAGCAGCCGCCCCAGCACAGCCTACCGTACTCAGAAGATGGGATGGCGCAAGGGTGTCGACACAAGTTGCATCCCACACCAAAGGCCTACCCAACTTCCAGATTGACGTGATTGTATTTAAGCACTTGTGCTCATTCTTTAAAAAAAAAAAACACTTATTGAGTCGCGTGCCTGGAAGCCAGAATCAAAGAACAAATCTAAATAAGATCATCCAGCATTTATAAAAACCTATCAGATCAATCTCTCCAACAAACATAATGTAGAATCTTAAATTCAAGGAGTATGTAATGTTGACCAACCAAGAGGCGCCTGTGTATAATTGTTTTTTTTAATTTTTAATCATCGATTCATTTTATCGTTTCGTAAGATTAGATTTCTTTTCTCAACACACCGCACCGACTGCGATCAACATTTCAACTAACTACGTGGGACAGGAATGCTCTGGCCAAATGCAGCACTAGCACTTAGAGCGACTGCCTCCTAACCTGCATATCACAGTTACTTACTACTTGCTGGGTATCACGGTACACAGTACCTCTTGGCAAGATGTCGGATTTTCTGGCGGTATAGGAATCAAGTTAATACATGTCATGCGAAGAACCTCTGTCCCCTGTGCCTTCTATCGGTTACCACTGTCGCAGTCATCGAATGTCCAAAGAGTTGAACGTTCATTCTCATAGTTCGGAAACTTGTATGCTCAATATTCTTGAGTAGCGTCACAAGTGTCTGTGCGTCCATGTGCAAAGTTTCTTCCAGATCCGTTTTTCACGTGAAGAGGTTCCAAGCAGACAACTCGGTCTGGCGCTATATCTTAAATGCGAAAGTAACTGTCCAGGGATAAAGTACCCTATATAAAGTACAGGACACGGCCGTTGGACATGTCTATCCGTTGTGTGAACTACTATTTAGCTATTGAACATGACTATTTATATAAAACAACAGGCTAATTAACTAAGGTATGAGGTACCTACAATTACGTAAGTTTTTTTTATGTATTTATTAGAACTTTAAACAGAAATAGTTGACACTGCACATGCGGACTTAGTACCTTTGGCCGGGCCAGGCGACCTTAGGGTAATGCGGAAACATAACATAACAGATGCAACTCAATGAAAGCCGGGCAAGAGCGAGTTAGACTAACGCACTGAGGGTTCCGTACAAAGTTACCTATGAAAACAGTTCAATTCCCGAAACGAGTCTTGATGATTTTTTCGAATAGCAAAAATATTGTTTTTTTTTTTTGGTGTCGTCAGTACTCCAATTTTTAGATTTTTTCCTATATTGCTACGAGCCCTTGCTTCTACGGGACCCTATAAATTTTGATTCCCTTGCAAGTGTCGAATTATACGTTTTTTTACGATATAAATGGCCGTATTTTTTTTTTCGTTAATTTAGAAGTTTGACTTTTTCACAGCTTCAAGGGACTGCAGAGCTGAGTACTTATATGGTTTTAATTTCAACTCGATACCTCCATGCATTTCCAAGATAAGGGGTCTTGACAGACAGATAGACGGACAACAAAGTGATCCTAAACAGTCACGGTTGCGAGACAAGGTTGCCTTTTGTCATTTTGAAGTACGGAACCCTAAAAAGACAAACAGAAAATAAATATTAAATACTTAGATACAAACTAACATAATTATGTTATTGCGAAAAACTAAGCCTGCCAATCAATGTGTCGTTCCTGCTACATGCCTGGCCAGTACTGGCGTTGGCTTCGGTGAAGCCATGAGTGTTTCAACAAGATGAGTTAATACTCGTTAAATTTTTCACCCATAATAGTCGATTGATACGAGCTATTTATTTAGATTACCAACTAAAGTAGTATTTAACCCGAGAGTTGTTATACTTGTGTCATATTTGTAGTTATATTTTATGCACAACGTTATCATGAAATCGCAATTCTTTGTTTAGATCTAGCCTAGGTTCATGACGTACGCACTAAGTTGAACGCGCGGCCGGCTCTGTGCAACTCAGTGTATATATCAGACGCGAGCGCGTGCGCCTTATGTCAGCCGTATTGTGCGGGCCTAGGGTCGCTATCGCCGTGCACCCTGCCAGACTTCTTACCTTTCGGTTCTCTGTATTTCTTATCGCTGAAACGGTCGTACACTATTTTTATACGACCTGCGCCAGTTGCAGTTCACGAAACCCTCGTGACGGAGGATCCTGCGCCTGCTCGGAGTACAGCGGCGCGACTCGAGACACGCGGGAGTCGGAGCTGGGGAGTTTATCTTACAACGATTAGATAAACCGTGCGGTAGCGAGTGGCGCGCGGTGGTGCGGCGGCAGTAGCGGCGCTCGGCGCGCGCTGGACGCCGGCGCTGCGCATGCGCTTCCTTGTTATTGTTAGCGAGTGTTGACCGCAGCGCCGGCGCCGCTGACCCGCTTTCTGCTGCCGTACCCGCAGGTCAGCCTCTGAGTTGCGTTACACGTACACCTTCATTTTAATGAATGTGCGTTTGAAACTTATAGGTTGGCACGTTAAGACATTATGTTGTTTTTCAATTTCATATTTACATATTTGCTATTTATTCGGATTCATTACGGTTATTATAGTGTAACAAGAAGCGATCGAATTCAAATCCAGAGGTGTGCAGCATTCATGTCACAGCATAGTGATGAAGTATAAAGAAGTGCTACGACAGCAGCGCCGCACGCGGAGCGCGGCGCAGCGCAGCGGCGGGGCGGGGGAGGGGTGCCCGCGTGGGAAGCTTCCGGTACTCACTGATAACGCGGCGTACACGCACATTTTTTCAACCGTGTAATATATTACAAATAGTTTTTGCTCTGAGCCGATTATACTGTCACATGCTCTTGCCCGCTATTTTCAAGAAGTGTAGGTAACCGTGTACATACTTGTATAAATATTAAATAAGCTACAAAAAGTTTTGTCGAAGTTGTCCTTGTCGTTTTAATCATCAGACTGTAGGGTACGTACTCCCTTATTCACTGCTTCTCGTCGCAGGCTAAACGAAAAGGTTATCGCGACGTATCTTATCTCCATCATGTCAATCACCCCGAGGACGAGCCGGAGAGCGTCCGCAGTCCGCACTGCTGCGTGTCGATAGATTATAAGATTCACGTAGTGTATAAGTAATGGCTTAAATTAGTAACATTGATTGTAAATGACTGGTGCCCGTGGCGTGTCTTCAGTTTCGTGACGCTGGTCGGAGTGGTCGTCTTCTGCAGGGACAGACGTGAGTCGTCCTTCGATTCCTTCTCACTGCAGCCTGACGTCCAGGAGTCCTCTTGCCAGGGCCCACCGCCTCCAGCAGGTTTAATTTAATAGATCATCGCAAAGGTGTACCCGGCCCTCTGCTGCCTGGACGGTGTTGTAAACAACTCAGCGTCCATCAATTCAATTCTCTTCAATGTGTTTTAGTTGGATTATACGGAAGAATAATCCAACTAAATACGGAATTCCAAGAAATTCGGAAGAAACGACAGGAGAAATTAAAGCGGGCCATGAGCTCAAAAGATACTTTTGAGAGTCTGCCGGGTATACCGGGACCGGATGTACGGATGTTGTGCGGATCACCCAAAGGTCACGGTAGAGCATATGGTGGACGTCTACCCCGCTTGGGCCGAGCACCCCATGTCCTCGTGGAAGCGATTGCCGGCGGTTACCGAGGGAAAGGGAAGCGGTTGCTTCTTTCTGGGAAGCAAAAATTTGAGCAAAGGAGATGTCCGCGCACTGTGAGTTAACGGACATCCTCTCCTAGGGTTGCCAACCGTACTATAATATTATATAGTATTGTACTAGGTTTTTGGCCACTAAAAAACATACATGCATATGTTTTTGGATAAATGGTCAAAAACATACATGCATGTCGACATACACACAAGGTTTTTACCACAGAAATTGTGTTTATCTACTTAGTTTTTACTTAGCTATCTACCCTCATCATAAACGGTAAGTCCCCTTTTTGAGACGTGGCTGGAAAGACCTCACGGCGTCCTCATCTTCCGCATGTTGCAGGTACTAACTGAACATGGCAAGTTCGGGAAGTACCTGTACAAGATTTGTGCGGAGGTGACGCCCGGGTGTCGCCACTGTGTGGACCGTCCGGAGCACACGGTGAAGCATACGGCAGAGGTGTGCCCCGCTTGGGAAGAGCATCGCCGTGTCCTTGTGGGGGCGATCGGCGGCGGCGATCTCCCGCGCCGAGCCTAGGTACAGGCCATTTGTTTCTATTAGCCACGAATTTTTTGTGACAGCCACTTAACATTTTTACCGAACTTTCCACTACTACAATTTTTAAAATTTTCCGTAAAGATGCTGCCGTGCTCAATTGTGAGTTGGCCATGCATAAGCTAATCGTTGTTTATTTCTCAACACATAAAGAAGGTGTATTATTCACCATAACAGTTTCTGCTATTTAAGTAGTGAACCAAATTCTAAAATCCAATGAAGAAATGTTGTTGACCTGGTAAAATGGTGTTAATTTATATTACCTATACCCGTATATAAAAGCGAAATGCCACTCACTGATTAATCACGAAATCTCTGGAATTATAAGTGTTATAAACTTAAAATTTGGCACGTAGCTTAAGTTTATAAGTGTTATAAACTTAAAATTTGGCACGTAGCTTCCTTGTTGGGTGTAGACATCTGCTAAAAAAGGATTTTACGAAACCACCCCTAAGAAGGTGAAACGAAGGTTGGAAGTTTGTATGAAAGTCCAAGTTTTTGAAGTAATAGACTTGAAATTTAAAATATATTATTATGTTCTATAGATGAAATTTTAAATATATCTGTGGAGGTGTAATAATAATGTGTCTTTAGAAGTCAACCCCCTTTTGGGGCTAACAGGGGATTGCAATAAACTGATTGACTGACATATCAACGCACAGCCAAAACTAAAGTAGCAGTAGTAGTAGTAGTAGTAGTGGCGTAGTAGTAGTAGTGGCCCTGTAGTTTTGGCTGTAAAGTTTTGGAGCATAAAATTTTGCATAAGGTTTCCTTTGATGTTGTCGGCGAGCAGTAAGAGAGGGTTTCCCTAAATTCACTCGCTAAAGGGGTGAAGCAGGGGTCCAAAGTTTGTACGACGAAACCTATTTTCACGCGGGCGAAGCCGCTGGCAGTAGCTAGTAAGGTATATAAGGTGCGAGTGTTATCCTCGCTGCGGACCGCGGCGCGGCGGCCCGAAGCGAGCCGGCGCGAGAGATCGTTGCCGCCGATCCCGCCCTAGGGTGCGTCGGCCCTGCTCGGCTCCTACGGCTTACTGACATCTCTTTGAGGAGTGCGTGGATCGCGCTACCCATTATTCGATATCCGCAAGCCCGCGTCTTCCACGGCTGGTAGTTGGGGTCGGGATCTCTGCGATCGGGGTGTGAGGATGTTCGTTCCCTCGCGAGCGGCCTCCTCTCTCGCTCTCGTAAGGTGGCCGTCTGCCATTCCTCCTTGCTCCGTACCATAGCATGAACCAGGATCCGGCTTGAAAGGTCGCTGCCGCCGATTGCCTCCACGAGAACACGACGGAGCCATAACTAAAGCGTGCCCAAAGACTGCTGTTGGTGCGATCACTCGAATCGAACCCGCGACACATCGCACAGTCGTTCAATCTCTGCAACCATGTCGTCAAATTCAAAGCCTAGGACCTCATTTTAAAAATTGGTGAGAAATATTGTCGCACACTGAAGTATCTTTTACAAGCTTTTATTTACTCGTAGTTTCACCTGACCGATGTTTGTCTGTGATCAAATCTTCCAAATTAAATTTTATCCACTTCCCGGTTACCAACTGAGCTGAAATTTTGCATGCATGTGTAAATCGCATGACAATGCAATCATATGATGACATGAAGCTGATCTGATGATGGAGCTGGAAGATGGCCATTGGAACTCGGTCGTAAACGACACAACCCCTTAGAATTTGGGCTCGTTTGGTTTGCATTGACGAGTATTCAGGTGCTAGATGGTAACCAGGGTCTGATGAAGGAAGACGGTCATAGAAACTCGGTAATAAGCGCAATAAGATCCAAAACATGTTAGACCTTTTTGGTGTGGTCTTGATGATTATTAATTAATTTAAGTATATACCGCGCTATATAAGCTTACTATGAAAAAAATATGTTTCATTGAAAACTTGTTTGAAGCTGAGCTAGCTGTATTATAGGGTGAGAGGCCTATGCGAAATAGTGTTGTACGCGAAAATATATTGATAGTTCCGGCTTTGATTTGCAAGCTCAATAATCTGAACCTGTCGGGTAGGACATTAGGACGAGTGCCGAATTAACAATAGAAAAACCAGCAAGGAAACGTAGGAAATCTAACCACAACAACATGGCAATATTACTAATTTCAGTGATGAGATGACGTAAACCACGGCTGTGTTTATCGAGCAAAATTTTAAAAGTATAATAATAATCTGTACAAAATTTATCGGTGTGATGATATCAGTTTGTGAGTTGTGTCTGTCAATGTAAATATCGTTATGTAGGGGGCGAGAGCGGTCGCGCGGGGCGCGGGGCGTGATAAGCGGCGCCCTCGGCGACCCCGGAGCTCCCCGGCCGCCGCCGCCAGCCGCTAGCGCTCGTGGCGCGGCGGAGCGGGCGCGCTCGGACGTGCCGCTGCTCGCCGGCAGCTCGCCTGCACGCACGTTTCTGAACCGCGAACGTGTCGTTACGTGCCAATCATCTCAGTTGATTGATATGTAGAATAGGTTTACGACACGCCGCTACAGTTTAATTATGTTTGATCGCATCGTCTTTGCCAACATAGACATGGCGTGTTGCATTGAAGGGGGCTGAGATGAATAGTAGGTGACGGTGTGGTTCGGTTAACGAAGCGGGTATGGATACGCTTAAAAATGCACACTGACACTACTCAACCCGACATCAATAATACTGATAACTATATTATGTATTCGGCGTCGGGTCGAAGATGAGTACCTAAGACTCGTCCTCGATAGCCGGTAGAATTTCGAAGAGCTCTTCCGACGTCTGGCTCTCAAATTAGAGCTGCCCTCAATTTATGGGGCGCAAGTGTGGGCGCCGTCGCTGCGAAAGCGACTAGCGGCCTAGAACGCATACCCGAAAGTAATGGGCCATGACCATATGGATGGTGTAGGGATACCGCACGGTTTCCCTTGAAGCGGCGAGCCTCCTTGCTTGCCTGCCACCATGGGATCTGGAGGCAACAGCCTTTGCACACATGCACGATTTGCGCGTGGAGATGCACTGGGTTGCGATAGTCACGTCACTATTTCACCAAGATATCCCGCCGGAACTTTGTCCGCCATGCCGCGCCTTGTCGCGGCAGCACAGTTTCGGCTGGCTTCGTGGTGAAATAGTAACTTGACTATCGCAACCCAGTGCAGGGCACGCCATAATTATGACGGTAAGTCCCCTTCTGCTGCTGGAAAGACCTTACGGCTTCCTCACCTTCCGCATGACGCAGGTTCTCACCAAACACGGTCAGTTCGGGAAGTTTCTCCGAAAGCGACGCCCGGGTGTCACCACTGTGTGAACCACTCGGAGGACCCTGTGGAGCACATGGTAGAGGTGTACCCCGCTTGAGCAGAGCACCACTGTGTCCTGGTGGGAGCGATCGGCGGCGGCGATCTCTCACACTGGGCCTTGGTACAGGCCATGATCCGAAGCGAGGAGGAGTGGCAGGCGGCCGCCTCCTTCTGCGAAGCAGTAATGCTAGCAAAGGAGGAATCCGTGCACGTAGGGCAACGGCACTCATGTCCCAGCCTCCGCCGGGATTCTGACGGCGAGCAAGCCCGGTAGCTTGCCTTTCGACCGTCGGGTAACCGTCCGCACCGAACCCAAGACGTCAACAGCGCGTATAACGACGCGCGCCTCAAGAAGTTGTCAGCAAGCCGTAGGTACCTAGTAGGGTCGACGCCTACTGGAGCCAAGGATCGTTTTCGAAGTGGGTGGGATGGGTCGAAGCCAATCTGGTGGGATTCAACGCCGCCAAAACACAAGCGTGTTTGTTCATCACCAAAAGAAACCTGTTTGCCTTGGCTCCTGCTTTTCACAATGTATCCCTGGTGTGCACCGACCACCTTCATTTCATGGGAGTTAAAATTTCCTCCGGCCTTAACTTTGGACGGTTCGTTGAGTCCAAAGCCAAGGGAGCTGCTAGGAAACTTTGCGTTCTTGTAAAAGTCCGACGGTACCTCACACCGGGACAGCTTCTAATGTTATACAAATCACTGGGGGCTTACTCTTGAGTTTAATTCCGATCGGTCGACTTTGAAATCATGACGTTAGGAACTCTTGAATTCAATGCTAGCGCCAAATTGGTTTAAAATTGCGTGCCAACCCGCCAAGCCCAATCCTGATTTCACTTAGTTTCCCAAAATGGTCACGCAATTTTGGTGCTAGCATCGAATTCAAGAGTACAAAACGTCACAATTCCAACGTCGACCGATCGGAATTAAACTCACTTAAACTTACTGAATTAAACTTACTGCAGCAGCATATGGGCTGGTGCTGCAAAATGCCACCTAGCGGCTTTAGACTCGGTGGGAAGGCGTGCGAAGAGGCTAATTGTGTGGGTTTTACAGGATGCATTTTGGAGAGTGTGCGCGGGAATTGCCTGACTTAATTCCGACATTCCCGTTCTACCATCCGACAACCCGGCGTACGGATATCCACCTTTACGTTGTTGAAACTACTACGGTCCGGATTAAGCGTTTTACCTCGTCGTTAATACCTCGTACATCGAAGGACTGGAACAGTTTGCTTGCTGCGGTCTTCCCGTCCGATTATAATTTAGGTGTCTTCAAGGCTAGAGTGAATAGGCTCTTAATAAACTAGTGCCCCTCATCATCAACGATTGCATCTCTGTCAAGGGGGATCGCAGTCAAGCACTAGTGTATATAAATTAAAATATATTTATAATAATATATTCCACAAAAAAATACTTACCTCGTAACACTGCCCGACTTGAGATCGAACCCGGGACCCTAACGGCCTCTTTCACGCGTGCGACCTCTAGATCATCGAAGCTTAACTACTGCCTTTAGATACAAGCTTAATTTCAGCAATCTGATTAGACTGGCCTGTTGGTAGGACAAATGTTTGTGCAAAGAGGCGGATATTTTTAAGGTGTTAATCCTGTTGGTCTAGTGGTTAGTGGCCCTGACTGCTATACCGGAGGTCGTGGGTTCGATTCCCACCCAGGACAAATATTTGTGTAATGAGCACGATCATTTGTTCTGTGTGTGGGTGTTATTTATCTATAATATGTATGTATTTAGAAATATATAAGTATGTTTATCAGCTGTCTGGTACCCATAACACAAGCTCTGCTTAGCTTGGGACTAGACGGTGTTGTATGATAGTTGTGGAAATATTATTATTATTTTCTTTATTAATTCAATATACATATAAATTATATTTTTAAATATTTAAAAAAAAAACACAAATAAAAACATTTAAAAATATAAAAAATAGTGTCCCACCGGTATCGGGAACAGGGTCCAAGCTACCGGCAGTCAGGGCTCCAGAGAAAGGAACCTACTAACGATACGAGCCGTGTCCAGGAGTACCGCTTTCTGAATCAAGCCCTTGATCCAGCCGCCTAACGAGAGCCTCCTAAGGTGTTGGTCGAGGCTCTTGGCTATTAAGCCATTAGCTGAAACGACTATCGGTACAATGATCGCCGTATCCACTTCCCACATGTCGACAACCTCGCGAGCCAAGTCAATGTACTTAATTTGTTTGTCTTTCTCGGCTTTCACGAGGTTCTCGTCATGCGCGACGGATATGTCAACAATCATTGCACGCCTCTCGCTTCGGTCCACCACCACTATGTCAGGCTTATTGGCTACAATAGTCCTGTCAGTGATGATGGACCGATCCCAGTACAATGTGATATGACCATTATCAAGAACTGGGTCGGGCTCATACCTGTAGTACGGCACTTCCGATTCCACAAAAAAGTATTTCAGAGCAAGTTGCTGATGGATAATTCTGGCTACAAGGTTGTGTCTATGCAAGTACTCTCCGTTAACAAGACGTGAACAACCAGAGATAACGTGACGAATTGATTCTCCCGGACGGTGACATGCCCGACAGATGTCAACCGTGCCGTCCTTCACAATAAATCTCCGGTAGTTATTCCTCATGATAACTTCGTCCATAATTGCACAGACAAAACTTTCGGTTTCCCCAAAAAGGTCACCGAATCGCAGCCAGGCTACGGACGCCGGTTGGTCTACATCGGGCCCGTGAAGGGCCCGGAAAAAGCGTCCGTGAAGTTCCTTGCTCTGCCATACCCCCTGCGGTCGTTAGTGTCTAGCACTACCGGTTTGCGCCAGTTCTCGTTAGCCAGGGAGAGCGGGGTATGTCCCTTGTCCACTGCCACTACATCTCGATGCATACCCACGTCGGCAGCTAGGAAATATTCCCTGAGACTGCATACCTCGCGGTTTTGTAGGGTCTTAGCATTTAAAAAACCTCGACCCCCACACTTCCGCGGGATATACAGTCTCATCACCGACGATCGTGGGTGATGCATTCGGTATGCAGTCAACAGTGTACGGACCCGCCAATCCAGGGCGTCAAGTTCTGTTTGAGTCCATTTGAGTACGCCGAAAGAGTACATCAATACCGGCATGACCCAACCGTTGAAGGCACGCACCTTGTTTCCGCCTGAAAGAAGGCTATTATTATTATTATTATCTTCGCGCTTTTGATGGATTAAATACATATAAAAGGATAATGCAAAATGTTGTAAATGCGTAGAAGTGGTTTTGGCTCAATTATGTGTAGGTCTAGTTTGGTAGGTAGTAGGTACTCTATAAGGACATAGTAAGCTATAACTCACGTAGGTTGCACGTTTGCGTGCTAGATTTGAAAAATATTTCGAGTAGCACTAGCTGGCGCAACAGCTGTCAGTGACAGCAATTCCAAACACCAAAACCACAACGTGATAAGAGACGTCATATAAGCACACAGTTGTCAGTGACACCGGCTACAAATAGCGCACAAGCCACAGGCGTTTGACTTTATGAGGAAATAGTACAATTGTCAGTGACAGCGACTGTCCACAGCGCAGCAGCCGTAGGCTGACTGAGAACAGCGTATGACGTTATGAGTAAACAGTTGTCAGTGACAGCGACTGTCCACAGCGCAGCAGCCGTAGGCTCACTGAGAAGAGCGTGTGACGTCATGAGCTCACAGTTGTTAGTGACAGCGACTGTCCACAGCGCAGCAGCCGTAGGCTGACTGAGAACAGCGTGTGACGTTATGAGTAAACAGTTGTCAGTGACAGCGACTGTCCACAGCGCGGCAGCCGTAGGCTCACTGAGAAGAGCGTGTGACGTCATGAGCTCACAGTTGTTAGCGATAGCGACTGTCCACAGCGCAGCAGCCGTAGGCTCACTGAGAAGAGCGTGTGACGTCATGAGCTCACAGTTGTTAGTGACAGCGACTGTCCACAGCGCAGCAGCCGTAGGCTGACTGAGAACAGCGTGTAACGTTATGAGTAAACAGTTGTCAGTGACAGCGACTGTCCACAGCGCAGCAGCCGTAGGCTGACTGAGAACAGCGTATGACGTTATGAGTAAACAGTTGTCAGTGACAGCGACTGTCCACAGCGCAGCAGCCGTAGGCTCACTGAGAAGAGCGTGTGACGTCATGAGCTCACAGTTGTTAGTGACAGCGACTGTCCACAGCGCAGCAGCCGTAGGCTGACTGAGAACAGCGTGTGACGTTATGAGTAAACAGTTGTCAGTGACAGCGACTGTCCACAGCGCGGCAGCCGTAGGCTCACTGAGAAGAGCGTGTGACGTCATGAGCTCACAGTTGTTAGCGATAGCGACTGTCCACAGCGCAGCAGCCATAGGCTCACTGAGAAGAGCGTGTGACGTCATGAGCTCACAGTTGTTAGTGACAGCGACTGTCCACAGCGCAGCAGCCGTAGGCTGACTGAGAACAGCGTGTGACGTTATGAGTAAACAGTTGTCAGTGACAGCGACTGTCCACAGCGCGGCAGCCGTAGGCTCACTGAGAAGAGCGTGTGACGTCATGAGCTGACAGTTGTTAGTGACAGCGACTGTCCACAGCGCAGCAGCCGTAGGCTGACTGAGAACAGCGTGTGACGTTATGAGTAAACAGTTGTCAGTGACAGCGACTGTCCACAGCGCGGCAGCCGTAGGCTCACTGAGAAGAGCGAGTGATGTCATGAGCTCACAGTTGTTAGCGATAGCGACTGTCCACAGCGCAGCAGCCATAGGCTCACTGAGAAGAGCGTTTGACGTCATGAGCTCACAGTTGTTAGTGACAGCGACTGTCCACAGCGCAGCAGCCATAGGCTCACTGAGAAGAGCGTGTGACGTCATGAGCTCACAGTTGTTAGCGATAGCGACTGTCCACAGCGCAGCAGCCGTAGGCTCACTGAGAAGACAAGGGACGCCATGGACACTCAGTTGTTAATGCCTGCACTGAAAATAAGAAAACTTTCCTTCGTGCGAGCTCGCCTCGACATTTTGTACCTACTTACCTAATAGCTGTGACATTTTCGACACACTTTAATATGTGTGTAATGATAAGCTGAACGGTACCTATTGCGAGAAAAGATTCCGGTCATTTTCAGCTGCTTCAATTTAATATTGAAAATAAAGAACAAAATCCAATATTCGAGTCTAATGAATTCTCTACAACGTTATCCTGTAAGAACTGCAATCTCTTGGCACACTTGAGCAGCCTGTGACACACACAGAAGGTGAATGCCGTATCATCTCGAGATACATTGTCGATATAATTTGGTTAGATCAGATAACTTGGTTTGATTTGGATCTAATACTTACTATTACATCGCTTTGATTAAGCAACTTACTGACTTATTAAAACAGTTAAGTTGCCCTTTTGTGTAAAACTTCAGAGAATTTTGATCCCACTGGTGAAGTCAATAGATCCTGCAGCTACTTAAAGCAGATCATAGAAACTGAACATAAGTCTCACAGCAGATGTGTCTGTAACCGCAAAGTCTGCGCACGTACCTACTAGCAAGACGTAGATGAATGTGAGAACACAGAACGAGTGAGTGGTGCAGCCGGCAGCGCGGCAGCGAGCGACCCACAGGCGACATGAGGCATGAGACGACGTCGTGGACACTGGAGTGTGACGCCGCCGTGCATGGATCATAAAATTATTTTTACAGTCGCCTGTATGTTGGCGGCGGGCGAAGCGGAGCGGGGCACGAAGGCGGGAGGGGGGGGCTGCGCTGATAACGTTGAACCGCCGACCTCCGGCCTCTGCGCTTAAAAAGTATTAATATCACCATTTATTTAAACGTCCACCCTCTCCCCCTCACCGCCCTGTGCCGCTCGAGCACAAACATGCCAGCGATGACATTCTAGTTAATACTAATGAATACTTATATACGAGTAGTTAGGTAAAGCCACTGGCAGCCACGTGAGGACGCCGCCTGCCGCCGCTCGTGGTAGCTCTCCCGGAATGGCCTGCTGGACTGCACTAGCTGTGCTGTGCACTAACTTCTGACGTTTTATGAATGCCCATGTAGGCGTGAAATAAAAATATTAAAATTTTAATCGAAGCGCTTCGCTCTGACAACTGCCCTGAGTACCATGGCCGGTACTGTCAACTGATTGTGCCTGTCAAATGTGTTGTATTGTTAATATATATATTGTTATAATAATTCAATTATGATACATATTATAGTATAACATTCAAAATCATATTCTTTTCAACTGTCAACGTTAGGTACCTAGACTATAATTTTTATGTTATATTTATATTTCTATTTTAAATGCAAAATAATAATTATGGACTTGTACTGTTTTAATTATCTTTAAATAAATAAATCAATAAAAAACGGTAATTTAAAAAACTAAAAAATCCGACTGCTTTTCTGAATATTCATAAAAAGGCCCTAAAACAAGAAAGTCGTTGTACCCGATTGCACTTAACTATATAATATTTTAAATACAAGATAAATTGTATCAGTCGGGACCCATTCTACCAAACAATTATACATACATACATACTCTCGAAAAACATAACCCTCCTTCTGGCGCAGTCGGGTAATGAAAAATATAATCATTGTCGTCCGCGCTAACGGTGCCCCAGTGGTTACAGCCCGGAAAGACGTCATGGCCTCCTCACCTTCCGCATGACGCAGGTCCTCAACGGACATGGTAAGTTCGAGATGTTAAGAAAACCCGGGTGTCACCCGTGTACCCCGCTTGGGCAGAATAGCACCGTGTTCTTGTGGGAGCTAACAGCCGTAGCGACCTTTCGCGCCGGTCTCTGGTACAAGCCATAGTCCGGAGCGAGGAAGAATAGCGGTCGCCTGTTTCTGCGTAGCAGTATTGCTAACGAAGAGGGTGGCCGCACGCGTTTGGGAATGGACTTCCTCACGCTCCAGATGCTGGAGGCTGCAGCGTGAGGAAGCCTATTCCCGGCGGATATCGACCCTGACTTCCAGTCACCGAAGGCGTGGGCGCCGTCCAGCCGTCCGATAGCCGTCCGGAACTAGCCCGAGTCGTCAACGGCGCGTAGTGTTTCACACGCGCCTTAAAAAGATGTCAGCAAAACTGTAAAGGCCCAGCAGAGCCGAAGTCTACTGAGGCCATGGGGTGACTTCCAATAGGGAACGTCGGGGTCCTACAACACAAGGCAAAGAAGAAACACAGATATGATTTCAGTCAGTAAAAGTCAAACACGCCCGGGAACTCCGCCTTAGAGCGAGAGAACTCATTGGATGGTTTCCCAGCTTAAAAAAGCGGTTAGGTTAAGTTACAGTGGACATTCGATAATGAGTGATATTTTGGTATTAGAAAAATAGTCATTCGAAGGTTTCTGTTAAAGTAAAAATAAAATAAACGTTTAACTAACTTCCAATTGTGTAAAGAACTAGTGTTATGTATATGAAATTACAATAAATGAACTGCCCCGGACACACGCGGCTTTGCTTGTTAAAGAAATTAAAAAGATTACTAACTTCTCGATTGAACGGCCAATAATGGACGGTCCTACATACGATGATGTAATTGAAGGAGTTAAAAATCCGACTTCATACGGGAAGTGAAAAAAAAATGTTATCTATTGGAGGCTCTCCTGTACTGTTTATTACGCACGCCGCAACCGCTTGTAGAGGTAAGCGGTTGTAAAAACGACTAATAATAACTAGCGTCACGTATTATTATTTTTTTAATAGGTACTAGTGTTATCGTTACGGAGAGAGTCAAATTATATAACTAACCTTCCTCGTTTAAAGATTTCTTTTAAACTTCATGCAGCACAAAAGTACAAAGGCGAACTTAATGCCTTAGGCATTCTCTACCGGTCTCACCTAATCAATTTCAAATCAATCAATCAGTCAATTCTATTAGTGAAGAGCATCATTATCAAAACCCGTCGAGCAGGCGAGCAGACCGCACGGAGGCGGACAGCGCCTGCAATCCTACAGTGTAGACCATTTTATCTGCCACAATGAAACGATCCTTACATAACACCGAGGCGATTTTATGAACAACTAGCTTCTGCCAGCGGCTTCGCCCGCATCATACTAGACAATTATCCTACAGGAATATACTCCTGGGATCCTATATGCTATTCCAGCACACGATCTACCCTTGAACAAAGTTTCATGGAAGTCCATTCCGCTGTTTGAGCGTGAACAAGTAATAAACATGCACACTCACAAACTTTCATCTTTATGTAGGAATTATTTTTTTAAACGTATGTAAAGGGTACAGTATCACTCATAGTGTACTCCTGTAGCATGAGTACGATCACACAACCATGTAAACTTACATACACCAGACGCCCAGATCCGGAACAACTAATGCAGGCCAAACAAAATGGTCCATACCGGAATCGAACCCGCATCGCGATCGAAATAGCCAATCACTGAACCACTGCGCCAACCAAAGTTCACGGGGTATCGTGCTACCCAGTCACTGAGTTGTGAATATAATAATACTAACGACCCACCGCCCTAGCTTCGCACGGGTGCAATGGTGATATTAAATATATTTTGCATGTTTTATACATATAAACCTTCCCCTTGAATCACTCTCTCTGCCTCACTAACATAGTATAAAACAAAGTCGCTTCCGGCTGTATGTTCCTATGTATGCTTAGGATTAGGCTTATGCTTTTTTTTTAATTTATCAAAACAAGGGCTTTTTTCATTCCTATTTCTTCACGGTCAAGGGTGATTAGTATTTTTTTAAAAGCAAAGAGGTGGATATTAAGGTTTTAATATTTAATGAAAATTTAAATTGTGTTTTTGAACAGAATATAATAAATAGACATGCATATGTAAACAATAATTTGTTAATACCAACAATTTAACAATGATCTGTGTTCTAAATTCAAAAATATTTGAATTTATATATTTTTAATATTAGGATTGATACCTTTATACCGGTTTGATACCTTAGCTTCTCCTTCAACCTGCAAAGGGTTTGCGCGGGAAAAAAGTACACCTAATATAAACTAACATATTCATTTGTACATTTTTTCGACTTGACTTTTTAACATGCTATTTAAATTCTCGGTTATATTGTAGTTTTAGAGGAAGAGGAGGAGCTTATTATTGTTTCGGAAGTATGTAGTCTATTGTGTGGCAGGCGGTCTGATCATGCAACATTCCCAGCGCCTGACTCACGGCCCGGGCCGCCCGGGCGGCGCAGGCACAGCCCAGCACGCCGGCACTCGCCGCATCATTAGCTCGATGTTGTTTACGCACAGTGCTGATGAGCTATCTACTTATTACAGTACTCGAATAATTGTTGTTGTAAACTAGTTCTGAGCTCCCGTTACATATTGACACTTGGACGCTAATTATGTCATCAGGAGCCAAATAACATTGTGACTATTAACTAATTATTTATTGATCGTTAACAAAATTATTCGACTGCTGCGGTAGATTTGGACATTATAGAGAATACTATACAATAACATGGACCGAGGAACAGTACAATCATTACAATTTCCAAATATTTCGGCATGGTATCGGTAACTGATGGAAACTTTTAGGAAAATACGCTTAAGGGTGCACCAGGGGGCGGCTCGCACTCGTTGGAGTGCGAGGTTAAAATACATACTATCTTATCCATGATCATGTGTGAAATTAAAAATCGCAATGACGTGCATTAAAAATGTAGAGCCCACATGAACACAACCTCAAATAACATGTAAGATGAATTGGAATGAAAAGAACACGTCGAAGTTTGGGCGTTGAGTTGGGAAATTATGTAATGACTTCTCCCGCTCTAGGGTGGGCGAGAGGACGTATCAGACTTTTACTGACACAAACCCACGAATATTCCTTGAGTTGCCCTTGGCGTTTTAGGAAATTCCTTGTGGCCCCACGGGCAGCAGGCGTGTGGGCCCTGCCAGGGCCCTGCAAGATGTTTGCGCGTATGCATAATTATAAAAAACTGAGTTTATGGTTTAAATTTTTTGAACAAATAATCCACTTAGTCCTATACAGTAACTATTTGCTATATACTCTATTTATTTATTTGTTTATTTTATAATAATATGTACACAAAATATAAGTACACAGAAGAATCATCATTATAAAAATTGTTATATAGGTGCTATAATTTCTCGTAGTAAGTTATTTATTTACCTACGCCCAAAAATGCGCAAACGCGTGTCGAAAAATGATGTTCGATGATCTCTAATATTTTTTTCTCATAGAGCGAAGCAATTACGTAATGAAACATTATTTTTTTTTGTCTTGTAAATTATCCGCCGAACATTGAAGGGAGTATTGTTTGGAAGAATGAGCAACTAAACGCTGCTGTGTACAGGAACGACTACAACACTTTCTATGGTACGAGTACCTACATTCAGTGTATACATCGAGTGTCTCTTATTGCACACACGTGCTCATACAGGCACATGAGATGTATACACTGAGTGTACTGTATAGTGTCGTAGTCACGTGCCTTAACAGTTAAGAGCTCACTTCGCGAATAAACTTCCAAGTTTTCACGGAGATTTTTTACAGAATAGAAAAAAAAAACAATTCTGTAAAAATCTTAAACCACACAAATTTTGAAAAACAGAGATTTTGAAGTCGAGTATTGAAATGTGTCTGCGTGTAATGTTTGTCAGCGGAACTAGCATGGTGATGGTGAAACTATGTCATTTGGCTCGACTAGACTAAGTCGTCGACAGCTAATCATCGTAGAATCTCTATAGTAAGTTCTGATAATGAGTGGCACAGGATGCGCAGTGACTAACAGCGCTGGAATGCACCCTGCGACTGCTGCGAGTGCGCGCCCGCAGCGGACACTCCTGCGAATTATCTATTCACTGCCACTGCCCCGGTAGGTACCTAATCCTAATCTGTCACCATCACACATTGTCTTTCGCTATTATTTTTTAATTGGTTGCCTAGTAAATCAATAAATAGTGTACACAGGTAGCCGGCACGTAGTCACGCTACAAGCACAACTGACTTGTTCCTTCAAGCAACAACACCAAACTTATTTGTTAGTTATCAAGAACTAGCGACCCGCCCCAGCTGCGCACGAGTGCAATGGTGATATTATTGTACATTTTGATACAAGTGGGCAAAGTTTGTCATTGCAGGCGAGCCGAAATTCACAAGAGCCGTACAGGTGAGGGTGTTATGGAGCCGAGTGCTGCAGTGACAAATCTCCACGTGTATTAAACGACGTTTTTCAATACACTTACGAAGAAATACGATGAAATATTCACCAATAATCTATCTTATATCGGAAAATTATGACGATGTTCATTTTATGCTGAAGAAAATTTTCCAAAGTTACCTTACAATTTAGTTTTGATTTGATGGCAGAAGGCTATCGTAAGTATTTTTTATCTCAATCACATAATCTGGCGCCGTAGCATTTAAAGGATTCTCTTCAAATCTTCTTTATCACAACTATCAATAAAGCATTGAGTATCACAAAATAATATACTCTCTCTGTAATGTACTCTCCTGTCGCAGGTCTGCTGGAAGAAATTTCGTTAGAAATAAGCAGCACCTTTGTACTCTTCTATCTGCATTTGTTCTTTATTTTTTTAAGTATTTGTGTACATAAATAAATAATAAATATGTAGTTGCTGGTGTTTGTCTAGAAGTAAGAACAGATGCGTCAGTTGACAAGAGATTCCTGAAACCAGATTCAGCATCAAATTGTTTTGAATTTGGAGGATTCAGAAAGCCCGTCTCAAGCGGACTATCAAATACTTTCCTAACGATGGACGACGAGAAGGTTGTGCCCGAGATCTCTTCTATTACTTACGATATTCAAAAAGAAAATAATGGTCTGTTTTATTATTCAGTTCATGATATTGCTTCGGTTGAATGATCGACTGTTAACTATTACGCGGGTCTTTGCTAACTTGCAACTGAGTTAATACAGTAACCCCTAACCGAATGAGCTAACATTTCAAAGATGCATACTTACTTAGCTAAGTCCAGGTAATGTGATTCTAGATCCCAAATAGCAAACTCCTGAAGATGGCGTACTATTAATTTCTTTGTACACCCCTATAATAAGGGAAACAATTAAAAGGGTTTGTTGAAAAAAATACACAAAATATACATCACAATAAATCCAATATTGGGGTAAATTTGTAAAAGATTGTTTTTAATAACCAAAGGTTAAAAGGTTTCCAACATTATTTATTTATTTATGTACACACAAACACTTAAAAGAGAAAATAACAAACACAGATAGAAGAGCACAAAGGCACTGCTCATTTTGTATTATTGTGTTTTCCACTAGCTTTAAAAATAAGTTTATTTTAGCATTAGTCTTGTAAAAATGGAAAAACACTGCGCTTAGTATTTTGTAGTAGTAGTTAAAAATAATAATATGTACAAACGGGTAGAAAAAGAACTTATTGGGCATCAAAAAATTCATCCACATCGAAATCAATGGGAAAAGTGCCCAGAACGCTGGCAGCATTGCCTCGTTGGATGGCAATGCTGATTCGTTGACCGAAGAAAAGCCCAGCCCTCTGGTCACGCGAAGAGTCGACCAGCTGTTTGCTGATGTCACGAACAACTCGATGAGCGCTCGGACCCCATGGCCATAGTGTTTCAACCCCAAACGGCTCAAACATGTAACTACCGATAAGGTTATTGTATTTACGCCGTTTGAGGTTTTCTGCACCTGCAGCAGCCGCCCCAGCACAGCCTGCCGTATTCAGAAGATGGGATGGCGCAAGGGTGTCGACACAAGTTGCATCCCACACCAAAGGCCTACCCAACTTCCAGGGCATTATGGTCATCCCGTCTGGCCTCTTTCCATCGTCACGTGTCAAGCCGGTTCTAAAACAGCTGGCAATAGCTAGCTTTTATTTAACTTGCAATGCGTGTATGTTTGTTGAGCGCAAATCTTGCAAATGAGATTTGAAACACTTACCCCTAACCGATCGAGCTGAAATGAATTGGTACATACATAGGTACCTATGTAACTTGGATGACAATGCACTAATATTGTACCACAAAGCTGTATTTATTTTGAGGGGGAAATCATCTAATAACTTCTCCCGCACTAGGAAGGAGCAGGAAGGCGTGTCGGACTTTTACTGATTAAAATCACACCTATGTTCCTTTAATTGTCCTTTGTTTTCCAGGACCACGGGTAATCTTTTAGAAGTCAAACCATGGCCCTGGTAGGTATCTGCCCTGCTGGGCCCTTACATCCCGCCTTGACATCTCTTTGAGGCGTGTGTGAAACACTACGCGCCTTCAATAACTCGGGCTCGATCCGGACGGTTACTGGATCGCCGGACGGCGAGCTGCCCATGCTTTAGCTGGTAGTCGGAGTAGGGATCTCAGCAGCTGGGACAGGGAATGGATACTCTCACGAGTATCCAGTCCCTCTCGCGTTCGTCTGTCTCCTTTGCTAGTATTATTGCTGCGCAGAAGAAGGCAACCGCAGACCATTTCCCCTCGCTCTGGACCATGGCCTGAACCAAGGCCTGACACGAGAGCTCACTACCACCCAGGTGCACGAGGACACGGCGGTATTCCGCCCAAGGGCTTATATCTACACACCTCCACCGTGACACCTGTGCACTTCTTCCGCTGAATCCGGTGCAGGAACCTCCTTAACTTACCATGTCCAGTGAAGACCTGCGTCATGCAGAAGGTGAGGACGCCGTGAAGACTCTCCAGTCATTCCTCATAGAGGAGACTTACCGGTGTTCACAACCATAGAGCTGGTCTAATGATGGAAAAGAATAAGGGCCATAAGCATTAGACACTGTGCATAAGTTAATCCCATCATGTTTGAGCTCTTTTGAATTGTCTTGATTAATTACAGTCAACTTTACCTCAGCACAGTCAGTACTATTATAGATACTCGTAGTACTGCTTGCCTGAAAAGCTTGTTATGAAAAAAAAGTTTTACATAGAAACTTATTTTATTTAATATTTAAAGATCGCGTAGGAGACGCATAACTTGTTAGCATGCGGGCTCATCCCATGAATATATACTTTAAAAATGCTTGTGTAGCGTTTGAATTTGGTAGTGCGGGAAATAATAGATTTTTTTCAAATCAGTTTTTGATACGTAGACCTTGTGACAGGAGTGCCGTTAACATAAAGTATATAGTGTGCTTCTCTACCGCTATCCACCAGGTCACAGGCGCCGACTCCTAGAGCTAGAGCTACACTCGCTGAAGTTTCTCGCAGGCTGCTAAATAGTTAGTTTTAAGTACATAAAATGTTTTTAAAGCCTCACATGTATAGAACCTCTGGCTGATTTACGTCATGTTCTCATTTTTCTCGTCTACTTTTCATAACTACATTTTCTATTCAACAGGCATTTCGGTAAGTTTCAACAACTTGTAGTATCCATAGGATTAAAAGATAATCAATTAGCTACTGTTGTGCTCGGTACGTCGCCGCAGGTAGGGCGAGCGCGGGAGCTAGGGCGCAGAGCTACAGGGCGCGCGGAATTCCCACGACCTTCCGCGAACGAGTCATTAGCGTTACTCGGAGCCCTATTGTACCCACTTATCTATTACTAATTTTGTGGGAAATTAATTATACACTTTGAGTTCAGCTTCAATAGTTGTAGTAGGTATATTCCTTTTTCTAGAATATTTATACATATAGTTAAACTTATCTGCTAAATAATTTAGTTCCGTTAATAAAAAAACACCAAGGTTTACCTAATGGTTTAGGTGTGTTTCTAATAATACCGTTAGTTGAACGTGTGTCCATAATGATGCAGTAAATGTGAGCAACACATGTCGCTGTGACGAGTGTTGTTGCTGTTGTTGTAGCAGATAATGTGGACAATAGCGGCCGTCCGCACAACCCGCCGAGCTGTAAATCAGCTATCGATGGTGGCTTGTTACGACTTGTTTATTTATGTTGGTGAGTGCGGCGCGCGGCGGGGCACCCGCCTGACAGATCTGTCATAACACTTTTTTATAAGTTTCATGTGTTCCGTGGATACTTGGAATGATGAAAAACTGGCAACTCTGCGATTTACAGCACTTTTACCGCCAATACGATAAAATTTATAGATTCCCGGGAGGCGATAACGTCCGTCGTGATTTGTAGCCGCACATGTGCAGCTCGGAGGGACAGCTTTATGAATGCAACGCGGAACACGATCTACTCGTAAAAACTACTACCGACGCATCGGCGGCTAGTGAGCCGATATGCTTGTTTACGACTCGTCGAGAGATTAGGACGGTGAGCGTCTCGTGACCGAGGCGGTGGTCCACGAGGAGCGCGGCGCTGGAGCGGCGGCGTCTAGTGGCGCGCGCCGGTGTGCGCTTGGCGTAGGTCGGGAGATGTTGTGCAGATAACACGGCGAGGCGCGCACGTGCTGATAGCGCCTTATCTGCGGTGATAGCGCCCACGCGCCCCCACAGCTGATCGCGTACGCAGCGCTACCTGCCGCCCGCACCGCCTTGCACTGCTATTGCATGCCACTCATCAATGACTTCACGCCAGCATTGCCCGAAAGGGTAGGCAGAGACCTACCTGTATCGAGTGGTAACATCCACACAACGTGAGTTACGTTTCAGTCCCATGCCATCAACCAACACACATCCCCAGTCTGAGCTTACTACTTACTCTGACCTACTCAGAAATTCCAGTAAGAGAAACATTTCATTCAAAATTCTGCCCTATCTTCCTATCCTTCTTAATTAGATAGGTACCTACTACTATCCAAGTTAAGTGCGCTTATGTTAACAGGCTGAATTAAAACAATCTAAAAGCTTTGCAAGATAATTTCGATATAATTTATTGCATCATTTAGCTTTAAAAACCTTCGGTAGGTTTACCGACCGGCTAAAATTAGAGAATAAGTAGTCCGATATAGATGAACTAATTAATTTATTGCCCCAGTGCATCATGGATACATCTTTTTTATATTATTATTGAGTCTGTACCTAATTAAAAACCTAGCGCGAATTCAAAAATATTTATCTTTACATTATGACCCTGATTCCGAGAAGCCAATTACCGGCGAGTAAACAAATATGATCGGACACATTTCATAGATAGTGTAGGGTCTCCCTCAAATGCAGTGGACACTCCCAATCCCAAAAAATAGTGAAAGGAATATAAAGGGGCGGGATTGCATAGGGCGCGTGAGGGCGCGTGGGGGGACATGCGCGAGCGCAAGCGACGGCGCGGCGCGCGGCAGTCAGTGCACGACCAGCGCCGCGCACGCACGCCGCGCTCCTTGCGTACGGTAACAGTGAACAGTCCCAGCATGTTGCACGAGACATGGCCCAATGCCTGGCATAAGACAGAATCCTTCGAGTTGGACGCGCTCTTTGCGGAGGTCAACAACAATTGTTTGAAAGGTGAGCGTTCAGTGCAGTGAATGGAGACGATTGGTCGCGAATCACGACACAATCCAAGTAAACATTCATACTTTGATCTACCCTTTTACTGCATGTTCATGTAGTTGCCTTAGGTACGTTTATGGTCCACGTACGAGTGTTTTATAACATCAGTACATGTACGTATGGGCTCTGTCCTGTCGTACTCGGTTATCTCACTAATACTCGTATGTAATTCTTTACACTCCGGGGCTGTGTTAGTGTCAGTCTCAGCAAGGAGTATTTCAGGTTTCACTTGTAAGGGTTTTTTCTGTCATACATTGTTTATATGTGTAAGCTTATCAGTCAATGTGTACGATCCTAACAAAGTCATTATCATGCAGACCGTTCCATCGGGCATGATTACTTTAATAACAATTTGTTTTTGTTAATTATGTTAATGATGTTGATGCTATTAGTAACCACGAGTTCTGAAGTCGTGAATCCGTAAATTATTTACATTATTATTTTCAGTGATTACCTACCTACTCTATACGCACCTATAGGTATGTTACCTAGTAAACAAAGTAAGCATTAGCTACACCTAATCCGCCTTATTTCAAAACGCGATCTAAAATAGTTCCGGGACTATTACTAGTTTTAATTGGCATTAAACCTAACAATAGTCCCGGAAATACATTCAGATCGCTTTTAATTGGTATTAAATTTAGTAATAATCCCGAAAACTACATTTAGATAGCGTTTAATCGGTATTAAACCTTGTAATGGTCCCGGAACTATAGATATATAGATCGCGTTTTGGAATAAGGTGGCACGAGTCAATGATCACTGTATTAGATCGTACTTTATTTATTTATTAATACTTTATGCAACACAAACAACCACGGTCACGTAAATGAGTATGTCATTCTGTCATTCCACTGAATAAACATTCTAGCGCAGTGCTGTGCGCCAGAAATGAATGTTATGTAGTAGCTCATAGTGGGCCGCGCGCGGGGCGGACGCGCGGCGCTCGCTTGCTTTCTATCTATTTTGGATGATCACAAAATAAAGCGGCGGTGTCCGCGAGCGCCAATCGCGTCGCCCCGCGGGCGCGTGCGAGTGTGAGCCGCTGGTGAATGTGTGTATGCGTGTGCGCAGAGGGCGAGGCGGAGTGCGGCGCGGAGGGCAGCGGCGCGGAGAGCCCGCCCCGCCTGCCGCCGCTGGGCTACGCCCACCCCGCGCTGTCGCCGTCCCACTCGCGCAGCTACCAGGAGCTGCGGCCGGCGGCGGCACACGCGCGCGACATGCAGGCCTACGCGCACCTCGAGGAGGTGTTCAAGCCGGGCACGCCGGGCTCCACGGACGGCGCCTACCTGCGCCGCAGCAGCCCCGACCTCAGCCCCTCGCCGGAGCGCCGGGACGACTTCCGCCACTACGAGAGCTACGCGCCCGCGCCGCAGCCGCCGCCCTACTCGCACGACCATCACCATCACGTCGACCAGTGAGTACCTTCTCTTTACTAACTTCTTGCTCGGTTCTCATCTGGACCGGTCTTCGACCATGTAGCACTAGCTACAGTACAATATTCTAGTTATGAAGGCAGGCAAGTAACGCGGAGCACACTAGTGCAGGCCATTAGACGTATCTAGTTGTTGCCGAGTGTAGAGCGAGTGACGCCGCGACCGCAGCTAATGGTGCCACACATTACTTGACGTCGCTGTGTCAAACATCGTCTCGCTTACATTCTATTTTTAGTTCAATTCTTACAAAATACCACCTTCTGGTAAGTAAGTCAGTAACTAGAATAGAATTCATGATTGGCTTCTATCTGGAAAGAAGCGAAAATCCTACACTGGTCGGTCTGAAATTGTCTAACATCGGCCTCCCACATTAAGTTTGCTCTTAGGTATTACATTCCGTTGATCTTTAAAGACGTTGGTTTTCTCCAATCACAATAAAGTTGATCGGGTCAGATCGTAAGGAAGTGTGCGGTGCCATTACGGTTTTTTTTTATAGATTTGTCTTCCTAATATTGATTCGTTAATGTAGATAAAGTTTTGCAAGTGTAAGATCTATAAACAATAGTGAGACCGGATATGTTGTTGAATCAGAATATACGCGTAGAAATAAAAATAAGGAACGAGCAATTGAGCACAGATGAGAAAGTCTAAAAGTGACAGCGATAATCGAAGTTATTTGGCATAAGCATGTGACGTAAAGAAATGAGAACGTACTGTCTTGAAAAAAATTTAGACTATAAAATGTGAAAGGTAAAGTTTAGTGAAGTGGCGAATAAAAGCAAGCCAAAGAAATGATGTATGGGTTGTCTGGAAGAAGATATGAATGTGAACGTCACTACTGAGATAAATGCCAATAACAACCGCTACTAACAAACCAATTAACATACAGAACTCAACTTCGAAAGCTAATTCGTAAGAAATTGACAGTACTTATCACAGCGTTAATATTTTCCAATTGTCGTTTTGTACCAATTGCTTGTCTATACAGTGTAGGTAAGTACGTAATTTATTCATTTGAGGATATATTTGTATAATTGTATCCAAAGGTTGACTGGCAGAAAATGCTTAAGGCACTAAGTCCAATTCTGTACTTCTGTGTGCAAAAAACATTTAATAAATAGATAAAAAATTGACAACAAAGACAATAGAAGGCAACAGCGAAGTCAGAAATATATTGAAATAAGAGTTGGAGGATGGCGATCAGTGTATTGTGAGACGTTTGTGCTAGACAATAATATAACATCCCTCTCGACTAGCGATAAACAAAACAAGGAGGAACTTATAGAAACAAAAACATGAGCACTTCGGTCCGGATTAAATATAGGTAAAAAATGACTGGAATTGGGATCTCGAATTGGCGGCCGGTTTTTGATTTAATGTATGTATCTCTGTGATTATACCCGCTGTTGTTGTCAATACTTATCATGAAAATGTTGGGAAAAGTCTTTTAAGCAATGTATTTTAAATCGGTTAGTTTTATTACCCACTGGCGGTCACTTCAACTGCTACAGTTATAATTGCCATTGAGAACTAGGTCGAATCAAACACATGAATGATTGCGTGGTTGACATTGAATAGTTTGGTTGTATCAGTGGCAGCTGCTGAGTGGCGCGCGGCGGTGAGGTAAGGCTGGAGTGTTGTGCCCATCAGCACGTCCGCGGCACGTGCTCCGCTCGAGCCAGCATTCCGACGTGCTGGCTGCCCGCCCCGAGCACGTGCCTCACTTATTGTACAACACTCACAGTACTCTCAAGCAGCCCCTGACAAACTACTGCGTGTGCGCCCGGTTGCTCTTTTACTGTTTTTGGATATCTATTACACATTAACGTTCTTGTCGGAACTTGAGCCACGCAGACTTCTAGGGATGTAGTTAGTGATAGACACAGCTTGATGATAGTTTACAATATTCATAATGTTATTAAAGTTCACCACATTTTCTGCAATTCCAATCAGAAATAAAAAATGCCTATGCTTGATATTAATGTCGATCGGAGCGCGGTTGATTGAGTGCTCCCTGTCTGCCTCAGTTGGCACACTATTTATTGAATTTTATTTTGCCCTCTAAGGCATAAAATAATGGCCATAAGGTTTAAAAGTAAACATTCGGCGTTATCCAAGATTAGCTTTATAATAAAAGTCAAACCATTCTTTTCATTTTTTTGTTCAAATTTTGCGTCAGCATTCAACGTATAACATCTCGGGAATATCATTTTTATATTGAAACTAGCGTCTGTTTTATTCCAGGACATGGTCGAGCCGTGTGCCAAGTTTGTTCCAATAGTCAGACAGACAAACAGCGTTACGTTCGCATTTATAATATTATGTAAATAGTAATTGAATAGTAATTACGGCTGTATACAGCCCAGCCGAGGCAGCCGCGCCGTGGACCGCTCGCCAGCAAGGCGGTGGCGCACACGTGTGCTATCTCTTCGAGCTCGATAGCGTGCAATACTTTGTAATTATTCAGTGAAATTCGGTTTGTTCGGCAGCTCGCGTCCGAGGGCCTCGGCGACGTTCCGCACCGGTTCTTGTGAATTATTTTAAATGAATAGTATGATAATGTCGGTGTTGCCACAGTGTGTGTGTGTGCACATGTGTGCGGGGCTCGTCGCGCGATAAGGCCGCGGCCGCGGGCTGCGGTCGCTCTAACTGTTGTTAATTTATTTATAACTGTTTAATTTGCTACAATTACGACGCTACGCCTGCGCCTCTTCTTGTCACAATATATAGTAATATTCTCCGAGTAATGTCACTTGTCTCTTGTGTGAGTACATCCTATTTGCGTGCTACGAATGGAAACCATGTAATAATATAATTCAAGTTTTCTTTGTGTTCTTCTATTTTTTTTTTTTTTTTTGTAGGCAAGTATTTGTATGCAGGTACCTCTGCATAAATAAAATTTGGAACGTTCGAATGATTCAATTTACTTTAGTTATAAAGTGACTGTAAATGCTTGATCAGAGGAGTAACACATTTATAAAAATCAACGTTTGTATAACAGTAACTTACAGTAGCTATCTCTTGAAGAGGTTCATAATTAATGAATATTTGAGAGCACAGAGAAGGTAAGAGATATGCTTCGGCCACGCTACGAGCTGGTAGTGTATCAAGCGCAGGGTTGTGGTTAGAACAAGATGTTTTAAAACACATGTTTAAAACAGTGTTTGAATTTAAACCGTGGTTTTTATCATATGTTTAAAAACACAGATTAAAACCAATTTTAATCATTGTATAAAACAGTAAGAAAAAAACAATTTTTAAAACCACTTCATATCGTGAATGAATAGATATAAAATGAAAAAATACTCGTATATATATTTAGGAGTCTAACTCTAAGTCTTCAAGGACATTGGATGTTTGTTCAACATCCATTATCCCACATTGACATCATTCTCTTAAAAAACTAAGAAAATACACTGCTGACGTAATCACCATCCAGACCCCTCCACCCCATTTCATCAAACTAAGGAAAGCAATGAACCAACGAGGATTTACATGGGACTAGATAACACTTATTTTTCAAACATGCATTAGAATATTTCAATTTCAAATCAATCAAATTACCGCTCGGAAAGTTCCAATGTCGCCAAATCTAAACTCAACATTAGCTAGACCGTACAGGGTGAATGTGAAGCGTTCAGTGTTGTTTAGAGATATGCATCATAAAATAAATGTTTAACCATTGATCGTTTTTTGGATATATATTTAATTTAATCTTCTCTTCTTTATTTTTTTTTCTTCTTTTTTTTTAATTTTTTGTTTTTTTTTTTTATGTACCTGCCATGTTTTCTCTTCACCACCCTTGGTTGACTGGTAGATAATGCGTAAGGCATTAAGTCCGCCTATGTACCTTTGTGTTGCATAAAGTTTTAATAAATAAATAAATAGTATGGCGAATTTGAAAAGATCTAGTTTACAAATGAAAGATCATACTATAGGTCAATTTAATTTGAAATAATACCCTAAACTAAAAAAAAACTAAAAAAACACTTTGTTAAAACAATTTGAACTGATAGTTTTATAAAATTAAAAAAAGAACTGTGTTTTCTCCAACTCTGATCAAGCGCAGCCGTACGTAGCACAGCAGACACTCTACAACCACGCTACGAACTGGCAGCGTAGCATTCATAGTCGTACGTACATTGCAGATGCGCTACGATCACGCTACGAACTAGCTGCGTAGCAAGCGTAGTAATACGTAGCAGAGCAAATGCGCTACGTTTACGCTACGAACTGGCTGCGTAGCAAGCATACACAGAGCTCAGCATAAATTGCGTAGCGTGCCTCGTCTACGCTACGACCGCGAAACTAGCGGGTAAAATAGCAAGACCGATATTTATTTATTTATATTTATTTATTTAAACTTCATGTACAGTAGTAGTACATAGGCGGACTTAATGCAACAAGGCATTCCCTACCAGTCTACCTTTGGGTTAAAAAAGAAAACACTGGTAGGTTTGCACAATAAATAAATAACAAATATTTCAAAATATAATGTGAAATAAATTAAGTACCATAGAATAATAAAATACTTATATAAGGTTATAATATAAACTAATAAATACTATGATAAATATAAAATTATTACGATTAAGAAAACTGAAAATATGATAATTATTAGTAGAGACAGGATGGTCATTTACTCGTACTTACAAATAAATCGTATTATTTATAAGCAAATTTAACTATTTTTAATTTTACTATCTTCTCGTCTCCGGTTTCTTTTCGCGTTTAACGAGGCGGCCGTTTTGTACTTAGCAGTCGACGCCACTGGAAAGTTATAAGCAAAGCTGTCTCAAGTTCTTATTTCGCGCATGAATGTAAACTTTAAATTGAATCATTTTTAATGGCGTGTAAGTGCGTAAATTATAACATCGATAGTAACGCAGTAACCAACCGAAAATAAACTCTTATTAGTGATCGTTAGAACCGTATTCTAATGTGCTGCAATTAAACGGTCACAGTGAAATGTCCACCAGAACTTAAAAATTATATAAAGTCGCGTCGAAATCCCGCGAGCACTAGCGCCTCCAGCGGCGAATTTATCATTGTTATTGAGTCGCCTTATCTCTGACCGTTTGTCTTATGGCCGAATTGTAGGCAACTTTAATTTGAGCTTACTAGTAACAAGTTCACTCCTGGTACCTACCTCCATCAAATATGAAGTGTATTATAGTACGCGGCAAATAAATTGAACCATTTGTTATGGTTACGCGCAGCCCCTAGGGTTACCAACTATACTACTAAAAACAGTATTATAATGTTGTTCACTAAATTATACTTTTTACTGTTAAACAAAAATAAAGTATACAAAATACTGTTTTCAGCATCAAAATGCTTAAGTTTACACTATAAGTGTTACACTCTTAGATTACATACCTCTAGATTTAGCCATGAGACTGTAGGGAAGTGCGGAAATGAGAAGCCTATGAAATAAGTAAGAAAATTGAGACAAAATATAACATGCTTTGTCTCATTAAGCCAAATAAAGCTTATCACTGAGAGGTCGACTTGAGTAAATTTTTATGTTTTTAGAATAATTTCGGCAATTAAAGTAATAGTTTTAGTGTAAGTACGAGAAACAGACTCCAGTAGTGGTCGTATTTAATGAAAAGTTTACATAATAACCTCAATAAAGTGTTACAGGGCTACCTCACGTGCGGCCGCGCAGTGGCTGGGTAGGAGGTATTTAATCTGAGGTTACACTTAAACACTCACAATAATTTTTTTTCAAATCCCAATATCTCCAATACTTTTAGAACGAATCAGTCCGAACACATGTTTATTTCTTGAAATGATCTTAGAAAAAATCTAAAATATTACTAAAATGGTCTCATATCAACTTTCTGTTCCCGCCACCCCAGCATTTACACTGAAAGAGTTTTTTCAGTAATGAATGCATAGCGACGTGAGAATAGCAACAGAGACAGATTATTTTTTGCATTTTTAGTGCTTAATATTTTATATAAAATAAATAACATACTGTTATTTTTTCTCAAAAATAAAAAAATAAATAAAAAATTCTTCTCAGATAAAAAAATACTTTATTTCTAGTAAAAAAAGTTTGCAACCCTAGCAGCCCCCTACTTCGATTGAGACTCGAAAATCGGTTATAAAACTCGTCACACAAGTTTGTGAGCAGTGGTGGCCGAGAGGTAGCGGCCCCGACTTACGTGTTGTAGCTCGCGGGTTCAATCCCAGCCAGGCGCATTACTTTGTGTAATTTATTTCATCACCACTGCTCTCAAAAACGGTGAAGGAAAACATCGTGAGGAAACTGGCATGTCCTAGAATCAAAAATTCGACGACATGTGACCTTCACCAAGTCGCACTGGGCCCGTGTGGTGGATTACGGCCCATTAACTCTCTTAGAGAGGAGGCATGTGTCCCAGCAGTGGGAACATTAAAAGGCTGATGATGATGATAATGATGACACAAGTTGAACCATCACAACGGTCGACCTTGAATGCGCAGTAACTGATTTCCGTGTCTGGATCGAAGTGGCGGTCACCATAGCACGTGGTTCAACGTATGTAATGTAATGTAATGGTCGCGTGCTATAATGTCTGTCGCAACATGTAGGTACTACTGCCTCTTTTTTAGTTTTTAGTATTTAGATAGTTAGGCACCAAATTACTATATCATAAGGAGTTCATGGCTCCTTGAGGTATAAGTTCGCGCTGTTTTTACTCATTTTGGACATTCGTTCCATTTTTACAGACTTCAAAAAAGGAGGTTCTCAAATAATCGATATCTTTTATTTATTATGTATTTTCCCCGATTACTGGAAGACCAAAAAGCTGATTTGGAAAATTATTTTTTTGTTTAAGAGTCTAGTCTTCAGGTCTGAATTTGATGAAGAGATTCTAGAGAAACCGATGATCTTTTCAAAATTTATGAGAATACTAGTAGGTAATGGTTATACCTAATATTCTCTAGGTATTTTACTGCAAAACTTGCACACTATTTAGGTTTAGTTGGAAGGTACTACAACTAAAATGTAAATTAAAAAACCTTTTTACAAATACATAGAACTGACTTAAATACAATAAAACAATACTAAACAGTGCTAAATAACTTTAATTATGGAAGTTGGTATTTCTGGTTCTTCTTTATTTGACTTTCCAAATTATAATAGATTGTATGACTACGTCTTTAAAAGTCGCGGGTGACACGTTAATTCTGAACGAAACGGAGGTTTCTTAGTTTCAATCAACTGTAGGATTTATATAATTAAGTCCCGAGCCCGCGGCAACCAATTCAACCAGGAATGCAACCCAAGACAAGGACAGCTTTATCCCCCTGTCGGATACTCTACTTTTTACACCATCTGTGAGATAATCAAAACACAATTTACTAAAACAAATGATATATTAGAGAAATATAAGTATAATTTAAAAACATACTCGAAATGTTTTGAAATTTGAAACAAACAACATTCACTACTCTACTATTCTATATGTATTTAGAGAATCGTTAGTAATCACATTTTATCCTTTTTTTTTTTGTTGATACTGTTGCTGGTACATTTTAATTCACTTAATGTGTTTTTTTTTTTTTTCAAAATAATGTTTTTTGACGTTCCAAATTAAAATCTTATTATTCAGCATTCTGCAGCATCTCTGTGCCCTTATATCTTGTTTTGTTTTTCTTTTTTGAATTTAAGTGTTTGTGTGTACATAAATAAATAAACATGTTGAGAGTTGTACAAAAGAACTCCCTCGGGAACAGCTGTCCAAAGAAGCGCATTCATCCATTTCTCAATAAATAATTGCACCTATCACTCCTCACTGAGACTCAGGCGGGGCCTGGACGGACACGACCGCGCATCGCAGACCGCACAGCGCAGAGCAGGGCAGTTACTGTGCACATCTGAGTCGCACGTGCCTGCGCTGCAGCATACGTAGCTCAATGATGTTCCATGCTTTACAAAATCCGCTCTGCTCTGCGCTGCGCGGCCTGCGTCGCCTACCTCTCAGCATACGCCTAGCTTAAACAAGTGACGTTTGTTTGGGAACCCCAGTATATTTAGTGAATTTCATAGAACAATAAATAAGCGACGTACGTTTGGGAACCCCAGTATATTAATTGGTATTTGAAAATATTCTAGCGATCGTTAGCTTTTTTAGCCTAGCAAAAATTACCAAATTGTAAGTCATGGTATAACATAATTGGTAACATCTAAGGAGTGACAATATATAATATTTAGTCTAAAGTGTATTTTAAAGGTGTCCATATATATTTTTATGGCAGTAAATAATACAAAAAAAAAGATTTATTTCATAATATTTAATGAAACGTAATTTGGTGACCATTTATCCATTATGGTAACCGTTTGGAATTTTTTTGTTAGTAAAATAGGTACTTTTTTGGGCGATGTTTAAACACGAGCTTTATAATAATATTTAGGGTTTCATAAACTGAAACTTTTTCAATAACACTATAGTATTATACATAGTAGCGACAGTTTGAATTTACTCACCTAGGTATATGTGTCTATGTATAGATGTTTGTGACTCCTTCACGCTCAAACGGCGGAACGAATACG
Organism: Leucania comma; assembly: GCA_958295575.1. Taxonomy (NCBI): domain Eukaryota; kingdom Metazoa; phylum Arthropoda; class Insecta; order Lepidoptera; family Noctuidae; genus Leucania; species Leucania comma. Next base: position 278,122 of record OY282464.1, read on the forward strand.
GATGACATTTGGCACACGGCTACACTGTCCGGGAATAAGTAGAACGTAGTACTTATCCTCGGATAGTATTCTCTGGATATAATTTTGTGCGTTCACACAGACCAAGACGCTGGCAGAAGCTAGTTATAAATGTTCTTCAATTAAAATAAAAGTGAGAATACGGATGATATTTTTACGAATATGTACATTTACAGTTGGGCTTAAATATCGTTCGGTTTGAACACTACATACATACTTATTTAGAGACTTAATTTGAAACGTACTATTATTGCTTACAAAAGTGCTGACTCACTTACTATGCACCTTATAATGTGCTTCTAAAAGCTCAATGATCATTAGAGCAGCTTGCAGTAATGTGCGTCAAGAAACACGCAGGCGGCCCTCCGTGATACACATCGTAATGTGAAGTACTATCGGTGCGCTTGTAAGGACTGGGACTGAGCTCGGTGTGACGGATGTTGGGCCTCAATAGTTTACAGCCTGCAAATAAATACAATCTGGGTAATAGTTTTTCAAATGTCAATATTTGGATAGCGTAAGTTAAGCGACATAGAACAGCTGGTAAGAACAAAATGTTTGAGACGAGTGAGAGCTGGCTCGTGCGCGGTTCTGCGAATGAGTAACGCTATCGTGCACTTCCTGCGCGCATTGTGCGCCGCGACACTTAACCTAGTGCGGCCGCTCGCGCCCCGCGCACCCCGCGCCCGCGCCCCGCCGCTAACAATGTGCTGTTTGTCGTTCCGCACACTCGGATTAATTTATGGCAACCACTCTAAAACCTAAAGCAAGCAAACCCTCCAAACACAGTCAATTGCTTGTGCAAATATGTTCTACGGCTATAACTCGGGGTTATTTGCGCTCCACGACGTTTTTTTGTGCGCGCTCGGGCCTCGAGCTCGAGACCGGGCCGGGGCCGGGCCGGGCTCGGCCGGAAGAGCGCAGAGCCCTGTGTGTACGGAATGTTAATAGCGTTATTAGCTGTTGCGGCTGTTTTCTATGTTCTGTCAACACCAGCTCAGTGTTTGTGTAGGTAAGAGTTCTAATACAAATGGTTTTAGAACTCGATAAACGCTTACCTATCGTATAGCCTAGGAACGGTGTAGAGTCCCGGGCAGCCGGCGAGGCATGTGGGCCGTGTTCTAGGTAGTGCAGGCTGTCCCAGCGTGTCGGGTGACCGCGTGGGCGCGTGAGAACATCTCCTGCTGCGGCTCCACGCGCCCCTCGTGCGAGCGCGGCGCCTGTGTGCCGTATGCGGTACAGGCACACACTCACGCGCACGTCTGCGCAGTAGGTACTTACACACAGCGCAGCAGTTTTATTATTGACTTGTTCTGTTTGAAAATAATTAATATCGTTAGGCATGTTTGCGTTTTCCTCTAATATTCGAGTTTGTTTATTGTTACCAATTAGTATAAGGAAAATCCCACTACTAGCGGTCTGCGGCAACGCGGCAACCGTCCAACTATTCATATTTTGTGTATTTATAAAATTATTCAATGGTGTTTATTTTTATACGTAAGTATAGGATAAAATCAGCATGAGTAGTAGCCCCGGGCGGGTGCCGCGATGGTAATACTCCAGCTGCTGCAGGCGCTGCAGGCTCGCGACGCAGCGCTTGCTGCAGGCTCGTGACGCAGCGCTTGCTGTCGTGTTGATGTATCGCGAGACTTCTCAGCTACCACTAAGTGGTCCGTGTTTAGGGCTGCCACTTTTTTTTTGGAGATAAAGTACATTTGTTATTATTGTAAGAAAAAAAGTACATAGTATCAAAATAAAGTAGGACCTACAATTTGTTTTTCTTTATCATTATGTTTAAAAACTTATCTTTATTGCTTTTTTCGGTTTGTATCATATTAGTATCTGTACTAAACAATTGCACAGTAATTTTACAATCTATATTATTTAAATTAAAGTTAATAAATAATTAATTTTCGTCCCGCCATTTCCTATTTATCCATCACAGAAAAAGAACTTTCTGTGAATGCTGAACTGGCGGGAATAGATAACAGATATTATATTTTTTTACATTCAGCACCAATCGATAAATTTCGTTAAGCGAAAAAATAGTGCGACTGAACTTTTCAAAATCCCAAAGAAATCAAATCATGCGAAATAAAATATAAAGTACAAATACCTGAAATAAAGAACAATACTTTATTATACATATATGAGAGCAGTGGTGGCCCAGTGGCAATGGCCCCGACTACGAGTTGTAGGTAGCGGGTTCAAACCCAGCCAAGCGCACTACTTTGTGTAATTTATTTCATCACCACTGCTCTCAAAACGTTGAAAGAAAACATCGTGAGGAAACCGGTATGTCTTAGAATGAAAAATTCGAAGAAATGTGACATTCACCAACCTGCACTGGGCCCGCGTGGTTTTTTTTTTTTTTTTTTTTTTTTTTGTGGTAGGTAAAATCATCCAATGACGAATCCCGCCCTTGGGTGGGGCGGGAAACAGTGTCAGACTTTTACTGACTAAAAACCTACCTTTCCATTCCTCGCCTTTGTCCCGGGGCCCGTGGTGACACTCTCGCATAACCTTTGGCCCCAGTAGGCTTCGGCCCTGCTGGACCCCTACAGTTTGCTGACAACTCCTTGAGGCGCGCGGGAACGGTGCGCGCCGTAGACGACCTGACCTCGGACCGGTCTGTTACCGGACGGACGGACAGCGAGCTACCCATTGCCCACCGTCCGCGAGCCCGCGCCTACGGTGGCCGGAAATTGGGATCGGAGACCCGGCGGCGGCGGCGGCGTGTGCGCCTTTGCCTAATGCGGTCGGCCTCCTCCTTAACTAGCATTACTGCTTCGCAGAAGGAGGCGACCGCCTGCCACTCCTGGGCCCGCGTGGTGGATTATGGCCCATTCCCTCTTCTAGAAAGGAGGACTGATTCCCAGCAGTGGGAACTTTAAAAGGCTGATGCTATGCTATGCTACTTTATTATAAATCTATCCGTGTTGCATGCAAGCCCTGCAAGTTTTACAGTTTTTGCAGGATAGATGTACTGTTTCGGAGCGGATCTGTCTCACATCCAATCTATATGGACTTAGTTACTATCTCCTAAACATATACAGGATAGATATACCAAAGCTACTAGATATACTAAATTATACACATTCGGTTCACATTTGGCGAAGATATCGCTAAACAAGATTTTAAAAACATTCAAATGAAATGATAACCTACGTACCTATGGGCACGCCACAATTATGGCGGTAAGTCCCCTCTTTGAGGAGTGGCTGGAGAGACCTCACGGCGTCCTCACCTACCGCATGACGCAGGTTCCTACCTTAAGTTCGGTAGGAACCTGCACCGGATTCGAGCGGAGGAGACGCCCGGGTGTCGCCACTGTGTGGAGCACACGGTAGAGCTGTGCCCTGCCTGGGCAGAGCATCGCCGTGTCCTTGTGGGGCCGATCGGCGGCGGCGATCTCTTACGCCGGGCCTTGGTTACAGGCCATGGTCTGGAGCGAGGAGGGGTGGCAGGCGGTCGCCTCTTTTTGCGAAGCACTAATGCTAGCAAAGGAGGAGACCGACCGCATCAGGCAAAGGCAACGGCGCTCACGGCCCAGCCGCCCCCGAGATTCCGATCCCGATTTCACACACAGGACAACGAGCAATGGGTAGCTCGCTGTCTCGGTAGAAGGCTTAGCCCTGGTGTGAAAGGCAACGAAGGAACGGGGTGGGTAGTATATCGACAAAAAACCAAAGTGTCTGCCAGTTTTTCTGTTTATACTAAGAGCCATTATGCAGATAAGTGATTTCAAAAGCGGGACGGCTGTTAGGATAACAGGCGGATCTTGATCACGAAATGTGTAGTGAGCTGCGGTGTATGTGGCGGCAAACTATTGCATTTGCTGCAGACACGGGCAAGGATCAGCGAGTCGCTAACACACAGGAGATCGGCGTGGTCTCACTGCTCGCCGACTAGGTACCTACTTTGATTCTCTCTTTGCCTAGCTTTATCCCATTTCATTCGCGGTTGGCTCTCCTCGTGGAGTGTAGAGACTTTTACTTGAGCTTTTACGCTTTTACCATGTCATTAGTAAGTCGGTACATTTTGCAATTGTTGGTGTTTTCTTAAAATAAATAATAGTTGCGCCGGCGCACCTCGTAGGTGACACGCAGCGTGCTAGCGCGCGGCGCTTGTCGCGGTTGTTTGTCGAGACGACACTTTTTGTGCGCGTCCCCTTCTAATGCGCCATTTTACACGTTTTAAGAGTCCTCGGATCGTTTCCAAATTTGTACACACAATTTTTTGTGCGTGTCGAGTGACGGTTTAAGTGTCTCGAATGAGTTATTTGTATAGGCCCTCAGCGTTCCGGAGCGGCGCGGGTCGGGTCGGTGATGCTCAAATAACGATCGCGTTCGGGGCAGTTATCGAGCCACGTTAGGCTACAGAATAACTGATCAACGCGTGCAGCCCATTGCAGGAGGTTAGGACTCGGACAGGCAGCACTAGCGGAGGTGCACGTGCGGTCACGCAGGCTGGCCAGCACGTGCGCGCTGCGGGCGCCGCGCGGGCCACCTGCTGGAACGGGATGCGGGCTACAACATTCGCTAAATAATGTGCTAAATTGATCAAGACGCGCTAAAGCATTGGATTATGAGATAAGGATGAATGCCTGATTTATAAATAAAAATTATGATCTATCGTGCGTGCTGGAGTGCTACTTATGTCGTAACTCACTGAAAACAAAGTACCAAGCCAAAAGTCTGTTGTGAGCAACAGTGAATATCATGAATGTACGACAAGGAAAATATACCTAGTGAGGAAACGAATGCGGTAGTTTTAGGTAACTACACAATGGGATGTAAAACAGACTTCGCAACACAGCCAAGTAGAAAGCATAGCGCGAGTGTAAATGATTTGAAAATGTATAAAAGTATCGTAATTGTTATGCCACAGCCGTATACACAGCTATCACTCCGGTTTAGCCAGTTTTACCCGACTATGGCAAAGCCAAAGGAGGGTTATGATTTTGACGGGCTATGTATGTATGTATGTATGTAAGTATGTTCATCTGTTCCCTCATAAAGATTATTTTCTTTCAAATGTCTGCGACTGCGGTTAACACGGTACATCGAGTTCACTCATATAGTCGTACGTGCTTATCCATATAGACTTTGGACACTATATGTTGATTTCAAGGCCCCAAAGGGAAGAGCATAGGCATATCACAGGATCCAGGTGGCCAACTCACCGGTCCAAAGCGGCTACCAAACAAAGTAGTCTCGCTATATAGGCATGCTTCCGTGTGAATGTAAAGAATGATTGCTTTACGTGATAGTAAACATAACCCAATTTTATTTTTTGTTAATATTTTTACAGTTTTGAAAAATTATCCTTAAATGAATCACCCGTTACAAACTGTCACAGGATACAGTTTACCACTGTCATCTTTGAAAGAACATTGCATTAATATCTAAAGAAAAACAACAGTTTTAACCAAAACTTCTATTGTATTATATTATGTATAAATAAAAAAATAATCACTCGAGCAAACACCAAGGTGTTTGCTCGAGTGATTATTTTTCATATTTGATTGAGGCTTCTAGGTTGAACGTTGTTTCTATTCATAACTATTTGCTGATAAAGGTTGAACTGTTCTAACCGGACACCCTGGCATTGCTGCCCGGAGACGGTGAAGCTACGATGACAACGTTGTGAAGACGCTTTCCGAGGGATTGCTGACATGCGGCTCGAATCTTCGTGAGAAGCGCTCAATCTCAGCACCATCATACTGATGCACTGATAATCATGTGACAAGTATTGCGTGACTGGGTGAACAAGTTGTTACACGAAGTATACGCTATTAGTATACGAGAGAAACTTGAAGTTCTTCAGAAGCTTGTGTGATGCGTGAGTCAGTGGAGTTGGTTGTAAGACGCGACCAGCCGAGGTACTTCGTGGAACGCTAGAGGTCGGCACGTGGCCACGGCACGGAGCGGGGAGCGGAGGCTGCGGCTGCTGCACTTCCGCGTTCTCGTAGCTGCGCTACATACATGGTGACGCCAAATATGTCTCGCACCGTATGTAGCGCGCCGCCCGGCCGCCATCTCGGTGGCGGCGCCATGTGTCATATGTATGCTCTGCTGGTCGCCAGCGGCCAGGAACACTGAAAGCTAGCGTGCGTTAGAGTGAAGGTTGGCGCAGCTGTGTGAACGGTTTGAGTTTGTATGAGAGCGCTGGTGTCGGGCGTGCCGCGACCCACGTTGAGTAATGAATGCAAGCGGGTCGAGGGCGGCGGCGCGGGCACGATAACGCACACTGCCTACTTCCGAGACGTTCCGAGCCATTAGCCTCACTGCGCTCTACTTAACAACTACACGCTCGGTACTCGGTATTCTTAAACGATGCTAAAATGTTTAATACAAGCCCGTGTAACGTACGTCGTCGCCGTGCGCCTGCGCGCTCAGGCGACCGTCGCTTCGTCACGTCCCCTCGCAGCCCGCACCGATATCCACACGTTTCTCTCTGTACCCTTGAATACATGTCTTGGCGTATGTTGTCACTCGGTTGCATCAATTTAGATTGTGTTACACAATTATTAAATTAATGAGTCACACAATGCCTATTCCAGTTAGTTTAAAAATGGCACAATTCTTTTTATTACATTCGAATGTTTCACCAATCATATTTCAATTTAGACGTTAGGCAGGTTATGTAAAGTTTGACGACTGACAAAAAATTATCGGGATTACTGTGCACCGCTAGTACTTCGGCTGTGTGCAGCCAGCGACCAGTCCGTAACCTCTAGAATACTATTCGCTACAGACTGGATTGAACTTCCATGAAACAACAATGTGTGTGTTATCATCATGCAAACTCCAGGATTTCTGTAATAGTAACTTTTTTTCCAATAAAAAATTATTGTAAAACTCACAATAAAGAGAAATAAATCGAAACTCTATTCTCGGGAAATGAGTTTGATACAGTTCGTTGTAGATACGTACGATGAATGATGCTTTTTTCGGAATATTCAATCGTGAGATAGGTGAGAACAGCACTCGCTGTTTAGGAATGAGCCCAACAGCTCGGGTAATCGAGTGTGCAAATGAGCGCGGTACGTGCGCGAGGGACAATTAGCGCGGAGCCTCGTTTGCATAACAACTAGTGCGCTGACGTGGAGCTCGCAGCCAGCGCGAGCGCCTGCGACTCGCGCCACGGACCGCTCACTGTGTTATGTACTAGGAGACGTCGCGCGCCTGCCTGCTCACTTACGACCCAGTTCAATCATTTAGCACAAACAGTAACCTAAGTAAATAAAAAATGACATTATTGGTTATTCTAAACTACACCGATAAAAACATTTAGGGGTTGGGTGATAAACTTGTATGGCAGTATTCTCTGAGTTGATAAATTTAAAATATGACACTATTTGTTAATTAAATAAATAAAAAAGATGGACATTATCACTTTTTTAAAACCACCCTCAAAAGATAATAAAGGGGCGTTCTTCCCTAGAGTTAGGAAAATAAACTTCAATAGATTAGGTGGTGGCCTACCTGAATAGAAAAGATGTAGTTAGTTTGTTACTAGTTCTATTAAAACTACCTCTCTATAAGAGGGGAAGTTAGAATGAACCATACGCACGGACCGACTTAGTTACACACGGTATAATTAAATTTAACTGAAAAGAGTAATTATAATTGGGGTTTTTCAAGAATCTAGCCCCAAGTGGATGAAAGAGGGTATGAGGTTTTATATTCGCCATATCCTGTGTAGGTAGTAGAAAGTATAAAATTAACGAAAATAACAAATAAAGACTGATATTGTGAATAAAAGGAATCTAACCCATCAAAGCTGCGATGGCTCTAGCAACTACTTGTGAATGTGTCCACGTGTCTTCAGGAGAACCGACTGGTTGCCGTCCTGGTGTTCAGAGGAGACGCATTCCAAAGGGAGAATAGATTAGAATAAAATTTTATCTTACACCAAAAAGTTACACAAACTGTACAATAGCGGTCTTATCGCTGATAGCGATATCTTCCAGACAACCTTAGGATGGATGAACAAAGGAGGATTGGATAAACCCAAAGCGGTGTTAGGATCACCGTAGATAACCAGATATATGTAATATGCATACAACAAAGTCTTGTCAGGTTCACGACGGAGATCTATTTATAGCTCTTGTCCGCGGCTTCGCTCCCGCTCTACCCTACTCTACCCTGTATCAATAAATGAGCAGGTTTTTTTATTATTATTTAACGGGATAAAAATCCTATGTCAGTCTACTGGTTCTAAGCTACCATCCCACCAGTTTTCAGCCAAATCGGTTCAGCCGTTCTTTAGTTCTAAATAGTGTAACTGACACGACTTTCTTTTATTTATATACTAGCTTTTTCCCGTGACTTCGCTCCCGCTCTACCCTATTGTACCCTACCTATCATACTCGGGTAGAGTATTATAGAGTAGGGTTAAACAGTGCTATACAGCCCTGTTTAAGAGTTTACTTCAAAGCTTTCAAACTTATTGCAAAAAACGCTCTTGCGCATTAAAGCGGTTTGACATGATACCTGATATAATTTACACGCTTTCACGCTTATTTCTTGGGAATACGTCAGCCAGGCGTTCAAAACGAGATGGATACAAGTGTTAAATCAGAGTGTAGTAGGGGAGGATCAGGTACTCAGAGTATACAGCTTTTTTTGTTTTAGGCAGTAGTGTTGGTATAACCGTAATATAATATAGATAATTGTTTTGTGCGCAGTGGCGGCGGAGGGGGCGGCGGAGCGGTGTACTCGCGCTGCACGTACGCCGCCGGCTCGCCGTACTTCGGCAACGGCACCGAGATCACTACGCAGCCGCAGATCTGGACCTCCAGCGCAGGTATACACACACTACCCCCTCCTAACAGCTGGCTCGCAGCAGTTGCAGCGTAACATACCTAGTCATCGTTATCATCTTCACCTTCGTTCCATGTATGTTGACGCCACGGTTGGCGCAGTGGTCTAGCGATGCACTGCTGCGCTGCATGTCGTGGGTTCGATTTCCGGCGCAAAATGCATTCATCTTTCATTCTCGTTTATCAACGGGAAATTTCCATTTACTTCACATCAGCGTAAGAGAACACAATTCGTCCACACTTATTGGGCCTCTTTGTATCTGCCAGATGTTAGAGACTCTGAGCGGCTATACTACGTAACGGTATTGTGATGACTGTGTCATGTTTGTGGTGTGGTTGCAGGCGGCTCCCCACAGTACGGCGGCGGCGGCGTGGTGTTGGGTGAGGAGTACGCGGAGGCAGGCGCGGAAGCGGCGGGCGCGGGGGGCGGCGGCGCGGGCGCTGGCGGCGGCTCGCTACCGGCGTTCAGCGCTCGCTTCGGCGGCGCTTTCGCGTGCGCTACGTCGCGCCCCAACCCCGTATATGGCGCAGGTGCGCTCACCGCGCAACCCTACTCGCACCAGGTGAGTACACCGCTCCAGGCGGTCCTCCCGTCACGTCACCCCCAGCACCACTTCACCACTCACCGGCTTGTCTCTCTCTGTTTCCAGGAGGTGTGGAACTTGGAAAGCAATCGTCGTCCACAGATGTCCGCTTCCGCCAGTCTCTCTGCCAGTAAGTACCGAGCTTCTGGAGAACATTACGAACAATGAAGTATGGACTTTAGTTTCGCAAAGTCGTGGCAAAATCTAACAGATTGTGATGAGATGAGATCTCTAATAGATTGATATTGACGCTACAAGTCATGGCGAGCAATGATTACAATGGTTAATACAAAAACGTGATGATAGAAACAAAACAAAGATGTAACGAGTGTTCGAGTCCACTCGGTATGATTCAGTGTTGTCGACATCTGGCCCTGGCAACATAGTCCAGTCACACAATGCGCCTAGCGAGCGCATGCGTGTTGTAGGTACACTTTGAAAATAAATCTAACTAGAACGATGAGTGAGCACTTAGAAATAAATAAATGTAAGAACGGACAAAGCAACAGTACCTAAGGGGATATTGTGCGAGCATAACTTAGTGTGGATCACGAGCGTGTTTACTGAGCCGAATCGTAGACATTTATACATGTTGTGTGCGTAGGTACCTGGTGTACTGGAAATATGTCATGTCATTTGTGTAAATACAGGAGGATAAAAATATTATAAATTTGATGATTCTGATAGCAGATAGCAACAGCATGGGTTTTGGGTCGTGGAGATGCGGGGCAGCCAGCCTGGGGAAGGGGAGGCTCGTGTTTTTGTGACAGGTCACTGCGCGATAGCCCGCGCGACGCTCGCATGTCGCCCGCCTCGCTCACCGCGCTCGCGCTGGCGCTGTCGCAGCCGCATCTCCGCGACTCAATTTTTTTATTCAGTAACCGAGAGATAAGTTATTTCCAAAAAGCGCAGTCGATAAGCGCACAGTTCCGGCATTATTTATGAGCGCTCGTGTGAACTCCGCGCTATATTAAGGGGCCCACTTAAACCTTCATCAGTCTTCACGATGCTACAATCCTAATTTTATTTCGGTTTTGTGACTCGTAAAGTATATTAATATCTTTTCTCTGTATATTCTTCGGCGGGGAGACGGTTTGAAGTCAAACAAGTCGTAAATACATATTATTAACTAAATTATGTAGATAAGTGATATTTAACATAACAGGCCAACGAATAGGTAGATATTACTTAATAATGAATCATGAAGTTACTATTTTTAGAGAAATAAATGTCCTGTTTTCCGTTACTTTGATGTATAAAAGACCCGCAATGTCACGTTTCAAAGACGAAAACAATATCCCGCGTGTTTGTGTAGTGCGGCGCGGCAGCGGCGAGCAGCGCTCGAGTGCGCTGTGCGCTACAGTCAGCCGCTAGTTTAATTAGCGTCAGTCGCGGTTTTCCTCGTGCGGGAACGCGCGAGCGAGTCTGAATCTCTCGCAACAAAAGCGCGTTCATTGATATTGTTTACTATTGTAAAGCTCGCCGGGCGAGTCCCGGTGGAGCCTCGTGGAAGTGACGAGCCGCGGCGCGTCGACTGTTTGCGCAGGTCGCTCCAAAAAAACTACGTCTTGTTTTAAAATGAAGTCGTTCCCTTTTAAGCGCATTAAAATCGCATTCCGTAAATGGTATCGGATAAGGCACGTGCCGCACAAACAGCGCGCACGTCCGGCCGGCGGGCGGCGCGGCGGGACAGGCTAGCGAGCCTATCGCTACAAACAAAACTTCAAAAAAACAGTCTCCACACGTTGTCGCCGTGTCTCTGCATATTTGCTCTCGGACACTCGACGACGGTGAGTCGGCACTAATGCGCATGTTATCACGCGCTTCGCCGCCAGGTGGCGCTTATCGCCGCAGGACAAGCGCCTTCTAATTTACCACCATTAGGGCATAGCTGACCAGTGACGTCACACGACCGGAGCTGCCGTCACCGCACCGCACAGCAGCTATCTTATGAGCACGCTAACGATACAGAGACGTAGGACGCAGTCAGGAATTTACGTCAATATACTACGTTAAGTACAGCAAAATCTCGACGATCGCTAAACGATCAGTATTTTTTCTCGATCTGTACCTCTACCATGAGTTTTAAGCAATAGTATTCGTCGCTACTCGATATCGACGCCGTAAATATTTTGTATGGCAAATTTTGGTTCTGCAAGTGACCGCTAGAGGCGCTGCAAAATTTGCCATACAAAATATTTACGCCGTCGATATCGAGTAGCGACGAATACTATTGCTTTAAACTCATGGTAGAGGTACTAAAGTAGCACGACTTCACATTACTAAGTTAGGACGTAGGTAGTCGAGTTCCCTCTGCAGCTAGACGTAAGTGTACGGAACCAGACGACATAAACAAGTGAATTTGTCTTGCCAATATTTCTAAACAGATCGCGCCGGGTCCGAGGGGCCGGCGGTGTGCGCACATGGCCCCGCTCGCGTTACACTCACCAGTCGCCAGTAACGACCGGCTAATGACATCCATATTTTATGCTTATTATGAGTAATCAGAAACGCCTCCATTCATTTTAGTTAAATCTCTAGCAAGTGTTCTGCCGTGTAACTGATAGCTACGTGCAGGACTGCGCGCCGCGCGCTCTCGTCACGCGTTACACGTTCGTATTAATGAATCAGTTATCTCGATTACTTTGATTTATATCGTGCACATGTTACGATGATGTGCTGATGTGCCTCATGGGACTCCAGATGACCAGATGGAAGTATCATATATCGGAGTGGCGTCGAAATTCAATGACCATAATGTTTGACATAATTGAGTGTATTATTGAGGCAGAGGTGTGAGGTGAGGCCTGGCTCTCAGCCGCGAGAGTGCGGATGTGTAACGGTCGCAGATTCCATTGAAACAGTACACCGCGCCGCCCGCGCCCGAGGCACCCGCGCTCGCCGCCGGCCTTTGTTGTGACGCACGCTTGCTTAACGTTTGCTAACGTTAAAAGTAAATCCGCTAACTCAGCGGGACCTGAATCGAGTAATAACGACTCAGTGTCGGGTGCTAGTGACACTAGCTCGATGTCATCTGAACTGACAGGCGCATGATAGCTGACACATAGGATTTCGCCTTCGATTTGATTCTAGTTAGACCAAAGACAATGGAACGAAACTAGGATAGATTGAAGACGGGGCTGTAGACAAAGTGACATTCGACCATCGTAAACGATTTTCAAAGAGTAGAAAATTAATAGGATTGCCAAGGGCTACAGTCTTGGTTCGCTAGTTCGCTATCTTAATTTGTCTACTTTCGTTATCTCGGGCAGTATGTTACTTATCTTGTCTAGAACCTCAGATTATCGTCATAGCTGTCGTGGTCTACCACCGCGGCACTGTGCTGTGTACGACAAGGGCTGCACCGCCGCGTCGAGTCGGAAGGCCACCATCGGGAGATCGGTCAGTTAGGAGCTCGGGGACTGGCACGCGCGTGGTGGCGGGAACAATGGCGGGCGGGTGACCGCGCGGCCGGGTCGACGCGCGCGCCTGACCCGCGCCGCGTGACGTCACGCGGGCCGCGCCGCGCGCCGCCGCGCCGCACGTGCGCCTCTCGTCAATGAATCACTACATTATACTGTTCCGTCATTGTCAAGGTCGCACAACCATGTTCAGTTTCTTTGTTTTATCATGCTCTCTTCACTAACTTATGCTTGTTTGCACAAAATCCGCTGACAAGTCTACTGCTAATTACGTATTGAATAATAATGCATTGTGTGTGTTTAAAGTATACTTATCTGCTTACTCATCACCTATAAGTTTTATTTTTATTGTATGATTTAGTAGGTGCCCATACCTACCACAACAGTGATTCTACATATTTATGTTGTAAGAAACGCATGGTAATACAAGACTTGTACTGTCGGTCCATGTACCTACTCTATTCCGGCGTCAGGCCGAACACCGGATGTATTTATTTGCGCGTGTGGTCGAGCTAGTTCGGCCAGACGCTGTTTGTACTGTAAGCAGTCAAGTTGGACGCTCGGCAGACGTGCTCGGCAAGTGTGAGCTACTTGTAACTAGAGTGTGTTGCGCAGTCGACATGGCGGAGTTTTTCACGGAGGGGCGCGAGTGCGTGAACTGCGGCGCCATCCACACGCCGCTGTGGCGCCGCGACGGCACCGGCCACTACCTGTGCAACGCGTGCGGCCTCTACAACAAGATGAACGGCATGAACCGGCCGCTGAAGCAGCCGCGGCGGCTGGTACGTCAGCGCCTCGCCGCGCCCCACGCGCCCCCGCACGACGTACGCAACTCGCTCACTAACCCCGCGTCCCCCCGAAGTCCGCGCCCGCCGAGCGTCCTCTACTGCTCGTTGCGCTCTTAGCGCTCAGCGCTCAGTCGTTTGTTCTGGTTGCAGTGGCCGCAGAGGGGGCCCCGCCGGGCGCGGATTTCTACAAGGGCTTCCTGTTTAACGGCATGGCGGCGTCGCACCTGCCCGCGCCCGCGCCGCTCGCGCACCCCGCGCACCAGCCCTCCACCCCCTCTGACTACAAACAGAAGAAAGGGGTACGTGCCCCGCCCCACAGCCCACACCCACACCCCACGCCCCACACCCTCACCTAACGCCGCCCGCGCTAACATCCATCGCTTCTCTAACTAACATCATCGATACAATGTTTGTAGTTTGGTCATGCATGCCCAGTGAAATTGTCGAGCAACCCTATGTTGATGTGGTGAGCTGACAGCGCAGTGCGTGTAACAGTGTATTCGTGTACAGATGGGCACGAAGCGGCCGGGCATGTCGTGCACCAACTGCCAGACCACGACGACGTCGCTGTGGCGCCGCAACTCGCTCGGCGAGACCGTTTGCAACGCGTGCGGCCTCTACTACAAGCTGCACAACATCAACCGCCCGCTGGCCATGAAGAAGGACTCCATCCAGGTAACTCACTACCTCTCTAACCGGGAGCATCACCTAGCTTCAGCAGGCTGGTTATATCTTAAAATGTAACCAGCCTGCTGAATCTTCAACACTTTTAACCTTTGAATACCGTAATTAGAGACACAATAAAAAGACAATAGGTGTGCGGACACCGGTGTCCTCTTGGGGCTTGACAGTAATGTAGGTATTCTATCCTAGGAACGGTAGAGCTCGCATGAAGACTTTACTAGTTTCATTTAACTTAGTTATGCTTACGTTAAGATGATAACTCTTTATTTTACAAATTAAAACCTGTTTGGATTACATTCAGTTCAAGTATTACTTGAGCAGATTTTTGACAAATTTTAAAACCCCCCTCCCCCCTCTTCAGCAAAAGTAAGCAAAGTCCTCACACCCTCCCCCCTTGCTTACGTAAACATTAGGTAGTACCTTCATGAACTTTTCAATGTACTTTGGTTTCATTATCAGTTAATTTAATGAATAAAAGTTAGGTACAAGTCTAAAAATGAGGAATAGGCTTGAAATAGAGAAACTAAAAAAATAACTTTTATTTTAGCATATTAATTCAAATTATTATCACTCCATGGCACATGACTTAAGTTTTCAATGACATTGGATGTTTGCTGCTCAGTGATGTGTGTATGCTCATTTTCGTGTGATTTGAAAAATTGACATCATTCTCTTAAGAAATATACGTATAGGTACTGCTGACGTAATCACTATCCGAACACCCCCCCCCCCCATCCCCCACGTCATCAATAATAAGCAAAGCAAAGCCCCCCACCCCCTGTAGTGCTTACGTAATACTTGAATAGCCCTTTAGAAGTTAAATAAAAATTAAGTAAAAAGTTTTGGAATATAAAAATGCGTGTTAACAGTAATGTGTTGGTACACAAAACAGTTATTAGTGCAAACTAGTTTGCTAATGACCCAACAATTAATACAAATATCAATCAATACAGCATCGCTTGTGGCCACCGCCGCCATTAGAGCTCTTCAGCTCGTAACGAAACGTTTAGTGGTCGCCAGTCATTAAAGCATTACAAACCCAACAAAACATTGCTGTTGGACCCGCGTCAGGTCCTGGTGGTGGTGGAAGTCTCTTCCACTCATTTATTTGTGCGAAATCCTTCACACGTAGGTCTGACATCTGAAGTCAGTACTTCTAATGATTTGTTTAATACTGCAACAGCGCCTGCGACTTCATAAAACTACACAAGTGTGTATTAATAATTCAGTACTCGATTAATTCCGTAAAGGTCTAATTCACTACTTTACTTTCACATTAAATGGCCATTCAATACAACAGTCAGTGACTTGAATTTAAACGATTGAACTTTTTTTTTCGGTAGGTAAAAATCATCCAATGACATCTTCCGCCCTTGGGCGGAGCGGGAAATAGTGTCAGACTTTTACTGACTAAAAAACCCACCCCGTTTCTTCATTGCCTTCGTAACAGGGCCCTGGTATTCACTGTCACAACGACTATTGAATTAGACTATTGAATATACTAAAGCCAGCCGTTGTGGAGATGTGTCCGCTTCCGGGAATCAAGTCCCGTTCTCGCTAGAACTTAAGAAGTATAGCTTAAGTAGATTGGGTTAGGTTAGTTAGAATAGAGAACCCTTTCGAAGACACTATCCACCGGAAACTATTTTTATTTATACTTATGTAGATATTTTGAACCAACAAGAACCCTTTCGGGCGTCCTCAGAATACACTAAAACTTGAAAATAAAGCTTAGTAGTCTCAATAGGCCATCGTCATCTTTATACTTGTGAGCAGTACCACGAGGCGAGCGTGTGCGACGTGGGGTCGGCACAACATAAATATTCTTCTTCCTATTATGTACGCAATCGCGCTATTTTTCATTCCGTCAGACTTCTGATAATAGTTACAAGTTTTCTTGATTTAATTGGAAGACTACAGGATACGGGAACGAGTACCTGTAGTAATAGTGATAGCTGCCGGCCGTACCTGCTGCTGAGTTATTAGCGTTTTAACAATATGTTTTTATTTTTTTTCCAGACAAGAAAACGGAAACCCAAAAATAGCATAAAAGCGGAACGTAATATAAAGGCAGCCGTCCAGCGCACCGTCACGTCGGGCGTCAAGATCGAGAACTTGCGTGAGTACCTACCAGCTGCCAACTCCCGCTCAGCCGCGTTCTAGCGCGTCGACCAGGCGTCAGCTGGCACCTGCCCCCAATCTATGCACCATCTCCTCTCTGCGAACAAAGGCGAGAAAGGCTTTCATTCTAAGTTGGAAATGGGTGCCAGCAAACGATGAGTGGCCGCATATGAAAGAGCCTCGCGAGCCCTGCAGGCATACTGTCCTCGGTGCCGCAGTAAGTGATAGCGTCGTATTTGTGTGATCCGCAGTGGAGAGCGGGTCGGGCGCGACGGGCGGCGCGCGCTCGCCGCTGGCGCTCAACTACTACGTGCAGCACGCGCTCAAGGTGGAGGAGCCGCCGCCGGCGCACGCCGCGCACGCGCACGCCGCGGCGCACCACCACGCGCACGCCGCGCACGGCCACGCCGCGCACCAGCTCTACGACGACGAGTACCGGCGCGCCGCCGAGGACAGGCTGGAGCGGCCCACCGTCGTGTCCATGGGCAGCTGAGCCGCAGCGCACCAGCCGGCCCCGGCCACGACGTCATGTTATAGAATCTCAGTTGTTTAGATACGTTAGATAGGACATAGTAGTGAGCGCGACGAGGCGCTGCTAGTTGACCAAATAGAGCGGCGCAAGACGCGCCTGTACATACATAGGTAGCTGTACCGCCGGCGTGCCGTCTCGGCCACGTCGGCGCAGATACTACTGTCCGCATACAATGCAGACACAAGTTTACCGCACTAGTGCACTGTAGTCTCGTACGACTCGCCAATGTACTTTTGTATGTACTGTAGTGTGCTATGTTTTAATCGTGTGTTCCCACTGTTACCAAATAATAATTATGTATAATAAGCGATGAGACTGTATCTGAATCATTCCTAACACGTTGCATTCCTAGGTAGATTTTTACATAGAATATTTTATTGTTAGCTAAGTCGCTGCAAAGAGGCTGATTTGAATGTTTTACAGCAAAATTTTATTTTATGTTGAACGATAAAATTTATATTTTTATAAAATAATGTTGTTTTGCCGAAGTGCGCCCTGACACGACGTGGACGTGCGGTCGCGTCAGGGCGCGCCGCAAGCACTCTCACTTACGTTAGTAATACCTTAGCGATATTATAGTTGACTCCATGACTTCTACAAGCATTCCACGAATTATATGAGTAGTACCGAGCGTGCTCGCCGCGCGGGGCTCCTCGTGCGCGCGCACACTTCATACTGGGCGTCTGTACAGCAAGGCATTACTGTGTCTTCTGAAATATAAAGAATCAGCATCGCAACTGGCATTGTTAACACCTCAGTTTACGATACCTACCTAAATCTCGCGTCAATATTGTCTCTCAATCAATGGTGACATTTCATTTACATCGGGACATTTAATTTACCGTAAAAGCATCCATTTTCGACGTCTCGTAGTAATGTTGTCCACATCCGGTGACATAATGTGTATGTTGTGCACAAGGAGCGCTGCAGAGGCGAACACGTGCGTTTAGTGAATACGGGGTGCGGCCGCGGTGTGGCCGCGGAGTGTCCGCAGTTTGGCCGCGCACGGCTGGTGCGGGGAGCGAGCGCGACCGCGCGTTCGGTTGCAATCTGTAAGCTATGAATGCATAGATCTGAGGTACCTCTCTAATGCATAAATCCGAATTATAATTATTATAATAGTGTTTATAAAAATCAATTAATTAGTTGTATGTAATTATGTTTTTTTTTTTATATAATGTCGACTATTGTTGCATGTTATTAAAAGTAATATATAATAATAAGTTTTATTGAGAATAACGTTGAGTGATGTCCGTCGGAGTACGTAGTGTAGCTCGCCGAGAGTAGATCTGAAGCATGTCGCCAAATATGTTACAATTTTAATACATAATTGTAGATATATGTGATGTTATAAATATTTATGTGTTATAGTCGGTGCGCTTGACGGAGGCGTTAGCTTAGTGAACATGTATCTGTGTAAATATTACATAAGCAATCAGAACTACACCTTGAATTAAAGGTCAATTAAAACTGCACCTCTCTTGTTTCTTTCGCTTCAACCTCTCTTGTGTTACTCTTTGGAGTGGACCCAACGCAACGTTTGTACACACTGTGCTTCTGAACACTCAGTCTGCTACTCTTAGATTTATCTGGGAGCCTCGGAGCTAGAGCTCCTGGTGGTGTAAGAGACTGCCTGTCCATTATCTAATAGTACATCCCTTTGGTCAATTTGCAACTCACACAGTGCACTTACAAGCAATAGGTGCCTCAGTATAAACAACTGAGCTGAAATAACGTTCTCCGACGTGTGTTTGGAATGCCTACTGTGAAGAATTGACTCCACATTGTGACCGGGCTCGTAGAGTTCTAAAGTACGATGCCCTTCATAGCTTGCACGACGAACTACGATGTGCGCCCTCTTCGGTGATCGCGTGGAGTACGTGACCGAATATAGAACGCACACACACACACGCTCGTGTAGACACGATCCCCGTAGCACAGCGCAGGGACTCTACTGCGATGAGTGGCTCAGGGGGGAGGGAGGGGAGCGAGGTGATACACTGAAACAATATGGCGTCTTCTTATCAGCAAGCATCGCGTCACGTGCGTCCACCCCCCGTGCCCGCGCACCGCTCCCACCCCGCAGGCATCGTTCTTTATTAGCTTTTCACGGAAAATATTCGACGAAAAAAACAACTGATAAGATCGCGATGAGGTCGAGCGGCGCCCATCAATAATCCGTCGATGTATCGCCTATCAGATCCGGCGCGAGGATTACAGCGCCGCCTGCCGCGCCCGCAGTGAGGCCTGCAGCGGCGTGGCGGCGCAGCCACCCGCCTCACTGGAATGAGGCAGCCAGGCACGGAAACGCGTTCTCGTAATCAAATCTGTAGGCCTTCTATCTGATAATTACTCGTATCGCGGTATCTCAACTCCAGATACGGCGTGCCCTGCAGGGCTGCGGGGTGCATGGGGCGAGGTGTGGCGGGGGCGGGGGCGGGGGGGTCGGCGACGTTCCCAACAAATATTTGCGGGCGCGCGACGCTCACTTGTTTGCCGACGTTATCACGTCACTCGAACACTCCCAGTGCCGCGCGCTTGCACAACGACGCCACTGCGTGTCACCTCACTCACGAGTCACGACTTGCGACGCCTACTCTTATATTGTAAGGATGATCAATCTAAACATTATATTAACTAGAAAATACCACGTTCAAGTACATGGAAAGCCTTAAAAACATTTCCCGGACGGGCGACTCTCGCTCTCCGGACACGGCCGGTGCCCGGCTGTTCGGCTGCCGGCAGGACGTGCAGCGCGGCCGCTCGCGTGCACGCGTGTACTATGTACTACAACAGCTGTTCAGCTAGATACAGTATCTGTTAGATACGATTATCAAAACTTTAAGATAACCGGTCTCACATTAGCGCCTAGTTAAGATAAACGAGATAACAATTTGCATATCTAAAGAAAGGCGCGATACTAAGTGGAGTATCAATGGGGTCGATGCACTGAACACACACGCACACGTATCGCACCTCCCATGGCTCTATTTGTAATTAGATTAGCTCACAGTAAACGCGAGCCCTCGAGGGCGTCTATGTGTGGGACACCAGCGCCGAGACACCGACCCCATACCCGACCGCGCTCTGCAAAGACACCATTTTGTGAAATCCAGTTTTTGAAATATAGCGTAAATAGGTAGATGACTGATTTACCTAATTTATGAAGTACCTTGACTAACAATTAGTTAGACCTCCCGGCTGGGCAGCCGGCGCAGCGCAGCGCGCAGCATGTTGCAAGCGCGCCACATCGCCGCACGCGCGTTGTGCAACTCGCCGTAATCCCGCACACGCACACATCAGCGCCGCACTGTTGATCCACGACGGGTGCCGCTTATTTTGTAATAGCGCTTGTTACTGGCACTACTGTAACGTTTACTTTAAGTTCATTCAGGTGAAATTCTCCGAAAACAGCTTTAAAGAAAAACGTTTAAAATGACAAGCGGAACATTGATAACTGGACCAAATAAGAAGATGATGTATGAACTGTAGCATCTGGCTTAGTCCTGGCTTCCACTAACATTGACAATAATGACGACTACCAACGCATTTTATTTAAGCTCAGATAATGATAGAATACTTCAGGCTTAGTTTCTTAAAACATTATTTAGAGCTTTTCTATTCGTGTTGAACTCTTGTTACAGTCGCGTGGGGGCCGTCTTCAATATTATGAAATAAAATTATTATTATTATTATTTTTGATCCACTCGAGACGGCCATGTTAGAGGAATGTAGAGCAATGCTCCAAATTATTGGCGGGAGCGTGCGTGTGAGAATATCTGTCGCTATCAGCAGCATTGACAAACGTGACAGGTGTGATAAGAGACAAGGTTTATTTAGGTGTTTATTGGACGACAACACAACCGATGCTACGTGGTCCTCGACGCCCTTGCACATCCTCCATACTAGCATCGCGGATGCTGCGCCAGCACAGACAAAGTTGAATTGACTTAAGTATACTTCGACAACGTACTTGTAGAACAGTTATATGATCTATTGTTCAACATCGGCAGCTCGAGAAGATGTCAGTTATATCGGCGCATGTCGTGCTTGGCCCAGCGGCACAACCTGCTTCTAGCGCCGACACGACGGCACCGCATTTATATTTTATTTAACGCTAACGTATATGTTACACAAAAAATGACACAATATTTATTACTGCCTTGTATCAGAAACTATCCCAAAAGGAAGTACTCCTGGGATAAAAATATTATACTTATAGAACCAAGATACAATCAAAATTTGTTCAACGGTTCATGCGTGGAGACGTTAATATCAGACAGACATTTTGCATTTCCAACAATCATTATCATCATCGTCATATCAGCCCAAAGACGGCCACTGTTGGACACATGGATTTTGTGTCGCCGCAATAAAGGATCCTGTGCGTCTCGCATCCATCGGATTCCCGCAGTCTTTACCAGGTCATCGGTCCACCTTGTAGGAGGCCTTCCAACGCTGCCTCCCGGTACGCGGCCGCCACTCTAGAACCTTTCGGCTCCAACGACCATCTGTTCTGCGAGCAATGTGCCCATTACATTACTTTAGTTTGGCGATTCTTCGTGCTTTATCGGCAACCTTGGTTCTCCTGAGCATATCTTCAGATCCGATCACGCAAGGAAACTCCGAGCATGCCCATTGCCCTTTGGGTGACTGGCCCATGGTAAGCGACCACGTTTCTGAGCAATTATGTCATCACTGGCAACACGCACTGGTCACAGACTTTCGTCATGAGACAATGTGATATGTTGGATGAGAAGATAATAAGACCGCGCAGCTTCCCAAACGCTGCCCAGCCGAGTCGGATTCGACGATTGACCTCTTTCTCTAAATGAGATCTACCCAACTAGACTGTCTGTCCGAGGTAGATGTAATCGTCCACAACTTCCAGTGTAGAATCTCCGATCTTGACAGGAGCTGGATGCTTTTGTCCATGTTCATTTTAAGATTTAATATATTTTTACAACAACTTGTGTATGTATCCACATCATTATGATGATGATTGTAGGTTCTGAGTGACCTCCTAGTAGGTATGTACCTACACCTAAAACGTGTGTAACCGCTCGGAAGTTCCCTCTACCACACCTACAATTCATCTAATATCGAGTGATCTAGATCTAGTGATGTTAGCCAGGTGCTCCATTGTCAGGTACGACAGGTAACCGCGACAATCGAACGCCTGGCCAACGGCGTCGAAGAACATCACTAAACTCTAACTGACTGAATCATCTAATATCATGGTGTCAACGAAAAGTACCCTAAAGGTATTTTCAATTCATTTTACTTAGAAGCTATTTTTAATATCGACAAGATAGCATATACATACATTACCTAAGTATTTCGATTTTTTTTCTTGTTTGGTACCTCCGCAAGTTCCTCAGAGAAAGGTACTTACTACTGTCTTTTTCTCAACAGACAATTAACTTATTCTGTAAGGATTCCTTTTTAGGGTTGCAGGTATACTCGAGGGGTAAACGATTAAACCCTATTAAGGGTATTACATTGCTCAATGACCTTGAAGAATTTACCTCTACACTAGTAGAGAAGAATTGACTTCTACACAGGCATTGCAGGGGGTGCTGCGCGCGGGGTGTTAGTACTGATTCGAGTTTTTTCTTGATTACTTATCGATATTCAATGAAATTAGAAAAAAAATCAATACAAGTTATTTAATTTATCGTAGCATATATTTTGGTATAAAATCAATGTATAAATATAGAGCCTTTTTCGAGAAAATATGGAATTATGTTCAAAAAAGGCCTATTTACCAGATTTTTTTTTCTAGAGTTAGGGTATTTTTTTGAGAAACATAATCAATACAATATTTATTAGTAATGTCCTTAAGTATTCCCTTCATTTTTATATGGTAATCGTACATAAGGAATAATCTATAAGCTTCAATCAACCGAGGTGTTTTTTTGGATTTGGGCGATGTAATCCCCTTAACATACCACCGCTGTCCGCTAACCGTCCCTTCGTATGTCTGCCTGTGAGCTGCGTCTCATGTAACGTAATAAGAAGACAGTTTAAATTTTCACAAAGTGCGATTTTTTTTTCCCTCATGACCATAAATGAAACGAGATTTTATTTGGTGCAAGTACCGCACTTGGCTAGATTTTCCTTTTGAGGAAAAATCCGTAAAGTTAACAGCTAGAGAATGCCATAGAATTGTATGACACAAGTTATCCTCAAACACTGTGCTCAATATGTTTTCGCAACAAGTTGTTACATAAGCAGGTGCTTGTCTTGACAATCGATAACGGCTTCGACAGCGATGCCGCTTGACGTGACGTGTCATCTGCGACAGCGCACGAGTGCCGCGAGATTAATCTCTTGAGCAGTTGACGGCATCCAGCGACGACTGGATCACGTTGACGGAACACATCAATGGCTGGCCTTTGTCTTGCTACTTTTCTATAATAAGATAAAATGGTAAAAAAGTAGACCAATATGAGACAAAGGATAATGCGAATGGAATGTAACTGTTTCTATGATAGTTTGGTCTCTTCGTTATTTAACACCGACTTCCGAAATTAAAGTTATTTTGCACCTTTTGGTGTTTTTTTGAAGTCGGTTTATAGACAGGTACCTTCCGCCATTCGGTTCCATCATCAAATCATCATGACATTTTTAATAATACTAAACACGGCTAGGATACACTGATTTATTACAAAGTTCCTTCTCTTACCTACCTTCCGTCTTCATCATCAGATCAGTTCTATGTATCCCCTCCCCTTCTTCCTTTAGTCAGCCACCGACTACATGTATAAACAAAGCAATTTTACTTGTTACGACTGTTCTGCTATGATTTTTAGAAGAGTTTCGTTGTATATCTTCGAAGTTCATCATCAGATCAAAAAGATATTTTTATGGGACCAATTCGAAAGTATAATCTTTAAACCAAAAAATTTTTTTTTAAATCGGTCAACAATTAACCGAGATATCGGTGAAAACACATAAAAAAATTACATACAGCCGAACATAGAACCTCCTCCTTTTCGAAGTCGGTTAATGAAGAAATTTATAGGACAAAGTAGGGAACCTTAGGTAAGACGTATTGTCCTCCAGGAGCGGTCGTGTGACGATTTTCCATGGCCGGAGCGAAGGCGCCAGCTGGTCTTAACTAACGTTGTTGTCAGTGCTGTTGTCCTTAACTGAGATTCACACTTTATTCCGATCGATTGAGGAAAACTCTAAATTTTAGAGAGCTTCTTATATTAATAATAATTATTATATCTATTAATTAGCATAATAGCATGATCCGCTTTTTATTGTTCCCACTGCTGGGACTCAGGCCACTTCTCTAGGAGAGGAATGGGCTGTAATCTACCACGCGGGTCCAGTGCGGCCTAGGACATGCCGATTTTGTCACGATGTTTTCCTTCACCGTTTTGAAAGCAGTAGTGATGAAATAAATTACACCAAGTAATGCGCTTGGCTGGGTTTGAAACCGCGACCTACAAGTAGTAAGTCGGGGCCGTTACTACTCGGTCACCACTGTTCTCATCTATTCACTTCATTATATTACTATTAATTACTATAAATTTTTGTTTTAGACTTTAAAACAAAAGTTATACTTAGGATTTTTAACTATGAAGAAATATGAAAAAGTGTTGTGACAATTTATGACAATAAGTAGGTACATGTCGAACGATTCTAGTAAATTTAGTGCCTACGTCAGTGAATTGTACAATAATAACTGCCTTTTGTATTGAACAAATACTAGCGATCGGCAATAGCAGCTGAATCATGGAGCTTCGAGTGCGCCGTACCTATCTCACGTATACACACACACACACAGCGACTGTTATCAGGTCCGTCAAGTGCGCAGATAAGACAACGCCGTCGCCTTCCCCCCGCGGCCGCCGCGCCGCACAGCAGCGCGCTGGCTGACCAGGGACCGTCGTTACATCGAATGCTAGATTATCTGCTACCAAACAACTAAGCAACAGCTTATGCCCATAGCGAAGAACATTTAAAACTTATTGTAATTACATCTCAGTTGTAGGTTTGATATGAAAGGGTTGCCCCTCCCTGCCCGATGGGACTTACCTGTAGTAACTGGTAACTAGTAACAATTACTCACTGAATCTCGCCACTTTTTAATGATGCGGATTAACACGAAGAAGTCGATTACCCTCGATCATTCCGACTCCGACTTCTTTTATCTTCGTTCCCGAGCATCGTAAGCCGAACTTTTCTGCGAATAACATTTAGTTGTTTTGATGTTTACGTGAAATATTTGCATAGTTTTTATTCGCAGTTTAGGCATGCCAACAGAAGTTAGAACCAGTGAGAGAGAGGTTGGCTGAAAGGATGGCCAAGTTCAAAGAATAAGTAACCTTATGATTGGTAAGACCTTTGGTTTAAACGAAATTATTATATAATCTAATAATGGTTTAAATGGTTTATTAATTGCAGTTTCAGAGTAGCATGTAGTTTAAAAAGTAAAATACTTAAATTTAGAACTTTTGAGTTTGTACTGTTCAAAGTTTACAGTTTAGCTCATGACACAGGTCATGCAGCCGCCACAGCCCCAGGCGGACATCCACCAGCCAGCATGGCGTGCGGACGAAATCCTCAGCTCACTTGTCTGCAGTACAACAAGTACTACAGCATACTAATTTATATATTTTAGCTATACTAAATGCATATTATGAAGGGAAATGTGTGTATGTGTGTGTGTTTAGCACTTCGTCTCGCTCGAAGCGCTGAACGGATTCCGATTGAACTTTGTACACAGGTAGACCATGTCCTGGAATGGTACGAAGATTACTTTTTATCCTGAGAATATCTTCCTTTGGGATAGTTTTCTACTATAACGCGGGTGTAGCCGCACGCAGCAGATAGAGTACAAACATTATACTGACATGTTTAGACAAAACATTTAGGACTCGCATGAAATAACGTATTCATTTGTTAATAAAAAATGTTATCAGTTTTCTAATTATACATGCAATCATAAAGACGCTTGATCTCTGGCTTTGAATCAGTCTTGAGCGAAAGACCGCTTCTGAGCTGGCAGGGCTCGGCGACGCGAGACTAGCGGTCGCCAAGCAGCGGGCCCTACGTGGTCGTCCATCAGCGTCAGTTCCGGCGGGCGCTGGCGTGACTCACTCGCTTGCCATGAAGCCGCACGAGGCGCGTGTGTCAGCGCGTGACGTCAGCGACACTTCCATGCGCTTGTTTGCTTACATTACCTAATTATTGTCAACCACACGCGGAACTTACCAACCATTTGGCTATTTAGATAATATTTTGGGCTAATACCTGCAATTAAAGAGTACGTACTTACATGCCTCATGAAAAAGAGTAATGTTTGCTGATTTGTACAGAATCTGACGGCGTAGCAACTGGCTACGAAGTTCGTAGGCGTGCTACGCGCTACTACAAGCCGCTACGCATGGGGTTAAAAGCGAAACGTTTCATAAAATAAGTTTAAAAAATACTGACTTCAATACCCATAAAAAAACTAAAAAGTCCAAAATATCTAACTTTCTTTATTTTACACCGTCTTCTGTTTTTTTTTTTAAGTTTTTAACTTTGCACTTTTGTTATAAAATATATATTTTAATTTAATAGGATATGCTTTCAGATTGTTCTCATTTTTTTAAAAACGTAGGTCTACTTATGGGATCCATGAGAAATTGAAAGAACTTCACAAATATTATAGCCGCACTCACACGTAGTGGTGAAGAGAAATTCTTGTAGACCACAGACAGCGAATAGAATTTCACAACCATGATTGAGATAATTAACGTAACTAACAAAACAATGTTTCCCACATTTAGGCTTTATTGTAATGTCATGAGATGCACTCTGATATGATGCAGTCTATAAGGGACCATGGAACTGAGCTGATGATACAGCCGACTGGCAGAACAATGAACACGTTACAAAATACATTAAAACACTGCAACATAAATTAGTTATTTTTTTATTTCGTTTATGATTTATAATGTTTTCATGATCGTAATTCTATAGCATAATAATTGACAAGTATAATTTAAGTAGGTAAAAAAAAACCAGGCAAGTGCGAGTCGATCTCGCGCACTGAGGGTTTAATCACAATTCAAATAGGACTATTAAATTCTGATGAAGATTTGATGAAGAAATTCGAAAATAAACCGTATATACACACACAAGGCACACTTCAATAAACGAGCAAATCTTCTGAGATTTCTGCAACCGCATGTCTGTTTACTGTTAACACTATTTCACACCATACCATCACACCAGTACGCTCTGAAGGGGTCCCGCAGCCGTGTAAAGTTCACACTGAAACGACGTGACTTGAGAGCTTCGTCGTTTTTTAGAAGTCGATTATAAAAATTAAAAAAAAAAAAAATTAGAATAAAAACAAAAACACATTAAATTGAAATCAAATGATGAGTAATCATCCATTTATAGTTCCCACTGCCGGGACTCAGGCCTCCTGCTTAGGTGAGGAAGAAAATTTTAGATTCCGATTCGATGATTTCCTACGTTTAAAAAAATATGGTTATACTCGCGATTTAAAATGCTCGAAAAATTTCAATTCTCTGTAATTATCTTGAAGCTGCAAAGCAAACAATCTGAAGTCATTAGTTGAACTCTTTTTCCCTGAGCATCAAGAGGAACTCTCGGCGACAGAGTCCGATTCGCTCTTTACCGGTTTCTTGTATGACAAATCATACAAATTTTTATTTGAAATATTTGATATCAGTTTCTGATTAACCTGACTAACCAATATTTTGTTTACGCTTGAGGTATGAGTAAAAATAAATTCGTAGATTATATTGATAAGCAGTTTCATTATTTAGTAACATTGAGCCCGCCGCGTGCAATGCGCCGCCGGGCCCGACCTGTCCACATGCGCGATCATCCTGGACACAGTAACTTAAGCTACATATTGCTAAGAAAGAAAGAAAGAAAAAAGAAAGAAAGAAAAACAGTTTATTTACGCGAACTGACGCAAAGCTTAAAACTAATAAACAAACACAAATACTAAGCGGCTGTGCTGCCCGCACATGTGCCAAGCTGTGTATCTGAGGGCGTCATGATACGATCAATAAATATATTTCAAGGTGTGCTTGTTGGTCTCGTAGCAGCGCAACTGCTGAATGGGATCTCGAGTTCAATTCTCGGGTCAAGCAAAATTGGTTAGTAGGTTGTTTTATTATTTACCAGCAGTAGTGAGGGCTATGCTGGCGAAGCCAGAAAACAGGAAGGAGTTGCCTCCTTCTGTGAGACCGCAATGGTCCAAAAGTAGGTGAATGAACGGGAACGTGAGAGGGCTGAACCCACTTGGAGAAGAAGGCGTCGGGGAGGCAACCGCCCCGATGCCTAACACGCTGAAACCCTGCTTGCATCATTTAATGCAGGTGGGACTTTGGAACCACGGGCGCTGAGAGTGGGGACTCTGCCCGCCCATCGAGTGATTCCAAAGAAGACGGTGGCACAGTGCTGCCGTGCACAAAGAGGCTCAGGAAAGACCGTTATATAGTCTCCTCAGGGATGTGTCCTAACAGGCGTTGCACAGAGAGGGTTCTGGAATGGTCTTTTAAGAGGTAACGGCGCCCCTTCTATGTGCTGATGATCACTGGGATGGTTTTAGTGAGGTCAAAATCCCACACTCCCCGGACTTATCCCCAAAGTCCGGGCGCTTTTTGAAAGTTTCCCCTCGAAAACAAAAAAAAAAGGTTGTTTTATTGAGAATTTCTCGTCAGTAGCCGGTAGTCTATAAATTTATGAAGTGACACACACGTGCCTCAAAAACAAACGCTAGTCTCACGGGCCGTGGTCCACGAGGAATTGACTATGTCAGACGTAAAGGAGAAAATCTACGCTAAACTTTATCAGACTTAAAGCGACAAAGCGGCGGTCGAGATAGATATGAATGTGGTGCGCGCTGCGACCGATGAGCGCTGACAGGCCGCGGCGGTTAAGGGAATATATTCAGAATGAGCGAAGCTACTGTATAATTTTTAAAAAATTATGAAAAATAGTATCATTCATTATATCAAAAGTTTTTGACAGAATTAATGACCAGTACCTATTTAAGTTTTTATTTTTTTATTAATAAAATTCAAGAGCATGATAATTAATTTATCAAGATTATTTTTACGGAATCTTCGGTGTTCGATTTAGTATTGTTCAGAGGTTTTGTGATACGAGTATGCTACTGATTTTATAATTCGATAATTACCGTCAGTTTCTGTACCCTCCCTCTACTCCAAACATTGCGCATAAAGAAAACCTGTTGATTATGCTATTGTATAGGTTTTCAGAGCTTGCAACGGCTGGAGACCGCTTGCCTTGCTTCCCTGCGCTGGCGCCTGTCGGATTCAATCTAGTTATAAGACTACTTTTAATTCAAGGTAGCAGTTTTTCAATGGTAATTACTTATGTATATAAAACATTAAACAAGTTTTTGCTGAATGGATTATAAAAGCAGTTGTTTCGTATGTCTAGTCGTGTTAGGCGAACATAAATGCGGTGCGCGTCACGGGGCAGGGGACGTGAGGCGTCTCCCGTGATTAGCGCTATCGAGGTAATTAGACCGATGATCGATGTCTCAAGTAAGCCTCTAATTGATAAGATAACGCGACGCATTACACTTATCGACTTTTTATTGTTAAGATACGCATCGTAAATACAATAATGATTGTTAAAGCGCACCTTCATACCTACCTCATATTAAATTGACATAAATTCGGGGATAAGTGAGGATTAGAGCTTGGTCGGCGTGCGCATGCGCAGCTGCGCCAAGGTCACCAGCGCTTGCACCCCACCGGCCCATGGCGCGCATGCACCAACACGCACCACTAGAGACGCGTTCTCACGAACTATTCCTCTACTTAACAGCCACTGTATTACTTTGGTTCCCATCAGAAGCAGTCGCTGCTTCACCTCTGTAACCACATCGAGTTACGGTAGCGAGTTAGTTTACAAAGCTGATGTTAAGTTATCGCATTTTTAATAGATTATAATCACTGTTACCACAATAAAGTCTATATACGGATAAACGTTTGACCTCAATTTGCATCCGGAACAATGAGGCGAGATATCAATTACAAGAAACGTGTACTAACGAATAATCGGTTTGGTAACCGCTCAGCAGCACGGACCTGCCGAGTTGTTTGCAGCAGAGGCAACTTCCCCGGAGGTATCTCCGGCACGGTTGAACATGATGACACACTGCAGAACCTGCTACTTACTACAGTACCTGCTACCTACTATTTCAGAAACTATCTCAATCGAATGTCATTGGACAACTAACATAAGTGTTTAAAACATGAATAGCATATACTTGGATATCTGTCGTGATTAGTTAAGTTATCAACATGATAGTCAGATAGTGCAGTTGGTTTTAGAGCCAGGTATCTCGTCAGCAGCATCGCCGGCGCCCGCCGCCCGCGGAGCTGCTCGTGGTGCAGTCGGGCTGTACCTGGGGCTACGTCCGCGCTAAAATATGAAAATGTTTTCCCCTCTTGCGGCAGGCGTCGCTCGCCGCCCAATGGGCGCGCTCGACGGCACGCACACAGCGGCGCGCGCACCCACACACGCGCGGCGCGCGGCCCACTGGCGCGCTCACCTGGACGCGCAGCAGACGAGCTGAGCGAGCGCCGCGCGCGCCGGCACACACTCCGCGACCGCGATACTCACTGTGATGTGAACACTCCTCGCCAGTGCCACACGAGCGGATTGCACCACACACTACCTACGAGCCTGCCGACAGCAGCTTCTGACCAGCGGTGAGTACAGCCTTACCTTCAAGTACCTACTATGCACTCCTGACTCCAACTCACTAGACGAAGGCTTCTGTGAAAACACCTACGAATTTTGTTAGCACTACTGAGACTATAAGTTAATCAGAAAATCACGCAGGTAGAAGCGTATAGTCATTGATGCTAAAAGATCACGTAAACTCTGACCATATAGCCCAGCCCGAAGGCAACATCCCTATCGGAAAGTCGTGTGTGAAGCCGATACTATCCAGTGTGAAGCAGTAGTTCGCCTCGTCTGCCGCAGAATTGTCGACGGCCTCTGATGGCTAACCGAGAAGTCGATGGATGCATGTGTATTGTGCGGTCGAGACTTCAGTCGTGATTACAAGGAAAAGATTAGTTTCACATTCAATCAGGCACTGCAACGTCATTAGACGGTGAACATGCACCTTTTAAATTCATGTAATTGTTTGATTGCATTAGTTATATACTAGTATTAGTCCCCGTCCTCGTATTTAGTATGTATATGATTATTCTGTGTTCCTCTTAAGGCTATATTTAATATATATATACATGCATATTTATTTAGTATTTTAAGGATACATGTTTTGTCTACAGTATTTGAAATCAAATTCTAGTATTGTTTGCAACATAGTCTTTCCTTAAGATACGAGTAAATGATCACCTGCAAGTTCTTGTCGACTGACTCCAAGAAGGTATTCAACAATTATGAAGAAACTTATTTTAATTATAACCAACTGTACTGAATATTAATAAATAGGACATCTCTTTACTATGTTGAATGATATTCGTCGTCACTTGGGCTGCACCCGCACTATATTAAATATCGTTGAATACCGGCAATGGTGCGGTCCGGTAATGCAGTGGTGACATTAAAGAAAGGCTTATTTTCTTTTATGCATTGTTTTTCCTGATTTATACGTCTCAAAACATAGTTCTGATTTCTTAAAAGTCGAGCCAATGTAATGTAAGCGTGGAGCGCGCGGCGGGCGGCGCGAGGCGCGGCGCGGCCCCGACGGCCGACGTCGTCCACTTACACCTAGGAGCTGCACAACCAGTCTAGATACTTCTGTAGTCAGTCTTCATTTTGCCAAAATTAAAACATCCCTGTAATGATTTGCCTTGCAAGAAGCTTCCACGTCCAGTAGAGTGAACTGAAGCGGCATTTATTATATCAGTAACGGCTTCATTTGCAAATCACTGTGTGCGCACTAAAGTTTGCTGTTACGAAACCTAATTCTGGGTTATACTCGTCATTGTATCTACACAATTAAGCGCTCCCATCACAGTATTTCGACTTTTTTTTTGTAGAAACATCTTTATGAGCGCATTTACTCGTACTACACACTTTGTAATATTCTAAGACAAGATTCCCGTGGAATGATGAAAAAACTACAAGTTAAAGTATTTTCATAAAATGAAGCACGTCGCATATTTCAAAGAAATTACAACATGATGAAATTCAGCAACATCTTTAAAATTTTATTGAATAATCGGACTCGCATCTAAACATATTTTAGGATCCAAATGTAGTATAATCTATTCTTTTTTACTTTAAATCAATATTAAAATTGTATACATTTATAGGTCTGTATATATTATATTAGGTATATTAAACTCTCCACGACTCAGCTTAGCTGTAGAACTCTGATTTAACTCTAAAATAAAATTGTTCAATCAAAGACAAAGATAGTTTTTGTAATAATTAGGTGGCTTACATACGATAAAGAGAACCTACTTTATTTTGGTCTACATTGTAGATAAGAGTATTCTATTAATATAAAAATTACCAACTATATATTCCAATAACTTATTGAATGTAACGGTAAATTATTACAAGCTTTTATTTAGTTTCACCTGACCGATATTTGTCTGTGATCAAATCTTGCAAATTAAATTTGATCCACTTCCTTGTTACCAATTGAGCGCTGAAATTTTGCATGCATGTGTAAATCTCTTGACAATACAAGATTAAGATGATATGGAGCTGGAAGGTGGCCATAGGAACTCGGTCGTAAACGACACAACCCCTTCGAGTTTAGGCTCGTTTGATTTGTACGAGTATTAACGAGTTTTTAAGTGCTAGATGGTAACTAGGTCTGATGATGGAACTGGAAGATGGCCATTGAAACTCGGTAATAAGCGCAATAAAATAAATACATAGTGTTTGAACTTTTGGAGTGGTCTTGATGAGTATTAATTATTTAATATATACCGCGCTATAAAAGTTTGCTGTGAAAAAAGTATTTTCATTGATTATTTTTCCGACCCAAATATCGACCAATAGAATTGCACCATTCGACGTCACGTGGTACAACCTACATGGTATTACACTGATAATTTTTTGAAAATTTTCTCGTTGTACCACGTGACGTCGAATGGTGCAATTCTATTGGCCGACATTTGGGACGGAAAAATAATCCCCCGAATACCACACGAGCTTCAAAATTATCTGGCATTTCCGTATTATAAGTGAAAATTGATTTTGTATTAGTGCCTTACATTATTATTACTCCTATTATTATTTGATCGACTAATTTTGTCTAACATATTAATTAAATTTTATGTCTTAAAAGATATATTAAAAAAAAACGCTTAAAAATAAAAATAAAACTATTATTATTATTAAACGGTTAGGTTAGCGTAGAGCGTAGCATATCCTGAGTAAACATATAAATAATATTTATAATCAGCGATTAACTGTCGAAAGAAATGTCAACCGCCCCAGTTTCATTCTTTTTATTGAGAGTGGTGTGATAACACTAAGGATCTATCGAATTATTATAAATGTTGTTGTTATAGCAATATGCAAGCGGTTTAGGGTTGAAACTCGTGGGGTCCGAATCGTCACAAATTGTCTAAAAACCTTTCTAAACGACTAGTTGACATTTTGCGAAGTCCAAGGACTGGGTTTTTCCATAGATGCCTCTGTCCTGTCTCACTGTATGTCAATGCTTGTCTAAATAATCAGCATTGCCATTTTTAGTGATGCTGACAGTCTTTAGTTTTAATTTGCTTCCTATAACAAAAAGAACTCGGTCGGCCGGCTCAGTCACATTCATATCTACAAAATAAACTGCACGCCTTAAGAATTTCCCACTTATATAAAATGACTAGCTGCTGCCAGCGACTTCGTTCGCGTGATAACTTAGGGTGGGTCCACATTTTTGTTTTTCCTTGTTATAATAAGCTCAGCGATAAAAAGGTGCCAAATGGTGTGGTTAATTCATACGTAGAGTTTTATCAAATTATTTTTAGTTTTATTGCCTCCGGATTGTGAAAGATGTTTTGAAATAAAAGTAGACTTTTTATATAGTATTGTTACTACTTTTAAACTTAATCGTTGCAATTTTAATAAATAAGACCATTATGTGGTTAATTCATGGACAAAAGTCGAGAGGAGGTTGAAGCAGAGTCTTAGATGAGACAAGTAGCGCATAATTCATCGGTAAAACATTTTTTATAGTGACCAAAAGGCTTTTACCGCATATTCTTTGTGTAATACACATGAATGAACTGCCAGTTAGGCATCTGTTCCCATTCGTTTATGGTAGTGCGTTTTTACCACACATTTTCAGGAACAATTGTCAACGAACTTGAAATCTGTGAAAAATGTCAGCTTCAAGTCAATTTCGACCTATTCCAACGAACCTGAGCTATTTGTACAGGATAATCAAAGAACTTGTACAAAATACTTAAAACAGTTTCTCCAGGCATATTTCCTTATGATTTAGTAAACCAATCACTCGACAAAACGTCCCGACACCCGATAGCTAAGTCATGCCACCCAATCTCCATCTGTAAGTTTCAGTAGAATGCCTCTGATAATCGGCTAATTGTTGCAGCGTATATTGACAAAGTGTATACTACGTTTCAGTTACAAAGTATGGTTTTCATAATAACTCATCACAACTGCTGAGATGAACGTGTTTCATCACTTATTTAAACTCATCGTGTATACGAGGTATTTAACAAAAAAAAAAAATCTGATATCGCTCCAGTGATTCAAAGACACTGCTACATCATCTGACAGACATTTTGTGGCTTGTTATATTAACAGATCTCAAGATATTGAATTGGTAAGAAAGTATCAATAAGCAGGCGATATTAAAATCTGTAACTAAATTGAGCAGTAAAAGAGCAGTAAAAACTGTGCCTGAAGTTATAGCTATTTTATGAAACAAAAAAAAAATATTATGCCCAGATAAACGCGAGAAAAGCAATGCCGCAATTCGATAGCAAAACGCATTTTTCCGCAAACTAATCGGTCCGATGTAATGATATATGTCATACAAACTGTAAGTAGTGTTAGTTTTTCTATACGAGTAATAAACACTTTTACTATTAAATTATTATTTTTATTTACAAATAATGTCATTCAATGTTGGTATACCTACCATGATGTGAAGTCCTTTTAAAATACAATTTTTACAATTTCAACATGAAACTAGAGGCAGAAGATCAATTCCAATTACTACCAAACTTCATATTTTATTTATTCTCAACGTTTCGGACCGTTTTGTGACTGTGCTTGCAATAAAACTGTGTTAAGTACCATGGGAACATACTCTCATGATAAATAGTATCTTATGTGCTAGTCCAGGACATGGTCTGCCCGTAACAAGTTTCATCGAAAGCCATTCGACCATTTGACCGTGAAGAAGTAACAAACGTATACTAGTGTCATTATAATACTAGTCTGATTCACATTGTGAAGTGATACTAGTTGAACCATTGTAATCATATATTTTTTTATAAAGTCAATGTCACTATTTTTTATAAGTAAAACTTTTATAAACATAGTATGTATTAGCTAAACATACCATATTTACTTTATGGATTTCATACACGCTAGCAAAAATCGAAGGTAGGTATAACCCCCAAGCTC
The DNA here is from genome assembly GCA_958295575.1 of Leucania comma. Lineage (NCBI taxonomy): Eukaryota > Metazoa > Arthropoda > Insecta > Lepidoptera > Noctuidae > Leucania > Leucania comma. Next base: position 313,719 of record OY282464.1, read on the forward strand.
TATTTGTTGTTCTTTTTTTTATTTATATAAACTAGTGTGTTGCTGCGATCCCACCTGATGGTAAGCATTGATACAGTCGTGATGGTGAATGGCACTAGTTAATAGCCTTGAAGGCAATTAAGTTATAATCCGTCGGGAAGACCGCAGTCAAATGGCAAATCGTTCGAGGCTTTCAAATACTATTAGAATAACTATTTTACACTAATGTATTGTAGCTCTATGCAATTAGGATTGCCAACGCTACTACATACATAGTGTAGTATCCCACTATAAGAAGGGATTGAAATGTATGTTTCTAAAAAAAACACACGAAGATGAAGACGAAACTAAATATTTTTCGTAAAGCGGAACGCAACCTAGCGCCACTAATTTGCTGAATTTTCTAAAAAATATCAGGGTTACTTCCAAATTTGAAATGATATTAAAAAAGTTTGAAATTGCTGAGAAACTAAAAAATAATTTCAAAAATTTATACTTGTTGGAAGTCTTTGGAAGTCAAACAAATTGCCAAAATGTTGACCTACAATTTTGTATACCTTTGTACTGTTGAAAAATTGGAAGATTTTTTTTTTCTTAAATTATTTAGACTTGCCTAACGTTTTAAAAATCGTATCATTTCTTCTTTAAATTCCTGCAATATTAACAACAAAGCGCATATTTTGTCATTAACACAAAATAAATGATGAGCGAAAGAGATGAGCGAAACATATTGATGGGTTGAGAAAAAACATCATATCGGTCATCTTGTTGACCGTCATATTAGGTTTGCATTTTTTTTTCATAGGGTATTGCATTTTACTATTCAAGCCCTTTCATTTGATCCTCATATTGAGGGGGTTGTGTAAAAACATGTAGTCTGGTGGACTACATGTTTTTTGTAGCGGCAACCATCTTGGATACACATTAATACTGAAGATTTTATATTGTATTATCACCATAATTAAAGGTGTGTACCCCTTTAACCAATGGACAGATTTTGATGAGAGGTAACGATTTAAACGGACTTCGAAGCTTCTTCCAAAAGTTATACTTCTAACTGTTGAAGTATTCATTCTGCTATTTCCAGTTAAAAACGCAGCAAAATGACCCGAAAAGGTCGGCGCTTTCCCCTCCACCACGCATGGTGTGGTACAGTACGTTGGGTACAAAATTCTTTGATCCTTCTCTATCTGGTGCTGTAATTAAATGTTGGATGTAGATGATAGATAAGCAGTTGCAAAACAAAAGCACTTGTAAGTTATTTCACACTTTCTGAAGGTTATCTGTATAAGAAAGGCTTGCGGACGGCGAGCAATGGGTAGCTCGCTGTCTGACCGTCCGGTAACCGACCGTACTGAGCCCAAGTCCCAATTCCCGCGCGCCTCAAGGGGTTATCAGCAAACCGTAGAGGCCCAGCCTGCTAGCGCAGGCAGCCAGGGTCGAAGCCTACTGGGGCCAAGGGTCTGTTTCTGAAAAGAAGGCTCGGCCGCAAAGGAACGGGGTGGGTTTTTAGTCAGTAAAAGATATGTCATTGGATGATTTTACCCACAAACAAAAAAAAAGTCTGTATAAAACCGCCAGGCAAGCAATGTTTCAGTAGTGCGCTGGGCTGTGAGCCTTTTAGAGCTTTGTTCTACCGAGTCATGCGCTGCAAGCTGATGTTTTGCTGAGCCTTCCATTAAGTGATAACATACAAGAACGAGGTTGCGCTTCAAAAAAATTAAAGAGCTGCTGCTGCAATATGTGAAGCGTTGCCTCACTTTAACGATTCACGATTTCAATGCCATCTCTGTACCTTTTGACTTGATGGTTGAACCGAAGTTGACTTCTAAATTTAACTATTAAAGGAGTATTTTACTATAACATTTCAAACAATACCTCTTTGAAATTTTATGTAAAAGATGAGGTAATTTTAGCCAATCTTAAACCTGTGTTGGGATTTTCTTTGTCTGTTCGTCGTCATTGGAGTAGAAGTGAGACCCAAAACTGCTCATGCACTTTGTATCATAGTATAAGCAGTTTTGGGTCTCATTTCTACTCCAATAACGACGACCAGACAAAGACATTACTTTGTGTCATTAATCTCTTTACATCACGCTGTGCCATCTACAACCTGGCTTCACTAATTGGTCCCTATGTTTAATGTCACCTCTTTTAATAATAGGTGAAGTTAATTTCTAACTCTACACTAATATTAGTCCATCAAGAGTTATACTTATAAAACGTAATAAGATTTGATGGTAGGTTGCGTATCGCTCACAGCTGAAAACCCTCGTATGGTGTTCCGAAGTGGCGAGTGGTGGAGAGTGGCGGTGGAGCTGAGGACACGACAGGCACAGTTCTAAAAGCGGGTCGTTATCGCGCGCCGCGGGCAAACATGGCGCCGCCTCCAGCGAGCGCGCCACGCCGCAGAAGGCCAACCGGCTGATTGAGTCGAGCATAGTTGACATGACCGTCCATGAGGCATGAGGGATTTTTGTTTTTCACATGTAAGCTCGGTTAAGAGTTCTCACCGACCGCCGCCGCTCGCCACCAACTATACGTTCCCTGTCGTTCTCCTGTACCGACCTGCTCTGCCGTCTCTTGACGTTGGTGATGCGGTCGCTGATGTGTCGATTGCTTACAAATACTATTTCCTCCTCGAGTAGCAGAACTTCTGCTATCATTGTGCGGTGGTTTATTTCGGAGCTTTGACTTGTCACGTATGTGCGGTGTGGACACAGCGCAGGCGCAGGCGCGGGCGCGTCACAGTCAACCCGCTGCGAGGTAGGGGCCTCGTGTTTGCCGACCCGCCGCGCCGCAATATGCCTCGATATAATTAATGTTCTTATCATAAAATATACTTCCTAAACGGTTCAAATATGTAGGTAACCATATGGAAATGTCCGCATCAAGAATTCATAACATATATGTAATCAAGAGTTTTTGAGGAACATTGTGCTCCTAATTTATAGTAGAAACCTGCGGCTGTTTTCATTAACAATAAATTTGTAATCGATTATTTTGTTATCTAGATCCGTAACACACAAAGTTATTAATAGAACCTAAATTGCCAAAGCTGACACAATCAAGATAGACTTTGTGACATTCCACCATATGTTGTGAACCTACTCTTTCGACAATACTGAACTGAACACCCTTGTGTTGGTGCTCCGTCAGTCGACAACACAATATCACACATCCAATGTATTTTCAGTACAGTAAGCACTAGTCCTGCAGGAGCATTGGTAGCAATGTTCATCACAGAACGTACATTATAACTGTTAGTACATTAAAACGAGCCTTTCAATATAAAGGCTCGTTTTATTTACTATATATATTATTATAAAATAGAAGAGATAATGAATAGCAAGTAGGTGTGTAAGCAATATGTTCTGTTAGTATACAAACACGGCATGTCCGCGGCCGGCGCCGGCGCGCGCTCCGTCCCTATTCGTCGTGAACTTCCGCCGCCGCTCTTCCGCTCCAAAAACTGTGCCTTCTCTTTACTTAGACGTCTGCCTTTAAACGACGTACTCTTTATTTGTAACGCACAGTTTCTTAGAGACTCCCTTCTCCCTATTAGGTAAGCGTATCCTCTTTACCCATCTAGTAAAACATACCTAATGATAAAATTGTCACAGGCAAAGAATGGAGAACGCACAGATGGAGCAGCCGGATGCGCGCCCCTCCGCGGAGGCGCTGGAGCTGGTGAAGAGCGAGGTGCGCGCCGAGCACGAGACGGGGGGAGAGGGGAGCGTGGGAGGCGCGGGCGGCGCACAGAGCGACGAGCATCACGCGCCGCAGCGGGAAAGCTCGCCACCCACACACTCACAGTCCGTGATCACTTCGCGCCGGGCAGTGCGCACCATCACCGCCGCCGGACACATCACCACGGATGAGCCAGCCGAGTTGCCGGACGACGGCGTGAAGGACGAACCGCCAGAGGCGCCGGCCGCGTTGGACGAGGCGCAGCTGCAGGTGCAGCACTACGCCGCCAAACTGGAGGAGGCAGAGGCCCGTGAGCAACAGCACTACGACGAGGAGCGCCTGCGCCTGGCCGAGGCCGAGACTTCGCGCTACCTGGCCTTCAAGCCGGAGCCCTATCGCGCTCTCCCTTCGCCTGGCGATAAGCGCCCGCCACCACAGTACGCGCGCCCGCCGCCTCGTGCCGCCTACCCGCGTAGCTTGGCGTTGCGCTATGGCGCGCCACACCATGTCATTGTGGCGCAGGAGGGCGAGGTCGAAGAGGCGCACGACGCCTTTCTACACAAGGAAAAGGAACAGATGCAGGCGTACGCTGGGAGTGAGGCAGCGTCTGGCGATGCGCGCCAGTACGCTGCCGTATTGGGCGAGCAAGCCGCGTCCTCACTGGAGATGATCCAAACCACGGCACTCAACAACCAGCAGGCGGTGGGCGTGGCCTACCAGCAGGTGAAGTACGAGGCGCGTGGCGAGGGTGAGCCGCGCTCAACCACGTATGCCAGTTTGCAGCCCGTAACGTCGGTTCACGGCGGGTACACGTACGCCAGCCAGAGCCCACAGTACGCCGGTGGCGGGTACGGCACGTATGCGGGTGGCAGTAAGGAGCTACTGACGCTGTACGGTGGCGGTGGAGGTGCTGGCGCTGGGGGTGGGGGGCCTACGCGTGGGGACGAGTCGCCCCCCGGACAGTTGCTGTACCGAAGCGACCCCACGCTTTCGTCATCATCACTGGCGCGCGGCGCGCACGTCGTGTATGGGTCAGTGGTGCCACAATCGCAGACAGTGTACGAGACGCCGCCCAGCCCGAACTCACAACAGGTAAGTTTTCACCCTCCCCAGTTAATTATATTATATTGTTTACAAGTTTATTCTAATATGGTGTGGTGTCGCCAGGTTACTCTGTACACGCACGGGAACACGGTGCAATATAAGGTGGGCGGTGAACACTATCTGGGGCAGGGCGGAGGCGTAGAATACGTGCCCGTGTCGGGCTACGAGGGAGGACTGCTGGTGGAGGGCTACCAGCCGGCGCAGGCCTGGCCCGCACACAACCTGCTGGCCATTGACGAGGGCTTCGACCCCAGTGAGTGTCGTGACATACGATCCCGCATCGCTCTGTTCTGTTTTATGTGCAGCAAGCTAACTCTAGTATTCTGCAGGCATGGCGGGCATGGGCGAGGTGAAGGAATGCGTGAACTGCGCGGCCGCCACCACGCCGCTGTGGCGCCGCGACGGCACCGGCCACTACCTGTGCAATGCCTGTGGCCTCTACACGCGAATCAACGGCGTCAACCGGCCTCCACTCAAGGGACAGAAGGCCAAGCCACAACAGGCACTTGTGAGCATTCAATTGATGATTGAGTTAGCTTTATCACATAACGCGAATATACAATAATATGTAAAATGCGACTGTTGCTTCCTGTGCAGCCGACGAATGGCAACAGGCGCGTGGGGGTGACGTGTGCCAACTGCCGCACGTCCAACACGACGCTGTGGCGGCGCAACAACAACGGCGAGCCCGTCTGCAACGCCTGCGGGCTGTACTACAAGCTGCACAACGTGAGTACAGCACGACGAGTAGCTTGTCAACCATATGATACACCAGATAGTAGCGTATCGCTCGATTGTGCATCGATTACAGCGGTTATGCTGATTAGACACCGCGCAGGTATCTAATCGCCGCTGCAGTCAGTTATCAGGGAACTCCTCGGTAAATATTGGGTCTGTATAAAAAATCAAAACACAGGGTCTCATCTAATCTCGTGAGATAAAACGCGGGGCTACCGACTGATAGAGAATTATCATCGCGCGACCACGAATATTCATAATGAGATAAATAATCTTTTATCAATTATCTCCTCGCGAGTAGATACGCTTGTTTAAAGGATGATAGGCCCGCGCGGCGACAGATTACGAGGAGTTCCCCCGTCTGAGTGTGACGTGTGTGCAGGTGAACCGGCCGCTTAGCATGAAGAAGGACGGCATCCAGACGCGCAAGCGCAAGCCCAAGAGCATGGGGGGCGGGCACGGCGGCGTGGCGCGGCCGGGCGGCGGACCGCTGGCGGGTGAGTACGCGCCCGCGTGGCCGCGCGGCCCGCTGTGACGCACGTCCACTAACCGTGTGGTGTCCGCAGCGGACGCTCACGCGCACAAGGTGCTGCCCCCGCTGTACGCGGCGGTGGAGAGCGCGGCGCCGGTGCCGGGGCCGGCTGCGGCGCCGCTGCTGCTGCTGCCCGCCGCGCGCCACTCGGCTGACATGTGAGTATCCGCGGCGAGCCCGCGCAGCTCCTCTGCCATGCTCCCGCACCACTCTTCCCTCACTCTCTCGCTCCACTCACTTCACCTCCGCTCTGCGCGTCACGGGCTCGTTCGCCAGAGCTCCTTCTTTGCATGCTCCGCTCTCAGCTTCAAGATCTTTCTTCTCGTTTGCATCTTGACTATCTTCATGGTACAGCACATCGGCTTCCCGCACTCTGCCGCCTTCTACCTTCTATCAAACTGTTAGGATGCACCGATGTAAGCACAAAATGGTTATAACTGCGAGTATTTCCTAATTGTTTTCATCTTTTTCGGCAACACAGCACATGTGAGCCACGCCAGGTTCTGCCGCATCATGAAAACAGTCAGTAACGCGCGCAGTGTTCAGGAACTGGTAAATACTGTGTGACAATTTGCTAACCTTTGTGAAATTTATTTTTTGCGTAGACATTCTACTATTTGCGTTTGTGTAACGTTATCTCAAGGTTGTGGACAGTGCTTCCACTGGCTGGCACTGAACTGTATCGTATTTACCGGTTACTGTGATTTGTGTTGTGGGTCTTGGTTAGTAGGTAGTAACATGTGATACAGGTACAGAGGTTCTTCTCCTTACGATGTGGGCCAGACTTTACACAAGCAAACATCAGGTATAAAACAAATATAGGGCTACTAATCGATTAATTATTCTAAATAAGAAAAGTTGTAATATTTGTTCGTCCGCTATAATATGGTTACACACTACTTACTAGTGGACCTTGACGTCAAATAGCGCACAATCATGATTGTACGCAATTTTACGTCGGTACATAATAGAAGAACTTTAATCATTGCTGCCGTTGGAGGGAGTAGAGTCCTCGTACCTGGCGGAGACCTGAGGCGTAGTCGTGACGTGTCCGTTGTGTTGCAGGGTACCAGCGCTAGAGCGCGGCGCGCCGCACTACCGACCGCCATAACAAGCTCCCCCAGCGCTCCGAGCGCCCCCGGGGCCTCTGACTGCACAGATGGCGTGATAAAGCGCCGCAGAGCCACCGCCGCAACCCTCACGTGCTTCTGATCAACATCACTTGACTTGCACTTACTGTTTCATTAGATATTTTCAGTTTGAACTAACCCTCCTCAGGCACATGACCGCAGGCGTGGACATTTCAGACTTTACAATAGTTCTTCCTCTGTCAGGCACCTACAATTAAACCTACAAATCCCCCGCTAACGTCGGCTAGTTGCCCAGGCCTGCTCCCTGCGTACACATGATCCGTAACCATCCATCACGAAAATGAGATAAGGTGCGAACTTCCTGCAGCGACCGCCGCTGCCTGTAAACATCATAATTATTCCAATGTGTTAATCACAGCATTAGTTATAGGTTGTCTAAAAGTACTGTTCCTGAAACCGAACGATTTAATTCCTTACTTGACATGACTTAAAGGACTGGTCTCGATAACTTAGCTCAAACTCAAACTCGGTGACGATTAGCAGCAATGGTGAGTTTGCGTCGTAATGTACGAGTATCATGATAGAGGTGAAGTTATTATTACAAATATAAATACTTAATAGCAGTTAGATGAGAATGTAGCGAGCAGTGCGGTGACTGTAAGTCAAGTGACGGTGCTCAAGTGGATGGCGCTGGTAGTGAAGTGTCCGGACTCGCAGAGACGTTCCGAGGACGAGTGTATCATAGCTTACTTTAGCGCAGCGTGTGTACCATATAGTCATGTAACTAGGATACTAAGCCTTAGATGTAACAGACGACGAATTTACTATAATAATATATTGTTGTGACTGTGTGTGTGTGACTGTTGTGCCCGGGTACGTGTGTATGTCAGTGTGTTCAGCTAATTAGGTTTACATATTTATATTTTGATAACACTGTTTAAACTGTTATAATATAAGAGTTTACAAAATAAGCGACAAAATAAAAACGATTGTTGCCTCTACGATTATGTTATATTATTTTATTTTTTTACAATGTCATCCTAATATTCCTTTCCCGAAGCATTACTTACTTGCCTATACTGAGTTTTACAAAACACTCTTTATTTTAATATTTACATTAAGGAACCGCGAAAAAACATTTCTATCATCACTTCACAGGCTTTTTTTAGTTTCCTGTCGTAGTTTGTTGTATAAATAATTGTTTAGCACGTGAGCGAGAGCTCCTCACAAGCTGGGGCCACAACGCGGCCGATGTTGACTTGTTGGAGTCTTTTATATTAAACTATTTGTATTATATACCTTCCTTCCTATTTGTCTAATACTACAGCAGTAATGTCTGATAATACGTAATGTCACTTATACACCCAGAACCGTGTTCCGTGCTTAAAAAGAAGTTGCTCCACGCTACAAATTGCTCCTGTATCGTCGGTGTGTGCACAGACAATTGTTTGTGTTGTTGTTGACGGTGTGTATGTCTGTTCTCACATACACACAACCAACAACACTTTCAACAACTATCTTTAGGCCATACAAATATTTGTTTCGTGCAAGGATCGAACCTGCGGTAACGTTATTGCTAAACTGCTGCGCCAACCGCAACGTCAAATTAATCAGTGTTATATTAACGAACAGCTTACTGAAACACTTCCGTGCGCGCGGCCCGCCACTCCGATTGGGACCCGAAAATCGGTTACTGCGCATTCAAGGTCGAGTGCCATGGTGGTTCCACTTGTGTGACGAGGATTATAACCACGTTTGCACGTTGTACGGATTCTGTAAAAATAACGCTTTTTAAGGCCTTCTGCCAGTCGTTTTACACGTGCAGCCTGTGGACCAAGTATACCCAGCGGGCATACAGCGACCTGCGTGTTCAGTACAATAACGCATTCAGGGTGCTCTTGGGGTTGCCGTGGCGTTGTAGCGCGTCCGGAATGTTCGCGGACGCATGTGTTGATGGGTTCGCCGCGATCATGCGGAAGCGTTGCGCTTCCATGTTGGCGCGCCTGCGGTCCGCCTCCAATGGCATCCTGAGTGTGTTTTCTGACCGGTGGGACTCTCCCCTCTTACGAAGGCGGATAACCGTCCAGACACGCTTATCCATATAAACTAAGGAACCGTTGAACTGTTCGTGCAATGGTTCATTAGTTGTTTATTATTTTTATTTAATACTAACATTAGGTTAAGTTGTACTACTACTAACATATATGACCTGAAATATTTTTTTTTTAAATTTGAATTTGAATAACCGATTTTCGGGTCGTAGTCGCTGGAGGGGGGCTGCGCGTAGTGTTGCCAACCGTACTATAATATATAAGTAGTATTGTACTATATTTTGGGTCTGTGTACTTTAAACTGTTGGAAAAATATATAGAATGCAAAAATACTATATCTTCAACATTTGACCGATGTGGTAGCGTGTACGTAAGCTAACTTATCTATCGTACTGCGTTTTGAACTTGTCTATGTCAAACGAATGTTTGGTCATAGGCTCTTTGGTCTAGGTCTGCTTGGTTTATGTTATTTGATTTTGGTGATTATTTTCATTAAAATTGTTCTTTTCTATGTATAAGAAGTTAAAGTACTAAAAAAATTAGTTATAGAAAATAGTAGTGATAACAAAAGTGCGTCGCAAAAAGGAAAACCGATTAAACAAGATTTTTGATTTGATTAATTTAAAAATTGATTGTAATAAACTATGAAACTTTTATTTTAGAATTTAAATAGTTATATTATATCGTCGAAGAAATTTTGGCAACCCTAGCTGCGCGTAGCCGTGGCGGATGGTTAAAATTATTTGCCGCGTACTAGATATACCTACTCGTGGACGGCGCAACACGTTTCCGTCTTCCATTCCGTCATGTCGACTACTATGCTGTCACTGACTCCCATTTCTTTAGTATCATCTCTTCACATCTTGTCCTTAGCCTCCTTCTTCCTATGTGCGTTTCAACGGCAATCAATCGATTTAATAGCCACAAACGTTTCATCCCTTCTCTTGACATGTATGGACCAAGATAATCAACTCTACCACGGACAAAAGAGTAGCACGTAGGGTCCTTTTTTTACGGTGGGAAATCATCCAATGACTTCTCCCGCTTTGGGGTCGAGCGGGAGGGCGTGTCAGACTTTTACTGACTAAAACCAGGCCTAAGCTACCCATTACTCGTCGTCCGCAAACCCACGCCTACGGTGGCTGGCAATCGGAGTCGCGGCCACGATGGCTAGGGGGAGTAGTCCGTGCAGTTATCTAGCTCCTTTACTAGCATTACTGCTTCACAGAATGAGGCGACCGCCTGCCATTCCTCCTCACACCGGACCATGGCTGGTACAAAGGCCCAGCCACGAGGATACATAAAAAATATGAGATACGGAAAAAAACGTTTTTGAAACATACCTATTCATTACGCGTACAGCTAAGGAATGGAATTCCCTGCCGGAGTCGTGTGTTTCCTGATGGTTACAACCCGAGAATCTTTAAGACAAGAGTGAAAAGGTAATTTCTAGGTAAGCGCGCTCCATCGTCGCTTTCCATCAGGTGAGATAGCGGTCAAGCGCGAACCTATCAACAATATAAAAACAGAGGTGCTCCGCTCAAGCGGAATGTTGTACTTATAGTAGAGATACCTACTATAAGTACAACACTACACAACATACAACATAACATCAAGCTCATCACCGCATATGGAGGACACGAGCGCTGCTTCTCATACTTTGAGCTGGTAGCGCGTTAATCTGGCGCACATCCCTTAGCCATGACTCAACTTATCTCTTATTAGATATAGAAGAACTTCAACCGAGTTTCGTCGAGTACGAATCATTACGACAATCATACAAGAATAAAAATAAGAATAAAGGTAAAAACTCATATCCAAAACAAGTCCAGAACGTGAAGATAGCAACAAAGATTATACGTGTTATGAAACACTTATCAGAACATCAAATGATGAGATAAAAAGAAACTCTTCAATGTGAAAACTATACGCACTTGCAGCGCCAGCTAGTAGATGTCTTTGGAACTACAATAAACTGCATGCAAGTTGCCATGATAAAAATCTCGAACTGTACTTCTCTGGTTCTTTTCGTAATTTATCTTAAATATTAATTTCAAATATTATTCAAATATGACGAATATTTTACATGAGTATTCACCCAAATAAATACTCTACTTCGATTCTCGTAATATTACAAGTTCTATGTTCCCCGCGCTCACTCGCGCTAGACGGCGTTGTGCGGTAACTCTGCACTAGTCTCACTCAGCAGTTCCACTAGTCGCCACTAGACGGCGCTGCTCACCGGCACACGTCACCGCACGAGCGTGCCAGTAGGTGGCGCTAAGTGTTGCTGCCAGTGAGCTGTGGGTTATTCAAAGGAAGCAATCAAAATCATACCAATTATACCATTAGATATGAGTATTATATTAAAGGAGGTTGCAAATCCTGGGCCCACCTTCTATTAGCTATGTGTGTACATCATTAGATAGGTATTTTTGAGCTGAATAAAAGTTACTGTGGCACTAAGTTTTAAATCCTATTCCCTTCAAAGTTATTCTTTGTTAGTATTGCCTTTATCCAAGCAATGCTTTTTGTAATATAGAGCATTTCTGTATTTTATACTCTTCTTCCTGCCCTTTCTCACCTAACCTACCAGTCCTACCATTTAACCCTACTTATTATTGATTAGAATCGCTATGACGCTCTAGACAAAATGATACTATTAAGTATATGAAATTATTAACGATTAGAATAAACATTTGAATGGAACAATGGATGGATATTTAGATGGAATAGCAATACAGTAGGTCAGTGGTGGATTGAGCCAATGCGGGGCCTGTAGCAATCCGATAAGGCGGCCCCCTAGGTAGACCTTTTTTTATTAAGATAGATTAAATAAAATATTTTATGTGTAATTAGCTGTATTTAGATTTCATGTAGTGTAGATAAATTAACTAATTTTTGTAACGATCAGGTGGCGCGGGGCCCCGAAGGCGCGGCGCCCCGATGGCGAGGGGCCCCCGAATGTGCGGGGCCCGTAGCATTTGCTACTTTGCTATATAGCTAATCCGCCACTGCAGTAGGTACACGGCTGATTGTAGAGAAATTAGGGTGTCACGCTGCCAAATGGCAAGCTCATCCATATTCGATGATTTGGTGTAGGTATAGGTGCACCAGCTTACAGTTGGTTGATCGAATTATTTATTTAATACTCAGATATTTTTATAATTTTTTTCATGTTTACCTCTATACTAGGGAGTCTTAAGTTCAATTAGCCTAAGTGAGAACTACATTTAAAATTTGATTAATTTACAATAAATATTTAGATTATATACTAACCATTTGAAAAACAAATACAATATACTTATGTATAAACAGAAATAAAAAATACTTAAGAAGTAACTAAAAGTAATCTAAAGTAAGGCGTCAAAAAACTCTTCCGCATCGCTGTCGAAGAGTAAAGTACCCAAAAGGCTGGCAGCATTGCCACGCTGCGCTGTTTTACAATGCTTATTCTCTGCCCAAGTTAAAAGCCTTGGGTTACGCGAAGTGTCAACAAGCCGTTTGGAAAGCTCTTTAAACAAATTGTGGGCAGGCGGACCCCACGATCCGAGAGTTTCAACCCCAAACGGCTCGAAAATATAATTACCAATAAGGTTACTTATATATTTCCGCTTGAGATTCGCCGCGGCCGCAGCGACAGCACCAGCATGACGAGCTAGGAACATGAGATAGCGCAAGCAGTGTTGCCAACTTAGCACTTTCAGTGCTAGATTTGCTACTGTTTTCACGCGTTCAGCACTGAATCTAGAACTAAATAGCATTCAAGCGAAAATTTCTGGTTACTACAGAATAAAACGTATTAGTATTGTAAGTATTTTTCATTAACAAACGCAAGATTGCAAGAAACGTTTGTTCTGTTAATAAGATAATACTTTCTTTGCCTTGCTTTTTGTTAATTTGATAAAGTTCAGTATGTGACTATGGAAATGGATATTCCTTTGAGGAAAAAAGATAATTTAGTTTAAAATTACAGAAAGGAGTGGAAGAACGATCCAAAATACAAAAAAAAAATCTCATAAATGTGCTCGAAAATAACTTGAAATCAATGTTTACACTTTGTAAAACGGAACTGAATACGAAAATATCAGAAATCTCTGTACGGCAGTTCTAACTTTTGTTTGCGGCGCAACACACCGCAGTCTTGTTGATTGATCATCTAAACCGTTTCATATTGTGCATGAAAGCCTTCGCAAACTTAAAAGCAATTTGTAATTTTTTAATTATCAGAAATGTTTTAGCAACACATTTTGGAAATCCATAGCAATCTAGCACTATTTGAGATGTTTTTTAGCACCCATTCGTAGTATAGAGTTGGTAACACTGGGCGCAAGAGTATCGACACAAGTAGCTTCCGACACTAACGGCCTCCCCATCTTCCATTTTTTTTTTTTTTTTTTACGGTAGGTAAAATCATCCAATGACAAATCCCGCCCTTGGGCGGAGCGGGAAATAGTGTCAGACTTTTACTGACTAAAATCCTACCCTGTTCCTTCCCTGCCTTGGTTCCAGGGCCCTGGTATGCATTTTCATACCTTCCCAGAGCCCCAGACTAGGCCTCGACCCTACTGGGCCCCTACGGTTTGCTGACAACTCCTTGAGGCGCACGGGAACAGTGCGCGCCGTAAACGACTTGGGCTCGGTCCGGTCTGTTACCGGACAAACGGACAGCGAGCTACCCATTGCCCGCCGTCCGCAAGCCCGCGTCTACGGTGGCCGGAAATTTGGATCGGAGTTACGGCGGCGGCTGCGGCGTGAGCGCCGTTGCCTGATACGGTCAGCCTCCTCCTTTGCTAGCATTACTGCTTCGCAGAAGGAGGCGACCGCCTGCCACTCCTCCTCGCTCCGGAGCATGGCTTGAACCAAGCCCCGGCGCGAGAGATCGCCTCCGATTGCCCCCACGAGGACACGGCGATGCTCTTCCCAAGCGGGGCACACCTCTACCGTGTGCTCCACCGTGTCCACCGGGCGTTCCGCACAGTGACGACACCCGGGCGTCACCTCCGCACGGATCTTGTACAGGTACGGCCCGAACTTCCCCATCTTCCATGGAACTATTTTTGAATAATTGTTATATCTTCACCTGCTCTAATCCCATATTACTTGTGGTCGGCGCAATACGTTTTTTTCTTCCACAGTTTTTTACATCAAAATTTTGTATTGAGTGTACAATTTATTGAGAAGGTAGTACGACGCTATAGATTTACTAGCGACGATGCTACGACGAAGCTAGGTAGATGTTATGACGATATATCGACGATGCTACTTATGCTACGACGATGCAAGAAAGAAAAAAAAGAAAGAAAATCGTTTATTCAACCTCACACATAGGTACAGTAAAATAAAATAAAAATAGTAAAAGAAAAAAATAAACAACATTAAAATCTGTGCAAGGCCAAAAAGGCGCCTAACTCAGCACATGCTGAACAAATAACGTTGAAGAACGTTATATTACCTATTTAACAATCCCAGCGGCCACTTTGCGCTTATCATCGCGCAATATTTTTTTATTTTTTTATGCATACACACAAACAGTCAAAAGAAGAGAACAAATACAGATAGAAGAGTACAAAGTTGCTGCTTATTTCAACGAAATTTCTACCAGCAGACAGGAGAGTTGGATGCGTTAAAATGGATTAAAATTAAAATCATATAATACTATAAATATATTAATAACAGTATATAAATGTACACATAAATAGATACAATGCATAAATAAATTATTATAATAATATAACTTTACGAGATAGTAGAGACGTAATTTTCTTTGACTAGCTTTTTGAAGACAGATATGATTTAAGCGTCATGGATTTTTGCTGGAAGTGAGTTCCACAGTCGTACTGCACGAAAAGAGAAGGAGTTGAAATAAAAATGGGTTTTACCTTTTTTTAATGTTTTAGTTTTTTTTTATTTACAGGCAAGTTGTTTTTATTAATGAGCAATGTTTTAACTAGCAGAATAACTGAGTTTATGCGCAAAAGCTCTTTAGAAACTTCCCAATTAATCAGCCGAGTTCAACGTGAACATGTATCCCTCTTCAGTGGTGGGTTGGTGGGATGTTAATCATCAAGGAGTAAATGAGCCATATTTTTATGAAAAAGGTATTATACGAGTATCATCAGTAAAAATGTATCAAGATACGATTCTTGACGAAGTGGTAAAAACTCTGGGCTTGTGCACACGTTTTATAAACGCGACGTTACGCGCACTTTAGAAACGTGCTTCGACTTCACACTTTTATCCTAGAGATGGTGTACAGCCTGCGTCGGACTCACGTGCGCATCGCGTCTGTGTCGCTGCACGCGCGCGACAACACCAAGTTCTATAACAAAGAATTGTCCTTTCAGCAAGACTCAGCACTGGGTCATATAACTCGATGCATCCAAGCATGGTTGGAAACGAACGTTTCGGTCTTCATCAGAGCTGAAGACTGGCCGTCATCCAGTCCCGATCTTGCGTGACCAGAGCGGCTGGCTCATTCTTTGCCCAAATAATCAGCATTGCCATTCAACGTGGCAATGCTGCCAGTTCTCTGGGTACGTTTCCGGATGACAGCGATGTGGAGGAGTACTTCGACGCCTGAGTGTATTTGGTGTTTTTGTGTTTGTACATTTATTATATTTGTACATAGTTAGGTCTAGTATACATTCTTAATTTAGTTTTTATGTCTATAGGTTTAGTATAATACTTAGTAAATATTTAAGTTTATTTTGGCCCCGATATTAATCCGTTGGACTATGAATGTAGTTTTTAATATTAAGTATGGCATGCTCTAAACTCCTGGTTAACACCTGTAATACCCGCGTCCCAATTATAAGTTCAGAAGATGGATAGTTCAAATGAATTTATTTAAGTATAATTTTGGTTTATAAGTTGATTATAATAAATTCAGCATCCATCTTAACTGTAATAGAGCACAATATACCTACATATATTGTACTTTTATTACAAAATGTACCCTAAAAAAAACCTTTTTAAACTTCTGTCTAAGCTATCGCGAATAGAGTATAAAACAATCCATAAGAGTGAACTGTGAAGAGTTTTCCTATGGATAGAGTAGCCTGCGTGTTTCTATTGACAACTGGTTAAAGCCAATGGAGATCATTCTGAATGACCTTCAGATATAATTTAATGTATAAACTAACACAAGGAGGAAGGAAGGAATTGGGGGAGGATTTGTCCAGCAGTGAGAAAGTATAGGCTATATAAAAAAAAAACTAACACGTTACAGTAATAAATGTTTAATGCAATAAAAAATCCTTGTTTTATCATGTCTTGTATAATAATGGCAAGACCAGGTATAATGACTAATTACATTACCTATACCTCACATAACGGTTCTGAATTAATAGTCTTATATAATATGTATTGGAAATTATAGCCTGATAAGTTCCTACCTAAGCATATTACCTACACGAATACAACCTCACATATAATATATGTGGTTCTTAACTTAAAACTTCACCTTGCATTTGTTCTATTAACCTACTCATCACCTGTGTTATCCTTTTTTTAGGCTCACTACTCCCAACAACCAACGACTTCTCCCGCTCTAGGGTGTAGCGGGAGGGCAACCACACCTGTGTCCTTTAGTTATCCTTTGCATCTCAGACCGCAAGTTTCCTTTTCGGAAATTCTCCGCGACCCTAACGGGCAACGGCCTGCTGGACCTCTAAGGTTTTGCTGTCACACCTCTTTGAAGATCAAAACGCGCCATTGACGATTTGGACTCGGTACAGATGCTTAGCGGACGGCTAGACGGCGATGGATAGCTCACCATTCGGCCTTTTAATAAATGTAGATGCTGATCTAAAGTTTAGTGTGACTATCTAACAAAAACACTACCTTCAATTGACCAGAGCGGTTACAACTTAGCCACGACCCCAGGAGCAAATAGAAAAGATCGGTCATCTTCGACAGAACCATCCCAATACCTAACATCGTGATACAAGTCATTACATAGTGTCGCCCGTCCAATGATCCGGGGCAGTCAGATTATTGAATGTCTGCTTGTAGAGAACACTCTATCGCTACAGTCAACGGATAAATTCTATACTTGCTATAACTAAGCAACCTAATTTTAAAAGCTTGATTCCGATAAACAATTAGGGTTTACGATATACTCGTATTTTTATACAATGCAAAACTCGATCCCAGTCAGTAAATCTGTCAATTCTGTATCTATATCAAAAGTATCGATACGAGGACAGCTGATATTTTGAGCAAGATCGACCCTTACCGAAACTTGCGTGTTTGAAAAGATTTGCTCGATTAGAAAGGGTTGCAGCGTCTTGGGAGCATCGCCTCCGCCCCCGCTTGTGCGGAACCTCCTCAGGAAGTCCTCGCTCCGCTACCGTATCCGCTTGCGCAAGTTTTTAGTGGACCCAATTTATTTTATGTATGTGGAACCAATAACCGCCGATCATTGAATTAAGCGTTTTAAACTCATTATTACCTGTACTATTTCTGAATTAAACTGAATAATAGAATGGAGCGAATTATTATTTTTTCGTCTTTTTACAATCTAATAGTGCGGAAAGGGCGCCTTTAGGGATCAAGTTGATTCAAGTGAATAAATCATAACATTTTATTTCATTTTTTGATGTAAAGTATAGTCAATTTTTATTATAAGTAAATAAAAAAAATCTGCACACTATCGTCTACATTTCTTCTAATTTCTGCTTTCGCAGGTCTGCTAGAAGAAATTTCTTTTTGAAATAAGCAGTACCGTTGTATAATTTTTATAATAATTTATTTTCTGTATAAGTTTATGTGTGTACATAAATTGTTAAATAAATAAAATAAAAAAACACGTTTTCACGTAAAATTACTTTATAACAAGATGAAGATGGCGCAATCGCGATACGTAATTTATCGAGCGCTGGTCGTGTCACTGTCAGTATGCTATTTTTCTTAAGATGAAATAAATAATAATAAGTATATAATAATGTATAATAATATTTCACAACTATCACACAACGTCGTCTAGTCCCAAGCTAAGCAGAGCTTGTGTTATGGGTACTAGACAACCGATAAACAAACTTATATATTTCTAAATACATACGAGATACATATTATAGATTAATTACACCCACAGAACAAATGATCGTGCTCATCACACAAACATTTGTCCTGGGTGGGAATCGAACCCACGACCTCCGGCATAGCAATCAGGGCCACTAACTACTAGACCAACAAGCCAGTCAGAAATGTCGCGTTATTTTCTATTAGACAATATATATTGGTTGTTTGAAACATGGAGAGAGATCATAGTGTATAAGAGTGCCCCTTGTTGGTCCTTTTTTTTATTTCTGAGATTTAAAGAGAACCAGTGGACGAGACATCAACTAATATTGAAACTAGAAACTGTAAAAGAGCCAACATTTTCACAAATAGCAGTTAGAGCGTCATCAAGCGTTGAAAAATCTGGCTAACTGCGTCTATCCCACAGTGTGTTCTAATACACCATTTATTTATTTAAAAGCCTACCAATTAATATGTAAAAACTTTACTGAAGCCCTATAAAAGCTTAGCTTAGGTAAATTAATATTACTGTACTGAACAATGACCGTTGAAGACCACATTTCCGTAATTCAGAAGCCTGGTTATGTTACCTAGCACCGGTTCGGCGAAATCAGTAGAATCAGCAATCACAAGGTTCTTGGCAAAGGACATATATTTCCTTAGGATATCTTATGGCAATTCTCATCTTTGGTTGTGATGAGACTAGTGTAAATTTTGAAAAGTAATATGGTATTATACGACTCTGAAAATGGCTACAAAAGCCCCTACAACAAATTATTTGCTTATTGCATATACATGAGCTCCTATTAAGGCATTTGTTTTTACATATTGATGGAGACACTTTGGCTAAGTCTTACGCTGGTCAGTCGGGAAAGATAATAGAAACTTGTAAACAATGCCGTTTAAAAAATTCTAACCCACTGAATACTACTTTTATATGTAGCAACAGAGGAATCATGAGAAAATTAGATTGCTCTAGCCAGAATTCGTTGTAAAAGTTTACGTCCCAGCTTGGTTCTCGTTTGAGAGAGAATAAACTGTCCTGTAAAGATCGAGGTCGACGTCTATTTAAAATTATATCAGCCTCCAGGTATCTGCCATCATCCTTAAAAAAAGTGATCGAGCCCGTCATACAGCGCAATACCTACTTAGCTCATCCTGAGAATTTACTACTTGCAATGATCTCAGATGATAAAAACCACATTCGTGAATTGGCATTCGGCATACATTACAATCACGCTGTGACGTAACTAAAAATTCTATACACGTTGTGACGTAATTTAATCCCTGACGTACCTTGCTTCATGCTCAATTTTAGGGTTCTAGGTCAATGAGCATTACCCTATGAATTTTGATTCCTGAAATTCGAAATCTAACTGAACTAGAGACAGCCCGTTTAGTTTACTTTAGTTATTTTCATAGTGTCATGTCGTACGATAATCTATTGTAGGGAAATGCCGCTGACATTCAGACAATTTTTGGTTTTGCAGAAAAGGGCTATTCGTTCTATTTATAAATTAAGTCCCAGATACTCCTTAAGAGATAAATTTAAAAACATTAATATAATGACTGTACCCTCTCAGTATATTTACGAGAATATTTTGAATGCCCATAGGAATAAAAACATGTTTAAGAAGTACAGTGATATTCATGATTTTAATACTAGGAACAAACATAAATTCGTAGTTCGTGCTACCAAGCTCAAAAAAATAGGGGACTCATTCAGATGCCAATGTATACATTATTATAATAAACTTCCTAGTCATATTCAAGAACTAAGCCTGAATAAATTCAAATCATTTGTAAAGCAAAAACTTTTGCAAAAGGCTTTTTACACCATAAAGGACTATCTTGAGGACAAAAAGGCTTGGGATTGACCTGCTGTACGCTCTACAATGTATATTTCAATTCTGCTTTTTATATTCTTTTTTTACAATTTGACATTAATATTTGTTTTTATTTTACGCTATGAATTTATTTGTTTTTTAAATTCATCTTTGACACAAATATTTATTTTTTTAAATATTGCATTTTTTACATTTCATTTTATATATTTTCATTTAAAATTGTGAATATGAGGACTATGTGGATCATTTTTTTCTTTTCAGTTATTTTAACGTACGTCTGGCAATTTGAGTATTCCTGCGGCCTACCCAAATGTCCTTTCATTGGTATTGTTCGTCGGATCGCTGAGCTCCTTAGTAGTCCTAAGTTGAGCTATACGAATACTGACAAATGCTTGCACTGACTGGACAGGTGCACTCAAATCTGTGTGGTTCTTTCCTCAAACGACCATCTCAGACACTAATCTGCATGGTTCTCATATGATTTGAGCATTACATGTTTTCTGTATGGACTTTAAAAGAAACTTTGACCCCTGAGTTTGTTTCGGTGTTTCTTCTCAGGGTATTCAGCTAGGAAACACCGGCCTCATCTAGTTTAAACTGACAAAAAAATTGACGTGTAAAAGTGTTTTTGAAAAACCTATTTGCAAAAAATACTTAAATATCATTTCATTTCATTTCAGTGTCGAAATATTATACGTTTTTTACGACATAAATGGCCACATCTTTTTTTTGTTGACCAAGTAGTTTGATTTTTTCACAGCTTTAAGGAATTACAAACCTGAGTATATTGTTTTAATTTCAAACCGATACCTTCATGCGTTCCCGAGATAAAGGGTCTTGACAGACAGACGGACAACAAAGTGATCCTATAAGGGTTCCGTTTTTTTCCTTTTGAGATACGGAACCGTAAAAATGACAAACTAAATTAAATAACTTTTATTTGATGTTTCTAGAAATTACTGCGGCTTCGTTTCAATCCCTCCGTTACCCACCAACACAAACTTACCTAAACTCACGCCGCGCGTCTGCTGCGGCGGCCCTTACGTACCTACTCCTTTTGTTTTGTTGCCTTTCATCCATCATAATACATTCAAACATAACATATACTACCGAATGTAACGAGCGTTTTCACCTCAGCTGTTTTGAGTAAAAGTAAAGGAAATACATAACATTCATTTGTCAGTCTAACGAACTTGACAGGGATAAAGTCTAACAGCTGCTATAGTCATGATTTAACAAGTCAGCTGGATAAAATCATTTGCCAAACCAACACCCTGGCGACGCAAGGCTTTGAAGAGCAAAATCATAGGCTCTACAAAAAATACAATTAGCAAACCCGAAGGAACGTCTATGTAAATAATTACTTTTTCAGAAGAGCAAAATAACAAAATTTGGTTCTGATAACCAACATTAGAACATCCACCGAAAGGAAATATTGTTTAGTATTTTGTTAAGAAAACTCAAGTGCTTCAATATTTTTTCGTGTTGGGATACTTATCAATCTTCACATCACCAAAACATAATGACTTTCGCAATGTTAGAACTTCACTGACGCTATGTAACATGAGCGAGAGCTAATCGACAGTGACTGTGTATTCTCCTCATTCAGATATATGGTGCACAGACTTGGTCTTTAACTAACTTCCAAAGGCCTGCCAACGTTCTACGGGGCGCAACGCAATATATTTGGTGTTAAAACCGCGCTTAAAATACTATACTGAGCTCCGAAACACAGCTCGTAGCCACGTCAGGCTCAGAAGGTTGCCTAGCCTATGTGAAACCGGTGTGACTGCAGCCCAGGCTGGATATGTCTGCCGCATGCTGATCGAGCGGCGGCCGTAAAACATAAAATTGGTGCGCTGACATCGCGAGACGGGAACGCGACCGAGCATGAAGGAGATGGTGGAACGACTTAGATATCTTCGTTAGGAATTAGCTAGAAGCGCTGCAGAGCCGAGGCAAATAGAAGTAGTAGAGGTAGGTTTTTGCCCAACAAACGGCTAGATATAATACATATACCGTTATATTCCACTTTACTTTTGGCCAACATGCTTACATTAATAAGTTGTATTACTCATTATTTACCGACTGAAAAAGCTTCAATTGATTGGTAGTGAATGAGTGCAGCGCAAAGGTCTTGTTCAAAAGCTAGAGGTAATGATGTGTACAGTGTACAGATAACAATGTACTAATTAGCACGCCCGCGAGCGTAAGTAATAAAGTGCGGCTGCTATCAGCTCTCCTAGTTGTCAATAAGTTATGTGCGGGGGGGGGGGGGGACGCAATCAACGGACGACATTCATTAGCAGGCGCGACGGACGGACGGACGACGGCGGACGGCAGCGCAACCACAATTGATATATTACACTTATACACGTATCGGTTAAATTGTCCGATCGATAAGTGGGCGTGAGACGCGGCCGGCCGCGCTCCGCTTGCGACTTCGCGTCGGTGCGGGAATCTCGACCTTATCTCCTGGCATCACAAACAGAAATTCTGAATCCGAGGTTTGAGTTTGGTCCTTCCGGACGAAGCCCTGCCGGTGCTATCAAAATTGTAAAAGGTGATAATGTCATAAATGGTAAGTGGGAAATGGTCTCTATTCATTAGAACTTAGGGTAGCATCCTGGTTGGCGGCCGGCGGGCAGTTGGTCGGGCGGCGGCGGCGGGCGCGGCGCTCGGGGCTAATGTGTAACCGTTGTCGCGCGCTCGCCGCACTAATGCGGCCGGCGCCGGCGCCGACTCACACAAAATCTACAACATTCCTGCGTTTAGGTCGCGAGCCTTTATTCCTTTTTTATCGGATCATGAAATAATAGAATAGGTACAAAGCAGCCGCCACGCGCCCCCTCCCCGCACGCCGCACTCCCCCACCTCGCGCACCGCGCTCCGCTTCTTATCAGCACACTTCAAGTTATAATGCAGCTAGCTATGTTATGGTGGTACTTGTTAGCTTTATTTATTGAAATGCGGTGGATTTCGATCAATTCTGTTTTGTGGACACATGCTAATGTTATAGCGTTAGACTTCGGGAGTGAACCGATGTATTACAATGTTTGCGCCACTCGCTACACTGGTGTACTTATTTGTAATGGAGTATTTAATGTCAATAAAGATTGGATGTAGTGCATCCACTTAATAATTATGATATTATTTTGAACTGCTTAGCCCTCAAGTAAATTCTATCAAAGTGTAACGCAATGTAATCCAAACAACCAAAAACGTAACTCATAAATACTTAAGACAATTCGAATCATTCACTAGACGAGGACTCTTCATGCATCTCATTAAACTAGGACTAGTCTGAGTCAAGAAAATGGCATCTTATTACCTAGCTAATTTAAATATGATGCGACACGCGGGCCCGGGTAGCGACGGAGCGGACGCGTACCATCACACAGACACACTGCGCTTTCAAGAGATCAACAAGCAGATGCATTATGAACTCGAACCTTGAACAATTGCTATTTTATCATTTAAATGTCAAAAGTGGGTTAGTCAGAAATATACAGCCAGTTACGCAGGAATCTGTGAAGAAGTACGGGCACACAACTCTGTGGATACAATCATTTGAATCCCAATATGTCGGCATGCTCTGGTTTCAATTACCGAACCTCTGTGTAATATACGTTTCTCCGTCAAACGTTTGATTGTAGAACTTTATTGTTTAGTAAATAAGAATCTGCTCTAATACAGCTAAGTAGGTAGTTCGATGAAAATGCTCTAGGAGCTGTTCAGAAACGAAATCTTACTCAGTGATACTGAACTTTCCTTTAAGTAGAGAGATGAAATTATATCAGCCATTATGTGAGCTCTTACACTTCACGAAGGCTTGCTTACTTTCAACTCATCCGCGGCAACGACTAGCGACTAGCTTCTCAAAATGAACTAACTATGAACTGCACTATTAACAATATAACAGCAATGATTGTTTGATGTTTCCACAGTGGCTGCCATGTCAATCTGATGCAAATTATTTTTGTTTCGTAAAATTTTTATGTTTCACAGACCAACCGATGGATGATTTAACTTTACACTTCCCAGCCTATGAGATCCCAGATCACAGACATTAAATATTTACCCCAGATATAATAAATTTAAACACCTTTTTGATGTTACCTACTAAATATCAATATTTTGAAAATATGTACCGATGGTCAATAAGTAAGTGATACATCAATTCAGGTTCAGAGTAGGTACTTTCTGGTATTTTACAGCAGTAAATACTCTCTAAACGTGAAAATGAATTCGGTTTGAGTCCATGTGGTGGTCTTTAGTGAAAGATGCAGTGATACGAGTCTTCTAGACAGATTACTCAAAATGAACTAACAAAATTAAATTGCGAAGTTATCACCAAGCTTCAATAAATAACACAATCCTGAAATATAAATACTACAGACAGCTGCGAGGCTGACAGAACACATACTTGTGGATCTGTGTCCTGTGCTAGGTATACTTACCTACATGTAACTTCAACATAACTGTCTAAATGTGAGTACAGTACAGGAATATCGCTGCCTAGCCCGCGGTTAACACAAGCGTGATACTAAGTTTACTTGATATTATATCCTAAACCAATAAAGGTTAGTAGAAAGTGTTTCAACCACGATATGAATCTTGATAGTTATTTAATTTACAGTAAGTGTTGTGTCCGTGGTCGTGTATTCGTGTCATTGAGTAATTATATCAAGTTGAAAGGTTACCCTAGTTAGTTGAAACTAGTTGGTGTGTGATGAGGCAGTGCCCACTGACCGTTAGTTACTAGTACAAGAACCGGCCCTTGACTTCCTGGAGGTAAGTGTCGCTGTCGGTGGTCACCGTCGTGTCACCTACTTGTAGACATCTACTATACCGGAGGAATCGCAGATTTTTGATAAGTATGCCTAAATTAAACCGTTTAGCCGCGCCTCAGAAAGTACATTATGTCGTTGATCTCGGCTGTCATTTGTGAATTTTTGAGATTCATTACCTACAAAAGTCTGTTATTTTACGCGGCAAATAAATTGAACGAAAATGGCTACCGTTGCTATGGTTACACGCAGCCCCTCGCTGTGTCACACTTTGATCGAGACCCAAAAATTTGTATCTATAGGTAAGAGTGGTTTTCAGAAGTTCGGTCTCCTGACCATATCGATGTCTCGATATACGCAACGAATCCCATCCCTGATCCCTGGAGCTGGACAGAAGCTTTTTTTAACCGCGAGCCCCTGAAAAGTACATAAGAACCAGTCGTCCGATAGAGACGAGCCTTTCATTTAAGTTCTGCATGACACAAACGTACCTACTATATGTAGGTAGGTATTCGAAATTCGCCCAAACAAACAAGACGATAAGAGAGTGAGTGAGTGAGAGAGCGACACTTGAGGGAGGCCTATGTGCAACAGTGGATGTCTTTCGGCTGAAATGGTGATGCTGATGATGACTAATAAAAAGGATATCACGCCATGTGTACCAAGTTAAGATGTTTGTCGTTAGAAGTGACCTACTACGTACCGAGCTACACGACCCGTGCGTTAATTTACATTTACAACAAACACAACAACTATTATGTGGTTTAATTCTCTTTGAATATGTAGTAACAAGCTACTACTGAGCATTCAATAACAGAAACATATGTTCTAATTCTTACACAAACGTTTTCGTTTTAATCGCTAGCGTCGTTTGCAAATTAATTTACTAAACACATTAGTACCAGAAGGCAGTGGAACGCTTAAACTAGTGAACTAGTTCAACCTTACCGTTTCATATTATTTGAGTCAGACAGTAGCAAGTACGTAATGTGCTGGCAATAAACACGGTTGGCTTGGTACCGTTCGTGACATGTTTATGCAAAGCCACGCTCAGTACAGATAAGTGGAGCTCTCTACCGAAACTCTTCCGCTCAACTCAACTCATTATGTTATTCAAATTCAAAACATTGTAGTTTACACTAGCTGTTCCCCGCGGTTTGTCCAGCGTCTGTGCTTGCTGCTCCATCCCTATCGGTTCCTTCCAACCTTTCTCAACAAATGGGCTATCCAACAACTAAAAAAATTGCTTTTAA
This sequence comes from Leucania comma, assembly GCA_958295575.1. Lineage (NCBI taxonomy): Eukaryota > Metazoa > Arthropoda > Insecta > Lepidoptera > Noctuidae > Leucania > Leucania comma. The sequence goes on from OY282464.1 coordinate 339,818, forward strand.
TTTGAACCAGTAGTTTCAGAAATTAGCACAACAATAAACAAACAAACTCTTCAGATTTATAGTATTAATAAGAAGTGTAAGTAAATAAGTTTAGATAAACCAAGATGGAACCAACGAAATATCAGAAGCTATAGTACCTACATTACCTATATTGATCGTTTCCTACGGGGAAAGACTGGCAAGAATCTCTGTGATTACACTTTTTTTTATAATATTAATGTAGTTAATTTATTGTTGGCGAGGCAGGTAGAATTTTCCATTAGCAGTATCAAACGGTGTACGAGCAACATGTATGAGAGGACAGTGTGGAACAAAAACGAGCGGTCAATAAAGTGCTTCACAAAGCATAAAACAAAATATAAAAAAAAATGGGCAAGTGTGAGTCGGACTCGCGCACTCAGGGTTCCGTACAAGATTACCTATGTAAAAGTTCAATTCCGGAATTGAGTCTCGACGGTTTTTCCGAGTCGCAAAAATAGTGTATTTTTCTGATGTAACATTTTTACAGTTATCTAATTTATTCCTGTATCTGTGCTATAATACCATGCTTTATGCCAAATTTCGGAATTTTGGGTAAACGGGACCCTATGAATTTTGATCTCTTCAGAGTGTCTAAATATACGTTTTTTGCGACATAAACTGATGTATAATTTTTTTTTCGTTGACTGTAGACCTGAGTAGGTGGTTTTAATTTGAACTCGATAGCTCCACGTATTCCCAAAATAAAGGGTCTTGACAGACAGACAGACGGACAACAAAGTGATCCTTTAAGGGTAAGTAAGTTTTTCCTTTAGATGTACGGAACCCTATAAAAGAGAAATGAAACGTGAACATCATCATATCTTCATGATGATGCAATGAATTCATGAAGGTCTGTGCAAACTTGCGTAGTGCAAACACTATGGTCATTCATATCACTTCAGGACGGAAGTCTCGATATACATGTTGTATAGAATAGAAAGACTTTTATTCGAGACAGACACAACACAACTGTTACAAACACAAAGTAAAAAAATCAAATATACAGAGTACGCTGAGCGCACCCGCATCGAAAGGGTGACCCCTCAGCATTTGCAGGGCGTCAGACATCCAGCGCTGCTATGCTTCTGGTAAGAAAATTTTTATAACTGTACCTGTACGTTGTACGTACGTACTATGGTTAAATAATTTGATTATTAAATAGCCGAATATAGGCTTATGTATGTGCATTTTGAACGCGACCTACATTCGGTGATGCATTGACTTAGGCAGAGCCACAATTGCATGCATATATCTAAAGCATATATCTATCTTTTTACTTTAGTGTTCAATTAGTCGTTTGATTCGGACTACTAAGCATTTTTATTTAGACTCTTCCCGTTAAGCAATGACATTTCTGTATTTTTTAACCGACTTCAAAAAAGGAGGAGGTTCTGTGTTCGACTGTATTTTTTTTTATGTATGATCACCGATATCTCGCTCAATTATGGACCGGTCCTATAGAAATACTGTTTTGATCTGACGAAGAATGGAACTCTTCAAAAAATCATAGCAGAACTGTCGTTACAAGTAAAATTGCTTTGTCCAATACAAAATACATGCAGTCGGTGACTGGTGGAAGGAAGGAAAAAGGAAGAAGGGCACGGGATACATAGAACTGATCTGATGATGAAGCCGGAAGGTATGAAAGAATCGAAATTCTGTAATATAATATAATAAATCAGTGTGTTCCAGCCATATTTGGTATTATTAGAATTTTCATGATGATTTGATGATGGAACCGAATGGCGGAAAGTCTCTATTTAACTTTGGCTGAGGGGTACTACAACTAAAAAGTATGAAATAAAAAACTTTTTACAAAAAAAATACAACCGCCTTCAATGTAAAAAAAAAACACAAAAAAGTGCAAAATAACTTTAATTTCGGAAGTCGGTGTTTCTATAATAGTTTGGTCTCTTCGTTATTTGACACCGACTTCCGAAATTAGAGTCATTTTGCACTTTTTTGTGTTTTTTTTGTCCTGCCCACAGGCAATTAAATTTGGCGAATCTTCGATTTATGTCAGTATCCAGTAAAGGGTCTTTTGAGGATATCTTTATTTCTGATGCGATCACACAAGGAAATTCCGAGCATAGCCCTTTCCATTGCGCTTTGGGAGATTTTAAGCCTTCCGGTGAGGCCAAGATACTGCGTAGTTTTACGAATGCCGCTCAGCCGAGTCGGATTTGACGATTTGTGTGGTACAACAGATTGAATGAGTGTAGATATACAAGTTCCCAGAGGCGGTAATTTACGGCTGGTCTCGGTTTCATGTCCAAAAAATGGCCAAAGTTTGGCACAGTTAGTCCGTGATTGCATGTAACACGAGACCCCATCGACCGCAAACGTGTGTCTGTTAGAAGCACTATGAACATTAGTGATACTTAGTGGATCCCACTTTAGTGTAGTTTTCCAATTTTTGACCAAAAATATAATATAATAATATTCCACAACTTTCACAAAACACCATGTAGTGCCAAACTAAGCAGAGCTTGTGCTAGTACTAGACAACTGATACACATATATTTCTAAATACATACAATCATACATATTATAGATAAATCACACCCAGACCCAGAACAAATGATCGTGCTCATCACACAAATATTTGTCTTGAGTAGGAATCGAACCCACGACTTCCGGCGTAGCAATCAGAGCCACTAACCACTAGAACAATAAGCCAGTCAAATATTAAATTTTTGAATCACAAATACTTCAAACGTAAATACTTTTCTTTCATTGAAAGTTTCGTGGATCGGTCAATCGGTTGTTGCCGTTTATAATATTTTTTTTATTAATGCTCTTCCGATAACTCTATACATGTACCTAATATACAAGTACATAACAAGTGTCACAAATAGTTGTTTGAAATGCTTGCAACTTAGATGCAACAATGTCGAAACGCCAGGCGCCACGCGATGTCCGTATCAGGCGACTAAAAGATGTAATCAGTCGCTGATAAGATCGGTGTTCGATAACGACTGCCCTTAATGTGTTGCGGAAGTGCGGCGCTCCCTCGGGAGATTCCGGACTCGAATAAGATAATTAATAGAAATCGTCCCAGAGATAAAGTAATTTACGCGTCCCTACACAACCGATGTACCCCAACTGCTGTCACATTTTTTGCTATATGGCCAAATCTTAGATTAAATTTATCGACACATTTCGCAACACTTACGACTTATTTGTTTATCAATAGAAGTTTATAATCAAAAGTATAATAGTAGCTACTATTATACTTTTTTCATCTGTCATTTACTTGTATCTAAGAATTTAGCTAGTGTTTTTAAACTGGAATCGGGGAATTTTATAAGATTTTCTTGATTATCGCTGCGTGTTGGCTTTCTAGAGACGGGTCTTCAGCGACCGACAGCTAGCTGCTGATATGCTGTAGATAAGTAAGGACATTGTTTCCAGGTGTCAATCTTAGGCACGGTTTATGCAAATATAAGAAGAAAAAAACGACTGTTCAAACGGTATATGTATGTTTGTCTCGTATTTTTGACAAATGTAAAAAACAGCTGATTTTTTATTCATCAGAAAAAAATTTGACGTGACAAAAAAAATTATAAGCTGTACGTATGTACACATACATACATTGGGCATCACGATCGCGTAAGGTGGCTAGAGAAGCGCCATGCGCATCCTCACCTTCCACCTGACGCTGTTCCTCAACGGACATGGCCAGTTCAGGAGGTTCCTGTCTCGAGTTCAGGTAAGGAATGCCCGGATGTCACTACTGTGCATATCGCCCGAAGGACTCAGTGGGTCATACGGTAGAAGTCTGACCGCTTGAACGGAGCACCGCCTTGTCTTCGTGGAGCCGGCGACCCCTTGCACCCGGTGCTTGTTCAGGCCGTGGACGAAAAGGACATCTATATCTGCAAAACACTAATACCAGCAAATTAGATGGCCACAAACGTGAGGGAACGGACATTCTCACGCCCCAAAAGTTGCCATTGGAGACGCCCCAGGCATCGGGAGTCGCCAGACAGAGCGATTCCCGACCACCGAAGGCGTGGGCTTACGGATGGCGAGCAATGGTTAACTGGTCCGAGAGCGAATGGTTAGTGAAGTCCGGTAAAAATCGAGCCCAAGGCGTCGACGACGTGTAGTTTACGTGCGTTTTTTCGCTTCAAAGTGATGTCAGTAAAATCATACAAATATGGGGCGAAGCCAATCTGGTGGGATTCAACGTCACCAAAACACAGGCGTGTCTGTTCACCGCCAAAAGGAACCCGTTCACCTTGGCTCCTGCTTTTCAGAATGTATCCTTAAAGTGCACCGACCGCCTTTAGCTGTAGGGAGTTGAAATTTCCTAAGACCTCAACTTTGGGCGGTTCATTGAGTACAAAGCTAAGGTAGCAGCTAGAAAGCTCGGCGTGCTCGCAAAGGTTCGACGGTACTTCGGGACAGCTTCTAATGTTGTACAAAGCACAAGTCCGATCGTGTGTGGAGTACTGCAGCCACTTATAGGCTGGTGCTGCAAAATGCCACGTAGCAGCTTTGGACTTGGTGGAAAGGCGTGCGAAGAGGCTAATTGGTGATCCAGATTTGGTTGAGTCCAATCTTCAAAGCCTTGAGCACAGGCATAAGTTAGCCAGCCTTTCGGTGTTTTACAGGATGCATTTTGGAGAGTGTGCGCGGGAATTACATGACTTGATTCCGCCAGCTCAGTTCTACCATCGGGCAACCCGACGTACGGCGAATTGCCACCCTTATGTTGTTGAAACTTCTACGGTACTAAGAGTTTTGCCTCGTCGTTTATACCGCGTACATCTAGGGACTGAAACAGTTTGCCTGCTGCGGTCTTCCCGTCCGATTATAAGTTAAGTGTTTTCAAGGCTAGAGTGAATACGCTCTTAATAACCTAGTGCGCCTCACCATCAACGATTGCATCACTGCTTAACATCAGGCAGGATTGCAGTCAAGAACTAGCTTATATCAATAAAAAAAAATATAAAACATTTATTTGCTTGTGGGTAAAATATGAGATGGTAAAATCAGTAGGGAACTGACAAGGCCAAACTCGATTCAACCGAGGCCAACGACAGAGTTGTCCAGGTGGCTAAATATATAATAAATGGTGGTCGGACAACATGAGAGTCTGATCGACACGAGAAGCAGAAGTATGACAGGTGGGTTTTTATCAGTAAAAGCCTGAATCTCGCTCCACAGTAGAGCAGCAATGTGATGTTTTCCACATCAAAAAAATATACGAATAGTACTAAATAAGTAAGAAATACTATGTATTTTTAATTTGCCCTAGATCTACCAATCTGTGATGACGTCACACTGCCCGGCCGCATCCCACGCGGATTACCCGCACAGTTAGTTACTGCGAACTCGTTCAATAGCCGGAATAGCCCCAATTGCTTTCCATTGTGCGCTAATGACTGCGTTATCTCAACAGGATTGCTTCTTTACTAGTGAAGCACTCAGCGACGGCCGCGGGACGGCCGCAGCTCGCGACTGGACGATGCGCGATGGGGGTGTGTGTACAAATATTACAGCCATTAATCATGCGCCGAGTGACAGCTACGTAGCGCTACGCGACGCTACGAGATGCTACGAAATGCTACGCGACGCGCGGTTGACATAATAATTACGAGCTTTACGAAAAACGCCTATTTAATTCATTTGATTTTTCAGGGGCTTTTGAAGTATGCTAGATTTTAAAAGTCGTAAATGAATACAAAACTATTTTTCATTCACTGCTACAAGTCTTACTGAATGTTAATAATGCCTCAAAATGCTACGTTTCATAAAAGTCTTATTTATCAATTTGAAAATAGTGGAATAGTGGTTGCTGAACGATATGTGTGGAGCCGATTGTTACTCGGAAAAAATATTTCTAAGACTCAGCTACTTACTGATGGATCTTTCTGGACTGGCTGCTTGTGTGGAAGGTTCGAGAACGAACCAAAGATTTACAAGAAATTCTTTAGTGCGTCCTTCCCGAAGTACATTGTCATATAACCGCTCTTACGTAACTATAACTATTACACATCTTTGTCTAGATATTTAAAAAACGCGGATATTTTGTGGATATTATCTAGGTTTCTATTGAAATCAAGTCAGAAATTTGTGTAAAACGAATAAAGTAAAGAACTCTTAAAATCTGCTATTTTCCGTGAACTTCGGCCCTTCATACTGTATTCATAAATTTTAAACATAAAAAAGTATAACTATAGAAGCCTTGCACATTTAATAATAAGGAAATTATTTTCCAAAAGTATTTCCTGGAACAAGTTTTGTGGAATATTCAAGTAAATCACGGAATTACCGAATGCCAACAGAGTTTTCAGACATTATCACTCTTTCTTCGCGTTGCTTCCTTATCAAATATTGCGTTGGATGAATCAACTTGCTTTTAAACCATGCTTGCGTTGACGATGGGCGAGTGGGAGAGAGCCCTCTTAATCATTAAAAAATACTCACGATCCCATAATCAGTAAGGAGCTACTACTCATTATGTTTTGTTTTGAGGAGTTCAAGAAAGCCGATAACACCGCCGTGAGCACAATGGCTGTAAGGAGTAGTAATGAGTGATGTATTGTGTGTAATGACTCGCGTATTGTGTTCAAGTATTGTGGCGCTTTGTGCGGCGGCCGGCGGCGCTGATAGCGGCGCGCGCGCTGCCCTGCCGCCCGTGGGAACGTCGCCACGAACTGAGCTCACTGAAGGAATACTTTCAGCTATAATGTGCTCTTATTATCTAATATACCTCTAAGGTTAGTTAATGTGTAGTTTACGTCTGTCGTTCAAAAGCGTGTCCAGGGTGTCCCTGTACGCACTACAGATTCTTAACTTTATAACAGTGATCGGAACAATTCCAAAATGCCTCCGTTATTATCAAATTAATGCAATGAGATTGAATTTGCTTAAAATCTTAACTAATAATATTATTCTAAGTATTTGTTTCACGGCAAATGTAATTCTGAAATAAATATTTAATTTTACTTTGAATTCATATCGGCATGATTACTGTTTGTCATAGCTCATAAGGCATAGGTACTATTTTTTGGTTAGGCAAGTAGGTAAGTACAGGTAGTACAGGCTTCAGGTACTGGTCCGAAAGCTAACGTTGATGTGGATCACCTCTAAAGGAAAAAGGATTTTTACAGACAATTTCCTTTTCTGTAGTTTGGTTTCCTCAGATTGAATTTGGAAAACCTCCGAGTGTGTGGCCTACTTAGCACCCGCTGGCCGCTCGTCGTATTTCCTTAGTTTCCATACTTGTTCCATCGGGGCGTGTTGAAGTATTCAAACCTCTGCTGAATACTTTGTTCACACACACAGGCAAGCCGTGGCACTCTCGAGTCTACTGGTTTTCACGGATGTACTAATCAAGTCCAAATCTCTCTCATTATCGATCATCTATTCAAACTTCTTCAACATAGATGTCAGAGAGTCGTTTCCTTTTGAAAGCTATAGGTATACACCGATAAATTTTGGTCGTTTTAATCCCGTGGAGGGTCGATTCGATACATGAAACACAATCGATTTATAAAGATAAAATTAAAAAATAAAGTACTTTTTTCTAAAACTCGAATTAATATACGCATGTACGAAATTAATTTCTTTAAGTAAACGATTCAATCACCTTGTAGGTAGCTGTCGGTCGTTGCATACTAACTCCTAACAGTTCATTGACCTCGCTCAGCTGACATTTACTTAAACAAATTAATTTTGTACATGCGTGAATTAATTCGAGTTTGAAAAAAAAAATACTTACTTTATTTTTCATTTTTATCTTTATAAATCGATAGTGTTTCATGTACCGAACCGACCCTCCGCGGGAATATAACGACCAAAATTTAAAATATCACTCATTGATTAATCACGAAATCTTAGAAACTAAGTATAACACCTACAAACTTAAAATTTTCCAAGTAGATTCCTTATAGGGTGTAGATGTCCGCTAAAAACGGATTTTACGAAACTCCACCCCTAAGGGAGTAAAACGGGGTTTGGAAGTTTGTATGGAGACAGCGACTTTCACGTGGGCGCTGACTGCTGGAGAGAGTTGGACAGAGATAGTATTTCATATTCCTCAGTAGGTGTTTTAAACAACCACCAGGCGTGGTGGCGTCCCAAGTGCTCGGCGCGAGCATGAGCTAGACGCTGCATCCTGCTTTTAAGAGTCCCCTACCTCAAAAGTAAAAACGGAACCCTTATATGATCACTTTGTTGTCCGTCTGTCTGCCTGTCAAGACTCTTTATCTCAGAAAAGCGTGGAGGTATCAAATTGAAAAAAACCACATACTCAAGTCTGCGATCCCTGAAAGCTGTGAAAAAACCACATTTCACGAAAAAAATGATACTGCCATTTATGTCGCAAAAAATGTATATTTTGACTTTCTCAAGGGAATCAAAATTCATATGGTACTTGCTGAAGCTATATCTCATAGTACAAATACTTAGAGGGATAAATTTGAAAAATGTAAATTTGTAGTTACGTCACAAAAAAAAAATTGCGACTCGGAAAAATGTTCGAGACTCGATTCCGACATTGAATAATTTTCATAGGTAGGTTTGTACGAAACCCTCAGTGCGCAAGTCCAACTCGCACTTGCCCAGTTTTTTTTTTTTTGAGCAGGAAGTCATCGAATATTTCTCCCGCTCCGGGCGGAGAGGGAGAGGGTGTGTCAGGCTTTTATTGACTAAAACCTACGTGTGTCCTTAGGCCGCGATAATTGTTTCGAACAATCTTGCAATGCAACCCTAGAAATTGCAACCGCGCGGCCTAGTGTTCATGTGAAACTATCAACAAATAAACTAGCCAACAATGTTAATTCTTAACTTGACAGCATTGCAGCTTCCTACCGAACAGATAACTGATTTCGTATAGTTAGTGCAGCGTTGGCGCGGCCTCCCACAAGGTGAACCGATGACCTGGTGAGGGTCGCGGGAAGCTGACGGAGGCGAGACGCACAGGACCGGCCGTGCAGCAGCGGACATCTCTCGGCTGAAATAATGATGTGAATGATGTGTGCAGCGTCTTGGTCAGTCTCCGCTCCGGAGAGCAGTCGCAGTGGCAGCAGTGTCGCTCCTCTGTTAACATCCGTTGATCAAGTGCCGCTACTGCCACCCGTTAATTAGTGCAGGCGGACTCCGGGGGGCAGCAGGCGGGTGCGGGGTGCGGGAGGGGAGCAGTACACTTGCACGATTGATTACAACGCGCGAGTATAAACAAAAACGCAGCACTAATTCCATTAGGGCCCGAAAACTAACCCCTCTATAAATCTCCGCGCGGCGCCCATTACTCGCGATAGCGGCCGCCCACTGCCCCCTCGCCCCCCAGCCGCCCCAGCGGCCCCCGCGCCCGCGTCTTGTGACGCGTCACGTGCGGCTACACCATGAGCGCTGCAATTTATGGAAAAGCGCATTTCCTCTCTCGCTTGGCTCCGCCCCCCGGTGCGCCGGGGCGGGGGCGCGCTGGGGCAGGGGCGCGCCGGGGCGGGGGCACGCCGGGGCGGGGGCACGCCGCCTCCGCGCCAGTGGGCGCACGCTCGCCGGCTGGACTACACGCGTCGACGCGCTCGTGCTATCGATCAGTGATCACCTGTGTGCATCATCGTGCCAGTGACAGTGATACTTGCAACTGACGTCAGACTCTGACGACACACCACCACCGCCTGCAGCAGCCCGCAGCCCCGGCCTGCAGACCAGCACAAGTAAGTCCTTATTCTGTTACTCGAAGACATCGGGCGCTGGACTGCCAAGTTCGGTGAGAAGCTTACAGTAACCATCATCACAACAACTGACATTTTCATGCCTACGTTTTCAGAGCGCTTTTTCAGGCGGAACAGGAAACCTAATTTCCGACCGATTTATTTTTCATCTTATTTAAATTGATCTCTTAACTCTTCAATGTTATGAAAGATCTAAAAACATGGTAGTACCATCGCTAAGTAGCTATAATATGAAGGTAAAGCCATGTTTGACGTTGTTTCTATCAAAAAAGCTCAGTATTTTGTATCATAACGGTAATGACTTTCAAACTAAGAAAGATTATTTAATATTGCTGTTCGTACGGAGAGTTACACGTTAATAAACAAAACGTAGCACTGCGACCTCGCACTAACTACCCACCACTGCGTCGCGCTCAGCCGGGAGCTGATACCTGCCGCCGCCGCTGATAAGAACGCCTTGCTAAACATTTCTTATGTTTATTCTGTTCCTTATCTATGTTCTTACAATACATGTGCGAATATAGATTAAGAAAACTTTTTTTTACTCAAAAATAGTTGATATTAAGCAATATACAATATCGTAAGGTACCTACTAAGTTATTTAGTTCAGTTCAGTATGTACAACTTCCCGTACTTTCAGTGTAGTGATCGGGTACACCGAGCCGACCTGTATCAAGCGCGGTGACTATTACCCTCGCAACAGAGCACGGCATTATGACACCGTTCACGTGAACGTAAACAACACACTCGCAGACGACTACCCTCAATTGATCTCTTGAGTGTGAACATTGCGGTAACACAACACGATGACAGCGGTGTTGTGTTACTTTGCAGCTCACTGGCGGAACAGTTGCGACACAATGCGACCTCGCAACGAGCAATAAACGGCAATAAATCAAGCAATTAATAGCTGCTTCGCGATCTTCGCGTAAAAACTGTTCCGCTCGGCTACGCGCTAATAGCTGATAGCGGCTTCGTGTGCCCGCTGTGCAAACTGACACTCACACACTGACTCGTGCGCAGGCTGGTGTAGTGTGCGTAGACCTCGGTGCAATCATGCTATTGATGGTGTTTACATAAATTATTTTGAATATTGACGTAACTAAAAAAACAGCATTTCACAGCACCTTAATAAGTTCTTATTATTTTTCTGACTGACTTCTAATTCAATAAATGCTTTGGTTAACTCATTGATTATGAATTTTTTGGAGTTCAATTCAAAAAATATTTTAATCATAGTGATGCACAAGACCTGCTCTCATGTTACCCCGTGTAGTACAGAATAGAATAGAATAGAATTTTTATTTTGCAAATATGGGTAATATACAACAGTTCTTCTGATATAATTAAAGCTCAGCCACATTTTACCATTTGGCATGCAAATATTTACATTATTTTTATTATATAGCATGTCATTAAATTTTAAAATACAGATCAATTAATAAATTAATTATCATTGTTAAAATTGTAAAAAAAACACACACTGTCTGCATGCAAAAGTAAACAAAAAAACTAAAAAAAAGAAACAAAATAAGAATAAAATGTCATTATACAATAGAATATCAATAAAATGTCATTATACAACAGATTAAAAAAAAAAAAAACAAAATCATTAGAAACTCTTATCACTTGTACTTAGTACTTGTACTACTATTACTTAGTCTGTGGTAATACATAGGCGTATAGAGGGGGAACGGGAGGGCCGTGCCTACTCCAGAATGGTCAAATGGTCCCTGAAATCGAACCCTGGATACATCAGTGTTTAAGATTGATTTGGAACACACATACCACAGATGTACAAATCCTATTACTTTTGACTCAGATTTTACAAATGGTTAAAATAAAGTTTGAAATAAAATGCGTAGGTAAAATCAGATTTTAAAAAAATAGTGTCAAAGCTTTTTGTTTTGGGGAAGCTTCCGCCACCGAAAATTTCATGCATTTTAAAATACTCGAGCTACCTCCACCACGAAAATTTCCCGTCAAGCTAATTGCCGCTTACTGTATTTTATTGAAACTATTCATGAGCACGTCTGAACTACCTATCAAATCCGTTATTAAATATTACCGTACTTAACAGTAAGCAAGAAGTCTGACAGTAAGCATGGCGATGTCGGCTGTGGCAGTGGCGCCTGCGCAGCGCGAGGCTATTGTGCGGTGCGCGGCGCCGACGCTCGCATTCCGCGCCGCGCTTATCTGCGCGATATCAATAGTGTGCGGCAATAGACGCGCGTCACAGTTGCAGTAACAGTCGTCGTCGCCAATACATTGTCACAGATGTGTTGTGTGTGTTCGGCGTAACGCTACTTCCCTAACTATGCACGTTGTTGCGGAACTGTGTGTAACGTACCCCATCAATGTGTTTCGTAAATTACGAGTAATTTGTAACGTTTTATGTTCTGTGAACAATTGTAAGTTTCACTAAATTCGTCTTACAAAGTAAGTAGTAAGCTCTTCTGGTCTGTATACAATACACCAGGACATTGTACCGTGGATAATAACACTGGACCAGTGGCCGTAGCACAGTAAGCGCGCGCGGTGCGTTCTGCGCATGTGCAGCTATCGGGCTCGCGCACTAATGCGCCTCACTTTAGATACCACTAATATTCCTGCCGCGCTAGTCGTGCAATAACCTTCAAATTGTGTTCTAACTGTTATTGGAAGCCTCCAAACACGCAAACAAACATATTCAGAAGTTTTAGACAGAAATAGAAAATCAGATAGTTTATATTTTATGAGAATTTCTATTTCTCCAAATAACATTTAAAAAACATAAAATAATATTGCGATTTCGGGAAAAGTCAATCAAAACAGGATTAAGTTAATAAAGTATTTAGTTTGTGGTACAGGTTACACGTTTTTCCACTAAAATGCGGCCATCCGCAATGTGTTGCAGTATTTTGCAGAAAACGAGTCAGCCTAAGCTCCGCGAAGTCGATACTAAAATATAACTATAACTCTATTTGAACAAGATTGCTCCTATTTCAATGATTCCATATTTTGTCCAATTGTGTGGACACTTAGATACTACACAAATTTTATACACAAATAAAAATATGTTTATTATTCCAAAAGGTAATCACATAGAATTTAACCACACTAGGATTCCCTGTGTCGTGGACCCCAGTAGTACAGTACGGCCGACGGATCTTGGCGATCTAAAGTTAGGCTCTGCAAACTTTACTAACTACTAACTAACTCGTATTTTTTTTTTTTTATAAATGCCAATAACAGTTGTTAACAGCAATTACACCTGTTATTGGCATTTATTTTTCCGTACTGTGTATCTAACTATCCAAAAGGAATCAATATGCAATTACTTAGAACAGCCACTGAAGTTCTATCGAAAAAATTTCACCACAAGCTCTCGGAGAAAGTGATCACCAACAGCATCGTGATGCATCAATCAACTCTCTCAAAAGGGCTCTCAACTAGGGTCGTACTTGTATCGCTCGTACAATACTTTAACAAATTGCAAAAAATACTCAAAAGGAGCCTAGGGCGATTTTGATGAAAACTAAAACTGCATCAAATAAAATACAAAATACACACAACAAATACAGTATTATTACTATTGTTTTCATTGCTAATTCAAAAGGGGTTTTTTTTTATTATAACTTTTTTTGAATGTAACGTTTTCGAGGCAGGGAACTAGAATTTTCAAACTTGCTCCATTCACTTAGTATTTATCCATCCTTACTACCAACCGAATCCCATGCGCCAGGCTTGGTCTGCACTTGGTGTTATTGTTTACTGTAAAATAGAAACAAAATGTAGTATCATGGTTCACATATGCCTCCGAAAATAAAGCAAAGAAAGAAAAAATGGATCTAAATAAATTATAAATATTTAAGAACTACGTTAAAAATAAATGTTTAGATACTATATTTTTTCTAAATTTTAAGAAAAGTAGTTTATGTTTGGTAAAAATTATATTTTTTTAATAATGTGAATAATAAATACCACAATATATAAAAGCAAGCCTAGTCAACATGTCAACCACATCCATCATGGCTTGCGTTCTGTGCAAGTGTGTTGGTGAGCATTGATCACCGGCTGTCTCCGATGGTACTGGTTGTAATTAGCGTGTTATCAGCGGCGGGCTGTTATCAGCGGCTCGAGGTGACGTCACCGCCGCTACCTGCCCGCTGCAACCCTTCTGACCTACTTACAGACAGCAATAAACGCACGGCGTGGTGACGTGTCGCTGGCGCCGCCCGCAGGTAAACGTGCAGAAAAAAAGCAAAACATTGGCATTTGAACATTGGGCAAATTTACGACGTCCGCATAGTTCCGGCCCCGCACGTCACGGCGCCGCACGACACCGGACCGTGCGGCTGATCCCTGACAGATAACGTAATAGCGCTCCAGTCCTACTGGAGTGCAGTGTGACGCACACACAATACGTCAGCGAGTCCGATTCTAATGGCAATGTTGCCAATTATTAATTTCGACAAGTTGAGGACACGGCTTCAGATACCATAGTAATAACTTTGCTGATCTAGTATCTTCTGCAATAATATCTCACCCTGTACAAGATCATTACAAGTATTCTGAAATCCAAGGAAGAAGAACGTCAATTTCAACAACGACTCGCGCCACCAAATACAAACCACACTGACGTCACCACATATCTGACCACAGCAAGCAACCCCATAGAGAGCTAATCATGAAAGAATGTGCGTTTGTTAACATCTTAACCAACACGAAAAACAAACAAGAAATGTTGTCAATCCTCCGCATTACATACTGACGATGACGGTGGAGCTAAGAACAGCTTGGGACGCATCGTTACAGCAGCTCAGTAATAACTTATTATTAAGTTACACAAATACAACTCTTAGTGCCAATATTAAAGTCCTCCTATATTCTCCAGCAGTAAGGTATGCCCGACCATAGAATGCGAGCATAACTTCAGTCCATCTGAGTGTTAACTAGTAAGCTATGGCTAGCGTCACGAGCGCTGTCGTGACTCGGTTCAGGGGGACATGATACGTGTTTGTTTGTTTGCTGGCCCCGGGCGCGCCCCGCCCGCCTGGGGGCGCCACTGTCATTGATATGTCAACGCGCACCATTAGCCTCGTTTTTGCCGTCCCTCGTCATCGGATTAAGCTCTCGTCACCAAACAAAAAACTGTGGAACGGCCGGGAACATTTCGCACTTAGTCGTCAGTCCCTCTAGCCCAACCCAACAGTCTTGATAAATGACTCGATGTTGACAAATTAATGCTGATGATAATATTCAATATCAGCTAATTTGTCACCGCCATTGTGAACGACGCGTTTTTTACGGGACAGCTGTTCTATCTAGCGGCTATTTGCTCGAGCCAATAAACTCCTCGCGAAATGATAACTGCGATGCTCGGACAGTCGTAAATAGGAATATGTATAAATGTGAGGGGCTTGCTTCGCCTGGGATGAGTACGTATAGACGAGTACCTACAGATAAGTGCTTGGGCGGACCGGCTCGCGGGATTATGGCTTTACTCTACGCATAAAATATTTTTTAGCATTATGCAATAAAGACACATTATTCATAAAAAAAAACGAAATCTAGTTTTCTTAAGATTAAAATTATACAGATAGGCGGTCCTTACGCATGCCTATCTATGTACGTACGTATAGGTACAAATCTAAAACGTTTAATTAATGTAGAATATATTCGAACGCTGTCGGGCTCGGTGCAGCGCAGATAACCGCCGGACAATAGTCCAGCAGCGCATGCGCGGGCACCAGCACTCATTGTTTAATCCACTTATCGTTGCGTTATCGTGCGCAGAGCGAAGTCGCGGCGCGGCGCTAGTATCACGGCGGCGCGGTCCCACTCCACGTAAAAAGCGTGGCGCCTCGGCATTAGCAGCCAGGTTATTTATAGGGGGATTAATAGGGTGATATTGCGTCTCTGTCACACTCGCGGCGCTGGGGTGCGGTGCTCTCTGTCGCACAGACAATTAGCCGGACCCCGCCTGACAGATAGCTCAATAAGTGCGCCGTGACGCCGCGGGCCCCGGGGGTCCGCCCGGAAGGGGGGCCGGGGGGTCCGCATCATGTTTGTACAACGTCGCCGATGGCTCGTGCTATGTCATCTATACCTATGTTTCCAATAAACCTTTTTTTCGTTCGTGGGCTGTGAACCGTTTTCGTCTTTTCAAGGTACTATTATGTTTGGTTATTGGGTAACATTCTCTCGCACTGACTAACAAAAAACTAATCGTACCGGTATTTCAAATATGCGTGCGCTTGCGGGCCCATACTTAACACAGTTAGGTTTTCATTGTTTGTGTTTTGTTGTGAGACAGTTACAAGTATTATGTAGCTATTGGTTAATTGGCGCAACAAATTGTCGTACAGGTGCAGATAGAATATCGAGTGACACACTTACATGGAAGCTTTCAGAGTAGTCGTTAACGTGAGGATGTCATAACGCAGTCATTACAAACAAGTCAATCGGCGGCACATTATCAATAGGTAAAGCCAGTACTAACATATTTAGTACATTACAGATCCTCCTGAGCAGCAATCATAAATGTTAGTCAATTAAGTTGGTAGGTTAAGTGGTATAATCACCCACACACGGCTCCACCACACATACCTAAATTCTATAATGTTTGACACTGCCTAGAGTATGTTCACACTGGAAGCGAGTAGCGAAACAACTCCTACTTATTCCTCTATTATCCTCCCTCGTAGTGTCCCACGCGTGTAGTAGTTGCCGAGAAGCTTGCACAGGGACCAGTACTAAGAAGTGACCACAATAGCTACCAGCGCTTACTACCTACAGTACCTACCCACTTTACAAACAAAGCCTTGTTGTGATAGCACAGATAATGTAATCCCTTCCCCTAAACAATGGTGTTCACTGAGCTATTCCGTCGGGCGACTGCGAGGAGCCACTTCTAGAAACCATGTTATCAACAGTGAGTTCATGTATTGTGCGGGCGTGGGAGCCGGCGTGCTGGCTGGCTGTTCATTTCTATTAGGTAATAATGACTTGAAATATATCAGTTAGCGTTGATGCGAAAACGTAAAAGAACTATCACAGGTCTGTTTTCATAACACAATTTATTTGCGAACAACTTATAGAATAGAAGTTTATTTTTAATAATTCGTTTTTATTTGAATCAAGGAAGAAGGTTCTAGTCAAGTTACTCAATTTTTATTTACAAGAGAATATACATATATTATGTACAATATATTTAAGTATTATTATTAAAAACGACTTAACAATATTAAAAACTTAACCAAGTATAGTTATTAAAGCTATAGTTTAGTAGTCAGTTTCATTATATGTATTTTATTTACTATTAAAACAAATACTCCTAACAATTTTGTATCTTAAAATTTGACGTTAAAAAGTTCCCTCGCATCGCTGTCAATTGGAAGTGTGTCCAAATGACTGGTGACATTGCCACGTTGTGTGACAATGCTAATCTAAAACCGAGGTAAAGTTCAGCTCCTGAGTCACTCGGAGTGCCAGCCAGACCTTTTTATTAAATTTCTAAAATTTAGATCGTGCGGTTCAAGTGCTTATACTATTTAACAGTATAAGCACTCGACCCACACGATCCGAAATTATAATGCAACGAAGTTGTTATGTTGTCGCCGTATGAAGTTCTCCGCAGCCACCGCGGCAGCACCAGCACAGCACGACTAGCTAGGAAGGTGTTACAAGAGCATCGACACATAATATTATTGACATTTAACATTTCTTTGTGATTTCATAAATCATAGTTGATCCCATTGTAAAATGCACTATTATAATTGTAAAATCCTTTCTGTTTTTATATTATTTAAGCTGTGTCTATTGTATTATATCCTACACTATATATAAAAGCAAGTATATTTTGAATGTAAAGTGTAACATTTGTTGATAGGCCAATAAATAAATAAAAGTTATAAAAAGTAATGTGTAACCAATGTTTTCAGGTGTTGTAGTAACGTCACTTCCACAATGCTCGTTTGATTTAGTCATATACTAGAAATCAGTTCTATAGCGCAAAGTTCAGCTGTAATAAACTCATGTTGACATTATTTCATTTTCCGGTGTTCTGTGAGGGTGCAGCGCGTTGATGTCTTTTCCACGTACAAACAGCAAATAGGTACTTGAGTTGAAATTGTAATTCTTAAATTCAGTCTAGTTTAGAAAAAATCATAATTATCAGACTGATTTCACCAAATATTCTTAATTTGACATCATTATAATGTCATTCTGTTGTGTGCTGGTGGAATAAGGAATAATAACAATAATCAGGTAAAGCAACATTGAAAATATATTCTCGGCAACTTCTTAAAACTTTAACACCCCTTAAACAGTTTTTTGAAAATAATTTAATAAGAAAGTAATAATGCCAGTCCTTATAATTTGTATAATGAAAATCTTTTTAGTCACTTGGGTTTCTATTTATAAGTTTCAAGTGTCCCATACACTTGAAATAAAAGGAATAAAATTTTGCGTGCTAACGAATTAAATTAGCACAAATATAATAATCACCCTTGAAATTTGAATTTTCAAAAAGTCCATAGTGTTCGCCTCATAAAAGGAATTCTAATGAAAAATTGTACGTTGCTAGTTGCAGTAGTTGCGGCCGAGCGTTGACAAATCACATGTCAGTCAGTTCCCACTTTTTTATGTATATATTTATGTAAGCTCTATTTTAGGGTTCTGTACCTAAATAAAAAAAAACGAAACCCTTATGGAGTCATTTTGATATCCGTCCGTCTGTCTGTGTGTCTGTCTATCAAGTCCCTTTATCTCGGGAACGCGTGGAGCTATCGTGTTGAATTTAAAACCATATACTACTGTCTACGGTGCCTTGAAACTGTGAAAGTTAAAGAAAAAAAGATATAGATGCTTATGTCACAGAAAACGTATATTTCTATAGATACTCTCAAGGGAATCAAAATTTCCGTTGACCTAGAAGGTCTCATAGCACAAATGTAGGAAAATATCTGAACACTGTGGGTACGTCACCAAAAAAAAACTTTTTTTGCGGTTCGGAAAAATCTTCGAGATTCGATTCGGTAATTGAATTATTTTCATAGGTAGGTTTGTACAGAACCCTCAGCGCGCGAGTCCGACTCGCACTTGCTCGGTTGTTTGCTGTCAGAGATAACAGTCAATTAAATCCGACATTACTGTCCCAAACAATCATAATTATTTTTTTAAATTGAATTTATCATAACTACATCAAACATTTCATCACATTCTGCTGTTTGTGAGACAAAACTCCACGAGACGTCATGACATCTAAATTTCCGCATATCTCTAGCTCAATACTGACAGATAAGATAAGATCCTCAATGCTAGCTCAGTGAACAGTTTAGCTGTAATTAATGCAGCGGCTGCTGACCGATGCTTATCATAATTAAACAGCTATGATTTTCAGATATTAAAATTCAATCCATCCCAGTTTAGTTATTATTGACTATGACTGTTTTGGGTGTTGCAAAATTCTAAATGTTATTGATAATCATACGTAGAAAAAACTTGCTAAGTGCAAGTCGGGAGTGCACACGAAGAGTGGCAGACAATCACGTTTACAGTATGGGAGCCCAACTTTAATATTTATCTTGTTTTGTTTTTAGTATTTGTTGTTATAGCGGCAACAGAAATACATCATCCGCTAAAATTTCAACCGTCTAGCTATCACGGTTCATGTGGTACAATCTGGTGACAGACAGACGGACGGACGGAGAACGGAGTCTTAGTAATAGGGCCCGGTTTTACCCTTCGGGTACGGAACCCTAAGATTCGAAACAACTATTTTCGTGGCCATCTCAGAGCATTAACAACATGACACGAACAAAGCCACGGGTAAAACTAGTTACGGAATCCGTTCTTCATTTATGGCTAATTTGTTTTGCAAGTAGTTATTACGTATTGTAGGAGAAAATCTCACTCAGTAGGTATCATAAATTATATATCAGATAAACCAAACATTGGTTTTCTACGCATATAATTACAGATTCGCGATTTCAGAGATACGAGTCGCGGATTATTACTATTTAATGATAATAATGTGTGTATCTCGTGAGATCACGGCCATCAGATAATTCTCATCTATATCACGCCAATGTGATGTGTTGCAACGTGATGTTTGTTTCACGACTAGGCCGCCGCCTGGCGCCGCCCGCCCCGCCCGCATCGCGGTCTTTGTTTTATTATTAATTTATTGCACGAGTGGTTGCTATACTTACAGTGTGCACAAAAGCGTATAGCAAGCAAACAAACTATACACTAGAAAACTGCATTCGAACATACAAAATAACATTAACTTTATTGTTTGATAAAAATATGTCAAGTTTTGGTTTTTGCATGGGGTATATATCGAGCAGTTAGTGTAGGCGCCGGTGCCCTGCGGGGCACGTACAGGCACCGT
The DNA here is from genome assembly GCA_958295575.1 of Leucania comma. Lineage (NCBI taxonomy): Eukaryota > Metazoa > Arthropoda > Insecta > Lepidoptera > Noctuidae > Leucania > Leucania comma. The sequence continues at coordinate 359,912 of OY282464.1, forward strand.
GTGGCACAGACACGCGGCTCCCGCAGTCGTTCCGGAGTGAACGGTGATCAGCGAGGTAGCGTTGTCGCGTCGTCGATCTTATTCCTTAAAGCTGGTAGTAATGCGTCAACAGCGCCGCAGTTCTAGCGTGTTGATGTCCACTCCACAACCATTCCCATGACATACAAAGACGGATACAAATAGAGATAGTACCCATACAACTATTTGTCGTAGCGAGCAAATTTGCGTTGTAACGAATCATTAACGTACTCGTAGCTTTATACGCGCATCCCAAGGGATGTTAGTAAAAGAACCGCGCCAGGGCCTATCTGAGGGGCAAGCGGAGACACGCCGTTAGTGTCCGATACTACCTCTCGCTCCACCCAGAGAGTGAGAAGTCATGTGATAATTTCCTTCGCAAAAAAGTCATTGTGCATTTTTTTTTTTTTTTTTTATGGTAGGTAAAATCATCCAATGACAAATCCCGCCCTTGGGCGGAGCGGGAAGTAGTGTCAGACTCTTACTGACTAAAAACCTACCCCGTTCCTTCGTAGCCTATCGTGCCGGGGTCGAGCATTCCTTTCGGAACTAACCCATGACCCCAGTAGGCTTCGACCCTGCCTGCCTGCAGTTAGCAGGCTGGGCCTCTTCGGTGTGCTGATAGCTCCATGAGGCGCGCGGGAACAGAACGCGCCGTCGACGACTTGGGCTCGGTCCGGTCGGTTACCGGACGATCGGACAGCGTGCTACCCATTGCACGCCGTCCGCAAGCCCGCGCCTACGGTGGCCGGAAATCGGGATCAGAATCCCGGCGGCGGCTGGGGCGAGCGCCCCGTTGCCTCTGCCTGATGCGGTCGGCCTCCTCCTTTGCTAGCATTACTGCTTCGCAGAACCGCCTGCCATCCCTCCTCACTACGGACCATGGCCTGAACCAAGGCCCGGCGAGAGAGATCGCTGCCGCCGATCGCCCCCACGAGGACATGGCGATGCTCCGCCCAGGCGGAAGTCATTGTGCATTAAGTATTGAGTATTGTATTTATTAACAACATCAGGAAGGAAAACTAAGTGGCGGTTTTCTGTCCAAAAACACTTTTTAAATAAGCACGAGTCTGTAACAAATGAACCCTTTTTTCGAGGTCGTCACTCTCCGCAGGTTCAGAACTAATTGTATCGCGTCACTGAACGTTGCGATCAATCGTGCGCTCTTACACAAGTCATTAGTTTACTTAATTAACAACTTGCTCTCGAGACTTATTAATCTTTAGTTTATTGGATAGATATCGTTCCAGACGACAAATAAATCACATCACGAGCACAATCAGAAGCATTCTGTACAATCATCTCAAACTGTCGTAAATGAGTCAGAGTTACTATTTTTAATCATTTCGAATTATAAATCATTTTTAACTTCAGTGTTAATTTTTGTTAAAATTTTTAAGTAACTGACAAGTAGAATAATTTTTGATATTCGATTTTTTCTTGTTGGTATACCAGATGTCCAATTACCTAAAATGAATAATTCCACCCACCAACTGAATATGAATTAAGTAATAATAAAATTAAATATTCGTGAAGAATATCAGTAGAATGACGTCACTCGAACCAGCTCGCTCGGACGACGTGCCGTCGTCCCGCTGTCATATGTTTACAACTAATCTGAGCAGTCGCTGCGCTAGTTGCGATCACACTAAATAGTTATTGAGTCCAGTCAAGTGCACAGACGATCATTAATTTCATCTCAATTTGAGGGTTAGCAGCATCTTGGCAATTGTTTGCAAGTCCCGAATAGAATTTGCTGCAGCCCCACAGTACTCACTCTGCTACTGCTGAACATAGTTCACTAAATTTTTTCTTAATTTCAACTAAAATTAAGATAATTTTAAATCAATCCCTTAATACTTCTAGTAATAAACTAGAAGTATTTATTTAGAAATACAGCTTAATCACAAACATACAGTTGAGCAAGATTGACTAAACTGTACCTACTGTTGTCACTCAACTGGAAGTCGATTTAGTTTGAAAGTACACAGAAGATCATAAATGCGTAATAAACTTACAAGCATATTATTTGAATATACACAGTTAAATTTTTTAATCCTCACACACGTTTTAATCCTGTGGAGGATCGATTCAGTACATGAAACACTAACGATTTATAAAGATAAAATTAAAAAATAAAGTACTTTTTTTCTATAACTCGAATTAATATACGCATGTACGAAATTAATTTCTTTAAGTAAACGAGTCAATGACCTTATTGGAAGTTGTCGGTTTTTGCGTACTAACTAAGTACTTACAGTTCATTGGCATCGATCAGCTGACGTTTACTCAAAGAAATCAATTTCGTAGATGCGTAAATTAATTCGTGTTTAAAAAAAAGTACTTTATTTTTCATTTTTATCTTTACAAATCGATAGGGTTTCATGTACCGAATCGACCCTCCACGCAATTAAAACGACCAAAATTTAACGGTGTATAATAGCAAAACAAAGTTTGACTTGGCCACAAGGCACTGCGCTATATCCTTGAAGACAGCACGCGGCGGCGGCGGCGGGGGCGGCCAGCGCTCGCGGTCTCGTGGGAAAAAATATCTGTTCGATATAAATACTCGTTTAGGATGCAGTTTCTAAAATCAATATTCTTAAACTATTTAATATTCATCGTATGAATACTTAATCTATCGGTTAATGTGTTTTTTATTGGCTAGGCACCTGGAGCTGGAACTAATATGTTACATGTGAGAGCTTGTCTATTTGGGGTTGTTTGTGGTCAGGGTGTGACATTTCTGTTTGATAGGGTTTATAAAGACAGTATCAAGAATAATTTATTTATTAATACTTAAAAATAAATAAGTCTGACTTCTAAACTTTCCAGGAGTGTCAAGGAGTGATGGTTATAGCAGTCCACGACCGCTTAAGAACCTTTTTCTGCCAAAACATGTCCTGACCGATTACTCAATTGCAAGCCGGAATTATCCATGTTGTAACTATATGTATGTCCTGGTTTGTTTATGACTCCAATGTTACAGAAAGTTTTTTCAAGCATACCAAAATATTCTTTTGCTTCTGATTTACTTCATTCCTTGACTTTTAGCATACGACACTCCTTCTGATTTCCTTAATAAAGTATAGGAAGTTCTTTATAGACATAGTTGCTCCTACTCATAGCCCTCCTTGTCGGACGTCATATTGAATCGATGCCGATGTGTAATTCCTAATTGTCCTCGAACTTGAATGCAATGTTTTTTAAATCATTAAGTTAACAATAGGAACTTTTATTTCTGATGGTTGGAATTTGTAATAGTTACAATTTCCAATTGAGGCATTTTTCATAATACATGGATATTTTGAATAATGACAAGCTACTTAGGGCATAGTAAATAACAATTATTTCTGCTTCCTTGTTTATCACATCGCCTTGACATTAAGGCAGAAATAGGAAGCCCCCTGCGTGAACCTCCTATTTCTCTCTGCGAGGTTTAAAATAACCAAATATGAAGAATATAACGGGAATCCTTCTCTAACCTTACATCCTTATGTCGGAGTGCCCTAACATGTCAAGCTCCCTTCGCTCGCTCTAGGGCTAATGATTCCAATGAATTATTGTGTATACTTATAAATAGACAGAAGCAAGATATCCAATTATAGTGGTTTTGATTACTCTTCCCTATAAGTGCCCTCACGATTTGATTATTTCAATAGTTGTTATTTACACATTTCTTATTATGGCCTAACAATCACTTGGTCCATAAAATTTATACAATTTTGTTAGAAACTTTCTAGTCATATTCAAAAACTAAGACTTTGAAAATGATCGATTGACCTAATCCTTTAATATACACGATAAATGTTTTTTTCAAAAAAATAAACAGATTTACTTTCGTTTGTCATCGATTGTCTTCAATCATTGATCGATTATTATTTGGTTGGCTAGAATGGGTAGGCTCAACGATATCAACGATTGCATCAATACGGTAAGTATTGATGCTATCGGGTGGTATCGCAGTCAAATACTTATAAACTAGTGTTTGACTGCGATATTAATAAAAAAAAGATAACGTGATGGTCCGCACCAAAGGTTGTTCATGTTAACATAGGTCCTTTTGTGCAAGCGCTTTTTTTTTAGTCTTTTCCCAGTGTTTCTCAGGACCTCGTAGATAATAGAAGCTCAATAATAACAATACAATTATATTATCTACATCAACAATGAACGCTACGCGTTTTTCCGGGAGAAATACCAAGCCGTAATATCAATGGCAGTGACGCCATCTCTCCGATTGTATGACAAACATTAGGAAATTTAAGCGATCTTGTAGTTCATTCTTACCCGACTACGGAATAGCAAGAGGGTTATATTATGGTTATTCTAGCGAACAAAAATTAACGTCTGAAAAAAAAAAAACAATACACCGTGTTTGATACCATTTGAAAGGGCTTCACCTGTACATCTCCAAAGGATCGTTCAAATATAAAATGATAGCCCTCTAGCGGACAAAAAATCATGTTTTTAAATAAAAACCTTCATAAATTCACCATGTTTTATATCATTTCAAAAATTTGTTAAAAACATTATAGAAGCACATGATATAACACCTGAAGAGGCCCAGCCTGCTAGCTGCAGGCAGGCAGGGTCGAAGCCTACTGGGGTCATGGGTTAACTTCCAAAAGGAATACCCGGCCCCGGCACGATAGGCTACGAAGGAACATGATATAACACCAAATCAGTTAAAAACCTAAAACCCGACTATGGGAAAAAAAAACGACGCTGAAAAAGTATGAAACAAGATTTTCAGGACGCTAAAATAAACAAGGAGAAACAAGAACAAAACAAAAAGAAAAGCCGTAGTCACATGTTATTAAAGTGTTACGGTTGGTAAAGAAAGTAGTGCTATGTTTTCATTATAAATCATTAGTTGTACTTTTTCTCTTGTTCATCTCACCCGTATGACCAGCTCCAGCGGAATTACCTTACAAGAAAAATATATTCAATATTATTAATAAGCCATATCCAGATCCATGGCTACTTGTTTTGATGTAGATCAAGCACAAATCACCAAATCATACGAATATATTTAGAGCTAAACTAATTCAAAACATCGTCTTTCTTCCAATACTGATTTCAACATATTTAGCGCTAACTGCATTAATTAAACGCCAACTATTTGATGTATATATGCTTCACAGGCAGTCTTCTTTTCGAAATACTATAACAGCTTTCTCATTTGCTTTTTTTACTGGCCTGAACAATACGCGCCATGTCCAGAGCGCTGCCTTCTGGATCAAATCCTTGATCCAACTTATCTACACTAATATTATACAGAGGCAGTGTTTTTTTTTTGTTTGTCTCTGAAAGTCCTGGTCCGATTGCTAAAATTTTTCACTCATAAAAAGCTGCTTTATTCCTAAGTGACAGCAGGCTATATTTTGTGTTCGCGGACGACTCGGGGAAAAAAAGCTTGGCAAAAGCTAGTCATTAATATTATTACCTTCTGCTGATCAGCCAAAAATGTCAATATCCACAAGATGTACAGTTTGCTTCTTAATGTCCATACAAGTCATTGTTAATCGCTTGGCGCCGTGGCCGCGTGATGCTGCTGCGACGAGGGTCTGTTGATGACATCATCCGCACTCAGGTGGTTGACCCGCCCGGCTGCATCGCACGACGTAACACGCGAGCTAGTCAGAGGCTCCTTTGATCAGCGCTGGATCGATTTAAACGGAACTAAAGTAGACCATGATCTGGACTAAGTCTTAAACTTCTACCCGGCAGAAAGTAGCCTTGAGATATTTTATATATATAGATTTTATATAGATTTTCTTTCCGATCTCCTGGCTGGTGTAGCCAAGGGCTAAAACTGGCTTCGAAATCTAGAAAGCAATGATTATTCTGAATTGCTTGTTTATTTACTCGGTGCATCCTGACATGTTTTGACGTAGAACACACGCTACTACCAGCGAGTGGAGTAAAGTGCACTTATGCGTGTGAGTAGCTGGCGGCGCCCGACCGCGCACTTGAGACCGACTTCAGCACTCCACATGCTACATGCTGCTGTGTGTGGACACGATGCAGGCACCTCAAGTGTGCGCGGCTACATGTCATCATGCAAAGCACTGTTAGAAAGCAAAATCTCTTTTATTTTGCTATCTTAATACAGCAATGATTACAAACTTTTTTACCTAATACACTCGTACTTTTCACATGACAAAGATTTGTTCCAATTAAAAAAGTAGAGATATAATTATGTATTACTAAACTGAAGTAAGAGATAGACAACAGTCCAGTGCCCAAGAATTTTATATAATTTAGCATCTACATCTATGCTACAGAACTTTTTTCATTCAGTAGCAAATAGGAAATGATAGGAAGATGCTCCGACTCACTTCGGGTGATAACAATAAACACGGTGATAAGCATCTAATCAGCGGATCTCTGAGGTGTTGTGACAGGTGTCGGCTAACGTGTGACAAGTGTCATAAGGTTTGTTTAGTGGCTGACGCGGGGTGCGGCGGTGCGGCGTGTCGTGGGAACTGCGCGCACTTACAAGGTCACTACTTCGGAGTGCGAGCCGATCTAGTAGCTCACGTCGCCGATCTACATAACTAGTAGCGTTTAGTTCTGCTGATTAGTAATTAAGCTGATATTTTTGATAATGATTTAAAACTAGAGAAGCATGTGCTCAATTATTTAGATGCTCTGTACTATTTATGCAATGGATTCAGCCTAGTAGACTCGCAGAGCTCATGGTGCGAACTGACTTAAAGTCCTAAGTCCCTTGGGGGCAGATAACGTCCACAATAATCCTCTATCGCGAACGGTCTTGAGCTTCACGCTCCGCCTCGCTCCACGTCATTCCGTTGCTCGCCGCTTCTGCCAATACGGCGCAAAGTTTAAGGAGGTGCGAAGCATTCTGTTATTACGAACATAATGCCACTCATAGTTTCATGAAAGCCTGGCATAGACGTGGTGGTTTCCTTAAAAGTTTATAAAAATCCTGGTGCTCAAGTAACACGAAGAAGTTATACTACTTAACTACTTACTTACTGTTCCACTAATTAATTACTACCATAACATGCACCGCCGGTGTGGGCGCCATCGCTACGGAAGCGAGTGGCGGCCCGGCTAACCGCCTGCCAGAGGGTCATGACCATCCGGATGATCCGCGGATACCGTACGGTGTCCTGCGAAGCGGCGAGCCTCCTTGCTGGCCTACCACCGTGGGATTTGGAGGCAACAGTCCTTGCACACATGCATGACTTACGCGTGGAGATGCAACGTCGGGGCGAAACCCCGCTGCCGCGACAAGTCGCGGCATGGCGGACAGAGCTCCGGCGGGATCTCATGGTGAAATGGCGAGAGCGATTGTCGCAACCTCGTGCTGGGCACGCCACGATCGAGGCGGTAAGGCCCCTCTTTGAGGCGTGGCTGGAAAGGCCCCACGGCGTCGTCACCTTCCGTTTGGCGCAGGTGCTGACCGAACACGGCAAGTTCGGTCCGTACCTGTACAAGATTCGTGCGGAGACGACGCCCGGGTGTCGCCACTGTGCGGACCGCCCGGTGGACACGGTGGAGCACACAGTCGAGGTGTGCCCCGCTTGGGAAGAGCAGCGCCGTGTCCTCGTGGGGGCGATCGGCGGCGATCTCTCGCGCCGGGGCTTGGTTCAAGCCATGCTCCGGAGCGAGGAGGAATGGCAGGCGGTCGCCTCCTTCTGCGAAGCAGTAATGCTAGTAAAGGAGGAGGCCGACCGCCTTAGGCAAAGGCGGACACGCCGCCGCCGCCGCCGGGTTTCCGATCCCAATTTCCGGCCACCGTAGGCGCGGGCTCGCGGACGGTGGGCAATGGGTAGCTCGCTGTCCGTCCGTCCGGTAACAGACCGGTCCGAGCTCAGGTCGTCTACGGCGCGCACCGTTCCCGCGCGCCTCAAGGAGTTGTCAGCAAACTGTAGGGGTCCAGCAGGGCCGAAGCCTACTGGGGCCAAAGGTTATGTGAGACTGTCACCAAAGGCCCCAGGATAAAGGCAAGGAATGGAAAGGTAGGTTTTTAGTCAGTAAAAGTCTGACACTGTTTCCCGCCCCACCCAAGGGCGGGATTCGTCATTGGATGATTTTACCTACCACAAAAAAAAAAAAAAAAAAAAAAAAAAACCATAACATGCACCTCTCTCGCACGCACTAGTCTATGTCACTAATCTTCATTCGAATTCCAACAAAAGAGAAGCTGTAACCAATTAATGTAGACATCCGTGAGGGTGATGGTGGATGGCGGTAGGAAACTATCTCACTAAGCAGTAAGTAGACACTAGCATTTCAAAACCTTAACGTTTTAGCAATTAACGCAACAATACAAACAACAGTTATTCATTTTCTCATTTCATATTGGCTTATTTTTTTTTATTGTTGGTAGGCTCGCGCATTACCACTATGCCACCTGATGGAAAGCGACGCTATGCTGAACACTATGCTGACAAATTAAATTCGGAGAAATCCTCCGAGCATTTACAAACATATTCAACTTATATCACAACTAGCTTCTGCCAGCGGGTTCACCCGGGAAATTAGAAAATTATCCAAGGGTACGTACTCCAGAAATAAGATGTATCCTATATGCTACTCCAAGACATGGTTTAACCTCGTGCCAAATCTCATCCAAATTAGTTCAGCCGTTCTCACAAACTTTCGCCTTGACAATATTAGCATGATTCCACAACATGCCCATAGTATTACAAACATGTCGCTCACCTTTTAATATTACGTATACGTCAAACAATTTGTCATATTGTCTGCGAAGCGCTAGCTCCGCGACTCCGCCAGCGATCTAATCGCAACATCTAATCTTATCTGCGCGATAATGATAACACTATTAACGTTGATAGCCGTCATGCGAGCAGGCGGCCGCGAGCCACACTACATACGTACGCGAATAATATTACGACACTTTATATCAATCTTTCATTTAAAAATAAGTGTCAACATTAAAGCGAGGATACACACTTGATGCCTTCTAGGTATATTCAGTTCATTACAATGTTAATATCATGCAAAACAAGTGGCCGCGGGTAGCCTTTCTAAAATAAATGACGGAGACCAAAAAGTTAGAGAATCGACACGACTGCTTCTGATTCCTCCGGTGTCAATAACTTCAGACACTCAGGAATTCGTGAGGTAACCACAACGATTGGGGACTCCTGCCTGACTACCCTGAGCTCTGTGCCTTAATACATACGGCACAGGTGACCTGTGCACTACCGTCGAGGAAGCTTCGTGGAAGAACGGAAATTGTGGGCTCACACAACTTGAATGACTGTCGCACAGAGACAAGAAACTCACGACATCAATTAACCGGCGAAAAGTAAAAACATATAATGATATAATGATCTATATTGTACAGTAATTCGTTTGTTTTTCCCATTCGAGTGCTTCTACGTGTGGAATGTCGCGCTGGTGTAGTAGTAAGTGCCGCAAATATTTCGGGAACGTTAAGTGCAGTGGTTTGGCGACACGCACACAACAATCTACTGAGTTGCATACTGCACACATATGTGTGGGTTTGAGTGCCTACACACGACTTTAATGTTTAGTGTGCGACCTCGAGTCTACCTCAATGCGGTTCGTTTTTTGTCAAACGTAGGTACATTTCGATTCGTTTATGGAAATAAACGTCAACGACCACGAAATCCATACTATTGCTACCAGTTTAAAAGTAACTCTGTTTTGTCTCTGCGCGGGGCGCTGACGATGAAGGATACTCTTGTCCCTGCCCAGCTTTCATCGCGGCGAAACCGCGGACAGAAACTAGAGCGTAATATTTCATACGTCAACAGCCATCATTGTCTCATTAATTTACCAAAAAATAAACAATATTTACTAACAAACAACCCACTATCTACCGATGGCGATGGAGGCAAGCTGCTGTCGAAGTTAAGCGAAACAAAATCATAACAAAGCAATCTTAACTGACACCAGAAATAAAACCGACCAAGTCCGAGTTCCGTACATTCCGCAGTAAAAAACGACAAAACAATCTCGTTTGCTGTTAGGGAGCCCAACTTGGACATTATTTTATTATTTTTTTAGTATTTGTTGTTACAGACAACAGAAATACATCATCAGTAAAAATGTCAAATCTAACTATCACACGTCCTGGTGACAGACAGAGGGACAGTGCAGTACAAGTAATAGAGTCCCGTTTTTACACTTTGGGTACGCAATCTTAAAAATAAATACTTAACAGTAAATCAAAGTCTTTATACGTCATATTGTACAAGTTCGTCCCGCCGCAGAAAGCGCTACGAAAGGGCTACGAGTGTCTACGAGCGTCGTCGGTCGTAGAGCCGTAGACCCGCTCGTAGCTGAATGTATAGCGATTCCTATTTATGGCCAAGTGCTGATAATATGATCACGAGTATTCAAATCAAAACTGATTATACAGAGGATAATTAATATTTAATTATTTTATTGATCTCGTCCACATTAAAACCAATACTGACTGATTTAGAAAGTTGACTTTCGAAAAAAAATCAATTTTTACCAAAAATGTGATTTGATGTTCCAATATTACACTACAACATTAGTACGGTTTGATTAGAAACCTAACACTAAATACCTATTTCGGATGTGAGGACACAGGCAAAAATATGGCATGGGAGATGCCAAAGATATAAAAAGTTCCGATAATCGAAATAGATTTGTGTGAAAAATTTTTGCACAGATAATGATTTTCCGTTTCTACTACTGTTTATAATAAATTTTCTCGATATCCTAAATATATTTTGGGTTCGATTACAGTTTTCTCTAAAGTAACGTTGGCTCTAAAGTGGGTCGAATTAAAATTGAATTCCGATTGGAACTCTATCATCTGCGGCACGTGAGTGTGTATGTAGTGTGCGAGGACGGGTCGAGTGACGTCATCAGACGGTTAGATCACTCACTCCTCACGCAGGCGCGTCGGTCGCCGCTGCAGACCACACCGTTCATCTTTGTAACTGAGAACCACAAACTTATTAGTGTCCTCTCATCCACCACAAATGAGCAGATGTTGCAGCTGATATAGTTGCTCATAAATAAAGTGTTTAAAAGCACACTTCCATATCAATCCTTGACAATTTAAAAAACCGCCGAATTCATCAATTTAAAAGTGCAAATGAACTGTGTGCCTGAAATTCGATTCTAAAGCATGCGTGTGAAGATCAGGAAATTAAAGATTTTAGAAATTACGATATCTATCACGACAACATAAACAAATGTCTGAAATTATGAATCTGTCATGAAATCACTACGAACTCTGATTTACTGCGGAAGTGTTCTCATTCATTAGGTCGAATAGCACCTTCATAGTCATGGCAACTAGCTGGAGTGACGCGAGTGCCACAGGCGTGACACGAGAGCCACGGGCGTGACGCAGCGCTCGGCGCATACCTGCTGCTCGTCAGCCGTGTGAGAGCGCGAGAGCCGACACATTTGTAGTACAAGTACATTAGCGCTATCGGCGTGTCCCATCGGCGTCGCATCGCGTTGCCGAGTGGTCACCATCCCGGCTCCTAATTTAAGAGCAATATCAATTTCGAGTGTCGCCAGCGCGGCGCGGTGCGGGGCGGGGGGTGGAGGGGTGCGCGGGCGCCGGCGCTATGCGACACCCGGGACACACCGCGGCGCAGCGCGACATTCCGCGCCACTGACATCAACTGGACTACGTGACAGATTGACTCAATGTGTAGGTAAATTGTTACTTTTATGTTCAGTCATTGAATACCTATACGAAAACACATACAATTATTCATCATGAAAGTCTACGTGATTTACAATCAAAGCAAGTTATTTTACGATACATAACACTAACATTTCTTTTTTTGGGTGGGTAAACATAAATACCTTCTCCCACTCAAAGCGAGAGGAAGTATCAAATTTTTACTGTCTAAAATCCACCCGTGTTCCTTCAGTAACCACAATAACAGCAACAGACATCTCTTTCTCAAACACACCGTCGACTTGAGCTTGCTTCTTACCGGACGGGCGAACGGCGACCTACTCATTGCTAGTCGCCCTCAAACCCGCGCCTGCGGTGGCTGGGAATCACCCAGTGGTGTCGGCTGGGGCGTGATGATGCCGTCACCCGCGACCACTTGAGAGCGAAGGAGGTGGCTCACGGCCGGGTTCAGCCATCGTGTTCGCTCGCTTTACTGTTTCGCAGAAAGAGGGGGCTGCATCCCATCCCCTCTCGCCTGTACCCGTGGCCTGAACCAAGTCAGACGCGAGAGCTCGGAGAGCCGGTCGCTTCCATAAGGACACAGCGGTGCACTGCCGAAGGGGAGCAGACTTCCACCATATGCTCCACCGTGTCTTCCGGGCAATCGGCATACACTAACACTCCACGTTAGTTAGGTATTTGCGGAGCGAGCGAGCTAGTAGAAGTAACCATCAAGAGTAGACGATATAAGAAAATTGAACTAGCTTTAGTTACGAGTAGTTTCGAATAGTGTAAAGGTTTTTGTGTAGTAGTGAGTGTTCCTTGCGGGCGGTGTGTCGCGCCTGCCGCGCGGGGCCTGTGTCGCGCCGCCTCAAAAGCCTTTCCATGTTGCGTGCCCCCCGCGCCCGCGCGCCCCTCCGCGCACCCTCGCTCGCCCGCGCCTGCACTTCCGCCGCACCGCAATTAAACCCGTCGATAAATTTCCAAACTTAATCAAATGATGGCATTCGCGCCTAACGCACAGCCCAGCCCCGGGCACTCGGACAGTTCGCCGACAGTCGCCTCACTACACGATTGCGTGAGCTCTCTGCGATGTTTGATGTACCTATGTACACAAAGTCAGAGTTAGGCAAGTAATTGTGTCTAAACGCCTCGAAGTCAGCTGGTGGTTCCGTGAAAGTAAGGTTCACTGTAAACATGATCATTCTGCTTTTCTTTGCCTGTGAGCTATACACCGTTAAATTTTAGTCGTTTTAATCCCGCGGAGGGTCGATTTGGTACATGAAATTCTATCGATTTGTAAAGCGAAAATTAAAAAAATGTAAAAGAACTAACACACGACTACGACAAACGATAAACAAGGTTACTCGAGAAACAAGCAGTTCACAAAAAAAAGTCGTAGTCACACGTTATATATCTAGGTACCAACCGTGTTTAAAATAAGGTGTGACTACGACATTTTTTTGCGTATTTCTTGTTTCTCGAGTAACCTTGTTTATTCTTTATTCTTTATTGTACATATAATTTTACACATTAAAAAAATAGGACAGTTGATCTACATAGGCGAGCTTAACCCATAATTGGGTTTTCTTACAGCAAACCATACATGAAAAAAAAAATTAGAGATAAACTTTATATTTGAGGAACCTTGTTTATTTCAGCATCCTGAAAATCTTGTTTCATACTTTTTTAGCGCCCTTTTTTGTCGTAGTCGTGATTTAGTTTTTTTTTTTTTAATTAAGCTATATTGGTGTTAAGTTACTGTCCTTCTATACTGTTTTTGATCATTTGAGAGGGATTATTGACATTGAAATTTGATAATAATAGCACAAGTGAAGACCTTTCAAATGATACTAAACACAACCTTATTTTTTTAATACAATACTTTTTGTCCGCTAGAGGGCGCCACATTGAATTTTGATGAAATTGTTTTGATAAGTTAAAGTGAAGCCCTTTCAAATGGTATCAAACACGGTGTATTTATCTTAAAATTTTTTTGAATACATTACTTTTTGTCCGCTAGAGGGCGTCACTTTAAATTTAAATAATATTTTGGATATGTACAAAGTAAGCCCTTTCTTATGATACCAAACACGGTATATTTATCTCATTTTTATTTTTTAACACAACACTTTTTGTCCGCTAAAGGGAACGGGCTAAATATATAGTTTTGTGATATGTTACGTAGCCTATGTTCAGCGGACAATTAAGACGGTTCTAACACTACCTCATATGTCAAGTTCTGATAAGTAGATTAGGAGCTATGAGGGAACAGATGAACATACTCACATACATACATACATAGTCGGTCAAAATCATAACCCTCCCTTGGCTTTGCCGTAGTCGGGTAAAAATAAAGTACTTTTATTAAATTCGAATTAATTTACGCATGTACGAAATTAATTTCTTTAGGTAAACGTCAGCTGAGCGAGGAAAATGAACTGTAGGTAGTTAGTACGCAACGATTGACAACTACCCACAAGGTCATTGGCTCGTTTGCTTAAAGAAATTAATTTGGTACATGCGTATATTAATTCGAGTTTTTGAAAAAAAGTACTCTGTTTTTTATTTTTTTCTTCACAAATCGATAGTATTTCATGTACCGAATCGACCCTCTGCGGGATGAAAACGACCAAATTTTAACGGTGTATATAGAATCTGCTGATATGTTTAGATTCTTCTTACATTTCGAATTAAAAGTCAGATTTAATTGATCGAATAATATGTACTACGAATACATTCACCACAAACAAACAGAAATTAGTGGTTTCTACAACTAGGCTCAAAAAATAGGAGGCTCATTTAGATATGTAATACTAAATGTATACACATTTTTATTAAGCTCCCCAGTCCTATTCAGGAACTTAACCTTATTAAATTCATCAATCATTTGTAAAGCGATAACTTTGCAAGAAGGCTTTTTATACTTTAAAATTGTATGTAGAGGACAAACCGACTGTTCTCTATAAGTAAATGTTGACATTTTCATTTCTTATTTTCTATAAATTGCCCTTTTCATTATCTATTATATTTATTTATTTTTTTAAATTGACCATTATTGTTATTTTGCAATTATGACATCGCTTATTTTTTTTATTTATAAAAATACCTATGACATTGCTTATTTTTACAATTTCACTATAATTAGAACATAATAAGTCCTATAGGTTTTGATTCGACCTTATTTTCAGATGGTTTTGTCTTAGAAGTTTGTTTTTTCCACTCAGGTTGGCTACCCCAAGTAGCAAACCTGAGTATTTGATATTAATTTCAGCTTCATAGGTACCTCTCCGCGTTCCTGAGAAAAACTGAGGCGGAGACATACAGACGAACAGTCTAACGGACCGACGGACATCAAAATAATTCTACTAATAAAATGTAACCAAAAAGGTCCCATTACCCGAAACCCTAAAAATAAACCTAGTGGCATCAGTGGGCACCGCCATGGCAACGGATACGTACTAAACTATACACACGTTCAAAGTGATGCACAATATGAATGGGTGTACTTTAGTTTAAATCTAAAAAATAATATTTCGCTGCTCTTGCGCTGGCAAAATATCCAGAATCTGAAATAGCAACAACCAACAACCTTTTATCTTTCTTTGTATTGACGGAATCTGTGGAAAGATTCCTTTGTACGGAAAGTTTCCGGCGGGTCACCGGGCGAGGACCAGGCTGCACCAGTGCCGCATGTGGGCCGCGCAATGCCGACATGACGCTACAACTGTGTGACAAACATGCGCCAGGTCACAGAATCAGGTTTTTTATAATTTTAACCGTCACTTAAATTACAAGTTTAAGGAGATCCTAATCTATTTTACGAAACATTTTACTGAAATCAAGATTTTTTCAAAGATGACAAAACAATTATCGGACTATAATAATAATAATGCCAACTTAATCCTTATACAAATTAAGTATATACTAACAATTTACCCACTAACTGTTATGAGGATAACAAATAAAATAACAAAATATTGCACGAGACCAAGTTTTCCTCATGAAATATTAAATTCTTTGAAAGACAAAGTGAGTAGTTCATACCGCGGTAGATAAGCAGTGATTCAAGCGACGGGAATACTCACATTGAAGTTTAGATCGATGTAAACAATTAGCGGAAAATGTGTCGACTTTACCTTAACCGCGGCTAAGAGTTTCGACATCAGAATATTGATGTTACAAAGGTTATTGCTTTCTCTTCACCCAGCTGGAGGCACAGGACCCCGACGTGTGGGAGCCAAAACTCATAAAATCCGAATTAAGAAACTCAACTAGTCTATCTCACTAACTCACTTGAAATTCTCTCAGTAAAAGCATAATAAAAACTAAATCTTCACCAGTCGGATTGTTCCAGTTTTCTAGGTGGACGCGCTCGCTCTAAAATCTGAGTCTAGAATCCTGAAATGGAAAGCTTAAAGTTTGATAATTCTAATTTTTCGGTTTATTAACAAAGTGCAATGCGCCACTGTCGGATACGCGAACTAGCGATATACTAGTGAGTCTCATCATCAACGCATGCATCACTGCTTACCATCAGGTGGGATTGCAGTCAAGCACTAGTTTATAAAAATAAAAAATCTATGGCAATGTAGTAGAAAAACTAACTACATTTATAGAACACATATAGGAGTCACAACAATGCTAAAAAAAAACAGTTTTTCTATACACCCCTATTTTTTAATTAGTGCACAGAAAAATGGGGCTCAATCAGTACCCGTTACTGATCATATTTGTGTAGTCAAAAGTACAAAAAACGAAATTCCAAAATTGTCCACGAAAATTTGTCATTATTGGTAAATTCATAATTGAATCATTATTCATAACAACTACTACTAGAAAATACTAAGCGCAGTGTTTTTCCATTTTTATTGACATTCTTTCATTCATAAACAATAACCTGTACAATGTTTCCAGAAATTGAGTGAGATTTTGGGATATAAACAAACGCTCATAACTTTGCTGTTTATGAATATTATGCATTGAGACTTTACTTAAATAATAACAAGACCTTTTCTAATAAGCCCTTTAAGTTTCTGCCATAATTAAAAAATAGTGGTGTATTTACACTCGGACGAGTTTTCTCTCGATATTTCTTTAAATCTGACACGATCTATGTCCAAAAGCGTGCTCGGCCCTGCTAATGAAATTCAAGTTGTGCTTTGTACATGGTGTTTACTACACAAGACTATGTAATACCTACAGCCGTGAGTTCTTTCTTAGCAATTCTATAGGTAGGTACGTACCTATATTATTATGCAATCACTAGCCTTATTTAATATCCCTAAATAATAATTAGGTCACGTTTGTGAGCGGATGATCAAAACAACACGATGACGGTATATCACGGAGTAGGCACAGATAGGACTGCGGTGGACAAAAGCAGCGCGCATATCTCGCGATAGCTCAGCTAGCGGCGGCCGGTCCTGGCGACCGCAACCGCAGTGACGGACTATCGATATCTCGAGTTGTTGTCCTTACAGTCAATAAACACACAGTTCATGCTTTGTGATTTATTTGATCAGAGAATAATGGACGTCAATCGGATCAGAACAATGTGGGCTTTCCAAGAACAGATATGTATGAGACATGAACATACCTCTTTGTGGTTTAAAATTGGGAGCACACTTTACTGACCGTGTAGTACCAATACTCTGTGATTAGTCATTGTTTTTGGCGAATGACAATCATTAGGATAAATGTAACACAAACAGTCTTAACCAACTGAAACGTTACATTTAATTACACATGTTGTTTGAAGTGAAACGAATATCGCCAAATGATTTAAAGCTAATTTATTTACCTTCTTTTCAATCAGAAAGACTAAAGACGGAATATTTTTTTTATAATTAAAAAAAGCAGATGATTTTATCAATTAATTCCTTGCTATTGATTGTTAAAACGATCCTGCGGTCGCGGGTCGCGGCGACAATTAGTAGCCGCTGTAGCGCCCCCCGCCCGGCCGGGCGGCCCTGCGCCGGCCGCCGGACACCGCCGGTGCCGACACACGGCGGGAATGCTTTTATTCCTGCGACGCGGACCTGTTAATGTGTTAATCCACTCAGATCGCCTTGTTCCTCTGTTATTAATAGCCAACAACAGACGTCGTCCGTCCCGCTCACTCGCGCCGGCGCCGCGCCTACCTGACACGAGCGACCCACAT
The DNA here is from genome assembly GCA_958295575.1 of Leucania comma. Classification (NCBI taxonomy): domain Eukaryota; kingdom Metazoa; phylum Arthropoda; class Insecta; order Lepidoptera; family Noctuidae; genus Leucania; species Leucania comma. Next base: position 377,734 of record OY282464.1, read on the forward strand.
GCACATACGCACACGGTCACATACGCACCACACGTATACCACCTCATCATTTTGATTATTAATAAGCACGGCTCGGGGGCTCTGTGTGGTCAGCCTAACGTCAGGTTCTCTTCGGAGGCTTATCGGTTCATCTCGAGTAGTGTAGTAGTGAGTCATTAGTAAGGGATGGTTGCGCAAGGCGTAGTGCGCACGGGCAGCGCCCGCTGTGCGCCTGTGACACACGCCATATTTATGCAAATACGCAAACTTTTGAAACAATAGCATGCCGGACGAGGACATCTGATGAGCAATAACAAAGCTTTTAGCTTGACCGACGATACGTACACAACCACTCTAACAAATAAGGCTTTCATCAAAACAATTTTGTCAAAGGTATGTTATGTATATCTTGAGAGAACATTTTGTATTTAACAAGATACTCGTACTAAATTGGGTTCGTAGGAACCTACCAAAAAAATAAGTCTTCAGCTCTCGACCTCATTGCTTCGTCTGAAAGTTCAGAAAAGCGTCGAAGCTGTAAGCTACCGTTGTCAGGATTTATGTGCACGGACGCAGCCGACATGAAGAGTGTGGTGCGCAGTACGTAAGGCCGCAGCGGGCGCGGTGTCTCTCGAGTCGCAAATCTGTCGGTGTCGATGTCACCGAGCCGCGTCGCTTTCTCACAGAGAGCCGCGCCCTAATTAATTACCTCCACATCGAGAGCCACAAAAAAACGAACTTGTCGCGGCTTAAGAGCGACGGCGCCAGAGAGAGGTCCCGGCCGGGGGCGCGGGGCGCGGGCGCGGGACAGGCGCCACTCGCGCGCGCTGGGAACTGTCCCCGGCGCACTATGGCGCGCTCCCATCACATTCGGATATCTGTCCGCTCCTCACTATCCACTCTTATCACAATATGAATAATAAAATACGAGTTATCGGATGCTGTCGTCGTAGACCGCTCCTCCAGTCACCACTAATACGTGAAGCTTCTAATGAACTTCACTAAGACTTCACTATAAATATCGCGTTAAAGTTCCGGAGCTGAGATAGCTCCGCTCCGCCACAGCGCCGCGCCCCGCACCGTACTACTACGGATGTACCAACGGGTTAAGAATTTTATAACATGTGCTCTCGGTTTACAGCCTGCCATTAATGGCTCCAAATAACACTGGTTAACATTTAACTGAACAAGTGAACAGCCATTATAGGAATACATTGTAAACTGGTCAAAGTTCCCGTAAGGAGGGAAAGCTATCACTTAGATCGTGAGTAGTGAGTGCCAGTCCGGGTCGTGGTTATCGGTTTATAACTTGATGTCCTAGTGCCCATTAGCCGTCGCGTCGCGCGCTCATGTACCTAAGTGAGCAAATAAACAGGTACAGCGAAGTTAGCACGGTGTACACGCGCGGCTGACTAAAGTTCATGTAATGTAGACAACGCTAATGACCGCGAGGTGGAGGTAGGGGTTGGGGGTGCAGTGCAGTAGCTCGCACGTGATATGCTAATGCGAGAGCGGCAGATGTCACGCGTGTCGGACAACATGTCGGACATGTCTCGATAGTGTAACGCGTACCGTGTGTCCCGCGCTGGCACTTCCGCACATTGTCCTACAGCGTGTGACTTGTTTTTGCCCTACAGTCAACTCCAAGCTACACTGTGACATGCTTCTAGCGAACCAACGTATTGTTTAACCATTGCAGTACTGACGCTTTAAAACGTAATGCAACACTAAATGAGTAACTTCTCACACGTAGTACCTACGTAGTCACGCGGCGTGGTGCCACGCGTGGCGCTATTGCACGGGTGAACTCATTGATAAACAGATAGAGTACTATTCTATATTTCATGCCTATCATCTATTAAAATTACTTACGTTAAGACAAATTTAAAATATCATTGTATAATTATCGACGTTGAGCAACCGTACCACACATTACACTAGCTGGTTGAAACCAAAAAAATCTTCGAAAGTTCTTCAACGAGGACCTTGTCTAAAGATTCCATTTCTCTCAGTGTCTCGCCTTCCACATCCACTCTGGACCTGCCATGAGCCTCCACGACGTTATCGTCCTCCCAGTGTGTCACTTGTTTTGCTCCCTCTCTGCTTGTTTTGCTACCTCTCGGGTGCTAGGTACTGAAGGTCCTCAGCTATTATTTAGATCTGGTCCTCTTTTTCTTCTTTTAACATAATTGTGCTTCGTTCATCGTCGTTTTATGTTTGACATCCTTTTTTGCATCAACAAACGTTGCTCTAATGTTAATATGAATCTCTAAATCAACGTTCCGCTCCTCCGGACTTCAATAACACTTATTTAAACTATTCTGACCTCTTTTATTTTGTTTATTATTTTTTCTGCCAAGCGCGGCACACACACGGCAGGAAACACATTTTGTATTATATTATCATATTCGTGTTCTCCTTGACCTCGCTAGGGACCAAAACCTGTCAAGTGTTACAGTCACGCTTGAATAAACTTCTTGATGTTTAGTATCAGCTACAAGTTTTAAAATATCCCAGGTAAAATAATTGCTCATAATTTTGATCTTATTCGTGATTATTGAAAACCCTGCTTTCGTACTTTTATAGTTTTATTTGATAAATAGCATATTTTGATTTATTTTTTGGGCGCACAGGGAATCGTATTAAATTTTCGTTCCATTCTAAAATTTCTTTTCATCGCAAAAAGCACTGAAAATAACTTGATGAGATAGGATCTCCTTGCTGGATGTCTATCGGTAACTCCCTGCCGCCTGCTGATTCAGCCTGGCCAACTTGTGCAATACTACCGTGTAGAGTATATTATTTGTTTCAGTAAACGTTGTCTGTGTCTGTTGTTGTTGTTGTCGTTATCTGTGTGTGTCTGTCCTAGGTATATTCGCGTTCTGGTAGGGATTCGACGAATTCAATAAAAAATCTCAAAAATAATAGAATCTGTTATAGATACTTTTATGAATTTTGTCTAGTTTTGCACCATTACAACTTCGTAATTCGGTCCTTATTTGTAATAAGGACCGAATTACGAATAACATAAGATGTTAAATTTCCTCTTTCCCTGTGTTGCCTCGGTCTTAATTGGTTACTGATTTTATATTATCTTTACTAAATACATTTTTTAGATAAAACTGAGTTTTGAGTAAAAATACACGGGTGAGCGTGACACTCTTTCAAGTTGTTTCTTTTCATCTAGTCGCATACTTAGTACTTGTAAAAGAATGTGGAGTGTATGAAGGTATGCCGAGGCGCGTGGCTGAAGATGACCCAGTAGACATCAGAACAGCTGTTAAATAAAGATTAGGTCCACAAAGTGGAGACGACAATACAAGAGTAAATGAAACACTGACAATGCTCTTCATTATGAACAAATTCGTGAAAATAAAACAGCTAGTTGAGCAGGTACATTTTATTGAGTTATACAAACATAAATGTCTGATGCAGTTGATTTATTTTCGTGATTATTAAAGTAATTAGTTATTACTGTATTATCGTTTCCACATTGAATAACGATTAAATAAGCAACGCTCATAAACATTCGTCCGTAGACTTAGAAAGTAAGTATTGATACGTCGCAGGTCTTTCTGGTAGCTGTATTCTTATTAATAACGTACAAGTTAGTTAATGTGATATAAAATCCGTCGGCATATCATCAAAAGGCTATGTATAGTCTCTTGGAATAAATAAGCAAGCCGTGTGCGCCATGTTTTTCCGTCATTCTGAATGTTGTCGGTGTCGCGGTGGCCCCGTGTGGTAGGAAGGTCCACGCTCAGGAGGAGCGTCAGTCAGCCACTCAAACTGAACCGCGGCTGGTTAATATGCGCATAATCATACCGCGGCGGCGGCGCACGGAACAATGTCTTTGTTTTTATACACACTGCTACCTACATAGGTACATATCGAAGGACAAGTTCGTTAAACTGTGACAACGAGCGCGTAACACACGTGTTCTAAATTCCTCACCTATCGTTCACTTCGAATAACGCTATTTCCCTCCGAATTGCATCCGGTCGCAATGTACGGACATCAAAACCTATTACAGACATAACTTATCTTCATCTCGCGACGATAAAAATTCTGTAGGTATAGATGAGAAGCTATTCGTGTGGAATGTGTTTCGGCCCTGCTGTGCCGTGTTCTGGTCGTTTGAGCGTGTCTCCGTGTCCAATAGCGGGCGTGCTGGCCGGTGGTTGCGTAACGCGGCGCCCGCAGCGCCGCCATTGGTCGCCGCACGCACTGACCAGTGACCACGACACCACTGTCACGAACCGGTCCGCGCGACGAGTCGGCGAGTCAGTACTCTCGCGGTACACAACTGTACATTATACCATTACAGCATCCACTAGAAGCGTCGCTCCACGAGAGCCACACTGGTGCGATTGTGACTCAGCCTACGCGCACAAATCTGCAGAAATCTGCGTTTGATTGGGCTAATTAAGTAAGGATTCAAAACATGTTTGTAATCCGTGCTCGGTGTAATCACTGTAACGACAGCATCAGCCTCACTCGTCGGTACAACTCGGTGCGCTCGGCACAATATCTGCACGTTATCATAACTCTCCGCGTGCCGCCGTCGTGTGACATAACCACACATAACTATAATCGCGAACATGAATCAATGACGTGTTACTTTTGTACGAGTATTAGCGTGCAGCGGTGGACGGTGGACGAGGACGGTGGTGGTCGCCCGGGGCCATAAATATCGTGGGTCGGCGGGTCACGCGCGGCCACCCCGCACCCCGCGCGCCGGGGCGGGGCGCTGGGCGGGGCGCAGGCTCTACTTTTCCCTGCGGGCGGGTCCCGGCCGCGGGCCCCGGGCCCCGACGCGGGTCGCAGGTCCCGCCTCGCTAACACGTTTTTCCTTTTGCTCGTTCGGGATGCTTTTAGTAGTTGTATGTTTTATTTTGGTATCGTAATGATTGTAAGCTTGAATGTCGGGCGCGCACAACAGCGTCGTTAACCGCGACCAGCATGTTTTTTATGTAAATGATTTAATTGTTTCTTTTAAGGTTTTTACTTTGAACACTTTAAACCCTGATTTTTTGTAACATCTAATGTAAATTAAAGACGGTAGCGTCTTAAGTCTGCTGATTTAATACATAGGAATTTACATGCCTACTTTACTCTTTACCTACATAGGTAGGTAAGTATGTAGATATTGAAAAAAAATTAAGAACGTACGTTGTACTGTTTGACATATCTGTGGTACGTCGTAAGAACGTTCATACATATTATTTATTAAACGTCACGAACATGTTGTGATGTTGCTGACACAAGAAATAGTGCAACAGTTAGCTAAGCTACAGTAAGTGATTCTGATTCTCCCAAACAACACGAGGAATTAGTGTGGACAGACAAAAAGGACTAGGTATACCATGCAGTACACGACAGTAGTGGTTGAGCAATTGACTGCTGCACTGCGTGCCACGGGTTCGATTCCCGAACACAACAAATATTTGTATGGCCTATGGCCTACATACAGTACCTCTACCATGAGTTTTAAGCAATAGTATTCGTCGCTACTCGATATCGACGCCGTAAATAATTTTGTATGACAAATTTTGGTTCTGCAAGTGACCGCTAGAGGCGCTGCAAAATTTGCCATACAAAATATTTACGGCGTCGATATCGAGTAGCGACGTATTGCTTAAAACTCATGGTAGAGGTACAGATGGGATGGATCCTGGGTATCTTTTTGTATGTGAGTTTATACGTGTTTGTGAACGCACCCACGATGCAGGAGATAATTCGGACGACGTTAAAAAGTATATCATTATTTACTAGAAATACCGAACTAGACACATTATAGAAATAGGTGGGTGCCGCAGACCTCAGGCTCGTTCACACGAGCGTGCCCGCGACCCCTCTGCGGCTCATCCGCGCTGCGCCGCTGGGAACGCACCGCTCATTAATTACCCCGAGCCTGCATCCGAGCATAAATCAAGCGGCTTATCGCGAACACTCTTACAATTATTTAAATAATTAGCTTCAAATATGAGACGAGCGGTTGTGCGACGTTTTACGAGCGTCATGTGAAGACGCCGGAACATGCGCGCGCGCATGCTGCGTCGTGGCGAGCGCCCCCACGTCCACCACACGAAAACAATTAGCTTTTTATGTTCATAAGTACATTGGACTGCTGTGTTCACACACCTGATCACAGCCCGAAGCCGACAGCTGCCCTATTAAAATTTAAGAGCTCTCCAAATTATTCGTCATTTTATAAAAACCCGTGCAACTGTCGGTTCAGGAAATATATATTCATAATTAACTGGTATTTAAACTAAAATTGCGGGCTAGATATACTATTATACGCCATCACGAGCAGGTTTATTACATAGAAATGACCTACTTGTGATCTGTTGGCTAAGCGCACGGAATTATTCACTAACTCGTAAAGACCCTGATCGACAACCGGGTGAAACCGCGGTCTTATGGCTCGTCGGTAAAGCTCGCTGGTGTATCATTGCAATATTTTTGTGGTGCGGTTTTGTGAATTGATGAACCTGGCTCGCGGATCGTCTGCTTAATTTTTTACTTTACTTGACTCGTCGCTCAAAACCGCGTGTCGGTCACGGCCGGCGTCAACGCTAGAGGACTAAAGTTGTCTTTAGACCTCGCCCGCAGGGAAAACAGGTAAAACCGTCGTCAGCAGACCTCTCGAACAACTTCTATCCTGCTACAAGCTCTCGCTGGAAACCGGTCAAGTTCGAGTCGGACTCGCGCACTGAGAGTTCCGCACAAACTTACTTATGAAAACAGTTCAATTCTCGTCTTGAACATTTTTCCTCGCGTTTTTTAAATCGCGTTTTTTTTTCAAAAAATGTTTTTAACCGACTTCGAAAAGGAGGAGGTTCTATGTTCAACTGTATGTATTTTTTTATGTATGTTCACCGATATCTCAATTTTGGACCGATTTTGAAAATTTTTGTTTTGATTGAAAAGTTATACACCCATATCGGTCCTTTTCAAATATCGTTTTAATCTGATGATGAACTTCAAAGACATAGAACAAAACTCTTTAAAAAATCATAGCAGAACTGTCGTAACAAGTGAAATTGCTTTGTTTATACATGTAGTCGGTGACTGACTGAAGAAAGAAGGAGAGGGGATACATAGAACTGATCTGATGATGAAGCCGGAAGGTAGGTACTTGAATCCTGTCATAAATCAGTGTATCCTAGCCGTATTTTTTAGGTATTATTAGAATTGTCTTGATGATGGAGCCGAATGGCGCAAGGGCCAATTTTTATATATTTTTTTTGTAAAAAACTTTTTACAAAAAAAGACCGACTTCAATGTAAAAAAAAAACAAAGAGTGCAAAATAACATTAATTTTGGAAGTCGGTGTTTCTATAAATAATTGTTTAGTCTCTTCGTTATTAAACATATGGTTTTAATTTCAACTCGATACCTTCATGCGTTCCCGAGATAAAGGGTCTTGACAGACAGACGGACAACAAAGTGATCGTATAAGGGTCCCTTTTGAAGTACGGAATCCTAAACATAGCACCCGAAACTCTTTAAAGTTATTTTTCCAAGATTAAAAACTAAGCGAAGGTGTTCATATGAACAATATCGTACAATATACTTCGGAATGTCCAGTCACAAAAAGCTTCTTTTTATAAACAAACGGAGTAGTTTCATCATTCTGCCTTTAGGTTCTCGGGCGGTGTCAATAGGCTCCCACTAAATAAAATTCGTGATACAATCAATAAGGACATCGTTCGTCAATTCAATGAAGCTGATCGTTAATGTGGACTTCACCCTGAAACCCATCAGCGGCGGCCGGCAGGAGGAGGCACCGCCGCCGGCGCGGGTGCGCGGAGCCCGCATGCGGCGCCAAGACCTATATTTCAACACGTTATCTAATCTTGCGGCGAAGGGTGCTCCAGCCCTGCCGCACCCCCCCCCCTCGCCCTGTTGTTCCGTTGCCGACAGATGTCGCTAATGATGGCGCACGCGCCGCCGCACTTTTTGCCGTCTACTATTAATGGGTATATCATGAGGCTGCGATGTGCAGATAAGAGGGTGTCGATAGATAATGTTGTCCTAATTATTTGATGTCCCAGTTCCCATTTTTGGATCCTGATGGTGGAAACATGTCAAAGTTTAATGCGTTGACCTTCTGTCGCCGACTGTTCGATTGTTATACTTATGACCTTTTAGTTGTGAATATAATTTTGAACTTTTTAAAGTTTCGAACTCATCGGGTGAAAGTGATAAAACTGTAGACTTATTCGTACAGTTACTCAGGAGGCCCAGCATAGCATGGAGCAGGCTGCACAAGTTCTGAACAAGTATCTCTAGCATGTGCGGTATGGTTAGTCTCAGTACTAAATTATAAATTATAAATATTTATTTGCTCATTGGACCGACCTCAATATAAGGTCAAAGTTCACTGTCAAATACTAAAAAACGTACCGTCTAACGAGGGTTACGATAAATGATAGAAGTAGTTGTGCCCATAATAAAATTAATCATAACTGGCTAGAATACTTTTTCCTATAAGAATTTATCATAATATTAATAATATAGGTATATTGTATAACCTTGCATTACAATAAATAATATTATTATTATTTATTTATTATATTATTATTATTATTAAAAAATAGGACTCAGATATAATTTATATAGATACTATAGTCCATGTGAAGAAAATATAATATTAATTTATTTAGTTATCAACTGATATCGACAGTATTTCTATATTATGCACAGAATAAGTAAGTAGGTACCTAATAATACAACGTCAACCTATAGGTTGATACTTATATCTACTTATTATACAAGTTAAGGCTAAAGGCAATCATATAAATATATATCAAATTAAGATAATTTATAGGTGGGAGGTGGGATGCTTTCTATCAGTGGAAGGAGATTCTCATTCGAAACAGTAGGCAGTTTCTGAGCTTCCCCTTCACAAGCATATACCTATGTATAAACAAACAAACAGTTCCGATGATGAACACACCTATCAGTCGTACTGCGGCAGTATGTCGGTGTCTATCAGAAGGTAACTATCGCAGCCTAGATCTACCAGCGAACTAGTCGACATTGACATCAGGAACGAACTGCTCCCAACTCAGAGCAATTGCACATCAACACACGCTGATATGCAGCTGACGTACTCATATGTACTAAAACAATTTGCATAATTTACCTAACTATAATAAGTAAACTAACGTAAATAAAACTTAACACAACTCAAGCAAGACTCAAAAATCACTCCAGTTTTAGAGGACGGGAGACCATTAATTTCTCCCTTATTCCTAAACTAGCTGCTGTCATCGGCGTCACCCGCGGTAAATTCAAAATGTATCCTCAAAGAACTTACTGACTGCCCCAGGATAACAATATTCTACGACCTTTCTAGCAAAATTCATCACAATGCCCGTCAAACACAAGTTGTTGTCCTGAAACAGCGAGACCAGATCGCGGCAGAGCATGAAGATTAAGATATCTTCGTTAGGAATTGGTAAAGAGTGCCTTTGCCCAGCAGTGGGACAGTACAAGCTAGATAATCAGACATGACGCGGTGAAAGTTTGTGAGTGTGTATATTTGTTATTCCTTCACGCTGAAGCTGAAGGGATTCAAGACTCAAGGCTTTCTTATTGGAGAAATGTCTCTATTCGATAGATGATGACATATCCATGATTTGATAATATTTATGTAACACTGAATAATATTATTAGTAAGTAATTGTTTTGTAATGATATTGACGTTTTTATTATTATTATTTTTATTTTAATGTTATTGACTTTGTAATTTAATTGACTTTTTTTTTATTAATGTTTTATTGAATTATGTAGTATGTGTTAGTTTTATAATTTTAAATAATGTTTCATTTCAAACACAATGTAAATTGTTCCTGAAATAAAAAATTGAAATTGATTGAATTGAATTGAAATTGAAAAAATTGAAATTGAAATTGATTAGACTATTTGGCGCACGAGTAGATACCGGTTTATGTCCTGTATTAGTATGGATTGGAAATAGTTTAGATTAGCCTCGTCGTAAAGAGTAACCAAACTTGTAAAGAGTATCGGATAGCGGCGCCTGTCTACAAGTCTAGGAGTACCGACATGGGCTCAGCGAGTCCCGGCTGCGCCGCACTGCGGTCTACGTGTGAAGTCTCCTCCGCGGTGACTCCACAACCGTTACATAGCGCTGCAGCATTTCGCACATGTTCCGTGCGCTGCGTTTTTTGTGGTCCATGTCAAATGCATGGGCATGCATGGCCTGAGTGTGTGCAGGTGCGGCCACTTGCACCCACTTGAGCCCACATGGCGGTGGGAACCCGCGACCCTGCCAGCCCTTGCAGAGCGGCTTCATGATATATGCTGATGGCTCTTTTTGTGCACTTGTTCTCCTCTTCAGATACAGTTATCTCTGAACATGCTATGCTTGTGACTGCTTGGGTTTCAAAAAGTTTACAAAAAAAGAACAGCACAGTAATTTTAAGATTTTTTAATTATGCTCTGATAGTAGTTCCATTTAATTTCGTTACGGACAAGGCTGACTGGCACCGCGTAATCAAAAGCTCATTAATTTCAAGTTTCCTCGCTCAACCTTCAGTATACATTTTGTAAGTTTTACGAGTTTTATCTGATCTTATGCAGATATCGAACGTTATAGTAAGATAATTATCTATGTAAATGAAGATATTACGATTCCTATGAATATCTGTTAGCTCAATCCTCAAGGTTGCTCGAGGCGTAAGAGCTGGCGTCTGCTGCCGAGCTGCTCGCACAGATCAAAACAATAACGCTTTACTCTATACATTACTTAGCGATACATCAAACGAAAATAGACGAATGCATTCTCAGTCACACAAATAAACAAACCAGATGTAACGTGTAATAGAGGAGGGAGAGGAGGGGGCGGGGGGGCTAATAGCCACGTAATGAACATTGATTGATTATCGAGTGCGATGCGGCGCGGCTGCGGGGCGGCGGCGTGGCGGGCGCGTGGCGGCGGCGTGGCGCGCCGGCGCCAGCCGACTCAAGTGCTTCTATAAGCGTGCAGCGGCTGTTGGCCTAGGTCGGACATCAAGCAGATCTCTAACTGATGTCGGCGCGATGCGCATGCTCCGTGTTGCTATTGGTACATGTACGTACGTATAGAGCCGCATGCTGCTGCAGCGCATCATCTGGATACAAATAACGGTATCTCTACATCTGGCGCTGGCCCATTGACAAATTATAACATTACGTTACACCTTGAAAAGCTTTACAGTTTGATTGTGCTGTGCTTGGCGACTTGCCAATCTGAAATGATATTCAACAATAATAATTCAACAATAACACCGTATCTAGTGTACCTACTCGTACATATGTACTTAGAAATGAGTACCAGGATCTTGTAGTACATCGAGGAAGTCGTGAATTCAACTATCTTGGCACAAATACTTACTTCTTTCATAAAAAACTTCTTCCAGAACAGAAGTAGCCACGTAGATAACGATGAGCTGTGTCATGTAGTGTGACAACAGTTTTCGACATATTGCTACTCAAAACCATCACTATACTTAGCTGCAGTCATTTTCTTCCTCATATCATATCAATGCCTGATGTTAACAGCTGTATCCTCGTAGTTTTGTGGGCATGTCGGTATTCCCTGACATCATAGTGCACGTCTGTTATTCACAGCTACCACTTCCACCCTCGGTACTAGCTATACATATTGACCTCGCGACCGTGTTGCAGGACCTTATATTGCTCTGCATAGTTACGACTATCTCCAAAATACTTCTCGTATCAGCTCTATACCGTGACCTTTGCATCCTCTCTTAATGTACCGAGCACAGATACTCTGCTCGTCTATACATAAGTAGATCAGGTGCGCGCCGAGCATGTGCAGTGTGATAGGTGGAAATGTGCGGGAGCTCGACATTCGGTGCACTTGCGTTGTTTACAAGTTTGACTCACCACTGGAATACCAGGTCATAGGCATAGGTTTTGAGCTAAATGAGTTTTGTTATTGCGCTTCTAAAACTTCGATAGATAATACCGACTGAATGTGAGTGATGTCCTCTGGGTCGAGATCAACAGACGTCATTAAATCAGAATTAGTGCCGTCGGATCACAAGTGATCCCTTTCCTTATATCTCCAAAAACCTACTGATATCGAGTCATCTCTCATTTCAAATGCAATGAATCGACGTTACAATACATGGAAGGTACCTTCCAAGTGCAGTTCACTTTAAATTATTTTATTTTCGAGCGAAAGATAGACGTTAAAGAAGTAATCTGCATGTGATCAGTGCAAAGTAGAGTGCCTCGTAAAGGAGAACCAGTGTAGGACATTCGTTTTTAGTAACGACACCACTTTTCTTACTAAACTTAATGTCGCAATAAAGCGATCGATCCGAACTAAATTACAGTTAATGATTGCTAAACTGACTAAGCGTGTGCGTGGAGTCGAGGACTAGACAACGGGACATTTAGTGTAGAGGCAAGTAATTACGAGCGGCTGGGCGCGGCCGCCGCCCCGTGCGCGGCGCCGCCCTCCGCCGGCCGCGGCCGCGCCGGACTGGACCGGACCGGGCCGCGAGAAAATGCAATATAAATTCGATGCATAATTTTTCAGAGTCGGCTATAAATCGACGCGAATATAGCGCGCGGCCGTCCGTCCGACGGACGCTAATGTAGCACGTAAATCAGCCTGAGCCGGCCGACCACGCTCGCGCCGTGCCAAGGGACTGTGCACCTTACTGTCACGGAATATGGTGGCATATCAGGTGCGGCCCTCAAAATAATTAGTTTAGCGCGGAACATTCGCAGCGCAGTTCAAGGGCAATGGCTCTAGCGGAGGTTGTTGGTATCTATGATGAACAGCGCAGGACGATGTTCGGGATAATGCCGAGCTAATGAATACAGGAGCCGCTGATAGCGAGCAGCCGGCGAGTACTTATTTTGGTTTGTTTATATCTCTTACAAACGAGGACTAACGGCTATCTGCCAAATATGTCATAATCTTTTATGGAACATATTTTATTTTGTTAACAAAATGCATGCAGATACGGCGTCGAGCAGCTGGCCTCCACCGCCGTCCGCGAGTAATTAGTAAGAGTTCGCGAGCAGGTCGTAATTAACGTGTCGCCAGTTATCTCGTCACAAAGAGAAGGTCTCTGCGGGAAATGCATCATTATTGTGTCTGCGACTGATGTGACACTCCGTGAGTGTTCACGTCGCTGCGGCGGATAATCCTGCACTGTTTACGATTGTTTAATTGCCGACATGCGTGTCAGCAATTAAACCGACCTAATATTTCGAAGACACTTTCAATTAATCGTTTTTCTTCTCTTTGAATAATTCTTACTAAAAGTAGATGCATACTTATTCTATGTCTATATGACATATTGTTATCAATCTTTCGATTCCTACATATAAATATTATCTAACTACTACCTAGGTTCATACCGTCGCTGTCCGTAATAATATAAGTATCTATGTTAGCGGCAATCTGTATAATTCAGGTATTTTATACAATACTTAGGCAATATATACAATACCTGGCGCGTCCAGGCTATGTATGAAATATTATGAATATAAACTATTACACATACTATCCAGGAAGGGTATACAATTGCTAGGGATTGTATAGAGTACCTAGTAGTAGTAGTAGTATGTCATCCTTGTACACTTGGTTTGCAATAAACGTTTTGACTTTGACTGGTACTGTTCCATTGGTGATTTATAAAATAAGTAGATTTTGGTCTATTTTTACCCGACTACGGCAAAGCCAAAGGAGGGTTATGATTTTGACTGGCTATGTATGTATGTATGTATGTGAGTATGTTCATCTGTTCCCTCATAGCTCCCAATCTACTTACTAATCGGAACTCGATTTATGAGGTATCGTTAGAACCGTCTTATTCGTCCGCTGAACATAGGCTAAGTAACGTGTCACAAAAATCGATGTGACGCCCTCTAGCGGACAAAAAGTAATGTGTAAAAAAATAAAAATGAGATAAATATGCCGTGTTTGGCATCATTAGAAAGAGCTTGACTCGTAGATTTCCAAAATATTATTCAAATTTAAACTAACGCCCTCTAGCGGACAAAAAGTCATATGTTACAAAAATGTTAAGATAAATACACCGTGTTTGACATCATTTGAAAGGGCTTCACTTGTACTTATAAAAAAAATATCATCAAAATTCAATGTGGCGCCCTCTAGTGGAAAAAAAGTATTGTGTTAATAAAATAAGATAAACACGTCGTGTTTGGTATCATTTAAAAGGACTTTACTTGTACATTTCCAATATATTGTTCAAATTTAAAGTGACGCCCTCTAGCGGAAAAAAGTCATGTGTCAAAAAAACGTTAGTACAAATAAACCGTATTTGAGATCATTTGAAAGAGCTTCACTTGTGCTTATCAAAAATATTATCATCAAATTTTCAATGAAGCGCTCTCAAGCGGTCAAAAAATTCGATGCCAAAGACAGTGTAGAAGCACAGTGTTTTAACACCAAAACAGTTTAAATAAAAAAAAAGTAAAAAACTAAAACCCAACTACGACAAAAAGAACGCTAAAAAGGTATAAAACAAGATTTTTGGGATACTGAAATAAAAAAGTCGTAGTCACACGTTATTAAAGTGTTACGGTTGGTACCTCTACCTATACCTATACACCCCTATTTTTTAATTAGTGCACAAAAAAATGGGGCTCAATCAGTATCTACCCGTTACTGATCATATTTATGCAGTCAAAAGTACAAAAAACGAAATTCCATAATTGTCCACGAAAATTTGTCATTATTGGTAAATTCATAATTGCATCATTATTCATAACAATTACTACTAGAAAATACTAAGCGCAGTGTTTTTCCATTTTTATTGACATTCTTTCATTCATAAACAATAACCTGTACAATGTTTCCAGAAATTGAGTGAGATTTTGGGATCTATACAAACACTCATAACTTTGCTGTTTATGAATATTATGCATTGAGACTTTACTTATATAATAACAAGACCTTTTCTAATAAGCCCTTTAAGTATTTGCCATAATTAAAAAATAGTGGTGTATAACGTGTGACTACGGCTTTTCTTTTTGTTTTGTTCTTGTTTCTCCAGTAACCTTGTTTATTTCAGTATCCCAAAAATCTTGTTTTATACCATTTTAGCGTTCTTTTTGTCGTAGTTGGGTTTTAGTTTTTTACTTCTTTTTTATCAAAATTAACCGACCTGGTGATGGAGTATAAAATGACGGGCAAATGAAACATTTTCTATTACTTGAAATCAATATGTGTAGAAAACGGGAGTAGGGAAGGAATTGACGTAATTTTAGACCCCCGCCCCCGCAGACAGGTTAGCCTTCGAGGTTTTTTTTTACCCACCTGAAGCTCCGATCCTTTGCTTTAAACCCCGCGGACAGAAATAGGACCGAGCTTAAAGATTCTTCTGACTTGCCAGTTCTCCTGTTTTTTATATTTCTAAGGGTGGGAGCTGCACTTCTCGTCAGTGTTCACTACGGCTGGAAAATAAAGACAAGCCGAAGATGAGGAACAAGATTTTTCACGGGAGATCGGGTCCGTGGGGCCACTAATGCCCAACAGTTTGCCATAAAGTGGCCTTGAGGATTGTATTTCTCTTAGGCTGGCCCCTCACCCTAAGCAATACTAAGCATGTTACGGCAAAGCAAACTCTAGACCTAGGGTTTATTGGAAAGTCAAAAAAAAAAAAAAAAAGTCAAAAATTGTTTATTGTGGTACACAGGTAAAAATAAGATGTAATAGTTTATTTATTGAAGTACAACTATGACCCGCCTTTTGGCATACAATAATATACAAGGCAACACTATAGCAGTAATTCATTATTCAGTTAATAGTTTAATAATTCATATAGTAGTCAATAATTTGGTAATGTTTACAGTTGTCAATTTTATAGAGGTCAAAAATATCAGTTTAATCACACTTGATATAATAGTCAATAATATTTATTGTAGTCAAAATTTAATTAACATATAATAGCCAGTAATTAAATGATATAAGTATAGTCAGTATAGTCAATAATGAAATAATATTTAATACTGATTTCATTTTTTATAGATGTCAAAAAAAAGGCATATACAAAATTATTATTTAATAGGCAAAGAGAACACAAAACAAAAATAAAAAATGCTAAATATAAAACGGGAACTAATAAAGATTATACAATAAATCCTGTAAATTAAAATTTGTCGTTTAGGTACTCATTAACAGAGTAATATGCCTTCTCATATAATAGTTTTAAAAACGCTTTTTTAAAATCATGTAATTCGTTTAATTTTTTAATTTCATTAGGAACCTTATTAAAGATTTTAGGCGCCATTCCAAGAAAACTTTTCGAAAATAACGCCGTTTTGTGTGAAATGGTACATATCTCTTTGTTGCGACGTTTAGAATTCAATGTTTTAAACATATGAAAGTTGCACTTGACAAAAACTGCTGTTTCAAAAATGTATATACAAGGAAATGTTAGGAGTTTAAATTTTTTAAAATATGGTATACAGCTGTCAGTAGGTTTAAGTTTAAATACAGAGCGCACACATCTCTTCTGGGCTTTGAAAACAGTTAACCTCTCTGTGGAGTTCCCCCAAAATATGATACCAAAACGTAATGTTGAAGTCACATATGCCTTGTACGATATAAGAACAATAGACTCGTTTACAATTTTAGCAAGATTGTAGAGTGCATATGAGTATTGGTTTAATTTTTTACAGATTATCTCTACATGATATTTCCAGGTTAAGTGACTATCCAGCTGAAGGCCTAAAAATCTGGCTTGGTTCGTTTCAGCTATTCTTTTACCTGAATATGAAATATTTAAATTAGGGGTTACTGTTTTTTGGTTAAATGTCATAAGCTTAGTTTTCTCTATGTTTATTTTCAATCCATTAATAACTAGCCAATCTATTATGCAATGAATGGAGTCATTTATATCATTTTGGTAAGTTTCAATAAGTTTGCATGGTATAATGAGTGTACTATCATCAGCGAATAAAACTGTTTGAAATTTTGTACATTTCGGTAGATCGTTGATGTAAATGAGAAACAACAAAGGGCCAAGGACACTTCCCTGGGGCACACCACAAGTTGTGTATCTATGTGACGACATATAAGTTACTTCTACTTTAGACTTAGGGCAAATTCTCTTTAGAACTGTAATTTGCTTACGGTTACTGAGATAACTTTTAAGTAGACTTAAGATATTCCCTCTTATACCATAACGATCTAATTTACCCAATAGTATTTCATGATTTACATGGTCAAATGCTTTAGACATATCCATAAGTACTGTTGCAATAGGATTTTTTTTATCTACATTACTAACAATTTCAGAAAAAAGTTCATATATTGCCTTATTAATATTTCTATTTTTCCGAAAACCATACTGCTCTTTAGCAAAAATATTATTTAATTCAAGAAATGAGTATAATGACTTATAAATAACTTTTTCAAAGACTTTAGATATTACTGGAATAAGTGCAATTGGACGGTAGTTTGAAACTGTAAATTTTTCTCCTTTTTTGTGCAAAGGCTTAATTAAAGTAGTTTTTAATGAATTTGGAAAATGCCCATGTTCTATGCATAAATTTATTATAAAGCTTAATACGGGTGCAATTATGTGTGATACTGATTTCAAAATGTTAGAAGTTATTTCATCATACCCTGCACTATTAGTGTTCTTTAAAGAGTCAATTATTCTGCATATTTCCAAAGGATCAGTAGGTGTCATAAATAGCGACTTGTGAAAATAATTTACAGAAGATACAGCACTAGTGCAATTAGTATTCACATTCGATTGAACAGAATCAATAAAATAATCATTAAATGCCGAAGCCATTACTTGAGGGTCACTTATTTGCTCATTTCCAACTAATATATTTTGAATAGGTTCTGGGGGAAAGTTTCTTTTACATCTATTAATTAATTTCCAAGTTGCTTTAGTTTTATTTTCTGCATTTTTTACCAAGTAACTATTTTGAGTTTTTTGCGTTAAAGATATAACTTTTTTTAGCCTTTGAGAATAGACTTTTAGCAATCGTTTATTTTTTAAATTAGGAGATCTTCTATACTCCCACAACATTTCCCTCTTCCGTTTACTGCAATTTCTGATTCCTTTAGACATCCAACGGGGGTTTTTTTTGGAAGAAATCTTTTTTTTTATGATAGGGAAACATAGATTATAGAATAGTTTAAATATATCATAAAATAAATTGAATGCTAACTCAGGATCAGAACTACTATAAACTTCATTAAAACTAATGTTGCTGATAGCTTCGATAAACTTTGATTTATTATCAGAACTATAATCACGAGTTAATACAAACCAGTGATCAATGGAACAGGACTTCTTTACAGGACACTTGAAAAGTTGTGCTGTGTGATCAGATAAAGCAAGTTCCAAAACTTTACCACTGCCTCCTCTGACATTATGCATAATATTATCTATACATGAACCGCTGGATATACGTGTTGGTTCTTTGATACTTGGTTTCAAGTTGTAGTTTAAAAGTAGATTAAGAAATTCAGTACACAAATTTGTATTATTTAAAATGTTAATATTAAAATCACCACAAAGTAAAATTTTTTTAGCCACGGTTCGACCACAATAGTTTAATAAATGTTGAAGTTTTTCAATAAAAAGCGATGTAGCACTGTTATTGTATTTTGGGGGTCTATAGACACAGATAATAATTAATTTGTGACGTACCAATTCAATAGCACAACATTCCATAATACCGGGAACATAAAATTGTTTAGTATCTATAACTCTGAATTCATGTCCATGTCTAATTAATATACCTGTCCCTCCTTTTCTACATTTTCTAGATGAGTAAGTTGCAAGTTTATAGTTTGGTATGTATAGTTGTAAGCTATCTTCATCTATCATATTATGTTCGACAATACAAACTGCATCTATAGTTTTTCCTTCTTGTAGGAGGTCATTTAAATGTAAAGTTAATAAATCTGATTTACCTATCAATCCGTTAATGTTTTGATTTAAGATATAGATATGCTTATAAACGAAAAAAATCATTTTGATTTTCACTAGAGGCGCAAATAGTTGATTCTTTCTGATTTATGTTTGATTTAGTATTATTTTTTGCGATACATTGTTGACAAATTTTATTTTCAGAACTGTTTAAAGGCTGACTTAAGTCTTCGATGAAGTACATTATGTTTTGGAAAATTGTGGCAATTGCTTTATTATTTACTCTTGAATTATATTTCCAGAACATCTCATTAGTATATTCTAAATAGTAATTAGCATCAAAGAGATATGCATACTCACACAACTCCGTGTCGACATACATCAGATGATTAAACATCTCAATTCGCTTATTAAAAATAGAAAACATATTATTGAGTTTGAAATTCGGGGAACATATTATGATATTAGTATTATTAATTTTTTTAAGCTGGAGCTTAATATAATCAACAAGAAGTCTGTAGTTATAAGAAGTTTCAAAGTCTCTTTCACCAATGTACACAATACAATAATCTTCATAAGTAAAGTTTGCGAGTTTCTTATCTAAATCTTTGAACAGTTGTTTAATACCTGCATTTGAAATTAAATAATGACATTGGAGCGCGCAAGCTCCACCATAACGTCAACGTAGAGATACGGCGGTGGGGTTATTGTTATCGGCTGCGCATTCGGTATTGTATAGAATACCTAGGCAAAGTATAAAATAAATAATATTTCATACATTACCTACACGGTTTTAGGTATTCTATACATTGTCTGTAGACTACGGGATTTTACGGATCGCCGGTAACATCTATACATAGTAATATTATTACTAATAATAATAATATTAATAGTAATATTATTACTATTTTTAAGCAAATGTGTGAAGATGTTTGAGAGGGTGGTGATTTAAATGTGAGGTGTTATTTGAGCCTGCATTCCTATAGCTCTGCGAGACATGTGACGCCGGAGGGAGCTCGTTAGAGCGGGTTAACTGCAGGGAATGCGCCACGCGAGGCGCGGGCGCGCCAGGAATGCGGCGCCAGCGCAGCGCGTGCCACTGATTTACACGCTTACCACCTGTATGTTCCGCACACCCACCATCCAGCTGAGTCACAACTACCTACAGTCTTCAGAGCTCGCGTTAACGAGCAATACTCCGTGATACGAAACTAAATCTGGCGACTGAGCCCCCTTTATTCACCATTCTACAGTGGTGCGCGTTGAACTCGAAATGTACAACTGTAACGGACGTTAAGTGTCTGTACAGTATTATTTTATGGCACATGTGGCCACTAAACGCGCTAGGAATGTTGCGCGCGCCACGCCGCGCCGTGGGCGTCGGCAGCAGCACTGCGGTACAGTCAGCTGCCGCGGCCGCGTCGTGTCCGCGCAGTTTATGTCGCGAGGAGCCGGCGCGCGCCGCCCGCTACATGGCAGGGACAACTTCATGGCCCGATTGAGTCATAAATATTGCTTAACACCCGCGATTCCCAATACTTTGCGAAGCCCCTTTACTTGTTTAACACGTATGCTATTCCTCTTCTGATGGAAATACAGACTATTTATACAAGAAGTACCTACTGTAAAATATTCGAGCGCAGCATCGACACTCAATGTTTTTTACGAAGTCGATGCAGATAAGTAGATAGAAACAAGAGCTTTGCGCGCAGTAAAGTGTATTGGTATGCACTCGAACACGTAATGTGACGCAAATAGCAATACTTAGCAGCACTGAGTTACAGCGGCTTGGTGTGTGCTGCACCTAATTGCCGGCGACCGCTATAAATTGCGCAGGAGTGGATATACAACCCCCCCCCCCCCCACCCGCCCCTGCGTACCGCCTGGGCCGACCGCGCATAAATCTGCGTCGGGTGCCTAATGCAACCCGAGACGACATGTGGGACGCCGCCCGAATATCACACTCACGTTAATTACCGCAATTTGTCATACGAACATGAGTGAGAACATAATTATGAGACATATTCTATGGAAAAAAATATACCAGTAGATTTTATAACAAATAGGGTCGTTATAGTTTCACGAACGTAAATTGGTACAAATAGATATAATAATAACATACGTATGTAACTCAATATGTACATATATGTTAAGTGAAGAGAACCGAACTGATAAAACCCGGGACGTATTCTGAATAATTATAGGCAACTAGGCGTGTTTGTACCAATAGCAATAATGTTGAGGCTATAAGTTCTTATAATAAAGAGGGTTGTCTACAGAACTTGGCTCCCATTTCGATTTCAATTCGGTGAAGTCGACAACGCCACCGTATCATAGTATTGCACTTGGCTCCCTTTTTAACATTTATGTTTTTGGTGGGCTAAGTGTTACAGAGGGCTCATTGTACAATGCACACATTGCTCTGTTTTGCACACTGTAAAGATACATACACAAACTCGTGAGCTATATTTACATACATACGGTAGCTCGCGGGTCAACACAGGTCGAGCCTACGATCACAGCGTATTATTGCACTAGGCGAGAGGTGGCTTGCTATCAATATCCGATAGTGAAACCTGAATTTTGCACCTAAAGCAGTCCCCTTCAGATAAGGAATGATGGTCGTCAGACCTTCTTCATTAAAACAACACTTTAGTTAATCTTACTCTACTTTTATCTTTCATACGAGAACCTCATTCCGAGCAGGGTATGGGGTTCTCGTTAACCTGCAGGTCAGCTGAAGACCTCATGTAGGACACTGACGTCGTTGAACCGGAGCAGCACAACCCGTTAGCATTCGTTACGACGAGTGCGCCACATAAACTGGTAAAATATGCTGCGACCGAGAAGCGCTGCCGCCACCGCCGTCGCACAACTACATTACAAGAAACAACACAAAAAGCTAAGAGCTGAAGTCCTGCAATAAAATGATAATAGTACTGCGGTGGAACAAAGTTACTGGATAATTTAACAAAGAGACGACACTTAACGAACAGGTCTCCAGGCGGACCTTGACTCGTCATACTACGGTCAAGTATTACATTGTAGTTCTATAACCTAAAGGTATCCGTGCGCCAACGCAAATGTTATCGTGCATTCAACTCCTTGTCTGTAAATCTAATTATGAGTAAGGACCTGACGCTTGGCATCAACCATAACACGCTACACGGCGCGGCGGCGTAACGACCGCACCGTGGTGTTAAGGCCAGGCCCTTACATACTACGAGTATAAAAATTACTGCTACGAAACCTGTGATATGAAGGCGTTGTAAACATCTATCATGGTGTCAACTAACCCTGTGTCTGTGTGCCGTGTGTACAGACAGTTCTTGGCCAGGGTAAGTAACTATTTTTATTCGTTGCAATTTAGTAAAATACCTACTTGAGTACCTATGTTTCACATACGAATTCAGCTGACCTTCTGCGCGCCAGCGCGGCGTGACAGAGCACAATAAAGTGTGCAACAGACGGCAGCCTCGCCTATACATGCAAAACGCATCACAATCCCGCGCTTATGATTTTAGCGAACACGCTAAAAATGGCCGTATGAAGTGCACTTTATGTTGTGCACGGCGCGCATTGCACGAGGCGCGTGGGGGGAACCGCTCTAATGATACCATCACTTGTTTGAAGAGCTACGGGAACGCTCAAAACACACTGCCCTATTATTACCTAGTTTTTACTACTATAAAGTTATCGATAAATTCCGTGATAAAGAATGTACTCGCATACCTAATTGTCCTCAGACACTTGGCCCATTAGGTTTCTATGATGAGAGTTTTTTTTTTTACTTATTGCCTGGATATTCAATCGATATGTTATGAACCAAGAAATAAATTGGAGCATTTTCTATAATACCCGGGCATTTTAAATAATGACAAGCTATCTAGAGCAAAGTAAACAATAATTATCATAATTTATATGAAGTTTATTCAGATACTATGGAGTACGTTGAAAACCTGACATAAAAAAAAAAACTTCAAATATCTATATGTATATCCATCTAATCTAACAAATATTATTTTATGATTATTGGGCAACCGGTGCACAAATGCGTCACACGTGCTGACAAGAGCTCGCGACGGTTACGAGCGCAGGCGAGCGTCGTTCGGCTCTCGTTTTTATTTTGTTTTTTAGAGTTCACTACTGTTTGAAAAAAAATCACAAAAATAATTTTTAAATACTTATATTGTAAAAACTTATTATTTAATAACCATCCCATTTCGTAAAATAATTACTTTCCATGTAATCATTTGACAAAGTCCAGTTTTCAGAAATGTTTTTACTTTGCAAATATTTCTAATGTTAAAATATAATTCCAAAAGTACCTATTCGTTTTTCTGCGATTGTTCAAAATGACGTATCGCTTGTCGGCTTGTACACTGCCGGCTTGGGTAGGGTCGCTACGCACTTTTATAATGTCATAGTAATCACTGGGTCCGTAACAGATATATCTAAACAAGGAAATCTGTACATTATCTGTAAGTATATTGATTAATTTATGACCCTATGGTTAATAAGCAATTGAGGATATTTCAACCTAGTTTCCTCTTTCCGTGTAGGTACCTGAAAAATTAATAAAAAGGTATCACAAAATAAAAATAATCTGAGTAATAATTAGGTACAAATTGAAATACTATGTTTTATTTTTATAATACCAACTAAAAATGTAGAACAATTTTATCCGACTGCGCCGGTAGGAGAGTTATGTTGTTCGAGTGTATATTTGTTACATACAACTCTTACATAGACTCTGTTTAGGTTAGATGATGATGATATAAAATAAATAATGATATAAAATAAATAATATTAATAAGGATTAACTTACTTAGGTAAACCCTGTATTTTGGCTATCAGAGTAATTCCCCAGCGGATATCTTTAGCCCTCTCCATTGCTGTTTGAGTGACCGAGGCCACCGACACAGCCCAAAGAATCACCAAACTTAAGTGGGCAGGGCTCATTGCTCGTAGAATAGATAGCAGATGGGACCGAAAGGTTTTGGAGTGACGACTACGTACTGGAAGACTCAGCGATGAAGAGGCATCCCTCAAGGTGGACCGACAAACAGGTGAAGGTCGCAGGAATCCGATGGATGCGAGACACTGGGGGAGGCCTATGTCTAGCAGTGGACGTCTTTCCGGTGAAATGATGATGAGCATTCCCATTGAATAATAAATACGTAACCATTTAAGTTAATATTAAATTAAATTCTATGCTAACTTTGTACCTACTCTCTTTATATTTTGTGCGATTTTTTCTGATAAACACGTAGCACGTATTTCACGCGTTTGCGTTAATTGGTGTGTTATCGTTAATTTAAGCCATTGTCATTACTGACACAGTTTTGTCGCAACGATAGGGTTTCATTATAGCGATATTAGGTGACGAAGTCATTGTGGCAACACCATCTGACAGTGTTAAATTTTCCGCTGCACGGAATGCCTTGACACTCATAGTACATTGTGATAAGAGACATAATGGCGTGTCGCGAGTGTGTATGGCAAGAAGTGTTAGGTGTCCGCATGTACGTGCTGTATCGGCGCCGCGCGGCGCTGGCGCGGAGGCAGCGATAGGGGCGCGCGGCAATCGAACGCGTATCAGCTGTATCGTCTCACGAAACACTCGATAACGTGACACTTGTAATACACTGATGTTTCACAAATACTTCACCTGCTTACTTAAGAAACGATAAATCTCACAAAAACTCACCGTTGCAGAAGCCTAATTAATAGTACAACCATTCCGCTGCTTTTTTTTGGCTTTGTAGTAAATAGAGGCTTGGAAATCATCCGAAATATAATGACAACTAACATCTAGAAAGCCAGAAACTCCGACACCCGTTTACCCAGAGGTATTGTGTCGGTTGTGAAGGTCAGATAGGCAGTCGCTGTATATATACAATACAGGAATCCAGCTGCATCAGCTGCTACTGAAAGCCGAGCCCAACTTAGATGAGGAACAGCTAGGCAGACAAATTTTCCGGACCGAGTCCAAGTAGTCGACGGCGCGCACTGTTCCCGCGCGCCTCAAGGAGTTGGCATCAAACCGCAGAGGCCCAGCAGGGCCGAAGCCTACTGGGGCCATGGACTATTTCTGAAAGGAACGTCCGGCCCCGGTATATAGGGCTGAAAAGGAACGGGGTTGGTTTTTTAGTCAGTAAAAGTCTGACACTATCTCCCGCTCCGCCCAAGGGCGGGGGATGTCATTGGATGATTTTTACCCATCCAAAAAAAAAAGGCTAAAAGGATTTAGTGGCAACACACAGACCAACCTCATTCAAATGACGTGGTATCTTTTAATTTTTTATTTACACACCGCCCTTTATATCTAATTTATTTGTTTTAGAACTATGATTAGGTGTATGCGATGAAAACGATCATCACAAGTGTAATGAAGTAAATGCTGTATGACGATCGATTTGTTTTATATTTAATTCTGAAATTCAGTTATGTTACTCGTAATTATATTCAGGAGCATTAAAACCGGGAACTTACGTAACTCGCGGCTGATGTGAAGTTTGTAGACGGCCTCAGGTTTACCTCATGATTAGCTAACACTATTCTAAGCTCACAAGTACCTACTTGTCCTGCGTCAGTTCGTGCGCGATATGATTACTTGACGTCAAACTGCTGCGTTGTACCTATTTGCTAACTAATTGTTTTCTTCGCGGGTTAGCACAACAACTGAGATAGTCAGTTAATTGAGCATTTACCGCTATTATTCTCTGAAGAGCGCGCGTTATGTAATTCTCAATGTTTACAGGTCGGAAGAACAATAATTTTTAGATTCAGATTAAAACTCAACTGAACCTTAGTTCAGTTGAGTTCATTATGTCTATCTTAATATACATAATGCCAACTAACAGGGACGTCAATGTGACCTTCCGATAAATATCTATCCAATAAATAACATTCCCTACTGCTAACATCCTACTTCAAAGGGAAGCTAACGGCCTACTTGACTATACTGCTGTCACATTGGATAAAGAATACAGGTAAACAAACCGTTGCTAGGCAACCGTTTGTTTGACGCTAAGAAAGAAATGTTGACAACCTTTTCCAGTCACATGTTTTATCCATAGAAATAATAATTCTGTAACATTAGAATAAATGTTGCCTAAAATTGCATAAACATTAATTTAAAAAAATGTTATTGTAGGTTGACTTGATAAAACGAAACGCTTCTCTTCCATGTATGGTAGTATTAAGCCATTAGGGGTCCAAATGTCCCCCAACATGACACGCAACGCTGCCAAATAGACCAAAAACATATTCCGCATCATGTGAATGTGCTGTAAAATGTTAGAGG
This sequence comes from Leucania comma, assembly GCA_958295575.1. NCBI lineage: Eukaryota > Metazoa > Arthropoda > Insecta > Lepidoptera > Noctuidae > Leucania > Leucania comma. The sequence continues at coordinate 403,945 of OY282464.1, forward strand.
GCAAGTTGCTAGGCAACGTTGCAGCATCACGTAGATTGCGTGTTGCGTGTCATGGTGGAGGACATTTTGTCCCCTAATGTATCTTAGGCTTTATAATGCATATATACAGTTGTTTTGAAAAGTAGTTGAGTATACGAGTAACTTGCAGCATGCAGTATTAAAACACTATTTTTTTTAAAGGATACTCAAATTACAAATTGTTTTGAATACCAGAATTACAGCCATGTCACTTCATTTGTATGGCTATCACGTAAAAGCAATTACGACTTTTTAATTATTTTTCGAAATAACAATGTAACATTTACGTTGGGTAAATTCAAGATATTTATGCTGCAATAAGAGTTGACAAACGTGGAACAGGCAATAACACAGGACCAGTTATCCTACTAAAGTATAACTTGCTGTGGTGTTTACCAACACCGTTATCTAATTTAGCAGAAGTGTCGTTATACCTAGTCGTAGTCGGGTCAAAAGTTTCATCAAAACCTTATTTTTTAATGTTCCAAAATGACCAGATATACTTCAACAACCTACTTATAAAAATAGAACGTTCGCGCATGCCGAAAGTTCATTTTTATTATCTAGGATGTCAATAGGCACTGAAATTGATTCTCTAAACTTTTACTACAAAACGGAATCATAATAATATTTTACTAGGTGTATCAATTATTATTTATTGAGAAACGAGCCAAGGGGGTGATTAGCAGTGATGCACTCGTCGAGTGACAGCTTCAGTCTTGAGCATGGACGCCGAGTTTCTAACCCGGTTTTGTACTGATTGCAGTTCGGGGAGTGTGCGTCGGAAATGCATATTCTAGTAGCTCCACCAAGTCCGTTCGAACTTGAAAGAGAACTGGGCGTGATGACGGAAACTTCCAAGTCTAGCTCCTTACTTATAGCTGACTATATCAGAAAGAGTAAAAACGATTTGACATTTGGAAAGGACTTTAAAATTTGTAAGTTTTGCATAGGCCTGTAATGTCTGTTTCTTTCGTCCAGGTGTGCGTGTAATGCGCGGCGGCTGAGCAGGTGAGCAGCTTGTGCGAGATGTTCGGCGGCGGCGGCGGCGTGGGCGCGGGCTACCAGGCCGGCGGCGGCGACTGCGCCGACGGCTACGGGCTGGGATACGTGGCGGGCGGCGGCCGGCTGCAGCAGTACGCCGCGCACTTCGCGCCGCACCAGAACGTGTGGCATCACCACCACCCCACGCACCACGAGACCTACGGTCAGTACATTGCACGCATACAACGATACTTCATAACTCACCTTTACGAATTTGCCGAATCAATGGGAGTATAATGCGGGACTGAATTGAACTAAAAATCCTGCTCCTTGTGTTTTCGCCTCACCTTCTTCCTTGACGGGGGTTAGTTTTGTTAGTCTCGATCTCAGTTGTTATAAAATCTCTGGATATCCGAAGAGACATGAAACAATTGGACATACATAAGGTATGTTCATTCAAGAAGTTGTGGACCAGCTATTCTGCAACTAAAGCCGGGTACAGACTGCTGTAACGTAACGTGCAAGGTAACATGAAAGGAGCATTTCATAAGTGTGAACGTAACGCATGCACGAGCCGAGCATGTACATGCTCGTACATGTAGTACCTACTAACATAGTTGAAATACTCGGTCAATACACGGTCTGCGCGCACAAGGCGTCCAAAAAACTGTGGGTTCTGTTACATTGCATGATACATTGCGACAATGTGGACGGCAAATTCTATCATTGCGTGTTACAATTAATGTTACGTTAGCAGTCTGTACCGGGCTTAAAATGAATTGTTAACAATTCTCAATATTCCTAGTTTATAGCTTTAGGTAATAATGAGGTAAAATAAGACCAGTAACCAGATTACAAAAAAATCTTACGTGCGTGTACATAATTAAAATTGGTGTAGACACAACTCGTAATGCACCTGGTAACTTAGTTGCTAACACTCGTGGCATGCAACGACCGCATTGTAACAGATACAAGCTCCATTGCCCACAGGATAACAATTTTACATAATTGTAATATTTATTCTGTAAATAAGTCATAAGATAAGTCATTTATTTATTTGTATAAACATGTGTATGTTAAGATGGAGAGCTGATCAATATAGTTCAACATGTTTTGCCGTAATCGGCGTACAAAATTATTCAAATATAATTATTTAGTTAGAAAATAGTCAAAATTCAGTCAATTCAATTATAGTCAATACAGAAAATAGTCAAAATACAATCATGTCAAAAAATTAATCAATTCAATTACAGTCAATATACTCGTATAAAAATAGTCAAAATTCAATCAATTCAGAATAACAGTCAATACAGAATATAAATAAAAATTGGTATAATAAAATTAAAATAAATAATGGGATACATTCAAAATTTCTCATTTAAAAACTCCGCAACACTATAGTAACACTTACTAAGTAGCAATTTTTTTAGTTCACTCTTAAACGACTTGATATTCATTATTTTAATGGAATTGGGAATTTTATTGTAAATTAATGGAGCCATACATATTACACTTTTTCTTAGGAATACAGTTTTGGCGGGGAATGATTGCACCCAAAATCTGTACTTCTCACGTCTGTGTCTACCTGTATTATTATTCATGAGGGGAAACAAATGCGAATTAGATTTTACAAATACCGATATTTCCAATATGTAAAGAGACGGAAGTGTCAGAATTCTGTGCTTTATAAACATTGGTTTGCAACTGTCGGTAGTTTGCAACCCAAACATAGACCGTAAACAACGTTTCTGTGCTTTGACCGCAGTGTCCTTCAGATTTGAATTGCCCCAGAAAATTATTCCAAATCTTAATATTGATTCAGCAAGACCGTAATACGCCGTAAGCAAAGTGTCTAAGTTGACAGTTGGTGCTAATTTATAAAGAGCATAAGATGAAGCACTAACTTTTTTACAAAGTTCAGTAATATGAGCTTTCCAATTTAATTGCTTGTCTATGATTAATCCTAGATATCTGGTCGTTTCAACTTCTTGTATTATAGTATCTTGATATTCTAAGTCAATAAGCAATTCAATAAAATCATACATTTTATTGAATTGCTTATAAATCCAAATACTATAAGTTTTTTTTTTTATATCATATTAATAAATTTCAAATGGGCTGGAAAGCAGAATGTGATAAAAATTTATAAATAAAAAACATAAAAATATAAAATTAGAAAACAAATATTTGAAAACTAAAGAAAACTTACCATTATGGTGGTCCTGGTCGTTACTCTTATGTATGATAAGGATAGTGTATTTTTATGTTACTTAGACTGGTTTGTTGATCTAGTTGTCAGTGGTGGTCCTGACACATTGACATTTCACATCAGTTTGTGTAAGGTAGCTCCAGGGAGACGGCCCTACTTACATCAAGAGCAATATATTACCTTATAGTACAACAAAACGATATTTATATTTCCTAATAAATCTTAGTAGAACGGTTTTGAAATCAACATAACGTTTAAAAAAAACCGCTGTTCATCTCATCCACGCGTGATCTCGGAGGGAGATGGTCAGTTGCTTGCCTTTGCCCTTTCTATTTGATTTTGTTGACCTGGCTTCTATAACATACCACCTTCCGAGTTCCTCAAAGAAATGAACTAGGGCTTCTTTTCAAAAATAGTTGTAGCTGATCATATCTAGCCCTATAATCACGGTTTTATTTATAAACATAAAATTTGTTTTAATATGAAATAAAAAAAATATAGCGTTACTTCATGCTAGCGACCGCTTTTGAGAGCCCATTTGTTAAGTGTGCAGGTCATACCGTGCCTTTTTATGCATATTAATTAATAATAGTATTGGGACAGAGGCCGTAGTCTTTACATAGTTCTTAGTAACCAGCCCACAAACCATAGTTTTATTGTATTATTATCTTGGTTTTCCACGAGTTACAACCTATCAATTTTCCCACCAACCGACGCGGCGGTTGTCCTTAGGTGCACTTGCATAGACAAAGAAGGATAATCGTCAGTTCCTTTAAAAGTATCTAAGAGGCCTCTGCGAGTTGGTTTCGGCTCCTCGTACGCTTTCCAAAAGTCCAGGAGCCCAGGGTTCTGAGATATACTAATAAATAAATAAAAATAATTATAAGTTACCTATTTCATAAAACAAGAACATATATACAATATTCCTTATATGACTGTGGCATATACATACTAATATTGTATGTGTGTATACTTATTTATTTGTCAGTAATGTTAATTTTTGTGCTTAAAATAGGATTAGTATTTTAAGCACAAAATTTAAATCCTCCTCCTTTAATTTCTGCCAGGTCTCACTTTCTTTTGCCAGTCTTGGCCATACATTTCCAGCTATTTACACTATAGCCTGCTAACTGCAGGCAGGCAGGGTCGAAGCCTACTGGGGTCATGGGTTAGTTCCGAAAGGAATGCTCGGCCCCGGCACGATAGGCTACGAAGGAACGGGGTAGGTTTTTAGTCAGTAAGAGTCTGACACTACTTCCCGCTCCGCCCAAGGGCGGGATTTGTCATTGGATGATTTTACCTACCATAAAAATAAAAATAATAATACTCCATCTTTCCCATCCTTCTTTTTTCATCCATCACATCAACCACACCATTTTCATTTCAGTGTCAGGACATGGTCAGGACCTATTTGACCACACCTCTTCCACACGAACACTACCGTAGAACCAAGTGTTCCATGGTCTAGCTCCGAAGTTCTTCATTATATCTTCACCAAATTGAAATGAGACCACGTGGCTAATAAAGTCTTTGAAACATAAATCGGTTAATATTTGACGAAGATATTGCTAAACTATTTACACAAAAAAAACGACTTAAGAACTTAAGTACTCCTTTTTTGAAAGTCGATTAAAAACCTGTCCATTTCCAGAAAACCCAATAATACAAAAAACAGTTAAACTTCTAAGAGTTCTAACATTCGATTTTTTCCAGTCAATCGAGTTTATTATATTGGTAAGTACCTAATAAGATCGAATATCTATTTTATTTCTATAAAAAGGAATAGCAAACAGCTAAAATATAAAGGTATACAAGACATGTCAACGACCTATTTTTTTTAAACTCTTAATGTACAAAAGTACAGAGACGGACTTAATGCCATTAGGCATTAATGCCTTAGGCATTTTCTACCTGTCAACTGAGTTAACCTTAGGGTGATGGAGGGACAAATAGTGGTAGGTGCAATAAAAGAGAGAAGGCGAATAAAAGAATAGATATACTAATAAACCATAAATATATTGTAACACAAATGAATGAACTACATAATATATCTACACTTATAAATATATTGTAACCCAGAGCGCCGTGCCCTAATGCTACAACTGACTTAACTTTCAGGCTAATCAAAAACAAATAAAAAGATATGTAATAAAACAAAGTTGAATAAGTAAAGAGAGAGGGAAAGATAGATAAAATACAACATTCACGAAAGCTCGTTAAGAAAAACACTTTTGAACTTAGGTACAGGGTAAATCTGCAAAATTTTACTAAATATGTTCAAGTACATTGTACGAATCAATCTTTCTACGAACAGGCGAACGCAAGTCAGAGTTGAACTCGTAAGGACCCACTGAAAATAGTTTGCCAGCGCGCAATTTGGTATTCTACGAAGCACATGTTAGATAAATCAATGCTCAAATTTACTTTAAACAATATTATACGAAATCACGGCCTCTGAGTATTATCCGCAGCAGTAGCTCAGCTATACTTGGTAAACCAATTTTGACAAAGTTTTATGAAGTCCATAATAACCATAGTGTATGGTCACAGAAATTTGTACTGAACCCGCTCAGTGATTTCATTGTACTTCTTGTAATATGGACTCCAAACGGACACGACATGCTCCAACTGAAAAAGCACTAGGAACTTATATAAGAAGAAACCTTTTTAAAATCTGTTGTAGAACGCATTACAAATCCGTAAAGATGATTATGCTTTGTTAATAATGTTCCCTATAATATTATGTAGGTCTATTAGGTAGGTATCTTAGAATTATGTATTTGTTATTTGTAGGTATCTTAGAATTATGTAAATTTGTCAGAAAACACCCTGATTTTTACACAAATTGCGAGGACACGCAAATAAAATACACATCTCGACACAATAGAAACAAAATAAACATACCTCAATCCCGACTCAAAATGCACTCAACCAGCCCTTTAGTAATGTCCGCTAAAATTTATAACAAACTGCCGAATGGTATTAGAGAAGTAAAGAAAACAAATATATTTATTAATAAATTAAAACAATTTTTGGAATCTAAGGCATACTACTCGGTAAATGAATTTTTAGAAGATAAATCGATTGCAAAATGAATTGTTCTCTGTCTTATTCCCCAAAGATTCTACTAAGATATTTATTAAATATACTTAATATAATTTAGTATGAAATATAGAATTTTGACTACAATATGAATTCTCATATAAATCATAACATAATTTAATAATATTTAATAATAATGACGATAAAAAATAAGAATTCCTGACATAATTCACTTTTACGTAGACATAATAACAATAACATACAAATTCATAAATTAATTTCAATAATAACATAATTCAATAATAATGATGACAAAAATAAATTAAAATATCTGACCTAATTTACCACTACATCATACCTATACATCTATTAGATTCTACGCACAATAATTAATTGCATGAATTGTTACTTAGCCTTCATCCTCTCTCCTAACTTTGCTGTGCCCGACAGGGTCCATATTGATCTTGCAATATTTCATACCATCTATGTACATAATATGGAATGCAATAAAGTATTGAGTATTGAGTATAGGTCCAAGCAAAGCTTCGAATGTAGGACTCTGAGATCACGAATATGTGTATTTGTGTGATATAAGACGGTTTTATTTTTAGTAATGTTTATGAAGTTAGATTTTGGTAGACTTATTTCCAACGAATTTTTCTGGCATAAGGAGATAGTAGTCCAAATCTTGCTGAAGAAGGTAACCATTTATTTGTTGTATGGTTTTGTAAACCTTGAGGTCTTCGGCATATAAAAGAAACTTGATATTGTAAAAGCATTGACTGATGATATATTTAATATATATAATAAATAAAAAACGACCAAGAACTGGGCCTTGAAGAACTCCACCGCAAGAAGTACGGGCACAGACAGAAGTGCATGGAGAATTCCAAACCAAAATCGTTTGGCAGGGTTTCATCGCCTTAATAATATGTCTGGGATGACATAGATGGCGCTAGTACAGTAGTTGGATTGGAAAATGTACATCTCTCGTTAAAGAATATTATCTTGTTTTTTGCTAGTTACAATATTACTTAATTTTGACACAAATTCTCCTACGACATTACAAACCTTATAAAGCAAAGCACGTAATAACTAGGATTCGAACTCGGTAGCATAAAATTTACCGATACCATTAGCCACTGGACCATTGCGTCATTACGCAATGAGTTGAAATTATCCTACTCTTTAATATATTGAAGTTGTTTAGCGACTTTAACCCGTATCATAAATCTCAAAAGAATTGAGGGTAGTTTAATATTGATTGTATAAAAATTAAATCTTTTTGTTCAATCATAACGTTCTTTACTACCTTTAGAGTAAGTTCAGTTACGATTGCGTTTAACAAGTTTTTAATATTTATTTTTATCATGAGTTCGCCTTCAAATATTGATATCGCTACGAGAGCCCAAATAGTAGCATTGCATAATCAAGGCTTAAATTATTCTGAAATTTCGAGAGAAACTGGCTTAAACGTAAGTAATGTTTCAAAATCAGTGTTCGTTATTAATTTTATTATCCATTGTTATCAATACACGAAAATAATAAATAATATATTTCCCTTACAGGTAAAGACTGTCACTTTATGGATAAAGCGGTTTCAAGAAGAGGGTTCGTTGGAACACCGTAGTAGATCTGGCAGAAGACGCCATATTGACTCAGACCAGCGTCAACTTATGGTGCAAGGTTATGAGGAAAATGGCTTTACACCAACAAGATATTACGCTGAGTTGTTTGATACATCTTTGCGGACGGTGTATCGTGCTCTTCATAGTGAAGTTCTGCATTATCGTCGACATGCTATTAAGCCATTGCTTACCGAAGCTAATAAAAGAGCACGATTGGAGTTCGCTTTGAAATACAGAAAGTTCGACTGGAGCTTGGAGTTTGGTTTAGATGGCGCTGTATTAAGTACTCGGAAATAAGAAAATAAAATAATTTATGTTTATTTCTTAGTAACTACTTATTTGAGGTATTATAAACCTTATTATGGGACTCTGCATAATAAGGTTTTTAAGCTTTGCAGTGTTATTTTCATTTTTGAACAGCGCCATCTAGTCGTCTCACGAAATGTAATGCAAAACCTCACAGTTAAAAGTCGACCTAAGGCTCTCCATGCACTTTTGTCTTCATTAATACACCGCAAACTACCCATTTTATTATTTTTTATTTCTTATACTCCAATATCCATTAGAAGTTTGTGTGAAAATTTTGTTACTTACCGCTTTGGTAAACATTAAAGTTTGTTCTGTTCTATTTGAGCTACATAATTCTTAGCGGTAGCTGGCTGATTCTATTACAGAGTAGATTAGTTATAGGACGATAATATCATATGTTACAAATTTAGTTTAAATCTAAAAATCTTTCAATAAACGAATCATAAAGCGGTTAGCCTACAAACATATCATAAAGCGGTTGACATTGCTGTATCTTCAATTGCATAGAGACAAATACAGCGATGTGTCCATAAGCGGTTATTAATAACAAGTAAACTATGATGAGTCACTTGACAGATAACCGTGGAATTCGCACGTCGCTCCAATCACCGCCTTTGTCTCCTCTCTGATACGCTATCACGCAGAGATACCGCAGCTATGATGCTACTGCTATTTTTACACTCAAAGTTATCAATATTGCTATAGTGGTTGTCCAAGAGATGAATTAGTTAATGTTTTGTACATTACTTTTTTACAAACGAGTTCCCAGTACCAGTTAAATATTAATTGTATTATGTAACAGAAATAGGGATTTTTTTCCCATGAATGAAACGTTCAAATTATGAATGGGACGAGGTAAGAATACCAGGAAGAAAGCTTCATGCGAAAAAAAGAATAAAACAATAGCGTAACTCTGCCTATCTCGGTCAGATGACACAGCACAGTTCCCCACAAAGTTCTAATTCATGTAAAATGTTATAGGAAAAAACTGAATGTTATTCAGTATTTTTCCTAAAAAAATTTGTACCAAGAATTATCCTTATCAATAAGTTAACAATAACTGAAATTCTATTATTAACATGAATAATTCCTAACTGGCGGCGATTGACGCTCGAGGATAAACGAGTGAACTAAGATGGGATTTACCCGATGACAGAAGTGGCCGGGAGTGTGAGCGATGAGCACATACACGCGGGGTGCAGGCCGCAGGGCCCGGGAGAGTACACCGCGTACAGCTGACCCAGGTCGCTGTATGAATGAACTAACACTACTCCGAGTTGTCAATGAAATTATTAGTTTTGCAATGACGAATACTTATAGGTAAATATTTTAGTATTAGGAAATTGTCCGCAACCAGTTTTCAGAAAATAAAATTATACATATTATTCCAAAACGCATTGCTGGTTCGATCATTATCTTCGTTTCCCCGTAATCATTACGTCCCAAGACTCGGGTCCACAGCCACAAAGACTGTACCTAAACATATAAGAATAACTGAACGAATAAACTAAATACGGACAAAGATAAAATGTTAATTACAAAGTATTTGATAACGACGCATTGTCAGATAGCTGTTTGTTATCACTAATATATTTAACATAATTGTGTGTATCTTATCGTGCCCCGGCCAGGGCTCTGTGTATTACAATTGATCGTTCGTTCTAATTATACCTCTGTATAGACATTTTAGATAGAATCTTATTAAGTGCTTAAATCTGTTGAGTTCGTGAATATTTTTTTTTGTCGATGACCAAAGTATCTCCTCGATCATGTGGTCGGCTGGCATGGCTCGCGTGGCTCGTGGCTCGTGGCTGGCGGCTGGCGGCTCGAGGAAGCCGCTCGTGCGTCGGCCTCTATCAGTGTTTACGCAGAGGCTGAAACCGCAGAGTGATTCAGTATCGTTAACCCATTCCCTGCGATATGATTTTCCCTTAAGCAGGATAAACGACTTGTTTTTGTTTGATCGGGAGAAGTCGGCCGTGAGTGAGGAGCGATAGCGACCACACAAAGTTAGGTACAGGTACAGCATATTGTTATATGCGAGGGAAAATATAAATTAAATCGAACATCAACTCATACAATGATGGTAATAATTATCTCATTATTACCAAATACAGTCAGTCTAGCATGCTGCATCCGTTCGTAGGTAGACCACACCGACCATACATAGGTGATTACTGATAGCATGCTATCAGTTGCACTCCTTATTATTAAAATAATTAATATCGGCCTTTAATTATCCCACTGCCTTATTCTGTATATAAAAGGCAGGCTTTCATATGTGTAGCCAATTCCTTTAATTTGAAAGCTTATCCTCAAAGTCGACGTAATCCTAAGAACGGCCAAAAAATTTTCAATTTGACTGCTTACCGGAAAATATCAGTAAAAGGTAATTGCTATTCGTGTAAAGTGGTTGCAGAAAAATTTATATATGTATAAGTAGTAACTTTCAACATTTACCTGTACCTAAGACCCTGAATTGGAAACGTAAACATATAACGTAGATTTGTTATGAAAATTATGGCTCAAAGTTTCTGAATTGCGCTGGCGACGTAACGACGGCAGAAGGCTGACGTGAATCAGCAGCGATAAGCGCGTGCGCAGCGTTGTGCCGGCAGGGGAGCCGCAGTGTCGGTCAGTCCTAGCGTGACCTCTGACCGCGCGGTCGCGACCACCTCGCACCTCAACTATCAGTAATACTTACAGTAATCAAGTGCTATCTCCGAGTATCGACACAAATCTGATCGATTCACGATGGACGCGTTGCAACTACCCGCGAATTGGTTGCAAAACATGGCGCTGCTTGCAGGTCCGTGATCTAATCATATCTGTTAATCTTCCAAAAAATATAATTTATTAATGGCTAGTGGTCAGTGGGTGTATTCTTGTCAATATTTACTTGAGCGGAACTTGAAACAAACATAATTATTTTTAAGTTAGTTTTCGATTTCAATTGAAGAAAGGTATCGATAGTAATTTCAAGCAGCAGAATTGCATATAATATGCGTTTTCTTTATATTTTAAAACTAATTAAAAGTTTCCAATATCCTGTCATCGATCTAATCTAAATTTGAACGACTGCCGCTACACTTGGCAGCTGTAATATTCAATATCTTGAAAAACAGTATCAAGCCCTAGTACCAGTAGCAGTGCCCTAGTAGCAGTATCAGACTTGAACTTGAGTCTTGTGTTGTTGTTTTTTAGTTTACCTATTTTTCCCCATTTTCCTTTATACTATGGAAAGTTGTCATGTTGTGTAATATTGTGTTGTTGTCTGTGGTACAGCGAGCGGCGGCGGGGTAGGCGGCGTGGGCGGGGTGGCGGGGGGGCTGTACTCGCAGAACATGGTGATGGGCTCGTGGTGCGCGCCCTACGACGCGCTGCAGAGGCCCACCGCTTATGGTAACTACACTTTACTTCTATTTACTCTATGGATGACGGAGGAGATGTAGACAAAGTTACCAATTATAATATCCAGACAATGTTTTATGAATCCCATCAATTATAAACAACTGAAGACAACTTTATCTACAGGTCTCAGCCTCGTCTTCATTACTGTTGTTGACAGCACTCATGTTTTCATATCATCATTTGTCACCATTAGATATAATTTCATGTTTTTTTTTTCCTAACCTTATACTAATTTACCTAATATCAGTCCTAGAATTAGCAGTTGTCTGAATTGTATCTTTTCTTTAGAGATCCGAATCTTCACAATCATTTTCAATCACACATCACATCTTTTCTTCGATCGGCCTCTCCGTACAGAACCATCGCACTTAACCATTAGTTTTCCTATTGCTTTATAGGTATCAATTTATCATAGATTTGTCGGTCTTGGTACGATTATCAAAGTTCAAATGTATCAACTGTGTCTAGTAACCTTCATACTAGAGGCATCGTTATCACTGCTTGATGACTGATTATGTCATTTGTTATTGTTATTTGTGATAAATAAGGTGCAGTGATATTGTTTCACAGAATTAAAGGAATAGAAGTTCTACTAATAAAACAAAACCAATATTAATAACAAATTTAATTATCATTTTAACTTGACAATAATATTATCTAAAGTAGAGTAGCTAGGAGTTTAAAATCGTTATCGTATCTTGTGATTAATTTAAGTAATTATTTTTCCTAATAACAAGTAACATTAATAGTTTTACCTGTTAAACAATTATAACGTGTAGTTATTTTGGATTGGAGCCGGACTCATCCCATCCTCAATTATAGTCCATTATAGAGAACCATGTACCTACTTAGATACCAAACGAGAACACTCAAGTGTTGAGGAAATTGTAACGTTTATGATTAAAATGACAATCCGCTCCAACTTACAGCACAACGCACAAGATAAAGTATGGGATCTTATTGTAAGATTTAGTACTAAATCTTCAGACACATAAGGGGTCTAAATGTCCCCCAACATGACGTTACAACGGTGCCCAGTGTCCCGCCCCGCAACTTGCCCTTCAGCATTTTTTCGACGAATTCACGAAACACGAGATATGTTGGAAAATTTGACAACGTTGTGCATCATATTGGGGGACATTTTGTTCCCTAGCGTAGGTATATGAAGCTGACATTTGTAAAGAAAAGTATTATCTAAACTAATATTATAAAGAGGAAAGATTTGATTTTTTGCTTGTTTGTATGTTACGAATTTAGATTTTTGAAATCGATCAAGTAGTTTTTAAGTTAAATACTTAAAAACTACTTGATCGATTTCAAAAATCTACATGTTTACTAAGTAACATGGGCTATTTATGTTCTACTTGTGTGAGGGTGAAGCTGCTGGTGGAAGCTAGTTTATAATAATTTAATGTGGCGCCGCAGCTACACCACTTCTTTACGATAAATGATACTTATTTATTTTTGCAAATAGGTTTTAAAAACAGTTTTACACGTCCATTTTTTTTCTCGTCAGTTTAAACTAGATGAGGCTGGTGTTTCCTAGCTGACTATCCTGAGAAGAAACACCGAAACAAACTCAAGGGTCAAAGTCTCTTTTAAAGTCCATACACAAACATGTAATGGTCAAATCATATGAGAACCATGCAGATTGGAGTCTGAGATGGTCTTTTGAAGAAAGAACCACACAGTTCTGAGTGGACCTGTCCAGTCAGTGCAAGCATTTGTCAGTATTCGTGTAGCTCAACTCAGGACTACTAAGGAGCTCAACGACTTGACGAAAAATACCAAAGAAAGGACATTTGGGTGTAGTGCGTCATTAGGCCGCAAAAAGTAGGTACTCATAACTGCCAAAAGAAAAGGAAAATGTGATCCACATAGTGCCCCCATCCACAATAATAAAATTAACGAAAATGTAATTTTACAAAGTAATATAGCAAATTGTAAAAACAATATATATAAAAGTAATTGTTAATGTCAATAAAATTAAACAATGTCGTAACTGTAAAAAAAAAGAAGATAAAAAACAATATAATTTCATAATTGTAAAATAACGATAATCGTCAATGTAAAAAATAAATATAAATAATAATGAAATGGGAAAATTCTGAAATAAGCTATGACTACACTTAGTGATTACTGGAGCAAGTCAATCCCTAGCCGTTTTGTCCTCGAGATACTTATAGTATAAAAAGCCTTCTGGCAAAGTTTTCGCATATGAAATGTTTTGAATTTATTAATGCTAAGTTCCTGAATAAGACTAGGAAGCTGATTATAAAAGTGTATACATTGGCATCTAAATAAGTCTCCTATTTTTTTGGGCCTGGTTGCCGGAATCACTAATTCGTGTTTATTCCTAGTATTCACATATAGTAGCGAACCTACTGTGAGAAGTCATTGGGATACCCATTGATTTGCCGAACCTATTACACGCTGTGTAGGTAAAGCCTATGATTGCATACAGTATATTTAGTGGTTCCGATCAGCATTGTTCATCGCCGAAGACAACAATGCGTGGCTGACGTCAGAGCGCGATACCGAACTGATTCACGAGCCGCGGGAAACACAAATTCCAACATTATATGTAACTGCTTAATTCATCACACGTTAAGTGCTGGTGGAGACTGTCCTGTGGGGGGGAGGGGCACACAAGGACACTTTTCTAACCAACAGATAAGCTAAACAGCCAATACCTATCGCACATTTTAAGCTTAGGTAGGTACTTACTTAGCCATTGCTTTTCATACGTCATTTGCCTACACCATAATATTTATGATTCTTCCTCTTGGTTTGATCGGGCAGATAGTCCACCTGATTTTAATGAAAACCGTAACAAAAGCTGATAGCTGCTGAAAAACTATTACCTACCTAACTGAACCTAGAATATACAACTGAAAAGCTATTATTATATGCCTGTAGGTAACTTTTCCTTGCTTTTCTCATTATTATATTAGGTACTTAATCATTGTAAGGCTTACATCATTTACCTGAAACAGATCAGCGACTGATTTTTTTTTTCAAGCCTTGTGAACTTCGAGGAGGTTGAAATGTAATTGAAATGTAGCCAATCAATGTAGTGAGTCACGACGTCTGTAAGACCTACCTCTCTATGAATTGTAGGCATTTATTACATTTAGAGTTTAGACAAACTAATTCAGATAAATTACAAAACTATTAGTTTTTGAGTTTTCATGAATGTTAAATTTTCAGTACTTTCCTCCCTACTTCTCACATCTAGTTGTTTGTACTACTTAACAATTTCGGAAGTTATATAAGTACCTACTAGATACCTATATACCATACATACATCCAAACCACAAGATAACGCACCAACCGCTAATCAATATATTTACATATGTAGGTTAGGTAGGTATTATTTTTTATCAACCACTATTCTATCCCCTTATTGTATAGTCTGCACCACTATCTCCTTACCTATTATCCTCATAATTATATTCTACCTAATTAATCCCTAACAATAGATTTTATTTATTTTTCAATAGGAACAAAAGGTTTATGTTAGTTTCCCATTCTGTTGATATTAGGTGGTTACGTTACGGCTGGCTATCTGCCTTGCGCAAGTAGCGACGCACACGGCAGCCACTTATCTGCAGGGTCCTATTAGTTCACTAAGTTACTACAGCTGAACAAACCGTTGAGTAACTGCAACTTACAGAAATAAGTGTCATTCTGATTAGCTATTGCACAGCATGATCGTAATCGTATCAACTTATTCAATTATTTTATTATGTTTTCAAGAAACAGACAAAATAAATAGGTAGCTACCAATCATTTTATGAGAGGCCGGGTGTGTGACCAGATCGACATCCGCATCGATCAGGCTATGTGCACTAAAATGTTGCTCGTATTTCGGGCAATTAGGTGCGCTCAATTAGTGAGCCGACTGTATCGGGGTTAGCGCTGTCGCACAGATGCGAGCTTATCACCGGATAGTGATAATGGCCATATTCGCTGAGCCGAGCCGCCTATTAGCTGTAGCTACCTAGGTACTAACAACGTGAGCCGGTGACAAGCGAATTAGATAGCAGAGATATATTTATATCTCGGTGTGTAAAGGAAATACAGTTTTTAGGAAACGTGTCAGCCTATTGCAAGGTGTCCGTTGCAATTATTTTCAATGTTTAAAAGATTTGGTTGGATTGAAGCATCGAACTGAAATATCAGCACAATACCTACTGATAGGTATAATCTAGACTAGAAACATGTACATACTACACAGCGTGCAGCTACAAGGCGCGCGCGCAGTGGGTTCATATCGTTCACTATCGCTATTGTTATTGTTCCACCTTCTCGGAAGCGACTCAACATAGTTGCCTCAGCAGCGCCCGCTAAGGCCTGGCGTGTGCCACTGTGTGTCAGCCTGACTAGAGGAACTGATATACTTAGTAGGTACTCGATAAAACGGCTATCTTTGTCTTTTCCTGTAGCAATAACATTATTTTTAGGTAGTTCATAGTAGGCTCCGTCATCATTCACAGCTCATACTCTCATAACATTGGTCGACCCATTTCTTCTGTTATATCCTAGGTTTCTGTACCTACCTAATGTCAAGGTGTATCTAGACACCCTCTTAAGTGAGCGCATTCGCGCAGGCGCTAGCTACCCCACTGACGTGAGCGTGCGAACAGATGGCGTGCTGGAGATGTACGAGGAGGGGCGCGAGTGCGTCAACTGCGGTGCCAACAACACGCCGCTGTGGCGCCGCGACGCCACGGGCCACTACCTGTGCAACGCGTGCGGCCTCTACCACAAGATCAACGGCGTCAACCGCCCGCTCGTGAAGCCGAGCAAGCGGCTGGTGAGTGTGCCCGACACATAGTAACGCGCTCTGTTTGCGAACAGGTGCCGACGCAGACCTACTCACCCGCTTCTATAAGGAGGGCACCGTGCAGAGATGGATGAGTGTGGAGGGCATGGCCAGGGGCATGAAGAAGGTGAGTCGGTGGCGTGTAGACTAGTGCATGCCTCCTACCGCCCCACGTCGCGTCTCGCGACCAGCACGCTCGCGGTTCCTGTAGATATCCTTATTTTTCGGGCTTTGGCGAGTGTTAGGAAACTACACGCTACCGCTCCCTACGTCGAGTGCGCCGCTTTGTAGCACTCCGCTTGCACCGTTACATTGTACCCACCCAGTAATATTACCTCCCGAATCGATCACCGCAACCTTTTATTATTGACGATGGAATTAGATAAACGTATCGCGCCGAGATAACTAATCGATCGGTAATTGCATGTTAGTAAGCACGGCGCAGGCGCAGCCGGAGTTACACGTGACGTCACGCGGTAACGAGACGTCGCGGCTATCAGTGGGCAGGGTCGCGCAGATAGTCGCCGATAGCGCGCAGAAGCCGCGCCCGCGCCTCTCTGCAACCACGTCGTGCATACTGGACTTTATCGATGAGCCACACAACTACACTCATGTGTCGGCTAGTTATCTCGGCGCGTCGTGCAGATAGGACAGTCCCCGTCCAATGAGCGGCGGCCCAGCCTGCGCGCCGCAGACAATGCAGCTTGTAGAGCATCGCGCTTGCGCGCACTGCTATATCTTGCGGTACAAGATGGCGGAGCGCGTGTCCCTCTGGCACCAGCTCACTGGACGTGCACTGTCTCGTGTCTAGTACGCTACTGGTGGTGGATTCTGTAACAATGACGTGCATGAGAGGTGCTTGGGTTTTGTTTGTCCTATTTCCCTGGTTTTGGTGCTCTCCTTATATAATATAGATGTTAAGCACGCTTCTATTACCTAATTCTTCACTTTGTTGTTTTTGGTGTTTTATTAGGTACCTTTTACTTATCTAAGTACATGACTTGTTTAGCATGCCTTCGATTCTACAAGGATCAGATCGCCTTCGATTTTAGAACTATCAGGGCTAGAGTTGTATCTAACCATTTAAAAATGTTCACAATAAAAGTTAGTTTAATTATTATCAGCGGCAGTTTAGTTTCCATAGCACCTACTTACATTCAGACTATCTAACTTATTGAGGCTCATAAATTAGAAGAACGTTCGACAGTCACATGTTTGTGAAATTAAACTAACAAGGTCTTTGAGTAGCATCACCTTGATATGATAGGTACTTGTCTAGTCTACCTACCTTTATAGTTGGTACATAATAAAGGCTCAGTCTCTATATATTTTATAAAGAGAGTATTCCTAAATGGAGATCATTACCTAAAGAGCTTATGTAGGTATCTAATGACAATAGCACAATCAATTGTGAGAATTAAACACGATATATTGATATATCCTTCAGAATTACCTATGATCACATACTTATAAACCCACAATAATTATAGATGCCTTTATCATTAAAGTATGAACATAAAAGGGAATTGAAAAGGTGCTAGTATGTACTAGCACCTTTTCAATTCCCTGAAGAAAGTCTTGATTCAGTTGTAGCTAGGGAGGGACCCTTTCATGGTGTTGGTGATTGTACTTGCACGAATGTTATGCACATTAGTGTTGACGTTGATTTGTTCCGCATGCGCCCCAATTATTCACCCAACCCATTTTTTTTTTAAAGCAAACTTATTTTAAATTGGGTTGAACTTAGGGGGCAATTCGGAACCAATCGTAGCGGGTTGCATTAGCTAACCTTGTGTGTAACCACAGTCGGCAGCGCGGCGACACGGGCAGTGCTGCACCAACTGCGGCTCGCGCAACACGACGCTGTGGCGGCGTAACAACGACGGCGAGCCTGTCTGCAACGCCTGCGGGCTCTACTACAAACTGCACGGCATCAACCGGTACGTATGATCATTTTAAACTTCTCCTCTGGGTGTTTCATCGCCGTGTCCTCGTGGGGGCGTTCGGCGGCGGCAATCTGCAGCGCCGCGCCTTGGTACAAGCCATGGTCGGGAGCGAAGATGAGTTGCAGGCGGTCGCCTCATTGTTCGAAGCAGTAATGCTAACAAAGGAGGGCGATCGCATAAGGTAACGGCGCTCACGCCCCAGACGCCGCCGGGATTCTAATCCCGATTTCCGGCCACCGTAGGCCAGGGCTTGCGGACGGCGAGTAAGTAACGGGTAGCTCGCTGTCCGACCGTCCAGTAACCGACCGGACCGAGCCCAAGTCGTTGGCGACGCGTACTGTTCCAGCGCGCCTCAAGGAGCTATCATCAAACCGTAGAGACCCAGCCTGCTAGTAGGCAGGCAGGGTCAAAGCCTACTGGGGCCAAGGGTCGACTTCTGAAAAGAAGGCTCAGCCTAGTTATGAAAGACAACGAAGTAACGGGGTGGGTTTTTTAGTCAGTAAGAGTCTGACACTGTCTCCCGCTCCGTCCAAGGGCGGGAGATGTCATTAGATAATTTTTACCCACCGAAAAAGAAAGAAATAGGTAGGTAAAAATAAAAATCAATATTGGTAAAAAAGCAAACGAGATAATCATATCAATTTTACATAAATATATCTCTTTCTCTCTGTCTCATCAGAACACCGTTGTCCATCATCCATGTGCGCATATATATGAGATCAATGGCCGGACGTGATGAATTGTGACGTACCCACCTAAATAAACTCAACGTCGGACTTTGGCAGCTTTGAAGCTTCTTATTCATAACTTTGTTGTTGATGAAAATATTTTAAAAAAGCCGAACACTAAAAAAAAAATTTTCAAGTGGTAAAAAGGGGCAGATTCTTTTGTATGTGAATTCTCATTCCGTGTGCCAATATAGTTACCACAGTGTTTTCTTTTTTAACCCAAGGGTTGACTGGTAGAGAATGCCTTGTTGCATTAAGTCCGCCTATGTACCACTACTGTACATGAAGTTTAAATAAATAAATAAATATAGTTGAAAGTTTGCAAAAAGTAACCTAAGTACCTAAATAAAAAAGGTTGTCATTATTTGTTTTCAGACCTTCCACCATTAGAACAATTTAGGGGTTATAAATATTGTACGGAGTATTCTTATTTCTTAGGTTAAAACTTTTTATAAAGATGAATTAGTTTTTCAAAACTACCCTCAAAATACGGTTTAAAGGGCGTTTTTAGTTTTTAAGAAAACATTCCAACAAACGAAGTCGCTGGCAAGTGCTAGTGTCTAATCTATTCGATTTGACGAATCAGAAACAAAAGAATATTAATTTTAACTTGCACTTACACAAAGCGAGCAGCAATATCCTTAACATCGATACCCGATGTTACCTGCACATTCTGCTTGCAGCTCGTAGCATTACCTACCTAATAACTGTAAAACGGCGTAGCATTATAATTTCTTATTGAATTTGAACAGGCCTCTAGCAATGAGAAAGGACGGCATCCAGACGCGGAAACGTAAGCCGAAGAAGTCTGGCAACGGAGCGAAGCCGCCGCAAGACGGCAGCAAGAAAGATGACCACAGCTCTCCAGGCATGGACGGTACGGATTATACATCCAGTTATTTATTATCATTTATTATATGGGATGCCTGGTAATTAGTTTACACATAGGCGAATATTTAATGTAAACTTTACAGATTTTTTTCGCGATTTCAGGTTTGGTCCCATAGTAAAAGTTGTTTGTTATCAGGACTACAATTACGCGTTTAAGTATCGGTCACTAATTACCAGTCACCCTATATATCTGTTAACCTAAGCTAAGTTCAGCTTGGACTCATCTGCAGAGTACAGAGGTGATAATCTCCTGCGCAGCGCTCTGGTAATACGAGTAGGTGCTTGTTTACGGAGACGCGGCGCGTTGGGCGTTCGTTGTACACTGCAGCAGCAGGCAGCTTCATCGCACGCGCAAACACAAACATTTGGCAATGTACGACGACCGCCCAACACGCCGCGTCTCCGTAAACAAGCATTGCAGGTCGTACCTACAATGTACAATACAAGTACAAATCCTAATAAAACTACCGTACCTTTACAGACAGCAAACAGAGTCTCCCCGAGGTACCCCTGCCGCTGACGCAGTCGATGTCTAGTCACAGCAGCCACGGCGCGAAAAGCCGCGAGCACGGCACGCCGGACACGTCCCCGCACGGCCATGCGCACGCGCACGCGCTCGGGCACGCTCCGCAGCAGCACGCGCACGCGCCGGGCGGCGGTCACACGCACGCGCAGTACCCGCTGGGGCTGGGCGGCGCGCCCTTCCTCTCCAACCCGTCGCTGTTCAACATTAAAAGCGAGCCGGCCAGCAGCAACGCGCCCGGCTACGACGCCTACCCGGCGCACTCGGCGCCGCACTACCACTCGCAGCAGCACTATTTGCACGCGCTACAGGTTAGTAACGAACACTGACTCAAATAGGTATTCAAGACTCAAGTAACAACTTGGTATTTACTCTTCGCTTTCGCGAAAAAGCAGTAGGTTTTTCGCATTAGGCAGCAGCACAAATCCCTGCCAGTGCCATTGCTGTGGCGTCCAGGCCAATTTTAATATAATTAGTTATTAGTATATAGACTTAAAAGAAATTTACAAACGTAAGTACTTTTTCTAATTTTGAAAGTGGTCCTTTGTGAAATGGAGATGAGATGTGCTACACATTCATAGGCTGTACCTACCTATACACCAAGGGCGTCGCCAGCCGGTGATCAAGGGGGGGGGGGCTATTGGATGGAAGTATAGAGACAAATAATAAAAGTTTTTTTTACCCGACTGCGCCAGAAGGAGGGTTATGTTTTTCGAGAGTATGTATGTATGTATGTATGTATAATTGTTTGGCACGCTCTGCAGCCTGAACGGCTCGATGGATTTTAGCTTGAGAGGTGTCGTTAGATTCGTATTTACTTTGAGAGTGACACTGGGTATATCAAAATAAAAAAAAAAACAAAATGGCGGATTTTTAGCGCCAAATTCAAATGTTTGGCACGCTCCGCGACCTGAACGGGTCGATGGATTTTAGTTTGAGAGGTGTCTTTAGATTCGTAATTACTTTGAAAGTGATATCGTAATAAAATAAAACTAAAAAAATAAAAAATAAAAAACGGTAATTTAAAAAACTAAAAAACCCGACTGCTTTTCTGAGTATACATGAAAAAGCCCTAAAACAAGAAAGTCAGCCGTCTAGTCAATAGATTGGAGTAATCTGCAATGTAATATAGGTATGTGCTCTCAATTCTAGAATGGGTCCCGACTGCCAGTATTTAAAATATTATATAGATAAGTGCAATCGGGTACAACGACTTTCTTGTTTTAGGGCTTTTTCATGTATACTCAGAAAAGCAGTCGGGTTTTTTAGTTTTTTAATAAATTACAGTTTTTTTTTATAATAATTTCTCCACAATTTAACTCCATTGCTAGCCTTATTTCTACGGTAGGTAACATATAGGATGGGCAACATATTACGTGGGAGACTCTGGTGCCTTAACTAGGCTCAAGGACTGTATTTCAGGTCACCATGGCATAACTATGAATTGTAGTTACAGTCGAGAACTTTTGAAGCTGTAAAGCAAGTGAAAACTTCAACATTTTAGTGCTAAAGTTGGTGGAATACCCACTAAATGTCCAATGGGACTGTAGTCACCACCAATATTTTTACCATAATATAAGTGCTAAATCTAGCACTGAAAGTAGGTACTGAGTTCGCAACACCAAACGAAGCGTGTGGCGCCATATTGCCTGCCCCCACCTTCCTTAGTGTGTGTACCAAAGTAGCTCCCTTGAAGGCGCGTTTTACTTATTCAAATCTTCCTTTTAATTGAGTTTTTATAAATGACAAATTAAATTTTTATTCTCTAGGGGGGGCTCTGCCCCCCCCCCCCCCCTTGTTCATCGGCTGGCGACGCCCTTCAATGAAACACTATCGATTTGTCAAGGTAAAATGAAGTACTTTTTTTCTAAAACTCGAATTAATATACGCATGTACGAAATTAATTTCTTTAAGTAAACGAGTCAATGACCTTACAGGTAGTTGTCGGTCGTTGCGTACTAACTACCTACAGTTCACTGAAATCACCCAGCTGACTTTAAAGGCAAAGAAATTAATTTCGTACATGCGTATATTAATGAATTAGAGGTAAATAAAAACTACTTTATTTTTTTTTTTTTCTTTACAAATCGATAGTGTTTCATGTACCGGATCGACCCTCCAAGGGATTAAAACGACCAAAATTTAACCGTGTATTCCACGTAGTCCTCATTAGAGCCTAAACATTAGAAATCATTCATGCTGAAGTGAGCTTATGTAGCAGTTTCGACTTCTTGCCGGAACGCCTAGACGACAGTATGTTTGTCAACTTAGGTACCTACTATGGTAGTACTTTGAACTAAATACATGGTTTCTTGTTTACAGTACGGACTGGGCAATGGCGAGGATGAGGAAGGCAGTGGTTTCCTGCACCAGCGCAACGTGACGGCGCACGCCAAGCTCATGGCTTCCACGTAGCAGCGCTAAGCACGCCCCGCGTGACAAGCCACTGAAACGCGGTGCAGGATAAAATTAAGGCATTCACGGTTCAGCGCCCGCGTCCGCGAGTCACTGACACGCCGCGTGACGGCGCACTTCCAGCTCATGGTGTCCACACACCACTAAGCTGTGCCCACACGTGCGCTTGGCCAGCCGCGCGTGACACTCGACGTCACACTGTAAAGCCGCGTGTTGTCGCGCCGCTCCATAGTGAACAGACTTCGATGAAACTGTTTGATCGAAGTGAACAGACAATGGACTTACCGAACAAACCGTTCGTTTCGAAAATGTGATTACAGCGAACCTCAGTGCAGTTCCTTACAGCTCTAAGTGAGTCAGGAGCGTGGGCGTTCCGCGGCTATTTGTCAAGTGCCGGAACGCAAGCACGCCAGCTCCGAGTCTATTCGTGTTGATCGATAGATACTAATAGCTATTTCAACTTCCATTAGTTAACTGATAATTGAAAAAACACGTAGATTGTAATTTTGTGTTCCGATCAATCGAATGTACATACCTAGGTATTTAGTTGTAACATTTAGGATTAGTATTGTAATATTGTGATGGAAGTAGCGACGCATCGCAGGCAGTACCTAGTCGCTCTGAGGGCACCTTGCCATAATGACTGACACAATGGTAACGCAAGTATTAATTAACTATTTAAATATTTTAACGTTCCATGACAAATATAATCTCCAAAAAACTAGTCTAATGATTGTCTATTAGAAATGTTTTAAGAGTTGAAAATGGAATATGATAATATGTTACGATATTAGGTAACAAGTGATAAGATAACTTTCAGACGGGCGACCCGTCCAGTCAGCGCGGGCGCGGGGCCTGCTCTCTCCGCGACGTACTCTCGCTGCGCACCCCGCCTGTCTGAGAGTGATCTTACAAGATGTGCTACTGTGTAAATAAAGCGACGTACTTAGTTATGTAATTATTCACTAAGTTAAACAGTATTCACATTTTGCCACCTGAACAATGTTAACATAATGCATCATTAATCTGATTGCAGATAGGTAGATAAGTAAGAATTTTAGAACCGTGTGATTGATAGCTAACAGTCAGTAGCAGGAAAAAGGCTGTAAAAGCTTACCATGTACATTGTACATCAAGCACCATTTGATTTGCTATAGGTAGGAACCTACACCCTAAACATCATCAACTTGCACCAGATCTAATAGTCATGGCATCTGAATATCAACTTGTACCAGATCTCATAATCATAGCATCTGAACATCAACTCTTACCAGATCTGACAGTCATAGCATCTGAACATCAACTTGTACCAGATCTGATAGTCATAGCATCTGAACATGAACTCGTACCAGATCAGGTAGTCATAGCATCTGAACATCAACTCGTACCAGATCAGGTAGTCATAGCATCTGAACATCAACTCGTACCAGATCAGGTAGTCATAGCATCTGAACATCAACTCGTACCAAATCAGGTAGTCATAGCATCTGAACAATAATATGTTTTAATGTACTCCAACAGTGAGCATGCGAGGCAACCCCACACAATAATGTGAGTTAGTCTAATTAAATTAGTTTGAATAAATGGCATTTATTATACTTGTACATACTAGTTAGAAATGAAAATATTAAAATTACTATTATAACAGTTTATTTTGTATGGTCCAGCACACATTTTATCACAGTATGAATGGCATACAGAAAAACTTTAGGCTTATTATCAAAAGGTGACACAAACTTAAATGTAGTTGAACCATTGGCAATGAATAAATAAAACTTTCATGTTTTTTGGTAACAAGTCTTAAGTTTTGAAACTAAATATAAACTAGAATATTTATGTACAAAGTGAAATCTGTTGTATATTATATGAAATATATAAGTGAGCGCACACCACTGAGTTTCTGTCTGCTCAAGTTACTCCTCACCCTCCTCCAGCGAGAGTGCAGTCAATGCCTCTCCACCGAGCCGGTAGTAGCACCACTGCTCCTTGCTGGTCAAATTCACTGCACCTTTGCTCTCATAGAATTTACGTGCAGGGTTCCAGTCCAGCACATGAAAGTCAAGGCGGCTACAACCACTAGAGAAAGCTTCCTGAAAAATTTATGATAATGATGTGTTTAATGTGGTGTAATTAATATACCCTGTTAAACTGCAATAGCAAAAAATGAAAACTACTGAATAAACCTTAGCAACAGCTTTGAACAGTTTCTTCCCTACTCCTTTGCGCCTCTGATTGGTGCGTACATACAGGTCTTCTAACATCATGGAGCTTCCCTCCCACGTGGAGTATGTTGGGAAGTACAGCGCATAGCCTACCACAGACTGCGGGCCAGGCTGAGACAACTCAGCCACCTTACACTGGAATAGAGGAGGATCCTTCTCAAAGCCATCGCGTCGTAAGTCTGAAATATCATAGATGTGTGGTCAGCCAGTTCTATAAGAATACTTCAGTTTGAAAGTACAGCTACTATACTAGCTTCTTATACCTACATTATTATATTTAGTATACCTACCTTCAACCGACATTTTTGGTCCTTTAGGCATGTTTTCGAAATCAGCAAGCTCCTGATAAACAAAGGATAAACTTAGGGTGTTTTTATTATCATGCGGATTTCATCACGCATGCGGATTTCGTCACGCATGCGGATTTGCTCCGCATGCTTAGGTCATTATTTATTGTAATGCAGGGAAAAAATAAGCTCGCGGATCGCGTGCGGTGCGGAGCAATTCTGCATATGTGATGAAATCCGCATGTTAAATACACACTTATCAAGTCTAATTATAAAACGTGCATCAAGTTACAATATAAAGTTTGTAGGACCTGTATCATTTCAGCTATTGCCGGCATGTCCTCTGTTTTTGCATTTCGGATTTGTACATCATCATCGTATTGATCAGCCATCTTCTTATTTGATAGGTCAATCAAAGAGAATACAATAACTACAGGTTAATTTAATGAATTCAAAAAAGTTACTGACAATTTCGAAAAATTCTGTCAACTTGTGGTCAAATTGATAACTGATGATTTATCAGTCAGCTGATTCTGCTGTCAATGTCAAATAGAGAAATGTCTATTCTGCTATTTTTTGTTCTTATTAGTGATCGACAAGGAACTTAAAAATCGATGACTATCAAAAAAACGCTTCGCTTTCGCTCATGACTTCGATCTCGCCTGCTTATGGAGTTTTTCCTTAGTTTTTTTTCTTTTCATAATTACCATAATATCTAAAAAGGCAATAGGTACTGTAAAGGGTTTCAATTCTGATAAGCTAAGTAATGTGGCCGGCCTTAAACACTTATTTGCAGAATTGTTTGTCATAAGATCAAAACATTATATTGAACTCTGTTATCAAAACCGCAGACGGCAGCGGCAGACGGGCAGACGCAAGGAGACAACGCCCTCTATTGGTCTGACATAGTACCTATGAAGATATAATATTATTATCATCACTCATGAATAAAAAAACAGTACAGATCGCGCGGCGAGAGATTGGCTTTGACCTTCGGGTGGAAGGGATTACTGCGCATGGGAACGACTGGAGCGCCAATCAGAGCACCGCGTGCGCTAACACAACCGCCCCGCACCCCGCTAATTGCCCGTTGATACCCAATTTCTGATTTCTGCGCAATAACGGTCAAAGCCAAACTCTCGCCGCGCGATCTGTACCTACGTAGGATCTTGGTATAATATAACTCGTACGACTTAAGGCGCCCATTACGATAGGTTTGCTGTCAGTTTTGCCACAGTAAAAATTTTGATTGACGAATAACCTACCGTGTAATAGGATGATTGACGCAGCATAGTACTGATTAACGAAAACCATCATTCATCATCATTCATGATTGATGGCAATGATTGACGTTTGTATGACCGTGTAATGGGCGCCTTACGGTGCACCTGATGGTAAGCAGCAGTGATGCAATCATTGATGGTGAAACGCATTAGTTTATTCACTCTAGCCTTGAAGACACTTACATTATAATCGGACGGGAAGACCACAGCAGGCTAACTGTTCCAGTCCTTCGATGTACCTACGCGGTTTAAACGACGAGGCAAAACGCTTAGTCCGGACCGTAGAAGTTTCAATAATGTAAGGGTGGATATTCGCCATACGTCGGGTTGTCCGATGGTAGAATGGAGATGGCGGAATCAAGTCATGCAATTCTCACGCATACTTTCCAAAAAAAAAGCATCCTGAAAAAACCTAAAGGCTGGCTACTCTACGCCTGTGCTCAAGGCTTTGCGATTATTCTGAATCGAATCTGGATCACCAATTAGCCTCTTTGTACGCCTTTCCACAGAGTCCAAAGCCGCCTAGGTGGCATTTTGCAGCCATATGTAGCTGCAGTACTCCATATCACACGATCGGACCTGTGCTTTGTATAGCTGTCCCGGTGTGAAGTACCGTCGGATCTTTGCAAGAATGCCTAGTTTCCTAGCAGGTACCTACTTTGGCTTTGGACTCAATGAACCGCCCAAAATTAAGGTCAGACGTCAGAGGAAATTTCAACTTCCAAGAGCTGAAAGCGGTCGGTGCACTCCAGGGATGCTTAGTGAAAAACTAGAGCCAAGGCGAACGGGCTACTTTTGGCGGTGAACAGACACGATTGGGTTTTGGCTTCGTTGAATCGAATCCCACCAGCAGGGCTATTGGCTAACTTTTTCAAAACAGTTTACAACTGGCATTTGATGTACACTAAACTTTGTTGTCAACTAACAATTTCATAACTTTGGTATTACGTATGACATCAAGTGGCTAACAAACTGCGGTGGATAAGTGGTGGCTAACAAAAATTATCGGTACATATTATCCCGGCTCTAGTTTTTATCGACTATTATACAGCTAAGTTAAATATCGCATCTTCAGCTTCAAGCTCACAATCACAATTTTAAAAGTATAGATACAATAACATCTGTCAAAACGTGTCACGGTGGATATCAAAGGCACCGGTGGATAATGACGTCATATCAGTTAGTCACTAAAGATAGGCAATACGAAATTTGTTGTTTGACAGTTATACGATGTACATTCTAGCAAGTGATCTTCATTTGAGCTGTCAACAGAGTTACGCAATAGCCCTGCAGATTGGCTTCACCCCACATTTCTTTTTTGCCTCACTTGGAGACTGTCTGATGTGAGACATTCGTACGCTCTACGATAGCCTCTCTTTCAGACTGGATTAGCTCCTTACTAGCCCGAGCACTTGTTTTAAAAAAATGGTAATTTAAAAAACTAAAAAACCCGACTGCTTTTCTGAGTATACATAAAAAAGCCCTAAAACATGGAAGTCGTTGTACCCGATTGCACTTAACTATATAATATTTTAAATACAAGATGAATTGTAGCAGCCGTTCAGGCTGCAGAGCGTGGCAAAAAATTATACATACATACTCTCGAAAAACATAACCCTCCTTCTGGCGCAGTCGGGTAAAAAACTACTATATTATTTTTCATTCTGATTAAAATTGGCGTCATGTTTCAAGTTAACCCAATTCAAGGAATACGAATTCCCATACAACATTCAACACTTTCTAGATCGTTTTATAAGGGTAATTTTGAATGACAAATAATGAAAACCTTTTTTAAAGTTTACGTGCTATTTGTGCTAAGTTTCAAATTTTTCATACAATCGAATTTCCTATTTTTACCTATAATTGGTACCTATATTATATGAAATATTGGACAATTATATTAATTTTAAACATTTAAGCCTGTCTGAAGAATCTAATATCATCATTTACTTGCCCTTGCCCCGTGTTATTTGGAGTCGGTGCAACACGTTTTTTTGCTTCCATTTTATCCACTCACTCGCCATGCTATCACTTCTTCCTTTTCTTTTGTATTATTTTACATTTCACGCAATCCATCCATCTTTTCCCTTCCCTTTCGCTTTCCATGCCATTCACATATACACTCATAAATCTTTGAGTAACATATGTTAAATTCTTCCTCTCCATGATCGCTTCAAATCTGCTGCATCTTATTTTTTGCAAGAATTTACGGCAATTTACGAAATTGTGCATTGTATATTATTGCTATTTTTCAATACACTTGCTCAGAAAGTGGCTCTAATTGCACTACACTTAAGTATATAATGGCACCTATTACCAAACTGTGACATTTTGATTACCATTACGCACTAGTGCTGTAATGTAGCTATAACCTTTTTGTTCGCAAATCAAATTTTGAATACGAAAAAAAAACATATTTATTTATTAGGTTATTGCGTTCGTTCAATAGTATAGTGTCTTATTACCTTATTTCATGCAATTTCAACCATTTTTCAACTTTAAAAAAACGATTTATTTAATAACAAAACATTTATTAAATAAATCGTTCGTTCAAATAAAAATTGTTTTTCTTTGTGGTTTATGGTCGCCATTTTAAGCGCCATTTTACGTCATTTTAAGATGCGCGCTTATTTTGGTGTGATTTTTTCGAGTGAAGTTCATTGTCTGTATTTAATTAAATAAAATCAAATACTACAAAAACATTAGGAAATGTTACATCCTATTGTCACTAAAAATATCGTAAAATCTTTTTACGCAAGAAACCAAACAACGACTAGGCAACTTGATCAAAGACTATGTAGCCATAGCCTTCAGTATGGGTCAATTAAAAAAAAAAATTGATGCGTACCTATGAAAGTTACCGCCATGGCCATATTATGAAATGTTTTTCGTAGTTTTTCTGTTGAAATAATAGTTAGCTAAATTATTTTTCTTCACAAGTGTATTGAAAAGCGTCGTATGATACACATGAGTAATGTATGGTTACCGTTCTTGGCTCTCTTAAGACCCTCGCCACTGCTCGGGTCTTAATACCGCCTCGACGTTAACCATGTACATTACACACTTGTATCATAATGTACTATTACTCGATGAAACAGCCCGTGAAATTCCAGGATAGATAACTCGAGAGCTGAAAACATTGACGGCCTTAGCTTGAAAACTTCGCATCTAGTATCAAATTATTTAGAATGGCATCATGTCAAATAACATCTTTGTACTATACCCATGTTTGCAAAATAAATGTAAAAAAAAAAAAAAAAAAAAAAAAAAATGTTTTTCATCAACCTAGTAACTGACCTAAACCGTAGCCTGGCCTCTTTGTTCTATAGGTATGGCAGGTATAGGGGAACATGGGGCTCAATGGATCACTTTTTTTTCTAAAGGCATTTTCGGTTACATTTTTGATTTATTGACTGAGGTTTTTAATTCAATATATGAAAGCATGTTTAATAAATCAGGTTTTTTTTTTCAAATGCTTGTTTTACAGTTTGGTTTATTTTATAAGTTTTTTTTCTCATACAGGGAATGCCCTTTCCCATTGTGGCCCATGAATGGGTCACAATGAATCAGAGTTTGAGTCACAGTGGATCGAATGGGGTACAATGAATCATAAGTGTTTAAAATAAAAGAAAATCACTTATGATTAATTTATTACAAATTAAGTATAATTATCAGTCATTGCTTTAATCAATCTTCGTTGCAAAATCACAATATACTTGTTAGATTAATAATATAGCAAATTATGAAATAAACAAAATCCGAAACTTCTACTCTTCTTCGGTCTTCGTCTTTACTGGAACTGACACTATATTAGACCTTTCTTTTGATAGCAGCCTTAATCTGTATCTTAGCTTTTTCTGCTTTAATTCTTCGACTCTTCTTTCAATTTCGGCCTTTTCTGGTGTATCTGTCGCAATCATGGTTTTACCTTTTCGTCTAGCTGTTCGTCTACCTTTTCTAGGGGCAGCTTTTGGTAAACCACGAAACTCTAATGGAATAATAAATGTTCTGGTTTGCATATTTAGGCCTCCAAATGTCGAAGGCATTAGCGTTTGGTCGCAGCATGAAGCAAAAGATGGGTTTACAGATAATGTATTAAGATCTGGAACAGAATGGAATAATTTTAATGGTGTGCAAGGTTACATAGGGCTTGAGACGCTATAGAAGATATGGATTGTTCTGGCCGAGTGTCATTTAGAAAATAGTGAGTTGAAAGCAGTTTTCAAGGGATGCATTGTTAGATGGTGTATTTTGAAGGTTAGTAATGAGGATTAGGTTATCTTCGATTCCAGATGGTGTCTTTAAAGGTGGCAATATATATGGTGATTGACTTCTTGTTCTGTTCTTGTCATCATTCTCGTCGTTGCAGAAATTAATTTCTTGTTCTATTTCGCCTGGGTTTGGCTTATATTGCCTGTCAGTAACTTCGCTTGGTGTGAAGTCAAGGACAATGAAAATATCTCCGTTAAATGGAAAAAATCCCGTAGCCTGAAATGCATTACATATGTTACCAATCTATGAAGACCAATCTCTGTTTTCCTTTGTCTATCACGTGGCATGTTGAGCTGTAAACAAGTAGTAATAGAACTTACTTTGAAATTTTAACCTTTTTGGGGAACAGTGGATCATGATCCAACGAACCCCATTACCACTTGATTCACTGTAACCCATTTACTAATAACGGAAATAATATTTTTAGCAAAATATCAATCGGTTATATCACACTGCTTAATACAGTTTTACACAATTAGACACACATACTAAAGAAAAATATGCAAACACTTTAAAATATCTAAATAACTTTAAACCAGAGTAACTTCAAACATTACGTAAATTATTTTTTTCGTACTCACCTACCGACCGACGCGCTGTCGCACGTCCTCCCGTTGTGACTCAGTGACGGCGATTGGTCGGGTGGAACGGGGTAGGGGATAACGTTAACGAAGCCGACGCGTGATTGTGTGAGTACAATAGATACAGAGTTTTAACATTTGATTCACTGTTCCCCGTGATCCACTGTTGCACATGTTCCCCTAATATAAATCAAGTTCTCAACAGTCTTATTCTCATTTTTTCACCCTAAAGTCGACAAAATTTCATGAACCTTCCAACTGTAAGAAATAAAATAAATAAAACACTTTACAGCCCGCTGTGCATAGCGTCCGATTTATCGGACGGCAATAAAGTCACGCCCATAAAGTATACTTTTGACATGTAATAAAGCATATGTTTACATAAGTGTACACTATTTTAATGAGTACAATATAATAGATTTACGTTTACTATGTTATTTTACAAGAAGAAACAGAATAACCCGTAGCACTTTCCCAAAACAGTCCGTCCGCGCTTAACCATTTTCGAAAATGACAAATGACATGCGAGATATGTCATCCAGTGATTATAAAAGAGGTTGAGAATATACTAAATATATTAAAACTTTTGTTTCAGAGTAAAAAAAAATACAAAACATAGTATTTAGTTATTATTAAATACAATTTACTACAGTCCGATTTATCGGACGTTATGCTGTAATGCTCATCTACATCATAGTATGTAGCCATCTCAAAGTCTCAGAAGGTTCGGCTGTGCATACGTCAGACAGTCAGGGTCATCTTTTATTTTAAACTAGCTTCTACCAGCGGTTACACCGCGTGAAAGTAGGTTTCTCCGTACTTTTTTTTTTACCTTTTGAACCCCGTTTCATTCCCTTGGGAAAAAAACGTAAACGTCAGCTGTGCGAGTCCAATGACCTTTAGGTAGTTAGTACGCAACGACCGACCACTACCTACAAGTCATTGGACTCTGATGTTGAGCTGAGCTGAAGTTTACTTAAAGAAATAAGTGTAATTTATTTCATCACCACTGCTCTCAAAACGGTGAAGGAAAAACATCGTGAGGAAACCGGCATGTCCTAGAACCATAAATTTGAAGACATGTGACATTCACCAACCCGCACTGGGCCCGCGTGGTGGATTACAGTTCGTATCCTCTCATAGATAGGAGGCCTGTGTCCCAGCAGTGGGAACATTAAAAAGCTGATGATGATAACGATGATGAAATCGGTAGCGTTTCATGTACCGGATGAAGGGTCGCCTCTACGGAATTAAAACGATCAAAATATAGCCGTGAATGGTTCTTTCTTCCTTTCTTATTTCTTTTCTAATTATAGCTACTGTAGTAGTACAGCTGCACTGTAGTAATGTAAAATAATTTTATTGTAGTGCGTAAAAACTATACAATTAAACTAATGCATTTAATTAACTGTATATTCATTAAATATAATACAAATGCTTAAAGAAACAAAATAAATCAGGTGATCGTACAATGTACGGCCTTATAAAATAATCCGTGGATCAGTTTAGTATAAAAATATTATATCAATAACACTATAGTACATTTTACCTAAACAGTAGGTTTTCATTAACTTTTTTACAATATCTGATAAAGTAAATATATTTATCTAATCTAATTTCCTTATATTAGCTTCTCTATACTTAGTATTTACATTTGGATATAATATATTTTATGCAAGACATGAGTTGGAACTGGAGGAGTTAGGTTATTTATTGGATTTGTTCTGTTGCATTATGTAAAAATCTTAGGTTTACATTACACATTATTATCGGAGATTCAATCAGTCGGCATAAAATAAAAAAAAACAGCTCTTGTCGCTTCTCGCGACCTCTCTGAACATGTGAATCTTACCATTGTGATAATATTATATTTACATTATTGCTATGGGTCTCTATTTATCTTTAGTCTACATGAAGTGTAAAATACTGTTTTTTTTTTTAAAAAAAAAGTCTGGTTTATCCATAAAGATGTGGTAGTCAAATATCAAACTACGATCTCAAAGCGGGTACTCAAGTACTTTAGCTAATGTCTCAGTTAGTTAAAAACTTAAAGTTTTGCATATTTATAGGATACCGACAACGATGCACTTAGATTGCAGTCAGGGTGTTAATCTTAGACGAGAATGTTGAGGATGTTATATTTTTTCTTTCTGGTCCAACTGTTTGGACGCTAAACGGTCGACGCCTTAATGTTTATTTTGTTTGTCGTATCCACAGTGTACAGGGTGTCCACGCAGCGTGGTGCTGGGCGACGTCACACGGGGGTGCGGTCAGCACAGAGCCCGTCAGTGCTGGTACTCCTGCCGCAGGAACTCGGCCGCGTACGAGCTGCCCCACGCGCTCTGCGCTATGGAGCTCGATGATGCTGCAATTCATAGCATGTCATCAAAAAGAGAGTAAAGAGGAGTTTTCACCTAAATGATTGATCAATAAAATTCAACGGTTTTGGATTAGTAAGTTATACATACATAATTGCGCGATAAGTTTCTGTGGCGTGATGGGTGTGGTGCGGGAGTCCGAACTTCGGTCGTCTTTCGTGTCAACATCTATACAAACAAAAATTTTGTTATTGCAAACTTATTCTATTCTTAATCTGAACCGCAGACTACGAAGATGCCTAGGCAGAAGAGACCAGTGAGCCTAAGTACCTACATTCAGCATTGTTTATTCACAGTATAATGTTAGAACTAAACAACATCACACTGTTTATACTGCAAAAAACAAAGAAAGAAAGAAAGAAAGAAAATCGTTTATTCGACCTCTCACATACAGTAAAAAAAATAAAATAAACAACAACATTAAAATCTGTGCGAGGCCAAAAAGGCCAAAGTGCAATGCCGCGTGACCCCAGTCTCAACGTTATCCTCTAGCACTTCCCAAACAAGCAACTGGCATGTCCACCGGTATTGACGTCACACCGTATGACTCTCTTATTTCCCTCGGTCACGTCATCCTGTGAACGGCTGGACCAAATTCGCTAATTTTTTGATTGTTGTGTATTGTTATTGACAGTTTTTTTTTTTAAATTAGATCACTACGACGACTGTTAAATCTTTGCGCGTTTAACAGTTTATTGCTAAGACAATTCAACGTCTGTCGGGTCAGCTAGTGACGAACACAGAACAGAAGAATGTAGTTAGAAATCGCATAGCACTTCATTTGTATCGGGACCAGCGTACCCAAACTCACACACAGGGACGTGCGCCCCATACAAGCCAATAAGCCCGGCTTTTACCTACCACCGCCGCCATCACCCCACCTAATAAAATAATAATTTGCATGCATCTATAATAATTAAATAAATAAAATAAAAACTCAAACTTCAAACTTCGCGCGTCTTGCGTCGCGCGAAACCCCCGTTCCGAATTGCATCAGAAGTGATTCTAACACGAATTCACCCAACGCGCAATGTCACTATTTCGGACGGTTTCGCGCTATCGCTTCGGAACGCGGGTGACTTAAGTTCATTCATAAGATAATGCAACACCCAGCAAACTGCGATCTCGCTCTAACACGTAACAAAAAAAGAGATGAACACTAGTGTTTTGTCGTCTCTTTCGCTCGCCACAGGCTTCTCCATTCGGATTATCTGCCATTTCATTTTTCCCTATAAAAACACAAAAAAATTGTGTCTGTGTGGGTAAAATTTGACACTGTGTGCAAGTACTCATCGAAAATTTATTATGGATAAAAAGCACGGCTTCTCGAAAAGTATAAATGGATGTTTTTTTTTTTACGCAAATTACGAGGCGCCCCCTATGATGCGTAAAAACTTGTGCAAACTGCTTTGAGCGGTTAGGTATCGTTTTGTACGTACCTAATTGTTTTATTAGATTTTTTTAGTTTTCTCTTTATGCCATTTAGAGTTTAAAGTTTTATGATTAGTTATTGTTGTGTTATGTGATTAGTTATTGTTGTGTTATGTGATTAGTTATTGTTGTGTTATGTGATTAGTTATTGTTGTGTTATGTGATTAGTTATTGTTGTGTTATGTGATTAGTTATTGTTGTGTTATGTGATTAGTTATTGTAGTTTTACTTAGATATGAAGTGATTAAAGTATCTTTGAAATGAATTCGGAAACATACAATAACTTTTCCTTGTGATGGATTAAAATGTGTGGGCGATACTTGGCCAAGTAAGTCATTATAATGTATATAGGTATAGTATAAGTAATACGATAAATATGAGCTCGTAACTTCACCTTTAAACCTACCCCTGATATTTGGTGTTGCTTATTTTTTCTCAAACGATAATAGAATAGAATAGAATAGAATATATTTTTATTGTAAAACATGAGTATACATCATAACATGTGCAAGGTCTTAAATTAACAGGTAGATCTGCATGTTTTGCCATTTATGGCGTACAAAAACAACATATTAGGTTTAAAATAAACCACAAAAGATTTGAGTCCAGACAACAAACAATAATATTTTCCATCGTAATTCTTAATAAAAAAAAAAAAATAACAATAATAATAATTACAGATTAGGTTTTGCAGATTAAAGCCTCAAATTGTGAAAAAATGTCGCAATTACAGAAATATATTTAATTAATTGCGTTCATTTAAGAATTCCGATATGGTATAATAGCATTTATTTATGAGATATTTTTTTAAATGTATTTTAAATAGAGCAGTAGGCATTTGTCTAATAGGTTTTGGGATTTTATTATAGATTAGTGGTGCTAAGCAAAAAATACTTTTGCGCATCAATGCCGTGGTTGACCTTGGTACGCATAATTTATTATTATCCCGTCGATTACGAATAGATACGTCTGATAGTTTCTTGAATAGGTTGGGATTAGTTAGTACAAAATTAGCTGTTTCATAAATAAATAAGGACGGCAGACTTAAAATATTATACTTTATAAAATACTGTTTGCAACTATCAGTTATTTTTAAACCAAACATAGCCCTAATACATCTTTTTTGTGACTTAAAAATAATTTCTCTATTAGTAGAGTTTCCCCAAAATAAAATTCCAAACCTCAATATCGAGCCGACTATACCATGGTAGGCTGTTATAAGCGCATTGGTACTTATAATAGGTTTTAGTTTATAGAGAGCATAGGCAGAAGAACATAGTTTTTTGTTTAATTCCTCTGTATGTGCCTTCCAGTTCAGATGATTGTCAATGGTTAGACCCAAAAATTTAGCTGTATCTACCTTTTTAATTACAGTTGATTTGTGTTGAACATTAACATTTGGTGCTTCTAGACGTTGACTGAAGAACATAATTTTTGTTTTCTCAAGATTGATCTTTAAATTATTGTTATCTAACCAGTTAATTATTGAACTGATTGTATTATTGATTTCCTGTTCATACGTATCTTCATTTATACAATTAATAGTGACTGTACTGTCATCGGCAAAAAGTGACACTGGATAATTAGTTACTAATGGCAAGTCATTTATATAGATAATGAATAATAAAGGACCCAATACGCTCCCTTGTGGGACTCCATATTTAACTATACGTTTTTTTGAAGAATAAGTTTCTTCTTTTTTGGTATTAATGTTGACTTTAGATATTTCTGTATATTGTTTTCGATCCTCCAGATATGATTTTATGAGATTTAAAATATTGCCTCTAATGCCATAAGCTTCCAGTTTACGAAGGAGAATGTTATGATTAACATAATCGAAAGCCTGGGTCATATCACAGTAAATGGTACATACCGGCGTCCTTTTATCCACATTACCCATGACGTTATTTATAAAATCAAAAACAGCCATGTTTATTGTTTTATTTTTGCGGAACCCTTTCTGCTTTTCTGAAAGAATATTGAATTTTTCCAAATAGTTATAAATTTGATTATATATGTACTTCTCAAAAATTTTCGAAATTATAGGAATAAGTGCAATAGGTCTGTAGCAGTTCATACTCCGCTTGTTGTCTTTTTTTAAGATGGGTTTAATGATCGAAGTTTTTAGACTTTCCGGGTATGATCCAGTGGTAATACACATATTAATAATATGGCTTAGGTGGTCACAGATATAATAAGCGACATACTTAATGACTTTAGTAGAGATCCCATCATATCCAACACTTGTAGTATTTTTAAGCGATCTTATAATTTGAAGTATGTCATATGGAGTACTTGGTGCCATAAATATAGACTGGCTTGATTTAGGAATATTTACGGTTACATCCTTACCAGCGTCTGGTATTGGTTCTATTTTTTCTATGAAGAAATTGTTAAAAGCATTCGCAATTTCGCGTGGCTTGCTTATAGTTTTGTGATTTGTTTCTATGGAAGTGATACTATCCTTTGGTAAATTCAGTTTAGACCTATTTATGATCGCCCATGTGGCTTTAGATTTATTAGAAGATGATTTTATTTTATGATTGTTTTGTGCACGTTGCGTTAAATTAATTATGTTTTTATATCACTTAGAGTATTTTTTAAATTTAGTTTTATTTACTTCATTACGATTTAACCTATAGTTCCACATAAGCTCTCTCTTTTTTTTACTACAGATTTTAATGCCACGTGATACCCACCGAGGCTTTACTTTGGTTCTTATTGTAACGTTTTGGAAAGGAAAGCATAACTTATACAGCATCATGAAAGATTCAAAAAATGCACTATATGCTGTACTAGGATTATTTGTATTATAGACTTCAGAAAAAGAAAAAGTTTTTATATAATTTTTGAATTTTTGCATATTTTCTTTACTATAATCTCGTCTATTTGTTCGCCAATAATTTATTAAGATTTTTTTATTAACCGGTAATTTTAGTACTTGCGCTGTGTGGTCTGACAGGCCGAAGTCAATCACATAAGATTTACACTTTTTCCCCACATTGTGTGCAAAGTTATCTATGCAAGTGCCGCTTGCGAGTCGAGTTGGCTGATGTATTTCTAACTTTAAATTATAACTTAAGAGTAAACATTCTAGATCTATCAGAGTATTACTACGTTTAAGACAGTCGATATTATAGTCACCTGCAATTACGACATTTTTTTTTGATAAGAATAACTACTTGGAATACCTACATCAGGTTATAATGACATAAATAACTACGCTGGTGCCATGAAAATACATCAGAATTCTCAAAAGTAATTGAGTGATGTTATTTCGTTCTGTAGTTTTGGTAAAATGTGAATAGAAATTTTTCTCTTTTGACAATAAGTGACGAAATTTCTACTTAGAAATTTCGTTTTTCATTGATCAGAATCGAGAGCGGACAAGAATTGCCCAAAAATATCGATAGATTGCTACGTTTAAGTCATTTATGATATAGGTATGATGTTTACATAATTAATTTCTATCATAATGTCAACAAATGAAAATGTTCACAATCAATTTGTACAAAGAAAGCTTGTTTTAAGAATTAGTTCCAATTTTACAAC
Organism: Leucania comma; assembly: GCA_958295575.1. Taxonomy (NCBI): domain Eukaryota; kingdom Metazoa; phylum Arthropoda; class Insecta; order Lepidoptera; family Noctuidae; genus Leucania; species Leucania comma. The sequence continues at coordinate 442,883 of OY282464.1, forward strand.
TAGATGGCGTTGTTGATTAAGATGTACTTCCTACATCGCGGTGTTAAGATTTTCCGTCAATATTATTTATACTGTTAACGTTTTTATTTCTTTTTTATCCTTGGTATTGAGTTGAGATCACGTCGGGAATAGTCGTTCCGCGGACTGTCGTACAATTAATACATTTACTTAAAAATCGGGATTACAGCAGCAAGAAATTTTGCACTGATGATACATGACGGCGGATTTTAGCTCGAGTTTTTTTTTTTTTTTAATTCGCAATATTAGGTAAAGATTAGTCAAGGCTTCCTCGGCTTGCCTCCTATAAAGGTATCAGGCACGCCACTGCTCACACAATGACAGGTATATCATTATTTCATAACACTAAGATATCTTTGATGTGATTGAGCATTTTAATATTAATTAAAAGAAGGCAGTTTATCAATCGTTCCGTTTTAGAAAATAAACCGTATGTTAATGAATGCAGAGTTATTTGTTCTCTACCCTTTAACATATTACCTCGCATGGAATAATTTTATGAACAATTTCCTCTACTCGCTGCTAGATGTCTCTTATAATATATGCAATCTATTTAGAGCTTTATTTTGCTGCAATTAGATTGATATTTCCTAAAAAAAATCCAAGTCACGTCTTGACGTGACTTGTCACTAAACGTCATTTTCTAGAGATGTACCATTGGCGATGCCTTATTTCATCGATATTGTGTTTTATTTTCAAGCAAAATAAAGTCAACAGCTGGAGTTGATGAATTATTATCAAAACGAAATACTTACGTATGTTTTTAATTTTATTTATTAAGGGGCTTGTAGCTATTACTTTAACCATGCAATTACATTTAATTGAAATTAAGACTTTCTTTTAATGCTGAAATAAAAAATCTAAGTGAATAACAACATAAACACTTCTATAGATCAATGTTTCCTTAATTTTACTAAATGAAGCCAGTTTTTCTTGGCTGACTACAAATTCGCTTCCATACAGATTTGAATAGATCTGTAATATCTTGATCTTTTTTGAGACAACTAGGGTTCGGTGTAACCAGATTTTTTAGATAATGAATACAGTACAATACAGAACTCAAGTTTTGGCACTGTTGTGTCGGTATGGTATGTCATTCCGTTTTAATTAAACAATCTGGTGAAAAAAAAAAGTGATTTGAACAAATTATGCTAGTTTTTTCAGGAAACTTTTGCTTTCCAGTTACATCGATGCATTTTTCTTTGCTAACTTGATTTTTAGGAAATATGAAGTTACAAGATAATATACAATATAACATGAAAGTAGCATATAGTTACAATATAACATGAAAGATACATTTCGAACCCATCGGATGTTTGACCCTGTTTAACTTTTTTGAGTGATTTAGCTAAAATAAAAAATTGTGTACATTTATAATTTTGTCGACGCAATTGGGTATTTTTTTCCGATATAAAAAAGAACATTATAATTTTACAATATCGATAACTCACTATTGACAGTGGTAAGCTCTAATTGAGTCGCTAACAGTGACATTTGTTGAATGTTCTAGAGTATTTTTTGAAAGTAGACCTTATGTATCACAAAATAAAGTAAACTTCTATTTGTTTTTTTTATTAAGATCTTGTTTTTCAAAAATAATCAAAATAAAATAAATCCGGACTAACCGATGATAGGATATATAGGCATTTGATAAATTCTTGGTTCTGCTATCGTGTTTGCACTCTAAAACAACACAGTAGGACATTTTTTTATATTTTTTTATCTAGTTATTATCACCGTGGTGACCGTAACAAGACTGACGTGCGCGGCGCATGCGCGTAGCAAGCACGTAGCAGACTACGCGGGACATCGCAAAGCTCGGGGTATGCGCGCCCCGCCTACTTACGACTTCTAACTACATTCTTCTGTTCTGTGGTGACGTATACGTGAACTGAACTGACAAAAACTGAGTCGCCTGAGCTTGCTCAAGCCCCGTGTTCCGAATTATGATATCAGCGCTGTTAGCGCGTCAACAAATCGCCTGATAATATCGCAATTTGGAACGCGGGGATGGTGTTGCGTGGCGTGGGCGGCGGCCGCTCCAGCGTGCGACCGTGCACCACCGACACGTGGCGCTCTAGCATGTAGCTGTATGTCGTGTAAGTATCGGAGAGTGTTAGTACCAGTGGTGGGCGCGGCGGGGTCGCGGCGCTGCGCCTGCGCCTTGAGCAGCTTGCTCATGGTGTTGCGCGGCGTGGGCGGCGGCCGCTCCAGCGTGCGGCCGTGCACCACCGACATGTGGCGCTCTAGCATGTAGCTGTCAACAAAAAAAAATTCAAACACTTTCATTATAGTAGATAATGTGTTTAGGGGATAGTGTTTTAAAATCACGATGTTTTAACTAATCCCGAACGCAGTAAGGGATTTATATAATTAACTCCCAAGCATTATGTGTGAATTAATATAGAAACCTTAGAGAAATGAGGAATTCAATTCATCCAAGACAAAAACAGCTTCATACCCGTGTTAGATACTCGACTTTTTACATCTTCTGTGAAATAATTAGAAGACAATATAGTAAAACAAATTAAATTTTACATTAAGTATACTCATAAAAATAAGTGATATTCATAATTACCAAAAATTAAAAATTCAACTTTAAAAAGATATCTCCTTGTCAAAATGCGATCTAAATGTAGTTCCGGGACTATTAATACCATGACTAAAGAAAAGTTTTTATAAAATGAAGTTTATCACTAGTTTCTGAACTATATAACTAAATGGTATCAAATTTGATACTAATATGTATTTGTTTGTGGCTTTAATTATTATTGTGTTATTCCATACAAAAATTGTTAAAAATGGTTATTATTACGATTGACTTGATCGATCACGATGATTTGAAATGTTGGAAACGACTACGGGATCTTACAGATATTCTTGTCATGGAAATTTATTTGAATTGAGTAAGGAAGATTTTACATATTATAAGTATAGGTTCATCATCACTGCATGAATGCACGTGGAAGGCGGTCATCAAGGGCATTCAAACTCGGATAGTTACTCCGGAACTAGTTACGATGTTGAGCAATCAAATCTGGAACTCCGGAGTCGGCTCCGGAGTTGAAAGCTTTTTTAGAAATTAATAAAAAGGTCCTTTATTTTAATCAATAGAAGTTTTATTTGTTAAGGAATCAGTATTTTTGTTAAAAAAAATACTGTCTGACAGACATAAGTTATAATAGACAACTAATATGCATTATAAAATATTAAAACGCTAAGGACCTTGACTACTTTGTTCTCTTTTCTAGACAAGGCCTCTTCCCCTTCTTATCTGATGTCAGAAATTCAATTTCTTTGCTCTGAGCACAATAAAAATCTTCGGTCTACAAATAATCGTCTTCTGCGATGTCCCTCATACCGCTCTGGGGTTATCCATTCTCATCACTTTGGAATGCGCTCCCTCTGAATGTCAGGATGGCGACCAGCCGAACTCACGTGCCTTCCTACCTTAAAGGTTCCGCACGAATCCGGAACAGAAATCTCCCTAACTTGCCGTGTCCGGTGAGAACCTGAGTCATGCGGAAGGTTAGGACGCCGTGATGTCTTTCCAGCCACGCCTCAAAAAGGGGCCTTACCGCCATAATTAAGGAGTGCCCAGCACTGGGTTGCGACAGTCGCTGTCGCCATTTTACCATGAGATCCCGCCGGAACTCTTTCTGCCATACCTCGACTTGTCGTGGCAGCGGACTTTCGCCCCAGCGATGCATCTCCACGCGCTTATCGTGCATTTGTGCAAGGACTGTTGCCTCCAGATGGTGGTAGGCCAGCAAGGAGGCTCGCCGCTTCGCAGTAAACCGTGAGGTATCCCCGCACCATCCGTATGGCCATGACCCTCTGGCACGCGTTCAGCTGGTTCTTCGGTTTTTTCCTCAGCGAGGGCGCCCATACCGGTGCTCCCTAAAGGGCCATAGACCGAACGATGCCTGCGTAGAGCCTCCGGCAGGAGGCGTCTAGACCCCCCAGATTCGGCAGGAACCGCTTGAGGGCAGCCCCGGTCCGATTCAGTTGGGAAGCCAGACGTCGGAAATGTTCCTCGAAATTCCACCGGCAGTCGAGGACGAGTCCCAAGTACTTCATCGTCGACCCGACATCGATGTGAATTCCTCCTACCGTTAATTGGGAACCCGGTGGCGGCGCGTTCCGAGGGTCGTGAAAGCACATGGCGTCGGACTTGTGCAGCGCCACCTCTAGTCCCAACTGCTCGATGCTCTGTCTGACTGTCACAACCCCGTGTGTCGCTAGTTCGACCGCCGCCTGGTACGACTCTCACTGTGCCAGGACCAGCGTGTCGTCTGCGTAGCAGACCACCCAGACCCCGCCAGGGAGGTCACCGCGCAGCACGTAGTCGTAGCCGACGTTCCGGCCCCAGTACCGATCCCTGCGGAACGCCGCACGACAGCTCTCTCCGTCTCCACTCTCCCTGGTGACCAGGGTAGATTATGTACCTGTCTGACAGGTAGGCCTCGATCACACGACAGAGGTAGTCGGGCACCCGGTGGTACCGGAGTGCCGTTCTAATGCTACTCCAGGGCAAGGAATTACCTGCGTATCTTTTTCTCCGTCAAATCCATCAAAAGGTTGTCTGTAAAAAACGCTTTTAGCGATAAGACCGCCTTTAGTGACACCCTATTAATTTTAAGTTCCTAATGTAATTTTATTTTTGGTGTACAATAAAGAATATATCTATCTACGAGGGTGGTTTGAAAAGTTCGCGGCCTAACACATAAATACTTAAACTATTTTAATGTAACTGACCTCATTCGATTAGTTTACTCTCTGGTTGTCAAATTATAAAATTCTATCGCAATAGCATTAACTGTATTTAAATTAGACTGAATTTTGTGAGCCTTTGTCCAGCGTTTTTAAAGAATGGAGAAAATTGAGCAACATGTGGTCATCAAATACCTGTTTAAAAAAAAACTAACTCCAAAAGAGATTCACGAAGATATGTCAACAACATTGGGGGAATCTGCTCCGTCGTATACGACTGTGAAAAAGTGGGTTGCTGAATTTAAACGCGGACGAGATAGTATTGAAGATGACCTTCGCTCTGGCCGGCCTATGACGTCTACGACTGAAGAAAACATCGGTAAAATCTGTGATCTGATATTGACAGATAGGAGATTGACCATCAGGGAGATTGCAGACACTATTGGCATCTCGTATGAACGAACACAAAACATCATAGTCAATGAACTTGGATTTTCTAAAGTTTCTGCGCGGTGGGTATCCAGATTGCTTTCAGTCGAACAAAAACGAATACGCCTCACGATTTCTCGCGACTGTTTGGAAATGTTTGAGGCTGATCCACAAGATTTTTTGGCCAGATTTGTAACAATGGATAAAACTTGGGTACACCACTACACCCCAGAGTTAAAACAGCAATCCAAGCAGTGGAAAAAACCTGATGAACCGACTCCAAAAAAAGCCAAAACAATTTTGTCAGCTGGCAAGGTGATGGCGTCAGTTTTTTGGGATGCTAAGGGTGTCATCATGGTGGACTACCTTGCAAAAGGTGAAACTATAAACTCCGCTTATTACTGCACCCTCTTACGTCGCTTGCGTGAAACAATCAAAGAGAAAAGGCCAGGATTACTCAGCAAGAAAGTGTTGTTCCATCAGGATAATGCACGCGTTCACACGTCTGTTGAATCTATGGCTCAAATTCGTGATTGTGGCTTTGAATTACTGCCCCATCCCGCCTATTCCCCTGATTTGGCACCTTCAGACTTTCATTTATTCCCAAACCTAAAAGAACACCTTGGAGGTCAAAAAATTTCATCAAATGAGGAGGTCGAAGCTGCGGTGGGTGACTTTTTTTAAGGCCTTGATGAAACTTTTTTTATGACCGGCAAACAGGCGTTGGAAACCACATGGAAGAAGTGCATAGAGTTAAGTGGAGATTACGTGGAAAAATAAAATTACTTTTGCTTATATTTTATATTTACTATACTTAATATATACACACACCCCCATACACTCTACACAACACTTTTTACAAACACAGGCAAAAAATTTTTCAGTTCATTAGCACTCAAATTGCATACCCATTCAAATATCACGCAATCCGATCACGTTCTTGGACCCTATGATACTTTCAAATGGCTCTAATAAATAATATTAACTCTGAACTAGATTCAATAAACATAGGTAATTCAATGACTTGTAGTCCTGAAGACTGCCTTAAGTTCATTAGTAATTCTGATGGCTCTATAAAAACCCTACATTTAAATATACGAAGTATAAACAAAAACTTTGAACAATTGCAGTTACTTTTACAATTGACAGGCGTTAGTTTTGATATCATCGTTTTGACCGAATGCTGGCTAAGTAAGGCAATAAACCTACCTATATTACAGGGTTTCCTATCGTATCGTACGGACATAAACTCGAATCAGAACGATGGAATCGTTATATATGCGAAGCAGAGCCTGCAAGTCTCAGTGTGGGAACCTACATTTGCGAGGGGAAACTGTCTAGTTTGCCAAATAGATTATAAAAAGATTGCTGTAGTGGCAGTCTATCGATCACCATCATACAGCTCTAGAGAAAATTTTGATTTATTCCTAGAGAGCCTAAATAATATTTACACTAAACTTTCCACATGGCAAAATATTGCTCTTATTGGTGACTTGAATATTGATATTAAGATGAGCAGTAGAAGCGATCGAAGTCTAGACTACCTCATACTTAATTCATCGCATGGGCTGCTACCATCTCACCTTTTACCGACTAGGTTTGAAAATTGTCTTGACCACAGTTTCATAAAATCTGGCTTGCCTATCACAACATTAGTTCTTGAATCACACATCACAGACCATAAACCTCTTGTTCTTACTATTTGTAACGCCAATCCCAGCCGCAAAACATGTCACCACTCGACTGTCGTAAATTATGAGGAAATTAAGATAGAGGTAGGAAACTTAAATTTTGGGGCAGTTTATGAGATTGACGACCCAAACACAATGATGGACACTTTTATAACTATGATAGCGTCGGTTATTGCTAAACACACCAAGTATATTAAGATACCCAGTAAAAAAAGAACTGTCAAACCTTGGATAACCCCAGGTCTATTGAAGTGTATTCAAAATCGAGATAAAATGCATATACGAGTACATAAGGAACCAGACAATTTAATTCTCAAATTAACTTATACACGCTATCGCAATTTTTGCAATTGCCTGCTTAGAAAATTGAAAAAAGCCTACGAAAAGAGTGAATTAGAGAAAGCAAAAAATAACCCTAAAGCGCTTTGGAAAACTATTAAAACTGTTACAAACACGGCTAAAATAAAAACCAGTCCTCTCGAACTACTGAAAATATGTGACACCCCTAAAGCTTCCATAAATGAAGTTGGAAATTTTTTCAGTAGTATAGGGAAAAACTTAGCGGATAAAATTTGTCGCACAAATACCAACAATCAGGATCTCAGTATAGGTGATGATACCCCACTATCTCCTGTAAACTCCCTTGTACTGCTAGATATAGACGAATCTGAGGTGGAGTCCCTTATTTTGCAGCTACGTAACGACTGTGCCATGGGTTGGGATGGCATATCGCCTATAGTACTGAAAATGTGCCGTCAGACACTGATTAAACCTATGACGTACATTTTTAATAGTTGTCTTCGGTCGGGTATATTTCCGGACGCACTTAAAAAAGCAGTGGTGCACCCAATCCATAAGGGTGGAAACAGAAATTGTGTAAACAACTATAGACCCATTTCCGTTTTGACTGCCCTATCCAAAGTTTTGGAAAGAATTCTCAGCAACCGTCTTAAGAGCTTCCTGGATAGGTACAAAATCATAGCTGATAATCAGTACGGTTTCCGTTCCGGCGTCTCGACTGAAGATGCAGTACTTGATTTGACACAGTTGGTTGCTAGGAATCTCGATAACAAAACTAAATGTCTAGGAATATTTCTAGATCTTTCAAAGGCATTCGACACAGTTTCTGTTCCCATACTTATCGACAAATTGGAGCTCCTTGGTGTTAGAGGTGTAACACTGCAAATTTTCAAAGATTATTTGAACAACCGTACCCAAACTGTCAAAATTGATGACTTCTTTAGTGATGAAGAAATCCTGTCCTACGGAGTGCCTCAAGGAAGCATTTTGGGTCCTATTTTGTTTCAAATATACGTCAATGACTTATGTAGAATGTCCCTCCCCAACTCGAAGATCTTTGTATATGCCGATGACACCGTGATTATAGTTGACGGGTCAACATGGAATAATGTTAAAAGTAGCGCAGAATTGGCACTGCGTGAAATAGTTAAATGGCTCAACTTAAACCTACTTACCCTAAACTGTACAAAGACATCATATATTCCATTTGCCATCCGTAAGAGCGCCGCTCCGGACCACTCCCTCTCGATAACTGTGCATACTTGCCCACAACTGTCTCCTTCATGCAAATGTCCAACACTGACTCGTAACGATCACGTCAAATACCTTGGTGTTCAAATAGATGCCAGGTTACGCTGGGATAAACACATTGATGCCCTAACTTCCAGAACGCTGAAACTAATATACATCTTTAAGTCACTAAGAGCTTCCGCTAACCCTGACACTCTAAAAATGGTGTTCTATGCTCTGTGCCAGTCCGTTCTTGGATACAACATCACTGTATGGGGCGGTGTAGCTAAAACTGGTTTTCTTAGAGTGGAAAGAGCCCAGAGAGCAATACTGAAAGTGATGCTACGGAAACCTTATCGCTATACAACAACTCAACTGTACTCAGACTGTAAGGTACTAACAGTTCGTCAGCTCTTCGTTTTGCAGTCTGTACTTAGAAAGCACTCCAGCGTCCTACGGGCTGATCCCAACAAACGAACTAATATTCCTCCAGGTACACGACACAACACCGCTTTTGCCAAACATCAATACTTTACTTTGAGTTCACTAATGTACAAGAGAACTCATAAAGAACTAAATATACTAGATTGCAATAAATTTGAACTGAAAGCTAAGGTAATGGAATGGTTACTTCAACAAAACTATGCTCAAACCGAATCACTTCTCAAATACATAGCCTAGTATTGCATTTATTTTATTTTATCCTATGCAATTTATTTACGTACATAAAACACCGCACACTCACTACACTCTTACACTCACCACTCACCACACATATTTCACAAATACATTCCCACACCCATTCACTATTATATAGATACTTAACTTTATTTTTATTCTGTTTTTCTTCCCTTTTGATAAATATAATAATTATGTTTTGTATAGTAAACCTGCTAATTAATAGGTTGGCACAGTCTGCCGTTGTATAATCCTTTATATGTAACCTCACAGCTGAACACTGTCTCTTAAAATACAGGTTATCCTAGTTTGAGAGGCAGGGCTCACAATACCTGTATACAAACTTTAGCAACGTAGTGACCAATTTGTTAAAAAGTGTATACCAATGTATATTTTTTGTGACAATAAACTTATTATTATTATTATTATTCTCTTTATTTATTATTTGTACATATTTTTTATATTTCTAAACATTTCTTATTACAAATATAAATAAAAAAAAAAAACATTTAAAAATACAAAAAATAGTAGTCCGCCGGTGTCGGGAGCAGGGTCCAAGCTACCGGTGGTTAGGGCTCCAGAGACAGGAACCTCCTCACAATGCGAGCCGTATCGAGGAGTACTGCCTTCTGCACCAGGCCCTTGATCCAACCGCGCAACGACAGCTTCGACAGATGGTCGTCGAAGCTTTTGGCTATAAGGCCATTAGCGGTCACGACGATCGGCACAATGACAGCCGAGTCCACATTCCACATGTCGACAACCTCGTGTGCTAAGTCGAGATATTTCATTTGTTTCTCTTTCTCAGCTTTCACGAGATTCTCGTCATGTGGGATGGTGACATCGACTATCATTGCGCGGCGCGCTAATCGGTCAATCACCACTATATCCGGCTTATTATTATTATTATTATATTGTTTTGCTGAGGCCGCGAACTTTTCAATCCACCCTCGTATCTAATTAAAGGTGTTGGCAATGTCCAAGGACACCGCCACGACACACCTGCCCCGTGAAACCGCATCCCCCGTCGTGAGGGCTCACACGCGCATGATGGCGTCCACCGTGGAGCGCATTCTGCGAAAACCGAACTGTCCGTCAGAGAGGTCCAGCCCCACTCGTGCTAGGCGTGCGACGAGGCGGTTTGCAAAGAGCTTGCCCACCTCGTGAAGCAGCACAATGGGCCGATACGCGGACGGAGATATTGCGCCCCGGCTTCGCAATGAGGACGAGTTTTCCCGTCTTCCAGCGAAGTGGGAACTGGCCCCTCTCCATACATGCGCTGAAGAGCTCTCTTAGTCGAAGCCACTCTCAACTTGTTGTGCTAAGGACCCAACAAGCAAAATGGTCATAAGGATAATTGTTTATATTGCTTAGATCTTGTAAAAGGTTTATATCTGTATAAAGGCAGGTTATAAGACGTTTTGTACTAAAAGAACATTCAAACTTATTAAGAACTCTTTTAGATGAATATAAGAAATCCTTATAAAACATTTCACAGAATAAAGGTATTATATAGACATCTTATAAGAGTAATTGATCTTGATCATTATTTACACTTATTTAGTATAATCCGCAGTAAATGTTTTATTAAACTTCTGCTTTTACTAAAGCTTTGTACACAACTGCTTTAGAGCAAACCAATTTTAAGTGTAATTTGCCTTATTTAAAGAGTAAAATATTTTAGGAAGACTTTCATAAGACCATTTGATCTTGCAAGTGTCTCGTGGCATTATTTATTAAGGGTATCGCATAACTGATTTATAATATAAAATGGAGTTGACAAAATTGTTAGAAGTAGCAAATTTTTCGATGGTTCCGTATTGCCAAAAAGTAACAGTTGTTCTGACGACTTTGATTATTCAAACAATAATGAAACTAATGATGAAAGTAAAAATGAATCGGACATCGACAATATGGGTTATGAAAAAAATTTACAGTTGTGGGAAGAAATTAAAACATGGGCAATCAGATATAATGCATCGCATATAGCGTATTATGTACTTTCCATGATCACTATAATAGTATAAAACAAATTCGCTTCCCGCTGTTTGTCCCTATGTATGCTTAGATCTATAAAACTATGCAAAGGATTTTAATGCGGTTTTATAATAGATAGGAGTAATTTAAGAGGAAGGTTTATATACGATGTGGAGCAGGGCGATTAACATTTCTCTAAACCACGTAAAGAATGGCATGCTCTTTACCCGTATACAAAAAATCTATTTAATCCAACGAATACTTTAGCCACAGGAAATTATTTTTCATTTTCGTATTTTTCAACATGATGTAGATCGGAGTCCGTAATAATAGGTAAACATTGTAAGGTCAGGAACCTGTGCAAAAACGTACCTACGATTCTATTCTCAATGTCTCAATATACTTGAAAGACGGAGATAGGTGTCATACGATTCCACTCTGACGCGCCCCGCACACTCCCACAAAATACTACAATTATAAAGAAAAAGAAATATTACTTACGCAAATAATGCATTAGTGGTGCATAGAAAATTGCGAGTGTGTGTGTGAGCGGATTTTTTTCGGCAAAAAGTCCGTAACTATGTCAGTCAGTGCATAGCGGCGCCCTTTGAAAATTTAAATTTTTTACTGTTGATGATTAAAATTCTAATTGTAATGTGATATTATGTGATTAATTATTCAATCAGTGATCTTTTATTAATTAACAAGTCACAACTTAGTGAGTTCATGCCGCTGATTTGTTGTTCTCCGACTAAAGTGCCAAACATCGCCGCTGCCCGATGCACCCCGCACCACGCCGCGCACTAGGTCAGTGACTTTTCGTAGTTAAAGCGTGTTTACTTTTTATGCAGTTGATTCTGCTATTTATTTTGTTTGAAAATTGCAATTTTTTAATTTTCCACTAACTACTAATCTTCGTGTTTTAAAATGTTTCGATGGACTAGTACTGTGCTCGTTTTAATTTAATGTCGTAGTTCCAGATCCACATTGTATATAATACACGCATAATATATTTAATATCACCATTGCACCCGTGCGAAGCTGGGGCGCGTCGCTAGTTTTAAAAAAAAGAATCAAATACATTTTGCCTAAAGCCACAAGATTCTTCAAACAAATAGATAGCAAAGAAGTGCAGATTTCTGCATTGGAAACTGGGCAGTATAGGCACAATGGCTTATAAAACAAACTGGAAAAAGTTTTTGAACACGACGCTGCCCCTTTACTAAGTCTGGTACTCAGTAAAGGAGCAGCGTCGTGTTCAACAGCTGCTCGCGCGCCGCCAGGTTGTACCTGCAACACGACCACTCACCGTCTCTCGAAGCGCTCGGGACAGAAGGTGCAGCGGAACAGGCGGCGCCGCGGCTGCTCGCGCGCCGCCAGGTTGTACCTGCAACACGACCACTCACCGTCTCTCGAAGCGCTCGGGACAGAAGGTGCAGCGGAACAGGCGGCGCCGCGGCTGCTCGCGCGCCGCCGCCGCCGTCTCGCTGGCGTCGTGCGACTTGCTGTGCGCCGCCAGGTTGTACCTGCAACAGGGCGGCGATGAGTGCGTGCTGGCCACGTGTGCGACTACAGCGACTAGGGAGCGGTAGAGACCTCTCGGAGAACCTCTTGCCGCACACGTTGCACTCGTGGCGCTTCTCGCCGCTGTGCACGCGCTTGTGGCGCTTGAGGTGCGAGCGCGTCATGAGCGCCAGGCCGCACACGTCGCACGCGTGCGGCTTCACGCCCGAGTGCGACAGCTTGTGCATCTTGAACGAAGACGTGTGGATGAACGACTTGCCGCACAGGTCGCACTACAACAAACGTACCTCATTGTTAACAAGCACAATTATCATTCAACCTAAGTACTTTCGAAATACGGTCAAAGAGTGAAAATAATAGCAATTTTCACACAAATTTCCCATGTTATAAGCCTGTAATGATACCTTTTAGAACTTTTTATTCACAATAATTATAACAACGCAGGCGAGAAAATAATAAATAGCTAGTTAAAATATATTTAAGGTGCTTAAAATAATATCTGTGAACATACCTGATAGTTCAGCTTGCCTGTGTGTATGTTGTTATGCCTCTGTAGGGCATTCTTAGATGGGAATAACTTATTGCACTCTTCACATTTCCAGTCACTTATACCTGAAAAACCATAACCACTTGTACCTTTTTCACCAGAACTTCTTTAACTAGAACTTTGACATGAGAGATAAATAAACTCTAATTCAGTTATAGATAGAACTATTTTTTTATACAGTAACTGATGTCCCCCGCAGTTTCATCCGCGTCTTTTGTTACTGCTACGTGCAGAATAAAATAATAAGCTAGGCAAAGTATGTGAATTGAATATTTTTTTGTAAGCAGTGGTGTCCGAGTGGTATCGACCTCAACTTACGAGTTGTAAGTTTCGGGTTCAAACCCAGCCAGGCGCATTACTTTGTCTAATTTATTTCATCGCCACTACTGTCAAAAAGGTGAAGGAAAACATGGTGAGGAAACCGTCATGTCCTAGAAACAAAAATTCGAAGACATGTGATATCCACCAATCCGCACTGGGCCTGCGTGGTGGATTACGGCGCATTCCCTCTCCTAGAGAAGAGGTCTGAGTCCCAGCAGTGGGAACATTATAAGTACAAATACAAATACAAAATACAAATAATTTATTTTCATTCACAAATTAAGTACACCATCTAGTGGTTGAACTGACCTTTTAGACAAAAATTGCCTGTGTTAGGGCACTTCGCTCTTCCGAAACTTAAAGTTATGTGTATTGTGCTAACATGTTTTACAAAATAAAAGATATGCCAAATTAAAAGTGATGAAAGTTAACAAAAGCTAAATTTTACTATAGTTAATAGAAATCTTCTATTATAATCTAATAATTTACAATAGGAATTGCGTACGTGTTTGTGGTAAATGAGTTGAGAGAGTAGGGTGTATGCGTGATGTATGTACATACTGGTGCGTAGGTGTGGGGTGTATGTGTGATGTATGCGTGTGAGTGAGTGTGACGTGTATGCGTGAAGTTTGTATGTGAGTGGGTGTGCGGTGTATGCGTGATGTATGTGTATGAATAAGTGTGGGGTGTACCTATATGTATTTGTGAATGGGTGTTAGTGTGAGTGACAGGGTCAAATTGCGTGTAGTAAGAGAGCTTTAGTGTCCTCATATGTAAAGAATTCAATCCAATTAGTTATAAGTTTTTTGCATTCATAATATATTTTAGAGTATAAATGTAGTACTTTGTTTAATTTATTGTATAGGTGGGATGCACGTCTGTCATATTGCATACTACAAAACCTAGTTTTAGACTGTAAGATATGCACCACAAGATCGTTCCTTCTTTTTGTTAGATGACCAGCTTCGTAAGGTAGCGTCTTATGTTTTTTAGGACACTTTGAACGATATACAATTTTCTTACAGAGAGTAGTTCACTAATTTGATAAAGCCTATAAGTGGGGTATCTCTGCCTCTTAAAATGCATTATTTTGATCAGAGCTCATTGAGTTCCACTTCAATAAATTTGGACTTAGCTGCTCCTCCCCATATAGGAATACAGTACACCAAGATCGATTGCAAAATTCCTTTAATAGATTTCTTGAAGTGTCCTTGTTACTAGTAGCCCTAGATGGAACAATGTGTCTTAGTGTCTTGAATATCCAGCTCATTTTCCTAACTCTTACCAGGATAACCTATGGTCAAGGATAACCCCTAGTCTGCGAGACCTTGGTTATGGACAGTTTTGGACGTGAACTTTAACAGTAAAGTCATATTTAGGTTGTGTACGATTACTAATACTGAAACATATTTAATTTGTTTTTGAAGTGTTCAAAGTAAGCAAGTTGTTTTGTAACCATTCAGCAATTAGAGCTATTCCTGCGGAAGTACTTTGCTTAACATCGTCCCAGGATTTTCCATAAATACAATCGCTGTGATGATACAGCGATTGTATTTAAGCATAAGAAAAGACCTTAGCGTTATGTAAATTCATGTTACATAAGTCATTGATGTATATTAGGAAAAGGCTGGGACCCAAAACACTACCCTGAGGCACGCCGTAAGATACCGCCGTATAATCACTGCAATATTGCCCGAGTCTAACCCTCTGCTTCCTATTTGAAAGATAATCTTTCAGAAAATTTAGTGGAGTTCCTCTTATTCCGATTTTCTCAAGCTTGTTCACTAGGATAGGAACACAGACGGTGTCAAATGCCTTTTTGAGGTCTAAAAAGACGGTTAAACATTTACCCCATTATCAAGATGATTAGTTATAAGTGTGTTAAGAGCTGTAACAGCATCTTCAGTGGATATATTATGCCTAAAACCAAATTGCGTCGGGGAAAGTAACTTATATGTATTTAGAAATTAAGGAGCCTAATATTTAATAATTTTTCTAGTATTTTGGAAACGGCTGGAAGGACGGATATGGGTCTGTAATTGCTGACATCGTCTCTGTTCCCACCCTTATGAACCGGAGTAATAATCGACTGTTTAAGAGGATCCGGAAAGATGCCATCTCTAAAGCAAAGGTTTGCAAGATGGGCAATAATGAGAACACATTCTTTGCTTATAAACTTTAAAAATCGTGACAATATATTATCATAACCTGGAGCACTGTCTGATTTTAGGTTCATTAATATTTTTTCCACTTCGTTAGGGTCAGTGTCCAGAAGAACAAAGGAATTAAGTTAGGTTGATATTGGGTTAACCGGGAGTCCATTTTTATTTATGCTTGGCTGTATTTGTTGGGCTAATTGCTTGCCGAAATTTGCAAAAAAATTATTAATATAATTTGCCGATTCAATGGGGGAGGGTTTATTATTTATAAGTTCGATGTTCTCACTTTTAGTTTTGTTAGTGTACGTTATTGCCCAGATATTTTTCCATAGTAATTTGCTGTTTGAGATTGAATTTGCAAGAAGCTCCCTATCATATTTTCGTTTTAGTTTTTTAATAAGGTTATTGCAGTGATTTCTATATCGATTGTACGTAATTTTAAGTGTTTCATTGTGTGGGTCCATCTTAGCTTTTTGTTGAAGTTTATTACGATTTTTTATGCAACGTAGCATGACCCAGGGTTTAATTATGCGTTTACTACTATTTTATAAGGCTTATGCGATGCAAAAAAATAAAGGCAAATGGCTGCATGAACAAGAGAGTATCCACTCTAGTCTTGTGCCTTGCTATGTTACCTTTATGTAGCGCGATGTGTATGTCGCAGGCCCGCTTGTGCTTGTAGTGCGCGCCGCACACCTCGCAGATGTACGGCGGCTTCGAGCCGTCGTGCTTCTGCTTGTGCTGCTCTAGGCGCGCTGCAACGTCATCATTGTCATAAACAATAAGCAATATGGTTTCAATGGGGAGTTTTTTTTTAGACTGAAGTTCAGAGGCTGTTTAATGTAGCCTAGAGAATTAAATTGGTGTAAATTTGTATATAAGTGTCTACATAGCTAAAAAGCATCATTGCAACAGGTGCAATCAGTAGAAAGGAGCTAAGAGTAAAACTGTGCTATACTGGACAGCAAAATAATGGGTTTTTTGGGGTGGAGGGGGGAGTCCTTTAACCCCCGAACCCCTTTCCGAATTATACAAAAGGCAACTCATACTTTTGGAGATATTCAAGATTGCAAATTTTTATGGTTAGGAATAAAAAAATCGTACTTTTATGCATTTTTGGGACAAACTTGGGGGTTTTAGGGGAGGGGCCATCCTCAACCAATGTATGCTTTCAGGTATTTAAAAATGAAAAAAAACATTTTATAAAAATTAACTAAAATATAGTTCTCTGGGTGGTTTAAAATAAAAATAACAAGGTGATGTCATGGTCTGTTCCCTCGCTTCACTCGCTCAATTGGCCGCCATCCCCTTCTAACCTAAATCTATCCGAGTCACAGTGCCCTATATGCGGTGTGCAAACAAATGGTCTCATCTCACTTTTATTATTTCTTACTAAAAACTAGATAATATAAGGTTGGTAAATGAAACATTAAAAAAGACTGCAAGGCAAACAAGCAGTTACTGGCAACCACTCACTTAAGCGCAAGAATTTTTGGTTTTGCATTTCGTTTCTCATAACAAAAAGAAAATCGTTTTAAGATATGATATATTCTAGCATTGGACAAGCTAAATTTACTTAATGATGTTATATGTAATTTTGCTATATTAAGTGTCTTTTTTTATGTGAATTAAACTAAATTTACTTTTTGTAAATATTCATTGTGGCTGTATGAACTAATAAATAAATAATAATAAATACCTTTGTCATAGATACTACAAATAAAGTAAAAATTGAACGAAACCTGTCAAAATGGCGTCAAATAATACGCAATATTATCGTTTTTTTTTTCTCAAAAACTATAAGTTTCCTAACATTTAAACTTAGCAAAATTACTATTTAGACATACACCTTTTCAATAAAAAATTATGAGCTCAAAACTCACTGTCCAGTATAGTACAGTTTAGCCAGATATTTATTAGTTTTTAACTTTGAAGAACAAGTAATAATAAATACCTATTACTGTGTAACACATTTCCCTACAAAAGCTGTGAAATAAAGATAACTAAAAAGATATGTTACCTGACTATTCAAAAGTCTGCTATAAAAATTGTGCTATGCAGTATAATATAATAAAAATTGTGCTATGCAGTATGTGAAAACAATTTAACCCGACAAAAGTGACCACTCACATAAAGAAGTATATTTAGCCTCACACTGATCACACTGGTGCACCACTTTAGTCTTCTTTTTCCGAGGCTGTGGCGGTATCATCTTACTCTTTAAAGGTCTGCCTAGTTTTTTCTTGATGGGAATGTCATTGCTTAGGTCGTCGACACCTAAACTGGCATCATCTTCGTCATAGTTATCTATCTCAACTTTCAGACAGTTACTGAAGCCATTGTTGTACAGGGGGCTTTGTGAACTGAAAGCAGAATACACATTGAAGTGAAAAACTATTGATTTGTAATTATGGACTTCTTTTGAACTAACTTCCAAAAATGGAGGTTTTCAATTCACCTGAATGTTGTTTTTCATTTGTCCAATGGAAGTTGGTGTCAAAACAATTAAGAAACAAAATCAGAAACACCAACTTCTGAAATTTAAGTTATTTTGCATTTTTTAGTTTGTTTTTAAGTTGGTTGTATTATTTGGTAAAAAAAAATATTTTGTTCAGTTTAGTCAAAATTAAGCCCATTTTGCAAACACAATGGTGGGTATAACTGTACAGATTAGGATCAGTGGCTCATCTGCCAACAGTAGTCACTCATTGGACCTGTCATACTCCCAGCTCTTATTATTATATAGCATCATCAAATGTCAACTGTACACTCACACAAGTTATCAATACTGAACTGTTACATACCCTTCAGCAGAGGTCTCGATTTTGACTTCTGGCAACAATGCAGAAGGATCCTCTAAAGCATGCACTGCTAGCTTGTGGGCCGCCAGAGCTATGTAACCCCCAGCTCCCTTCGCTCCACATTCGTCACATTTCCAGCTGAAACAATCACATAACTGACTTGTCTAACTTCATACTTTTCTGACACATATATTGCCCATTTACTTATTCTACATGAGTAACCATCACCAGAAACTTAACTACAAACCCTGCAACAGTTCTTCAATAAATGCCTATTATATACCTCACTTTTGTGTCTATCCAATAACCTCAAAACTTACTTAAAAAAAAAGTATCAATGGACTAATATTTGAATAAACTATAGAGGTGCCATATTTATACATAACACAAGTTTTGGTCATCGAAAATATTATCAAGATACCTGTCAGTGTTGGCTTTACTTTTCACTTTTCGTTTGTTTGTGGATATTTTTTTCTTTTTTTTCTCAACTTTGTATCTCTTTCGTTTACTTTGCTTAGCGAGAGGTTCATCATCAGAGTCGTCATCATCAACATTATTGCACACATAGTCATCATCGTCATCATCATCATCATCTATTTCTGCCTTCACATCCGTCAGCCCCACGGGCTGCACTGTTTGGGAATCAAACAGAGGGTTCTTGCTAAGAATATTTTCAAAAGCCTCCTTCAACTTAAAGTATTCGATTTCGGCTTGTTCGAGCACATTGATGAGGTCGTAGCAGGTCTTACACATGAACTTGGAAGCAGTCTGACCGGCTAAGTCGATCTGTGTGAACTTGTGTAGGAAGGTGCTGAGCTTGGCGCCGGATACTCGCGTCGTGCTGCAGTAGATGTCCACGCACTCTGGGCTGCGCGTCGTGCACGCAACACACTCCAGCTGCTCGCGCTTTACCAGCATCTCCACCTCGGTCTTAATGCCCTCCATGTCTTCCTTCTTCTCGATCTGCTCCACTTTATTATCGGAGTTCATTGTACTCGTTTCTGCCATTTCTACACAACACGTCCAAATTCGACCCCTGTCGATTATAAACTATCTATACATAGAGTAAAGCTAAAGGAAATTATTGACATGGAAGAATTATCAATTTATTTAACATCACTTCTTACTATCAAGCCAATTATTATTTTTTACAAAAGAAAAACAAAATGCATACGAGGCGAATGACATTTCCAAGTCAAGCAAAGCTGTGTTTATTTTCCCGTTAACAATTTTGACAACTTGACGTTGACAGAACTGAATGGCTACGGGGAAATAAACAACATTATTTCTTTCCACGCAGTTAAAAACAAATAGGTAAAATGCAATTGAATATTTTGTTATCTAATTTGTAAAAAATCATGTAAACAATATTATTTTTCATTATATTAATAAGTCTTCATTTATTGCAATTTTATAAGGTTAATGGAAAAATATATATTTATGTTCACGATGGCGCGACGGGGCATGCCACAGAATCACAGATAACTATTTACTAGGGGCATGCACGTTATGAGACGCGCAGAGTTTGACGCGCACAGTGATACAAAAAAAAAATTTAGAAAAAGACGATAATTTAAAAAACTAAAAAACCCGACTGCTTTTCTGAGTATTCATGAAAAAGCCCTAAAACAAGAAAGTCGTTGTACCCGATTCCACTAAAATATATAATATTTTAAATACAAGATAAATTGTAGCAGTCGGGACCCATTCTAGAAATGGAGGCTTAGTGAATTGAGAGCACATACCTATTGCAGATTACTCCAATCTATATCTGACTAGACGGCTGACTTTCTAGAATGGGTCCCGACTGCTACAAATAAAGCGGTACCGTATTTTAATACCGGTAGCGTAACCGTGTACCTTAACCGAAAACGGTCCCTGGTTAGAAGTTATAAAAATAGTCAACACTTTTTAGAGTGTGTAATATTGCTCCGTAATCAATCCAGTTTGTCCCTGGGATATATAAGATCCTTGGTAAGCACTAGTTTAATTGAGACGTAGTGCTTATATTCTCTTTGATTGAGACTCAAAATGAATATGATTCAAAGATGGTTCATGGAGCCCTTGTTTCAGAAATAAAAACTTAAATAAGAATGAAAACAAAAACGACAAAAAAAGTACCTAGGTACAAAACAAGTTTTCAATTAAAATATTTTTTCATAGCAAGCTTTTATAGCGTGGTTTTACCTATCATAAATAAAATAGGTAACTAACACTCATGAAGACCAAGACCGTCATTTTGAGTAATTTCTGAACATTCATATTATCATGTAATTGTAACTGTGTATGTTTCAATAAATAAATAAAGTTGTTTTTTTTTAGTTTCTCAACCAAACTAAACAACTGATTTTGGCATATTAATTCAAATTGTCAGCATCAGTCCATGACACACGAATCTATAACTTTAAGTTTCCAATGACGTTGAATGTTTGCTGCTCAGTGATGTGTGTATGCTCATTTTCGTGTGATTTTGAAAAATCGACATCGTTCTCTTAAAAAAACAAAAAAATATACAGGTAGATACTGCTGACGTTATCATCATCCAGACCTCCCCATCCCCCACGTCATCAAAAATAAGCAAAGCAAAGGCCCCCCACCCCCTGTAGTGCTTACGTAATACTTGAATGGCCCCTGATGTGCGAAAATGCCTCATAACAACCCTACTTCTTTCTTTAGCTTTCGTGTTGTGTTTAACAGTATATTTTTACCATTTAAGAAGAATAAGTAGGTACCTACCTATTCGTCTGTCTGGTGAAGGTATTCGTATCATATAAGTACTTACGTCCAAAGAGTATGTAAGCACTACGTTTCTTACGTCTTTTATTCTAACATTTTACATACCTATGTAAAATATTAGAATAAAACACGTACTGAGAAAACAAAATAAATGAATAAAAAAGTTTATTCAGTATCTCGTATTTCTTCCACGGGCTCTCTTGCCTGCCTCCATGCGGTTCCTCATGGAACGGGTGAGAATCGGATGAGAATCCCACTCTTCTTGTGTTGCCGGAGCAAAATCTCTTGCTCTGGTTGATCTCTTCAACTCATCCCATAGTTATCTATGGGATTCATACTGGTTATTTCCTGCACGCATTTGACGCTCTAGCACAGAATAAATAAATAGTGTCACTCTTCGACGTAAAGTGTACAAAAGCATGTTTGGTTTTTCCATCGGCACTTGTTTACCCAATCCGAGATCTTATTCTCGTCAGAAATGAAACCTTTCCTCCATTGAAAGTATGATCAATTATTATTTAAATGCTCACAAGTAAAGTCAGACGTACTTTTGCGGTGTTTTGGTTTTTATCTTTAGCCCCAAAATGTATGGCCGCTCAATAATCTTTGACCTCGTTAACGTGCCGTTGGAAGTTTTATTCCGAAACAGTCATCTATCCTACAGAGATTTCTAAAATAAATCAATTAATGTTCATCACAAAGGTTTATCATTTAACGACAAAGTTGCCGCAGTGGTTGAGCGATTGGTTAGTGCGCTGCATGTCGCGGGTTCGACTCCCACTCGGTCTTGAGTATGTGAGCTTACATGTCTGTGAATGCATTGACGATGCTGGAGTTACATACCCTTACCCTTATAATATATCCCGTGTGTGGAAAACGTATTTTCTGCTACGCGTATACAATCACTTGACATAAACATAGGTAGGTAGTCTTATTCGAACACCGACTAGTGACTGTAGAAAAGGCACGGTGTTGCGCACCTAGACAGCAAGACCGCGAGGGCAGCGGGCCGTGGCGGTCCCCACCCCCTCGTCGTCCGCCCTCGCCGGCCGCAGCCTGCCTGCCCCAGGCCACAGGCCACCAGTTTGCCGACAGACTCCCCGGCGTCTCCGCGCAGCACGCCTACGACCTGCAACTCACGCGTAGCGCAACCTCTTGCGCTCTCGATGTGTATTATCTATTTTAAAAAGGGACTCTGTGATAGTGTGTTACTGGTTCATGCTGTGAATCGATACCATTACAATTGAGTGAAACTAAAGTGACTCATACGAATTTTGATTAAGTTCGGAGAGGAAATTATTGGAATTTTGAAAAACTTTATAGTTTTTAAGGAACTGGTAAATAATTACAATTTACTTACAAGATTATTAAATATTAGGAGAATACACTTACCTTCAAATATAACAAGTGTATGAAAGTAAATAGGAATTCGAAGATGCTGAGGTCCAGTAAGTTAAATCATAAGCCTGTATATTTACGACGTGACAGCAGAATGGTGGTATTGCAAACAAGAGCTATTGTGTGAAGACGCAACACCGCGGTCCATAGCGGAACTAGCTAATCTCTGTGAGCTGTAGATTTAATAAAGGAGATAAGAGAGCAGTGTTGATCAATTCCTCCCTTTGAGTTCGTTACGAAGTCCACAGGAGAGACACGGTCGAGTGGAGCCAGGGGGCGCAGGCGCAGCGCATCCGTGCTTCCGCAATACATAGCTATATGTATATCGCTATACAGTATGCTCACACCTTGCAACCGTTAATAATAATCATTAGGTATTATTTTACTGATCGAAGTAGCAGTTATTGTTATTGCTGAATCTAATTTGAATAGATACTATTTCGAGTGCTTGTAATCGTGTGCTTTTCTTACCCTACTTCTAACACTTCAGTTACGTAATGCTGATGACATTTTTGTATTGCCGTTATTTTTTTAAGAATACAATAATTTTATCGTCACCCATATACCACATAATTGAAATCCCCAATCGATGGTTTGGCACCTTTGGCACACACGCACATCACTAAGATGTTTTGTCAGAAATTAGTTGTCTAATTGTACCAGTCATCACCTAATGTATACACTGAGTACTGCTATTCCTCGCCCACAGTTGTTATCTCGTATCAAGCACGGCATCGTCGTTGGCAGTCTAGCCTAGTCAGTTGCGTAGTAGAAAAGCTGCCCGGCATGACGCTGCGCCCGCGCCGGCGCCGAACAACGGGCAGCCCCAGTTCCAGCACGCGCCCATACATGTGCAGCTCCACGCGATATGATCAGTTACACTGAATTATTTACTAGGAGAACAGTCATATCTACATCACACTAGACAGTGCACATGCGATTTATTTTATTGATTGATGATTGAAATTATCTCCCTTTGGAGTCGTTTCGAGTTGAGAGTTTTTCATGCTCACTCAAATGTCTTACTGATGGTGGCGCGTGTGTTGGATCATTTGGTTCTTTTCAAAATGGTTGAGCTGAGTGATATTGATATACGCGTCATTTCCGTGAACGGGTGCTGTCTGTTGAGACGTGGTTGAGACTGGTCACCTCTTAACTCTGATTTAGTTTAAACTGTGAAGCTCCAAGAGGACACCATATTTAAATGATATTTATTTGCAAATAGGTAATTAAAAAAAAAAAACAATGAAACCGAGATATTTGTAATACATAACATGATTGAAATTAGGGATTGCGAAATCCGGATTTATTTAAAATCCGGATTTCTATACTCTCGTCCTATAAAAATCCAGATTATCCGGAGTTTTCGAACTTTTGAGTGTTTTGAGTTGATTGGATAAAACTGAAATAAAATAGCATAAATTATTTAAAATATATATTTATTCGCTCAATTCCCAGCACGACAGAATAATATCAACTAAAATAATCAACAAAACTTTTGGCCATCAGTAATTTTTCCTCGTTATAAATTCACATAATCATAATATAACATAAAAAAAAAACGTGTTGCGCCGACCCCAAGTAATATGGGACAAGGGCAGGAAGAAGAAGAAGAAGAAACATAATATAACATAAAAATAAACTTTAGATAATTAAGGTAACAAGATTAACTAAGACAAAAATTAAGGTACTTATCTTCTTTTTTTTATAAAAATGCAGGCTCAAAAAATACAACTCAATAAATTCTACTTCTATTCTATCTCAGTCAGTCAAATCATACTAGTCAAATCAATCAGTCTTTTTTAAAAAACTTATAACATATCAAGGGTTCCGTACAAAGTAGCTTATTTGTGTAAATAGTTCGGGTCGAAGTTTGAATGACAAAATATGCGTTTTCTTCGCCGCAGTGCGCCGCCCCGTGAATGCGTTTATTATACCATATTGTAAAATAAACGCACTGCATTCCACCACAAGGCAATGCGCGCTAGGTCTAAACCATTCATGGATTTCGCGCCAAAACACCTAATCCAACCAATCCAAATATTTTTCGGACTACTTTTGTCGGAAATTTGTGAAAATCCGGATTTTTAAATTATTTTCGATTTCCGAAGAATCCGGATTGCAATCCCTAATTGAAATTGAGTGCCCATGAAGTTTCTTGCACATTCTTTTCCATAGAGATCTACCATTCTACGAGATCTAGGTACGCTTTGGAATATACAATTAGCATCATTTTCTCGGATAGACCGACTTTTTAACCTTTCCGAGGTGCCTGTAAATGGTTTATCGGAAATAAATGCTTTGAATCTATAAATATTTCATGAATCAAAATTTTCGAACCACTTGATGCACACTTTCTCCTCCGACCACATGGATAGCTGCCGTGCATTGTATGCAGCACCCCAACCAAAAATATCATATTTCGTCAGGTATTGTTTACGTTCACTCTTACGTTACGTCTACAATAAAAACAGATTCCGAGAATGTACGTAGTTGCGGTCAAAGCTAGCTAAGTACATCTGTACATACTTTTTTGAATTTAAACTGCAAATCACCAGACATTCATTCAGTATCTTCTTCTAACAAGTGTGGTCAGAAGTCGGTTTACTTGATGGTACGACCATTTCTAAGGACAAACCTCAACCTCCGAAACGACTCTTTGACTAGAGAAATAATGTGATCATGAAAAGTAAACTTATTATACTCGTACACTCGTGCCTAGTACATAGGTATACTAGTATATATAATAGGTATACATAGGTATATATAGGTAACATCAGTCACTATGATCTTTAATCATCATCACTCTTGTTAATTCTAAATCATTTATAATGTGTGTATGTATGTGAGTATAATGTAAATGTATTGCATCGGACTTCGTGAACGAACAAAAAGTCATAATACAACATATTTTGGATGGTTAAAAATAAAAATGAAATAAATATTCCGTGTTCATTACACAAAAAAAAATCGTAGTCACACGTTATTTTAAATATGGTTAGTACCTAGATATGTAACGTGTGACTACGGCTTTTTTTTGTTTACTTCTAGTTTCTCGAGTGATCTTGTTTATTTCAGCATCCTGAAAATCTTGTTTCATACTTTTTTTGTCGTAGTCGGGTTTTATCATAGGTAAGTTTGTACGAAACCCAGTGCGCGAGTCCGACTCGCACTTGCCCGATTTTTAGGTATGAGTATGAGTGTGACCCTCGATACTTTCCGCTGAGAAGGATATTTATCTGTATTCAGTGCTAAATTATAAATGGGGCATAAAGGTCCAGTGAAGTATTTCTTTGATCAAATCGTTATTTTAATCAACACCGACGACATTTTTAATATTATAAGTACCTAATCCATTCATTTTTTTCACCAGAAATGTTAGCATAACGATTTTATACAGTTTAAATTAAAAAACGTAAAGATTTAAAAAATAGGAATAACCGACGAAAAATTCTACCACGGGGGGATCATGAACTCTCTTTTCTGGGGGGTCAGAATCATGTACTGGATCCGTAATATTCATTTGTACGTATTCTATTGGTACAGACTGAAAAACAGCCTGATTCCTACAATAGATGATTACCATCACAGAATAGCTGGTATAGTAGGCTGAGGTGTGTTACCGTAGACTCATAAGTTAATAACTGGAATCATCCGTAGGCTGTGGCGACCGCGTTGCGCACCGATGCCGCGTGCCGCAGAGTGGCAGCTCGCGCGGAAACACTGTTACGTTAACTGACATGCCCATGTTAATGTCATACATCACGTTGTCAATTTCAACTAATTTTCTCTCTAAAACTACTATTTGCTACTGTCTTATAAAGTGTAAAATCCTAAATTTCAATTTTTTAGCTTCCATCGTTTTGTATTTTTGATGACAGTGACCCATAAAATTCATAAGCCTCTGCCGTAACCCTCCAATCACCACCCAAATGACGATGAAGCTAGTAGCTACCTATTTAGGTTTACGCCCAAACTGGTTTGTCGTAGGTAAGTATATTGGTCTCTGAGCTTTGTTCTTCTACTTTGTTAAAACATAAATTAACAATTTGTCCTTCCTGCACAAGGTATTCGCTGATGAAGTTGTAAGTCCGTGACGCACTCCCCTGCTCCCCCGGCACCCTGCACTCGATCGCCGATCGCCTGCGCGTGCGCACTCATGTGTGCCAACAGGTTTTATTATCCTTCACATGTGCTCGACTTTCCGCTTTATTAGGTCCCAGAACCCTTGACATACATCACTTGGTAATCAGAAAGGACTCCTGATTATAATTCCACCTGCATAGATAGGTACAATAGAAGTTTTGGAGCAGCATCCATATGGAATGCAATTGCTTCAGGCTGTGAAAGACCACAGCTGTAGCATGGCAGGAGTAACCACACCTGAAATCAATTAACAGCTCGCTAAGAAGTGTCATCCAAAGTTTCATAGAAGGTATAATGACTAATGAACTACGATTTATGAGACAATACAAACAAAATGAGCAGCAGTCAATACGGTTGCGCTGGCTGATCATGTGGCCCAGTGACATAGCGCGGTAGATCCCGTAACGATAGCATCACAGACAATGACCCCGCGCTCCCAGTTCCCATGGCTGCGCATACTCCGGCGACAGATTGAATAATGTCTTATTATGTTTCGCGGGTAATACGCCGGTACCGTACCTCAGCAGCTCTCCAACATTGCTCTGGAGACAATCCAATATTACATCGCCATTTAGATGGTAACGGGCATCACGAATTGACAGCTAGATATTGATGTGAACCGACCACTTTTTCTTTTTGTCGTTGTTCTTTCTGAGAATGTATCTAATCTAAATTAGTTTCTGCTTTATACAATGTCTGAGATGATGACCAAATCATACTAATCTTTCATGGTGCCGACCAAGTCCTAATCAATCATGGTTAAATCAAAGTTATGTTCCAGTTGCTTTCACCTAATCCATAGATCGGTCGTAATCAAAGAGAGTTAGTTTTTTCAAGTCCATTGTTTTGGCATTACCATGTTCATTACTGTTCAGTTGTGCTCGAAAGGAATGCCACACTTGACTTTAGTAATACGTAACCGTATATAAGAGTGGTCCCAAACAATGCGCACATGTAAATGTGGCAACGGTTGAAGAAAGCGAAATGAGCCAGCGATGGCTGCGCTGATGCTGATGTTTTTTCCGCTTTCTAAATTCAGCCCCGAGAGGTTCGGCTTGCGAACTGTATACATAAATATTTTATTATAAGTAAGTAGGTACGTGCCAGATGTTGCAAGGGCTTCGGCATCACTTGTGAAAACATTAACGGAGTAGGTAGAATGAAAGCTATTACAAGAAGTTTGGCCGTCAGTGAACGAAAAGTAGTGAGGATATTATCGTTTTATGAGTTGCCCAGTGATAGGTAGGTAAGAAGAGACGAATATATAAAAGTGTGCATAGAACAGAAAAAGACTTAGGAAGTGCTGGGATGGGTGGTTAGGTCAAATACGAGAAGTTACGGGTACAGGAAGTACTTATAATGAAGGTTGATCCAATTCCTGCTTCCTCACATTTAATGAAAAAAAGTAACATTACAAAATGCCATAATATTTAAGTTATTTGTTTAATCATATAGTAGGTTTCCTATTCTTATTTATTTTAGTCAGTCCAATCATGAGCCCCACATTTTGCAGCAGCTGATTCACTTATGGTTGTTTTCAGGGAGTTTTTTGACGATCTAGGGTATCTCCGCAATTCGTTACAGGGTCGTTGCTAGAAGAAAAACTTACATCAATAACAAACACAAGCGCATAATATTGGCAGCAGAATGATTGAATTTACCGTAATTTTCCTGACAAAATCAGCACAAATTATTATTTCTATATTGAACCACTAAGCAATGTTTACGCTTTGAGTGGTTATTTTAGGACTAATTAATTCACATAAAAAACGTATTGCTTCAAGCTCACATTTAGTAACGTACCTATGAATCATGCGTCACTATTGACACTGTATAAAATACAATACGTACCTAAAAGTGATTAATGGAAAGTCTAATTATATTACCCTTTTGTTCCGTAGTAAAATAAATTCGTTCCATTTACAATCACGAAGAGTGCATAATTTCATTTTTAATAAATTCATTAGGTAAATTTTCTAAAGAAAGGCTGCGTACTCACGTACTGTCACGCGTAACATAAAGCTCGGAGCGTTCGGACATCGGCATCGTCGCGAAAGCCACACAAATTACCTAGTTGATCTTGTCACTTGTGTTGTGCATTGTCTCAATCGTCGCCATGTCGATTCATATCTATATAAGTATGTTAATAATTTTAGATTGGGTATCATTTTGTTTCTTTCTTTAAAATAGGGTGCTTGTGTAATGTGGTAGGGTAGATAATATGTCGACGTAGGGTCCCGGTCTTAGCAAATAATCTCGATTTTACGTAAGTATTAGTTAGATCACGTATATAGAATGTTAATATACAGAATGTTGAAAAGTTATAAACAAGTCGACAAATAAACAAGGCTGGAGAAATTATTGGTGAATTTTTAACATTTTCATGTGCATAATAAGGCTGTTGCTTTGCTATGCTGTGCATCCTATTCACCTAGATATGTCTATGTCCAGCTCTTAGTGAATTCCAGCTATCGCCAATGAAGACAGTTACGCAGGCAGTTAGTGACGTGTTCGTGTCTGTTGCAGTGAGCGTGGTGCGAGGGGGTGGCGCGTGCGCCGCGGGCATGTGTCCGAAGCGGTAGCGGCAGCATGCGCGCGCTCAGCCTGTGCCTCGTGCTGCTCGTGCTGGCGCCCCACATCCATGCACAAGGTTTGTGTTCATGACTGCTAACAACGCTGCTAACCATACATATTTGCTTAAGGTAACCGTCGTGAGACATGTCTCCAGACGTAGTATAACAGTCATCACCCGAAGGGTCACCACGTCGCGAAATCCTACGTACCTACCTACTTGTACCTACTATTTAGTTACAATAATATCCGTACAATGATAACTGATAACTTTTGAATTGAAAATCAAAATAATATTGTAGCTCATAGCTGCGTGAAATTATTTTCTTGGACTTCCAGCAGCTCAACCTTAATTCCTATTTGCGAGATTGATTGTTAGAGTCGACTAGCGGTCGCGACACCCCCGACCACGGAATAAACGTCTAGTTCTTGTCCACTAAACACAACAACTTGATACTAAAACGCGATACCAAACCATGCAAAATCAAAAACAAAAATATTTTTATTTTACATAGGCCTACGTGGGCACTTATATGTAAAATGTCAAAAGCTAGCGCACGGTTCCAATTGGTCGTTTCCTATGGAGAAGAATCGGCAAGAAACTCCATGGTTACTCTTTTAAAAAATAGTTTATATTACAATATTTTCATATTACAGTATTCATTAATAAATTATGTAAGGACAATGTAGACCAGTCAATATTGTACCAGAGAGCACAACAAAAATAATCATAAAAAAGTGAGGAATAGGAAGTAATCTAAGAATTTGCGGAGTCTACAGTGTTCTCAGATTTACATTATAGGTAGAAAGAGGCTATATAAAAGCAAGAAAAAATAAATAATTGCAGAATACGAGCCCTCACTCACAACCTCACTCCACAATTACATTATTGTTTTCACAATTTTGCACATTTTGTAATAATTTAGAAACAATGGTAATTATTGTTCTAAATGTCGAACAGTTATTTAGTTATTCAAATGTTCGCTTGATAGCCATAACAACGGTATCGGCGCGTGCGGCTAATACGGGCGAGTTTCGCAAGCGCAGCACTATGTTGTTGAATGGACAGCAGCGGCGGCGGCGGCGGCGTGCTGGCGGTCGCGCTAACTGCAGAATTGTACGCTAACTCTACCGAATTCATTTCAATGCTTTTTGTAACTAGGTGATAAGTCGGAAAATGACCCTTGATGGCCGCCAAACGCATTAGTTCGACATTGATACTCAAAGCTTGTGTGACGAACTGCAGGTCTAAAAAGGCCACTTTTGTAGAATCATAATATGAATCAATTTTTTTTTATACGGCAATATTTACAAGGAATATGATTCTGATATACAGTAAATTGAGTATGATTCGACTAATTTGTGCATCCATTTTACGAACATTAGAAGAATTGCTTATGATCTGCTAGGAATTCGGAATATGATTTGCTCTAGATGAATTGCTCATGTGACCTTTTAAGGCCCGCTGGAATATGTTGTGACAGGTCAGGGAACGTCACTTACCTGAAAGAGTTAATCTCAACGAGAAAAAAGTAATTTCAATGTTTGTACAAGTCCGTTGTTTGCAGTTTAGAATATAATGGCGGATCTTATTCTCGGAGTTTCACAACAGCGCACGGTTCGTACTGCATCCATTCTTTGGCGTCCGCTCACCGCCGCCAAATTATCCTCCTTAGGAAACTCGAGCCATCAACAGCTCGCTGAATGCTTTCGCAATCACATTCTAGTTTATCGTGAGGATTGACGTGATATCTGTTGGCAATAAGTTTCTTTCTGAAAGCAAAGTTCTTAGATAACCATTGAAGATATTGTAGCTCTCTGTGTACGATTCGGAGCCAGGCAAATGTTTAGATTAGACGTTCTTTTTTATGCTTTTAATTACAAACATTCATTCCAACCGATGTAACTTGTTCATCTTCCTATCTTTTCCGTCCTCGTAAAAGTTATTTAGGGCAATACGCCGGCTGTTAAATAAATCCTACCAGACATTTCTTCAGTCGATTTTTTTTATCAGTCTCAGAAATACTGCCCAGTACTAAATTCTGGAACAGTTGCAACAAATCTAAGTTTTAGTTAAACGAGTATACATTAGTTAAGTGTGTCAAACAAAGGAAATCGCAGTACAAACGAGCCCCGATCAAACAAGTGAAGGGTAGTCGTTTCGCTGGCGAGGGTGGTTCGCTGACCGACCTCGCCCCCCTCCCCCCCCGGCCCGGCCACTACGGCTACGGGGCCATTCTTGACATGACACATTTTCCCGTAGTACGAGTAAATTTCGTAACAGTGATTTTCATGTCGGGAGTTTTTTTCTATTTCCTCAGATTTAATTTATTTAAATTATGCGCTCTTGTTTGTAAAGTTAAAACATTCTGTATTGCGCTGTTATGATCAGTAACTGTAAGACCTAGCATGGATAATGAACCTTGAGTCGTCGACTCGCTCCAACCTCCCCATTTCGTCTTCCGGATTCATCAATCTGTTCAGCTATTAGCTAGCACTGTCTCCATACGTTAGCGCTGATTGTGCTATCAGTGTGCAAGTGAATGGTTTCCTCGGCAGCGTGGTGTAGTGTCGCGTGCCATGGGCCAGTGCGATGGCGGGCGCTGGCAAAGTGGCGACGACGGGTCGCCGACCGCGGCCGGGACTGCCCGGTGCACTTCCTTGCTAATTAATATATTATGCAGCTCTGCACTAACTTGTACAAATAGAATTTTACTTAAGGTAGTATTCAATCCAATCTACTGTTTCCTGGCATTCTCCTTCTCTTGTTTCTTTTTGTTCATGGTTGGTGCGGCAAGATGATTAATTGATTATTTGTTTTTTACTCTTTTTGGCCAAAATAACGTTCTAAAATGTATTCTGTGAATAACGGTGTGAGTTGCACATTTGTATGATGAACTTATATGTATTGGTTAGATTAAGATCTAATGTGTAACTGTTTGTTATTCCTAAATAAATAAATAAAAAAAGATGAAGTAATTTCCATCAGCCCCTCGTATTCACACCCTTTCTATTCATATCACTTTTACTACGTTACGGCTGGCTGCCGATTCTCATTACTATATATTTTTTATATCAATTAAAAAAAAACTTATTTATTTCACATTCAAACTTTCCTCACGACACGCCCTACATTCTTCTACATCAAATCATATGTCCGTACCATGACATTCCATTATTTTCTGTCACCGACGCTACTTTCAACTCTTCAGGTTTTATCTTTTCTATCTACTTACTTAATACAATTTTCTTAACATTCTCATCTCAGCTGCATGGAATCCTAGCGTTGATGTCTTTTATGCCAAAAAGAAAAATGTTATATTTTATTTTGCTAACGGTAATTGCCCTTTTGCCAATTGTTCATGGTGTATAAAAATATGAAAGAAAACAACTCCATTTTGTATGTCCGTGACTCCAATCTAACTGGCCACTAGTAACGCCAGGGTATAATTGAGCTTGTCGAGGAGAAAAGCATGAACCTTGAACACGATATGTTGTACACGAAGCTGATCCAGTTGTAAGAGCGTGCGGCAATCAACAGCTGCGATTTATCGGACAATTAGCAATGTTGTTGCGCAAATCACAAACTTGACAGTTACAGAAACAGATAATTGTTCTGTAACTTCTGTAACACCGACAACGGAGTCCCGCAGTGAGCCAACACCGGATGGCGAACACTTCGTTTACGTAAATTAAAGGGTTTAACTTAATTGTTCCCTCGGTGAAGTATGCCAACGCTTCTACTCATTATAGATCATAATAACATAGCATTTCTAATGATATAGCTCATTAAGGCATATGTAGAAGCAGTCTCGCTTCGGTCTGCTAGCGATTCACGCAAGGGCTCTATTTCTGAGTCTCCATCAGCCAAAATATTTTCATGCAGAAATCTACTTTTACACAGAGCTACGAGTTATATTGTAAGTAGTCGGATAGTTTGTCTCATTATTGTGTACCTTAGTAACACGTTAGTTGTCGCCCGTCTTAGGAACAACATTGCAACAACGTCGCTAGCGGCACTAGCGGCTAGCAGGCGAGCGTCCGATCCGTCTCGGTGGTCCATTGTTCGTAGTCCGGGTCGCAACTTCCTCCTGCTCCATGCTCGTTGCAGTGAGGTAACGGTGACAAGACAAGCACAACCACGGGAAATATCGCAACTCATTTTATGTTCGGAATTCGGTGAAACATTACAAATGCATAATAAGTCGTTTGTTCTACAGACATTTTCTAAATATAGTTCCACAGTGTCGGTCCGTTGTCGAATTTGTAATATGGTTTTGCAAGTCACCTTTTTGCATAGATGAAATTGAAACTAGGCACGATACAAAGTATTCCTGCCAGCTAACAGCGTCGATTTAATAAGAAATTGTAATCGATCTAAGCCTTGTGCTCTACTTTCTTGAACATACAAGGAAGGGCATGCAAGGTCTATTACTTCTCAGGGTTCAATTTAAGTTCACGGAAGGTTCGTGCGAACGTGGTTGGACGTTAACACTTAAAAATTAAATAACCGTTAAGATTTAAATCGTGTAATATATTCTGAAGCCGCACGCAAGAAAGGTATGAAATATGGATATTAGTGTAAAAATTGGAGCAACGTGTAGTGGTCTACATACCGACTAATGTTTTTGAAACTGACGCTCATTCTCGTGTGGCGTGATCGGGTACGAGACGTGCGGGCAATAAAACTGCACGTACTACGATAATCATAATTAATATTTACAAATACACATAGTCTAACATTCTTAAAAGTGGCAATTTATTTTCCGCGTATCTATCTTGGCTTAGCGCATAACCATTCTTCAAGTTGACAACGTCTGTTTAGCGACTCTATTTACATTGTAAAAGGATTTTTGCATAAGGAGTACATAATATTTTCATAAGTTTCTCGGGCTGTAGCACATAAAAATGAATTATGTAAGAAGTACTCTAGGTGAAGAGTAAAACTCGCCGGTAAATCAAAGGTCTCAGTAGTTGTTGAACTTATTATTTCAATTACAAATGCATGAAGAATATTTGTATACCCGCATTCATATACGAACTTGAAACATATTGGTGAAGCAAGATAATAATCGTGTACCGCGCAGGCGCACGAGAGCTGTCGGAAGCTCATTGTTCTTCAAACCGTCGTTAATAATCCGCGGCTAACAAAACAGACTCTTCCTTTTGTTTCAAAGCCTTAGAGATTAATGACCACAACTCGTGAAGCTGTTCGAGGTTATAGGAATACAGTACTTATCCACCGATTGCTGGAGGAAATCCTTAACTCATATTAAGTTGTTGAACGATTTTCTTTCATCAAGTAGGTAGGTACCTACCTTACGTACATGTTTATGTAACTGTTATTTTAATCAATGAAACAGAGCATGAAGTATTAGCATCTTCTTCTTGCCCAACATTGAGCCTAAACTCAAATTGATTTTGCTCAACTGCTCAATGAATATCGAATTTAAATTAATTTGACAATCTGTTCTGACTTTAATCGTATTGTTATGACCGTTACATAAGGAACGCGATGCGCGGGCGCAGCTCTTGCTCATCGCGAAGACGATTCATATTCATGGTGTAAACGTGACGGTAATTTGAAGTTAATTGACATTTCATTACTCGAATATAGAGCGGAGAATCTTTTGTAATAGGTTCTGTTGTGGGCAGTTAACTATCACGGTTATGAGTTCTCACAGATTACAAATAGACAGCGGCGAAAATTGATTGTAACACGTCAAATTGCAGTCAATCATGTCACGGATTGCCATGACAAGCTACTCTGAAAAATCAAAGAAATAAATGAGTTGAAAGCAGAAACCATTATAAAATTGCGTCATCGTCTGAGTAGCATCATCGAGAGCTTTGAACTGTCTCATGCTTGGTATCCGTATGTCTTCTGCCTGTTGTTATACTTTCCAGAGTTTACCGTGATCTCGCGAAGGCGTGGAGGTTGATTGGTGATGCATACCTATTTGTTTAAATCCAATCTACAAACATACAAAGTCTCGAGCACAGGCTTAGGGTAGCCTTTCGCTGTTTTACAGGGTGAATTTTTGAGAAGCGAGCGTGTTGCGTGAGTGCTTACTATCAGATGGGATTGCAGCACTGGTTTATATCAGTTTAAAAAAAGATCTTTTAAATGTCATATCCATTGGAAATCAGCTAGTTGGTGTGATTTAAAAAAAAAAAAAATATTCTCTTTGTCCTTTCGAGAAAAGAGATCGAGATTTTACTACTTTTGAGTTTTTGAAACCTAGAAGATGGGGTTATAGGATATTACTTTAGTAATGGATACTTTGTTAGGTGGTCAGACCGAGCTCGTCACAATTCACTTGTGGAGTGCGGTGGTCGCGTACAGCGTGGGGTCGCGCGGGTGCGCCGCCATGCGTGCTTCCGCTGCGTGCGCCGCGCCGCCGCCGCCGCAGCGCACAACGTAACACATAAGACATAACGAAATTTTTTCAACACTCCACCTGTGTAACACACTTTGACAAGAACAAAATAATGAACAGAGGGCTTTTTGTTGATTCGAAAACTTTCTTCGAGAACCATTTTATAGAGCTACAAGTTTCGAAAGCCAATAAATCTATTATCTATATATTACATGTAAATAAAATTGAAGTGTCTATTTGTAATATTAAAGTAATTTTTTTTTCTAAATGTATAATAGTATAATAATAGCATAATCAACCATAGATTGTTCCAAGTGGGACTTAGGTCTCCTCTCTGGGAGAAAGAATGACATCCCGGTTTCCTCATGATGTTTTCCTTCACCGTTTTGATAACTGTGGTGATGAAATAAATGACACAGTCTGGCTGGGTTTGAACCCACGACATACAACTCGTAAGTAGGGGCTATTTCCACTAAGCCACCTGCACCACAGTCTTATGCAATTACGAGTAGTAGCAGAGGCTACTAATTGCATATGAAAGTATATTCGATACATATAGTCAGATCGATATTTGTGTCTGTCTGCGTGTCTGTTCCAGTTAGATCACCGAAACAGCTGAACTGATTTTGATGGGACTTTCACTTGTAGATAGCTCCTGCTTTAAGACGTAACTTTGACTGATTTCATTTTAGAAATTAAAATTATGATGTTGCGCAAAAAAATAACATTTTGAAATTGTGGCCAAATGGCATTGTGCTGTTTAGAATCTGGCGCGGACGAAGTCGCGGGTACCAGCTAGTTATAAAATAAGAATGTATAAAATATCTATTCACATGTGTTACGTTGAATCCAACAAGAATGGAAATAATAATTCAATACGTAATTATTTTACGAGCTGACAATGAAACCGGCGCAGCGTAAGTGTGAGATGAAAGCTAAAGATAAAGCGTTTACTAGTGTCCATTACCAGATAATAAGGCGCGTAATGCGGTAATGACGGAAGCTGACGGAGATGACGAATCAGATCGGAAACTATCGTCAACTCGTAATTCGACAGATAGTCATCTCTATGAGATCGCGTCCGCCTTTCCCCGTGCAGTCCGCCGCGGCGCGGGCGCACGTAACCGTCGTTTATAGAATAAATTGTCCTTGAAATTATTGGAAACTAACTGCAGCTATTTACTTTATAAGTGAAAACATGCCTGGAATCTCTCTGTCTCGGAGAAACAACAGGTTTTATATTTCTTATTTGGTGTCATTTTTAAAACTATTAAATTGCAGGTATAAGTAGTATAGGTACTTATTTCTTGAATACCTGCCTTTTTTAGGTTCTTGTAAGTGTAACGGTGAGCAGTTTAATGACCTAATATGGTTTGATATTAAGTTTAATATAAGTTTTATTAGACGCTTTATACTAATTCAATCCTTTTTTCAGTCTAAATCATTGATACGAATTATTTGTCTAGTACCTACTATAATGTATATGGGCCCCATACAAGTTTTGTATAAAGTGGCATGTTTGCGTGTCAAGTATTAAGACTGCACGCTAATGGTCGGCCTGCGTGCAATTACTGCTAGTGCAATATTAATATTTGAAACCCCAAACCAACGTAAATAAGGGGATGCCATGATCAATTAAAACTAACATGTTAATGTAATATCACACTCTTTTTATTTACAGGATTATGCAGGTTATAGAACCCTGCATAATCCTGTGCCTTGGTTTATCAAGATTACCAAATAGGAAACTAAGTTACAAAGTGGTGCGAAAGTCTACTTTACCTAAATATGTAACTATATTTATCATCAATCATCCGAGTCAGTGTTCCTGTATATTATAATTGTACAGCTGTAATGAGTGGTGTGATTATGTAGGAACGTAACAATGGTGGGGTAGCAAAATGTTGCCAGACGATATGTCTAATTAATTTACCAGATGTCTGCCTACCTAAACGAAGGTATGCACCACATAGGACATAGGAAGGACTACTTAGTAAGTACGTATATTCCTTTTTTGGATCCATCCAACAGCTTGCCCCAACGAAACCA
Organism: Leucania comma; assembly: GCA_958295575.1. NCBI lineage: Eukaryota > Metazoa > Arthropoda > Insecta > Lepidoptera > Noctuidae > Leucania > Leucania comma. Next base: position 480,551 of record OY282464.1, read on the forward strand.
AAAGTGTGTGTGACGAAGGGAAGGCTGCAGGTCAGTTCGCGGTCCGCAGCGAATTCCGGAGCGCGTAGTGTTCGAGCGCGACCCACATTCGGTGACTATGAACCCGCTAAAGCCGCCATTTTGTTCGAACCCGCCGGAAGTGGCGAGGGGGATTTATAGCGCGACCGCTTTCCGGTGGCCCACTTGTCTCTGCCCCTGCGCACCTGTCATGAAAACGTTTCATTAACTTGACTAACTTTATCACGGATTGTTTTGTATCACTATTTTGTTTGGATGTCGACGACGGCGTGGGAATTTACGGTAATTGGCCGCTAGAGAGTAATGATGTTTGTATTTTGGTACCTACAATTTGTGTAAGTAAGTAAAGGTCAAATTGTAAAGTTAAAGGTCAACAAACTTCCTCGAAAGCTTTATTACAGGTCACTGTTTATTAATATGTAGTATTGGTAAACTTGGAAATAACTATTTCCTGGATCTTTACAAACTCGGCTGGTGCTGCAGGGCGGCTGTCGTGGCGCGTGGGCGAGGGCGAGGGCGCGCCGAGCGCTGCGCCCGCGCCCGCCACCGTGGCCGCCATAGCGCTGTCGATCAAGTCCCGCGGTGAGTGAGCACGGCCCACGGTGCGCACTCCACCACATGCATCTGGTTGTTCTGTAGTCCTCCACCATACGTATTGTTCTGTAGTCCTCCACCATACGTACTGTTTTGTAGTCCTCCACCATACGTATTGTTTTGTAGTCCTCCACCATATATGTTCACATGTTAGCATCTACCATTATCTGTAGTGTTTAGTTTTGCATGACATGTAGTTCTTCTAGGAAGTTACTTAGTTGGGAGCACTGAAGATGGTGACGATATACTTATTATATGTAATTGCACTAGTTCATTGTCATCATTCAGCCGAAATACGACAAATGCTAGACAGGTTAACTACCGCTCCTGTGCGTTCGGCATCCAGCGGAATCATTTCCAGAAACCTTCACTAAACTCATCGGCCCGCCTTGTGAGGTCTTGCACTGGTCCACGTAGTGTATATATATTTTCTTTTAATGTTTTAGAATCGTAGATTTACGTAGTAAGAGATCATCATTGTAGCTTCACGCCTCGCTTAGTGCCTGAATGAACGGAGACCGAGTTGACCGTCCGAGCACACGGTGATTACTCCTTGCGTCGGAAAACGTTATGACGTTGATCCTGGCTCCCATTCACTGTCGTATACGTACGAATAAATTTAGGAAATCTGACACCAGATAAATATATTGGCAGTCACACCATGTAAAACACTGTGTTCAGCTGCATCCAGATTGACTCGAAGCCGACTCCAAGATAGTTGGGAAATGGCAGGCAAATAGAATGAGCAACAAGTAACAACCCTCAAAGGACGTTGACCCCCCTGGCTTGGAATTGCGTGACCGTAGTTAGAAGAAAGGCAGAAAATAAGTTTCCTTGACCGTGTGACGTGTGTTACCTAGCTTCAACTTTTCTTCGAGCGCCATTCTTTTCCTGAAACAATTATTATTGTTTTTCGCGGAGATTGAGTTTAATTTTTTGTTGATTTTCGTGTTGCAGAGTGCGTCAACCCTTATATTATTTGCTAACGTAACGTAAAATTTAATTAACATTTTAATATCGCTTGTTAGTGCACCGGACGCTTTCGAGTAACTTTCACTGAGCGGTCATTATTTGCGATGTAACTGTGGACAACTCCACTTATAGTAGTTTATTGTTATTTATAATAATACTTAGGTTGATGTTTTAAGATGTGCTGCACTTTATAGTCATCATGGTGCGTGCGGTCGCAGGTCGCGTTCGTGAGAGGTCGCAGAGAAAATAGCTGTGATGATGATAGTGGCTGGCGAAAGTGAAATAGTCGTCATCATTTGACGAGATTATAGTCAATAAAGTAAAATATTCCGGTAGGATTTAGAAGACCTTTAGATTCAATGTAGGTGGAAGGTGAAAGAGTGAAACTCTGCAATGCCTGTCAAAATATCTGCTGTCGAAGACGACTCACTCGGCACAAACTGTGGCACAAACGTAGCTAATGCTTGTGTATGTCTAGCTTCGTGATCTAGCTAGTGTGTGCTCGTGACCCGCAGTCGGCCGCGCATCGTCTTGAGTTCTTGACTGTTGGTTGCGCCTGCACGGTGAGTCACTTCGCAGCGCATACGCCGCCTCGTCGCGGTCCGCCGCCGCGCCGCGCGGCGCCTCCGTAATAAATGCCACTTTTTGTGCCATCCGCGCTTTTTTCCTCTGAACCTGCCTAATGAACTTGTTGGATGGATATTTACATGACACATATGAACGGAAGTTACGAAGCCTTCTTGAAATATCCTTTGGAAGTGATTATGAACTACCAATCATATGCTTCGCTGCACGCTCAATTCAATAAGTGTTTCGATTGGCCAATCCTCACTGGCACATGAAAGCAAAACTGTTGGTGAACGACGGTCTTCATTCGTAACACCAGCAGCAGGAGCACATTCAATGTGTGGTTGTCAAGGAAATTAAACGCAGAAGAATATTTAAATTTCCCATCCCGTAAGTCCGTTTTCGAAGAAAAAGTCATTTGCATAGCTATCCATTTATTTGAGTCGGTAATCTATAAAAGTGGGTAAAAGGTGCCATTACAGGGAGGAAATGACCTCCCTCCCTCTCCCCCGTCCCGTGTCCTGGATAGATAAGTCGTGGACGTGGTAATGCCGCGACCTGAAAACTCCGAAAACATTACAATATCAATGTATCACTATCTATAGCTTGATTGACAAAGACCTTACTATTATACATATTGACCCACATTTGAGCCATTATCAAATGATATGAATAATGGAGCTTCCATTGAATAAATTTGTTATTTTTGGAAATAAAAATGCTTAGGTGTTATTAGTTGACCTCATCATTTATGTTATCAACATACCTAGAGGAAGGTTTTGTGACACAATCTCAAAATTTAATGTAGATACTTAGTTATTTAATTTGCTTTATAAAACCTTTCCGAATGCCGCTTGATCATGAAAAGTTCCAATCGTAATCACTTGAACATTTGTAACGAACCTGATTACTTTCTGTTTGTGCAGCGCATACAGAGAGGCTCGGAGGTAAACCAGCTCATGTAAAGTCAACCTCACGTCAGTAAAAATAAAACACTTGAACTACGTAAGCTGCTTACTGCTACTGAAGTTGCCGCTAAAGTCTAATTGCTGAAATGGACGTGCGGTTGTCTGTGCAGTTTCGTCTATCCAGGTTTTTTTTCTAGAAGACCTTATGGCAGAACCCTTGCTTGTGTTGCAGCCATCCAGGACAGTCGCTGCTACTTGATGAACGGCGGCGCAGTCGAGAGCTTCTTCATCAGCGAGGATACGCCCGTCGGCAGTGTTATTGGTAATTTGCTTCTTACCTCTAAACGTTTGGTCGTCTGAACTATCGGTCCTACTGGAACATGTTGTGCTTTGAAATTAATTGGGCCGGAAATTAAATTCGTTTGTCGATTTTCCTTTCTTTAAATCTACTTGGCTTGATTATTATTAGAGGCTATGGACTAAATTGCTTTGAGGAGGATGCAATAAACATTTATTTTACGTCACAAAACAACGTAATAAATATTAGTTATAATTAATTGCCAAACAATTTATCAATTAGACTATCGTATTGTGGTAAATAATCCCTCGTTAGGTTGATTAATAACAGTAATAATGTTTTGATTTATTAGTGCCAGATGCCAGTATAGGCAGTTTAGACATGCCCTAGATTTTTTGTAACTTTTTAGGTACTTTGAGTGTTAATGGCGACCCGTCCGAGGAGCAGGGTGACATCACTCTGCGGCTGCAGGAGAAGGGCGCGGCCGTGGGCATCGCGCCCGGCAGCAAGAATCTCACGCTGCTGCGCGCGCTGGACCGCGAGGAGAAGAAGGGCCCTTCCAACGTGTACGTCAACGTGCGCTGCGATCGGAGACGGACCACTGATCCGGTTAGTGAAGTTACATTGCTCTGTTATACAAACCTACTTTGTATCTATTTGTACAACAAGGCTATTAAGGTAATTTTGCAGAAACTGTCATTATGGTCTGTGTGGTTACGTACCTACTACTATAAGCTTCTACTAGAAACAGGCCCACGGGCTACAAGGGCCCCAAGGTGATAATGTTCCAATATTAGGCACCTATAGCTCACTCCACTCATTATAAATTTTCTAAAGATCGCAATAAAAAATTACCTACCCTAGTCTCGAATACTGTATTAAACGAGCTCATTTTCAATCGGGAATTGTCAACCCTTCCAGTCATCCAAAAACAAAAAGAAAAAACATTCAAATTATTTGATACAGGGCCTCTCTCGGGCTAGCTACCCAACTGACTAGAAACTACTTACTTCAGAGTATCAAAATCGGAGGTATTATTGTTGTACCTCTAAGAAGAGAAAGGGACCCAGCTGTAAGTTGCAGGAACTGCAGTGCTGGTCATTGTGGGAGTAGGTCAAGGTATATTTAAGGGGACCGTCTTTGAACTGAATGATGTGAATTGCAAACATGAAGACTAATCTAGTTTTGGATCATATTGCAGAGCTTCATAATCCCGGTATCGGTGCGTGTGTGGGACGTTAACGACAACGCGCCGGTGTGGCTGGGCGCGCCCTACCGCGTGCGCCTGTCCGAGCTGACGGCCGTGGGCACGCGCGTGGCGGTGGGCGCGCGCGCCACCGACGCCGACCAGGCGGGCCCGCACGCCACCATACACTACTCCGTGCTGCCCGGACCCAACCATGTAAGGACACCCTATTGTAATTTAACTTGCATAAAGTTCTAATAAATAACGCTACAAGAGATACTAACAAGGAGACATGAGTGGAAACGCCATACAGATCAGGATCAGACAGATCTCAGTGGTTTCGACAGAAAGATTATGGAGACAATTACTGGGGCTTCTAAATTCGGTTCCAACTTAACTTCCATACACAGCCTAACTTAATTCTAAACTCCGTCTGCCTTTTAAACATGTAGGAGTACCTTGGCTTCCCGAACGAGTTGGACAGCGTGTTGGTAGTGAAAAAGCCGCTGGACTACGAGACGCTGAGCAACTTCTCGGTGACGCTGCGCGCGCAGGACGCGGGCACGCCGCCGCTGCACAACGACACCGTGCTGCTCGTGCACGTGCTGGACGCCGACGACCAGAACCCCAAGTTCTCGCACGACCACTATACTGCCACGCTGCCCGACGATGCTAAAGAGGTTATAGCCCATCATGATCTAAATGTTTATGATCCAGTGAAATCAATGAACTTGAATTTAGTAAAGCTCAACTAGAGTAGTCTTTTTGTCAATACTCTGCAGTGAACGGTCGATTTGAATTGAAAACTTAGAAGGTCTTCGGGGTTGCAAATTGAATGTAAAGAAGGGCCGATGATCGTTTCTTGTGGCTCACAAAACGTAGCAAGGATTCGTATAACTTCGTCTAGATCAATTATTCATGTGAAAGTTAACATGTAAGTACGTTGTATTCCAGGGTACAATCCTGGCCACCTCGCCGGGCCCGATCTCAGCCGCGGATCAGGACGTGGGTATCAACGCACCACTGTCGTACTCCACCACCGGCGACAACGGAAGACTGCTAGTCATAGACAAGGACACGGGGCAGGTCGCAGCCACCAAGCAGCTCATTGAAGAACTCAGCCAACCTATCACCATCGTCATCAAGGTATATGTGCTGGACACCACTCACTGACTCTGTCACCGGAGACAACTGGAGACCACTGTTCGTGGACTAGAGCATCGGATGGCAGTCACTAAACAGCTTAGCCATTAATTTGGGTTCATGAAATCATCATTGTCATGGGTCATTCACCACGGTTGTTAACTGGAGTTGGTATGATCGCAGGCGACGCAGGTGGACAATTCTGACCGCTACGCGCTGGCCACGCTGAGCATCAGCCGCGGCTCCACGCGCGCGGGCGGCGTGCGCTTCCGGCGGCGCCAGTACTCCGCCGCCGTCAGCGAGGCCGCCGCGCCCGGAGCCACACTGCTCACACTCCACACTACTCCGCCGCCAGTTCACATGCAACACGTATGTATATGTTATCACGCTGAGCATCAGCCGCGGCACTGCGATGTTCGGGTCAGCTGCCAGTCGAAATGAATGCAACTGAGTTCCGGAAGTTTCTATGGAGCGACTGTCTGTTTGCCCCCGACTGTCTGTTTGTTTAATCCAGTAATTGGGTAAAATGATATCTCTTGGAAAGACAGTTGCCAGCTTTCCTTCAGACTCCTTCCTCTTGTCTCCTACGTTTTATCTTCTACCTGTTAATATTTACACTTTGTGTATGGTGGTTCTTTGTTTTCAGAACAACCTACAGTTTTACGTGTCAGACCGCTCGTTCCTGGACAAGTTCGCGATCAACAGCGCGGGTGAGGTGGTGCTACGCCGGCCGCTGGATTACGAGATCAACGATCAGTACCACTACCAGGTCATGGTCACCGACGGCGTCTCGGTAAGGCTCAGCAGCAACTGCCTTAGCAAGAGTCTAAGGTCACATCAAGTTAAAGGATCAAGATGACCGGTCGTGGTTTCGAACCGACCATTGTGTAAAATTACAACCATCATTAGTTTGGCTGAGTTTGGCTTAATTAGACTACACTTTAATAGGAGAGGAACTTTTATTATTTTTCCTTTCAGAATGATACAGCGTCGATAAACATCACGGTGCTGAACGTGAACGAGTGGGAACCGCGATTCCGCTATCCGCAGTACGAGTTCCGCGTAGATGACGCACACACTCCTCAGGATGACGCCGAGCTGCTGCCGGTGGGACGCCTCGATGTATTCGACGGCGACAGGATGGATAACGTCACGCTCACGCTCAGAGGATCTGGTGCTGAGTGAGTCCACAGTTTATACTCGTACACAAACATATCGCCAGCGGTTTCGATCGCGTGACAATAAATAATTAACCCCATTGGTATAAAAGTTGGAAGCTAATTGTTTGGGATAGTATTGACTCTGAAAATAAAAGAAAAGTGGACTGTATAAAATACGTTATATTTGAAGTACTGGCTACAATAGTCGCGCACAATAACCGCGAATAATAAAAAACAGGCTCATGGTAAAGTCATAGCAACCTCACGGGAATCTCGGGGCGAGTCACTCTTGCCGAGATCGTTCTGTAGCGTAGATGGGATAATCAGATAGCTTACTTCATAACAATATCAAGAACATACGGCTCGTAGAGTTCGTAGGACGCAAATTTTCTAAGATATCGTCGTTATAATAAACGCGGGGAAGTCGTGTCACCACGACTTAGCATGTCGGATGGGCGTCTGACTATTGAACAGTACGACCACTTCGTAATCCAAATTGCACTTTTTTTAATTTCTGCACATCATTTCGGGTAGCCAGAAGTCTGACAATTTGTCAGTTTTATTTAATTCCAGTTACCTCAGCTTCAGCTTCAGCTTAACAAGTAATAAATATCCTTATTTTGATAAAGTATCAGAGGGTAATTCCTGGGTCCTGTTGCAGCATGCTGTACATCAACGGGTCGGGCGACATGTTCCTGCGCAGCGGCGCACTGCGCTCGCTCAACTCGTCCGTGCTGCACGTCGTCGCCACCGCAGTCGACTCCGGCGCGCCGCCCAGACAGGTACAACACTCAACACTTTCGAAATAACTTATGTCATCACACCACCGAATTTAAGATAAAAATAATGCTTTCAATTTAGGTAACGACACAATACCTTTGTGACTAGCACTAGGGCATAAGTCCTGTTTTGGTTGCGTGTGGAGCGCCATTAAGCCATTGATGGCTCTCTCTAACTGATTGCAACGTTTTATAGATAATTTTTACGCGCAATGGATTAGGAGTGCCTCAAGGAAATATCCTTTGTCCCATTCTTTTTTTTTCTATACAGAAATGCTTGAACGACTTTCCAAACGCACGACTGCAAACGATAAAACGTGTTCTATAGGTCGCGCGGTGGTTTAAGATCGCTCGATGAAATAGTGGGGGAAATCGGCGCATGTATCTCTGAATCTGAATCTGAATGTGTTTGTTGTAACATCACTAGTTACTAATTACTAATTATCACAACCCTAGTTGCTGGTTCTATGATTCATTGTCGATGTAGGTGTGATTGACTGAACATTGTCTTTCCATTATAATTTCATGTACTTGTTCTGCGTGTAATAAACCAAGCATTTCCACAACAAGTCTTTTATTACAAACATTACAGTGTTCAATTGTTGTACCTATACTTCGCATCGCATGCCCCTTCTACTTTTGTCAAGCGATCTTTAATTATCGCGCGACCTATACCTACTATTATCGAAAAGAATATAATCTTATCTAAACCATAACCAAGTTACAAGTTTACGTTTTTAGGGTTCGGTACCACAAAAGAAAAAAACGGAACCCTTACAAGATCACTTTGTTGTCCGTCTACCTGTCAAGACTCTTTATCTCGGAAACGCGTGAAGGCATCGAGTTACTTGTACATACTCAGGTTTGCGGTCCCTTGAAGCTGTGAAAAAAACAAACTTAACAAAAAAAGATACGGCTGTTTATGTAGCTAAATAGGTATATTTCATCACCCTCAAGGGAATCAAAATTCATAGGGTGCTTCCCGTTATCCCAGAATCCTGAAATTTGTCACGAAGCAAGGTCTTATAGCACAAGTATAAATCTGAAAAATGTAAATTTGTAGTTACGTCGATTCGTAACAATCTTTGAGACTCGATTCGGAAATTGAACTGTTTTCATAAGTAAGTTTGTACGGAACCCTTAGTGCGCGCGTCCGACTCGCACCGGGCAAGGTTTTTTATGATTTTTTGTTTTGTTTTGTGTTCTTGTATCTATAGACATCAGTACCGGTGACCGTGCACCTGAACGAGCGGCTCCTGCAGAGTACAGACACGGCGGCGGGGGCAGGCGCGGGCGCGGGCGGCGTGCTGGTGTTGTTCGCGGCGGCGCTGGCGGCGCTGGCGCTGCTCGTGTGCGCGCTGCTCGGATACATCTACAGAGTGTGAGTATGGCCGTGCACCTGAACGAGCGCTCCTGCAGAGTGCAGACACGGCGGCGGGGGCGGGAGCGGGCGGCGTGCTGACGCTGGCGGCGCTGACGCTGCTCGTGCTATTTTGGACGCGCAGTTGTTATTTAGAATCGTTTGAGTGAGTTGATGCGGGATGCTGAAAAAGAAAATCCTGCTTCTCAAAGACAATGCACCGACTCACACCTCAGCGGTTACCATAGCGAAAATCTACGAGTTACGGTTTGAATTCAACCCAAACGACTTATTTTTGTTCCCTCATCTAAAAATGGCGCTCGGAGGAAGGAGACTTTCGCAAATGAGAAGGCAATCACTTTCGTGAACCATTATTTTGCAGAGGTACGCTAACTAGACGCGCTTATATTATTTAGAAGGGTTAGAGAGCTGGGGGCATCGCTGGGAAAAGAGTATATAGAGTGACTGGTAATTAGTGAACGATTTTATACACGTGATTGTAGTCATGATAAGAAAAAACTTTTACTATAAGATCAAACCTGAAATCGCGAAAAAAATCGGCAAGTTCAAAAATCACACTATGAACAGTTAGGCGAGTATAAATGTACTGACCAGCAGTTTTCTTTTTTTTCGTTTTAATCCCGCGGAGGATCGATTCGGTACATGAAACCCTATCGATTTGTAATGATAAAAATGAAAAATAAAGTACTTTTTTTTAAACTCGAATTAATTTACGCGTGTACGAAATTATTTTTTTTAAGTAAACATCAGCTGATCGAGGCCAAGGAACTGTAGATAGTTAGTACGCAAGTACGCAACGACCGAAAACTTCCTACAAGGTCATTGACACGTTTACTTGAAGAAATTAATTTAGTACATGCGTATATTAATTCGTGTTTTAGAAAAAAAGTACTTTGTTTTTTAATTTTATCTTTATAAATCGATAGTGTTTCATGTACCGAATCGACCCTCCACGGGATTAAAACGACCAAAATTTAACGGTGTAGAGTGACAAGGAGACTATGTAGAAAAAGAAAAATAAATTATAAGAAAAAATCTCTTGTATCATCGTTAGAACAAACTTTTCAGAACACCTGCGTATATGTACGTAGTCGTCCACAACTTTGAGTGTAGAGCCTCCTATGGGTGCTAGAAGGATATTTACCATGACATTATATATTATTAATATAGACAATATTAAATTTAAGTCCCACTTTTTCGAAGCTCTAGTGAGGTCACCGCGAGCATTATACTGAGCTCCTCCGTAGTCTTAGCTATGAGATGCCTATTCATTAAAAAAATATTTTTGTATTGATTTCTTGTAGTTGCTAGGTAGGTAGTAGTTCATATCAAATATCATAATTCAATCTTCCTACAGACGTCGTCGGTCGAAGCGTAGCGCTGGTGGCTCAGGGACCGGCTACGTGACGCACGAGAAGCCCCCGGTGGAGCCCGTGGCGCCCACGCCGCAGCACGCCGGCAACCCCGCCAGCCCGCACGCGGCCAGCGCCGTGGCCGGGGTGCTGCGCCCCGCGGGCTCGTCAGGCTCGCTGCTGAGCGTCAGTGCAGGCGCCAGCACTATCCTGGCTAACTCTACTTCCAGTTTGGATCTGCAGCAAGATGCTGCGCACGGAGGCCAACATCATAGTAAGTAACTATGGCTCGGGACAAAACAAAAAGGAACTTGGTGTTTAGTTTCAAGCGTAAAAATTAAGTAAGGCTAAGACCTCACGAAGCGGTTTTCACCCGCGCCCGCCGCGTTAGAGGAAACCGCTACTTATTTTCTAAACTCATGAGACCGTAGTTCTGTGCGGTTACATAGCCGTTGAGGTTGCGGTTTTCGCCAGTTATCCTGGCAGGTGATTATCGCAAGACATGCGGTTGCAAGACGGCCTGTCGGTGCGTCAGGAGCCGGGAACAACCACAATCACCGCTGGCGTAATACGCGTCGTGAAATGTGCATTCTAGATGCTGCGGGCCCGCAACCGCGGCGGAGTTTGATAACAGCTTCTTGAGTTTTTAGCTCATAGTCTTAGCCTAAAACTTCCTTATGTTCGAAAATTGAAATTACAATTACTTCTACGTGCATGCATATCTATGTATTATATTGTATTGTATTGGTATTGTATTGGATCACTCACTATTAACTGCAAGAATTGGTCAAAAAGTTTCACTAATTAAACTAAGTAAGCAACCGGCTCCATATTTTCGAGGTGTGACCGTGCCGATAACCGATCACCTTGAGCTTCTTGGGGTAACGCTATCGTCTACTCTCAATTTCGGCTCCTATTTTGAGGTAAAAGCTCAACTGGCTGCAAAAAAGTTGGGGATCTTGGCGAAGGTGAGACGGTATTTCACACCGGAACAGCTGCTCAACCTCTATCAGGCGCAAGTTCAATCGCGTATGGAGTATTGCTCTCATCTTTGAGATGGGTCTGCCAATACGTACAAAGCGTTTTGGGAACACATTCATTATGCGTACAGCTAAGGAGTGGAGCCTATCAACAATAAAAAAAAACTAAGTACCTATTTTAAAATTACTCAAAAATCCCTCATTTGTATTTTTTTTTATAGTGATTCTACTTTTTTAAAATTTTGGTTTTCGCTTATCTAGAAGTACCTAACTTGTTCGCTTGTGACTTGAAGATCCCGGATTCTGTCATGGAGGGAACGCATGTCATTTGTTGTACGCACAATTATCTAAACTTTTCCTAAAATGTTTTGTGTGTAGGTATCTAAAAGTGGAATGTTCATAAATGTGTGCCTACCTATTACCTACACAATCTCATGAAGTGGTATTAGGGGTACACCAGCAAATTGGTTATAATTTTCCGGAAATCATTATATTATATACTAGCTGACAAGGGGAACTTCGTAAAGAAAACCACTGCATAGCAGTAAAAGAGATGGCTAAATGGCTGCCCCCAAAACGGTTAACATGTATAAGAACTTCACACTAACCCGTATTATTTAAATATTCATTCATGAATTATTTAGTGTTTAATAATTTCATAGAACTTTCGTGAACTAATAAAAATAAAAAAGTATCTGAATTGTTTTTATGCTTTGTTTTGGTTTGACTTGACAAGATTATAGATAATCAAGGAGTACTTCAAGCTAAGGAGGAGACATATCGCATTTCCAAAATGTCAAATCGAGTTATTGAACTAACATCGATTTATAATAAGGGTTATCAAAACGATTTATTTTCTGAAACAAAATAATTGTAACTGGCTAAGTGTATTACTAACACTTTGGGCACACAATCTTACTACATATTTTGTGTCTGTCGTGGTCAATATATTCATTTTTTTTCTTTTATCCCATTCGATTATTTTATCGATTTTGTTACATTAAAAACAATTCCATCTCTACTCTATGAAAAAAAAAAAACAAACGTCAGACGTCGTTTCAACGCTCTGCCGTTTATTTGTTTGTTGCGCTTTTTGGATTAGTTTAGATTTTGGATTTTCATTGAACTTCGCTTGTTTATTGGACTAACTGATTGCTCGCCTAACTACTGACCTCTCGCTACTCGACACGGACTTGAATTGCAATCATGCGATGCATAAACTGTGGTGTACACACGCAGACTGCAGCATTTCACCTCTTCTTTGCCTGCTCTTTTACTCATGAACCTAGTACGATGGTTAACAATAGAGGTAAGTCATCTGCGAATAATTTTAAAACGGTAATTCAGTTTTGTTTTTTTAGGTTCCAAGGGATGCCAACATTTATCATCCTTGTTATGAAATGCTGAATTCAGAAGCTAATGATGATCGTTTATTTGGCCATACAATGGTGTGCATAACTTGTGGTCGTTCTGTCAGAAGCGTACATCATGAAGTGGAAAGAAACATTTTGATGATGCAGGATTTACCAATATCACATCCAGCTTTCCATCAGGTAATTAAAGTGATGTTTATACACAATGCATTGTTTTATTTATTTATTTATTTGATACCTAGATACTCTCTGCACTAACAGCCAAAACCAACACATGCAGAGAGTCATTATTATATTACAATATAAAAAAATAACATAAATCACCTCAAATACAAATCATTATCATTATCCAAATATTTAATTCCTCAGCCTACAAACAGTTAATAATCATCATTTCTTTCTCTATAACGATGACATCATACCAATAACCTAAATTACCTTTTTTTTTAGACCATCAACTATGTGTGTCATCCCTGTTGGATGCGGCACCAAAAGCAGACAAATCAGGACCAAAATCGGTCAACTCTGCCGAGAACTGAACCTGAGCCACTAACTGAGTCTGTACCTGAACTACAAGCTGAACCTGAACCAATAATTGAAACTGAACCAGTACCGAGACCTGTTCAAGAGCCAGATTTAAACCTGCCAAACTATAAACAGGCTGCAAATACCTCTAGACACTGTGTGTTTAATGCTTGTGTTATTGAACAAAAGTTACATGTTATTCCAGCATTTATAAAAAAATGCTTATTGAAAATTATAATTTTTATATTCCCACAATACTAGGGTATGTGATGTACATTTGAACTTGAATGTTTGGCACTTGCTACTTGAAAATAATAATTATATACTCAAGTTTTACAGCAAACCAAATTGAAAAAAAACTACCAACATTTAATTTAGAGAGTGACATGTTTTATGGATCAGCTTAACCGTTTAGGAACCTTTGTAAGGGAAAACGATTTGAATAGGCAACAAACAAAGTTTTTAAGAGTGGATGATAACCTGCCCCAATTGGAGAGTTTTCCAATATTGGGGCATAGTGACTTAATATTGATTTGCAGCTGTATTGTGGGTAACAGAAATCTGGGCTGTTGTCATGTCATGACAGTGGTCTGGTATCTCGGGTGGGCGAGACATGAACACATTATCTCCGGCTTCACTTTTAGATAATGTCATAATAAGACTTACCAAATAAATAAATAAATCGAATTTTTATTGTTTTATTATATATTTTTTATGTCCCTGGCTACTCAGTGCGTTAATTATCTAGTTTATGCAGAATTGTTTACAAAACTACCTCAATACAGAAATTACAAATATTTGGCTTAGTTAATATTTAATATCTTTTTCAAATACGTTCATCATTTCAATCTTAGTATTATTTACATTGTCTGTGAAAACTCTTTATTTCAACTCATTTGGATAAGTAGTTTAGGTTTTACAACAGAATACACTTTTAATATTATGATTTTTGTGGAGATTATCTATCATAAGTCCGTTGAATCAAGTTTTTTTAGTGCATTTACCCATTTGTAGATTTTTACTTTAAGTACCTTAGTGAAAAAGCGTCAGTGAAAAACACAATCATCAATAAAAATCTTCGCAGCCACATTAAAGCGCCTAGTTAAAAGTTCATAGCAATGTCATTGTTTGATGTTTTTATACCTTTGCCGTAGGAGTTACGCGATTTATTTTCAGGATTGTGCAGATCTGAAAAGTTCCTGAACCTTTTTGATTATAAAATACTATTTTTCAGCTATTCAGCATTATATATTGCTCGGTGCCATGTTTATACATGCATTTTCATTGTGGGGCAGTCGTCCATACTTCAATTTAGCCATGTCCTTTGTGTATTTATTTAGCAGGCACCTCATCAGGGCGCCAGTCACAGCGCTTCCCGCGCAGCAAGGTGGCGCCGCTCCAGCCCAGCAGCAGTCCCGCACTGTCCCCCGGCGCGGGAGCAGCCAGCGGACCCGCAAGCGTAGCCCTCATGAACGACCATCTGGGGAGCCGGGCCGCTGGCGGGACGGGAGGAGCCAGTGTGTCACTCATGAGTGACCACCTGGGGGCCCGGGGCCCCGGCCGCTCGGGAGTGGCGTGGCCCTCTGCCACCATTCCCGCGCGTGTCAAGAAGCTCAGCTGGGACGATGCGGCTCCCGACGGACATCACAAGGTGCGTTAGGCGCGCAATTCTATTTTCTTAACTGCCAGTGTACACCCACACACAATTAAATAATTGTGATGCATTTTCATCAATCATAACTGCAAACTTATCAGGGTCCATAATTGTTTCACTTCATTTATTTTACCACTGGCATGTATATATATATATACCTACTACAACATTATTTTTAGTATTTACGAAATCCGAATTCCTACCTGTTTCTGATCAAACTATGTTCAATCCTCCTCTTTTGGAATTTTTAAAATCGGTCCCGAAGTTTTGGAGATAAATCGTAACAACGATTTAACTTCTTTCTCCATTAGAAAGCTACATCTTCACTGAGTAACATAGGCTAAATATTTTCTGTAAATAAATATTAAGTAAAGCCGTTGGCAGAAGCTAAACAGATTTGTCAGATGTTATGTCAAGAAACTATAGGAGCTGCGATATTTTAAAAAAAATAACTCAACACGAGAATCACGACGATAATGCATTATAACAAAAACTCCACCTAGCATCACTACTGTTGATAAAGTTTAAACTCAACAACTTACGTTTATCTTAATACTTTCCTTACTAAAGACAAATATCCACAATCGACTAATTTTCACACTTTTACCTACTAACCCCTCCATAAGCTAGGAAGTTTCGTAAAGTGTGTATAACAGAAGTACATTTCCAGGACAGAGGGGAGGAGGTGACGGACGCCACCAACCCTGCCGTGGCCGAGCACATGAACCTCACCGTGTACTTCTGACCGCAGGGGATACGCAGGAACATGAACAAACTCACCTACCGAACATAGGTATTGGTGATACTCAAAAACATGTTCATAATAGTAGACAAACTAAAGACAACAAGACTGCAGATAATCGTTGTAACATATTCGATATTGATTCTACTGTAAAAAAGGGTCTAGGTGGCAATGGAGCTAGACAAACAGCTTACTCATCTGAAACCAAGTATCTTTTACAAGACAAGCCTGCAATTAACAATAACGATGTGCGTTCAGAAGATGGCTTTCACAAAAGTGAAAACGTTGAAGCTAAAAATGATATTCTGTTACCAGGATCTGCTGCAAATAGTCATTATACAGTGAATTGCGCTCTACCAGCCAATCATAATCAACCTAAAGACGCTCTGAACACTATCGGAATACCAGTCTATGACAATTCTTTATCTCAGAATTACTTATATACGAACCACCCTAATCCAGCTGCAAATTACTACATCCCTGGCCTAAGTGAACCGTCTTCTCCATCCAACTACCCAACTATAGTAATGGGACGTCCAGGTCATCCCAGTCATGCTATCATATTTGAAAATGATTCGAGATCTACAAGAAACCGACCACTGCCAACTCACATCTTACTTACAAGTAACCCGAAACGTACGAAGCACCTCAAACCTCCTGCTAACAGCAAGTTGAAATGTAAACCAGTAACTATACATCACATTACTCCAATAGCGTATCCTGTACAGTCTTCAAGCCAATCAGCTTTGTTCCATGCACCCTCTAACTACGCTTTACCGGCTAGTCAACAGATAGTAAATCATCCAAACACGAGCCAAAAGCAACCAATTTCCATCATAGCTGGAGAGCAGTACTCTCTGAGGGATCAACGGTACACGACTCATCCAACTGCCCCTGTGCTGTACGAGGAGGAGCCTTCTCCTCTGGGTTCCAATGGTCTTCCACCAGCGTACGCCACGATAGACCCTAAGAAGCTGCGCACCAGACAGATTCGACCCGCGGTGTTCAATAGAAGGGGGTTGGCGAATAGCCGGCAATACCAGCTGTTGTGAGGCAGAATATAAGTTGGTGGGATAGGAATGGAATGTGGTGTTTCAGTAGTCTTAATAAATGTGGAAAGAACGAGGAAAATTCAGAGGAAGACTCCTTTTCATCTTCAGTATGGTCTTCCTTGTAACAGATTTCTTATAACTCTACCCTATACTTCCTGAATATAGTTAAAACGACCTACTTTTCCAATTTGGCTAATTTCTAAAACCATGCATGGCCACTTGAGATACATAGGTACCTGGTACTTGAGATACATAGATACTCGTACCTACCTACTCAGTTTGTTCAAAATACAATTAAATTCAGAAGTAAGTTGTGCTAAGATTTGTACCATTGACCAAAAATGTGAATATATGTTATGTACGATACGAATAGTATAAGTGTTGAGATATAAAAGTTAGCAAATAAAAGTTTTGTATTTACTATTTCTGAAGAAACTGTGAAATCAATTTATGAGACATAAAATTAAGTAATTGAGAGTAGGTATTAGTGAAATTAACTGTATATAGTTTTATACTAATGGATAACGTAGGATTTTGTTTTTTAGTAATTTTATAACAGGCAATCATTTACCTAGACTATGTTGTCACTTTGTAAAGATTTATGCGGGCAACACTAGATAACGAATCTCGTTCAGTAAAAGAAAATTCGTGGTAAGAACATTTTTAGTTACAATATTTATGTTATACAGATAAGTATGTACGAACTGTTATTATAATGTTTTGTTTAAAAGGCTCGTTTTATTTGTTTACGTAATGTATGCCAACAAATATACCTATCCCGTTAGAATTTCTACCAGTTTGATTAACCGATTTCCAAAAAAAGAGGTTTACATGTCCTTTTAAAAACATTGCCCTGCACTAGGAATTACACCTGTATCGTTTATCTCAGGACCTTGAGCTCCTGGACCTTTGGAAGGCGTACGAGGAGCCGAAACCAACTCGCAGAGGCCCTTTAGACACTTTTAATGGAACGTGAAAAAAAACAATTGTGACATATGGGAAACAAAGACAATAGGGCTATGGTTTTTGCAATGTTAAGTGGACTAGTTACTAGGAACTATGTTAAAACTATGGCCCCTGCCTAAACATTGTTTTTAATATTCATCGGAAAAAGGCAGAGGGTGACTTGCACACTCAATAAATGGGCCCCAAAAACGACCGCTAGCACGAAGTGACTTAGTAACAAGAGGGCAACATATCCTGAGGTGCTTGAGGAGTGGAGAGGTATACCACAGCTATCAAGACAATACCGGAAGTACGGTCAAGATCCCTACCAGCACCTTACATCCTTCACCCGATCACGTTTGCTCTTGCGAATCTCCACTAAAGCCAGCCAATAAAGGCTGGAGAGAGGTGGGAGCTCTGTTCGTCGTCAGTGCTCACACTGCTCACTACGGCCGGCCAATAAAGGCAAGCCGGTGATGAAAAACAAGAATTCTCCCGGGAGATCGGATCTGTGAGGTCGCTAATGACCAACAGTTTGCCCCAAAACTGCCTTGCGGATTGTATCTCTCTTAGTCTGGCCCTTCAGCCTAGGCATGTTACGGCGAAGCAAACGTTACCGATACCTACAGGTTTATTGGATCGCGCAAGCCCCACCACGTCGGCAACGTAGAGGTATTACGGTGATGGGTATATTATTATTACTTTTTTCTTTGTAAATACTTACATTTAAATTACATAAAAAAAAATTAAATAAAGGAGAGTGGGACTTCTGGGCCAAAAATGTAAATGATTGAGATATGCTTTTAAAAACTAGTTACATAATTCTATTTCAAAATAGAAAAAATCTAGCCCTAGTTGAAGTGAGGAAAATGAGATATCTAAAAAATAAGTTTTAGTCATGAGTAACCTATTTTAGGTTAGGTATACAATCGAAAAATAGTTTATTCCAAGGACTAACTCCTTGGAATAAACTATTTATCGATTGTATGATGTATTTTTTTTTAATTTTTGTTGACAAGACTTATATTCTACTCCTTTCTACTTTTCTACTCTATGTATGATTAGTCGTAGACATGGGCATTTTTGGCTTTGAGTACATACGGATATTAATTTATTATTCCCCGAGAGGACGCCGGCGTACGCAAACCTATTGTCTTTCTATTGTGTCTCTAATTACGGTATTCAACAGGTTAATCCGATATCAGACTTCAAAATAGACTTTCTGTTTTTAGATATTCGGTTTTAGTAACGCCTAGCCTAACAATAAACCATAAAATAAAATATAGCAGTATTCTCGTAAATATTCTTAAGCACTAAAAATAAGATGATATTGTTTGCTTATTTCAATGTGCAATAGATTTTCATAAAAATCTAAATTGTGCGATTCGCACTGTCTTTTTTATTCCGCGTTTATATAAAGAGAAAAAGCGAATTTTTACGCATTGGTCAGTTTGAGTTTGGCTATACACAAAATTCATTTGACCTTTCTCAGCTCCAGCTACATCTACGTATCCAGTGCTATTATTCGTCGATTGTGATTAGTTTGGTTGTTTATATCGTTTAGCTTGGCTAGGCCGGTTTTATAAATCTGATTTTCTAGACCGAGAAAACGATAAAAATGTGTTTGAAATTGACTTTTCAATTCGTTTTTATATATCGAACACATGCCTAGTCACTCGTCTCGTATTCTTCGGTTACTTGCGGTATAATGACTAGTAGTTGCAACCTCTTCCGTCACGGCATAGGACGGAAGAGGTTGCAGCTAAACGGCATAGAGTTATTATGTCGATGAGATATACTGACATAATATAGAAACGTCACTAATAAAAAGCTATTTTAAAATTCCTGTTTTCCATAAAGGCCATTAATGAAAAGTTGAAGTTGAAATATAATTGTTGTTATTGAACTGCATCTAGAGTGTAGAGTATTTTCTACACACCATCTAAGCACTCCAGATTAAATGCTGAAATGCACTATGTCGACGACCTATGTATGTTGAAATGATATTGTCAGTGATTTTTCTTAATGGCGCCACAACCTGTAAGTATAATCACCCCACATTTTATTATTAACCAGCATCTACTACGATGCACCGTTTTCTTTCTCCACGATATTAACAAATAAAAATATATTTTTAGAGAACATTGATATTATTTATATTTTACTAAATTATTTTTTGAATAAACTATTATTCCCATGTTTCAGGTAATCGATAGTGACTACATTTATCAACCTAACTGGGACTTTGCTCAAAGGTCGTCTGTTGATGAAACAATACAAACCGGCCACAGTTGTATTGGTCTCCACTGTGGTCGTTCTCTTGCATCACGAATCACTACTTCATGCAACTCGTGAAACGAGAATTTATAATTTTATTCAATTGTTGATTATGCCTCGAAACGGAAATTCTTGGTTTGCATGGTGTTTATGAAAAAATAAAATTATATGTAAACTGTTTTATTATAAATTAAATATGACCCTTTGCTTTACCATTGCCATTTGGGAACGCGATAATCATGGCGGTAAGTACCTTCTTTGAGGAATGGCTGGAGAGGCGTCACGACGTCGAACCTTCCACGTGCCATAGGTCCTCCCCAGATATGGTAAATTCGAGAGGTACCTGTACCAAATTCAGATGGAAGAAACGCCCGGGTCATCATTGTGCGGACCACCCGAAAAACAGGACAGAGGGGACAAGCAGTGGTCGCCTCCTTCTGCGCAGCAGTAATAATAGCGAAGGAGACTGCGGCAGCCTGTGGAAATAGAGACTCTCACACCCCAGCCACTGAGACCCTGACCCCGACTACCAGCCAGGAGGATGATGAGTAATGGGTAATTCGCTTTCCGGCCGTCTACTAACCGTCCAGACCGAGTCCGAGACGCCGACGACCGTAGTATTTCACACGCGCGCCTCATAGACATATTAGCAAAACCGTAGAAGCCCAACAAGCCCGATGTCCGCTGGGGTAGCGGATAGTTTCTGAAAACGGTTCCAGAAATAAGTGCAAGTGAAGGACAGAGACGTGGTTTTAGAAAGTATGTCTGACTCGCCACTTTACTCTACTCAAGAGCTTTTTCTTTGTGGTAGGTAAAATCATTCAAAGACATCTCCCGCCCTTGG
Source organism: Leucania comma (assembly GCA_958295575.1). NCBI lineage: Eukaryota > Metazoa > Arthropoda > Insecta > Lepidoptera > Noctuidae > Leucania > Leucania comma. The sequence goes on from OY282464.1 coordinate 501,301, forward strand.
GCGGAGCAGGAGATAGCGTCAGACTCTTACTGACTAAAAACCTACCCCGTTCCTTCATTGCCTTAGTTCTGGGGCCCTGGTATGCATTTTCGTACTTCCCCAAGGCTCTGCTGGGCCCCTACAGTTTGCTGACAACTCCTTGAGGCGCGCGAGATCAGTACGCGCCATCAACGACTTGTCCTCGGTTCAGACTGTTACCGGACGGAAAGATAGCGAGCTACCCATTGCTCGCCGTCCTCAAGCCTGCGCTAACGGTGGCCGGAAATTGGGTTCAGAATCCCAGCGGTGGCGGCAGTGTGTGCACCGTTGCCTGATGCGGTCGGCCTCCTCCTCTACCCTAGAGCTGGAGAAGTCTTTTGATAATTTTCCACCTCAATAAAAATACAACCTTACCCTAAATATATGAATGATGGGTTGTTTAATATTTTTTCATTCTGCAAAACTCTCAATAATAAATAAATACTGTCAATCAAAACTTAATATCTTACATAACCTCACTTTTACTAAATCTCTGATAACTCTTCTCTCTGACTGATAAATTCCGCAGAATTTTCAGCAAATGGTTGAAAATATATTAGCTACTAACTGACATCACTTTCATTTCTTTACTACCCAGGCCCAACATTGTATGAAAGCGTATCTGTCTCCTTTATATAAAAAAAAAACATTTAATGTTATTATACGATCAAGAGTCGAGACTAGACCATGAGCTAACTGGATTTTTTGACTCAAGCGGAAACAATATTTCACGCTTGCCGCGTGAAATATTGGTTCCGCTGTTGCTGCTAACCAACAGAAAAAGGACCTCGCAATATTTAACCTTAGTCTTAATATAGCAGTAGGTAGATAGGTATTGTTCGGAAATGGCACGAGTCACAAACCTTGCACACTGGTCACATAACTTGGTCAGTTGGGAGAACGGAAGTTACGGACACCTACCTACGTAGTACCTACTAATCGTTTTTGAGGAAACAATAATTTTATTGTAAAAGTGTAACATCACTACACTTGCAGGAAACATAAACTCCTTATAATCTCCATCTCAAAACTTTCATTTTATGAGGAGAAATCTCGCCAGCTAAGTAGGTACTTACCTCGCGTAGGCGCATTAAAGTCAGGATACAAAGCGTTATGAGTGTTATGATGTCTCAACGCGAGCTGACCTTGTAACGAAAGTGGTCTCCGGGTGTTGTTGTTGCGCAACAGTTACACTGCGCGTGCGCAACTCGAGTTCATTGAGATGCGCGGGAGCTAGCAAAATGCGTAGCCTTGTGTGATGCAATGTGTTATGTTGTATTATAGAGATAGACGGACCATGAGGACCCATGCACAAATATACTCTATAATATTAGTGGCATAACTTTCTAGTTCACTCTCGATGTGAGATCTACCTTTTCTAGAATCCTACTGTCTGTCACTATCCATGACGAAATCAAAATTACATCCACAAAAGAAAAAATCCAGAAAGGTCTCATCGAAAAGTTCATGGAAATTAGGTTCTACCTGATGAGGCTAACCTACTTAAACCAACTCTATGGTTTTGTGGGTCTAGTGACCACAAGGAACTTCTAAAAGTGACTGATCAGTTTGTTTACGCTAATTTTGTAACTTTCTAAGCAATAATGTCAAACACTTGCGAATGTTTTTTGGGTCAATCCAACAAGGTAACAGAGCATACAATAATACAACTGAAATGTTAGGTAAGTAAAGAAATTCATCATGTCAAATTAGGTTCAGGTATTCAGTTGAAATATGTAAGTACCAATTCAAAGCCGAGTTAGAAATTACACTGAAAATGCTGTGAACTAAATAAATATTCGCAGAATTTACTAGCAGATAGGTAGATTATACCGTTAGTCATTTTCCTCATAAGATGCGGGTTCATCGCGATACTAATAATCTACCTATGATGCAGGATTAAAAGTTCGAGTCTGAGTCTAGTGTTCGTCTCTAGTAAATGTTGCTTACTTGCATTTTCTTAAAGATTGTCAGTGTCAAGTGCAATAAGATCATCGACACCACTAATGCCGATACATTCGCGAGTTTTGGCAAAACATAAGCATACGTCACATCTGTGTGCATGCAACGTGCCCCTCCTCCGCTCGGTCACGTCCGGGGTACCACCACACACGCGGCAATTTCTCCACCGGTACCAACAGTGCGCGCCGAACAGACCCGCGATCAATACTCGCCGATACTCCCGCAGACTCCGGCAGATCACCCGCGGCCCACGTCGCCGACTACACGGTAAAAGTGATATTATTTGCCAAATATTTAAGTGGTCACTCACCAGCCATAGGAGATAAGGTATGTTACTTTCCAATTCTGGATTTTTCTGCGACTCGCGATTTTTAATTATGCATATCGAAAAGAAAGTTCATCTAGATAGATGTAGAGCAAGTAATTAATATTTGGCATATTTTTGCTTAATTTAGAAATGTTAATGCAGTTTTAATTTCACCTAGATTTGTGTTGATTTCTACATCATTAACGTGTTACATATTATTTTCACGCACGCCTGCTTTGGTGAACCCGGTAATAGCCGGTACAGTCAGCATCAACAAGTTGTGTATTGAGGATAGCTTTTTTTGAGGGGAAATCATGCATCCAATTCATCCACTCTATGGCCTAGTGTAAGGGCGTGTCAGACTTTTACTGTCTAAAATAAATCCTGTATCCTTCACTTGCCCTTTGCGGTTTAGGGATCACGGTTTCCTTTCTAGAAATTTTCCGTAGAGTAATTATAAGGTGTGCTTACATAATGAAGTGCCTATATGTACAACACAATTGTTTTAAGGTTGAACTTGTATTCATAGGAAACTCATTTACCTATATTTTTCGTGCGAAGACAAAAAAAAAACTGCGGTAGGCGAAATGTTTACAAACAAATAAAACAAAAAAGTCAACTAGGTATTAGAACGCCAGCTGTTATCAGGTATTTTATTTATTTCCCCTTATAGAATATAAGGGATTTCATTATTTCAAATTCGATGTCTGAACTAAAGTTACAGTTAAAACTTTTTACAAAAAAAATACAACCGACTTCAAAAATCACCAAAAAATGCAAAATAACTTTCAATTTCGGAAGTCGGTGTTTCTATAATAGTTTGGTCTCTTCGCTATTTAACACCGACTTCCGAAATTGAAAGTTATTTTGCATTTTTTGGTGATTTTTGAAGTCGGTTGTATTTTTTTTGTAAAAAGTTTTTTATTTCACACTTTTTAGTAGTAGTACCCCTCAGCCAAACTTAAATAGATAGGTACCTTCCGCCATTCGGTTCCATCATCAAATCATCATGACAATTCTAATAATACCAAACACGGTTAAGATACACTGATTTATTGCAAAGTTCCGGCTCTTACCTACCTTTCGTCTTCATCATCAGGTCAGTTCTATGTACCCCTCCCCTTTTTCCTTTAGTCAGCCACCAACTACATGTATAAACAAAGCAATTTTACTTGTTACGACAGTTCTGCTAAGGTTTTTTGAAGAATTCCGTTCTATGTTTTCGTAGTTCATCATCAGATCAAAACAATATTTTTATAAGACCAACTCGAGAGTATAATCTTTCAATCAAAAGAAAAAATTTCAAAATCAGTCCAGAATTGACCGAGATATCGGCGAACAAACATATACAAACGACAATTCTGCTATGATTTTTTGAAGAGTTTCGTCCTATATCTTCGAAGTTTATCATCAGATCAAAAAGATATTTTTATGGGACCAATTCGGAAGTATAATCTTTCAATTAAAACAAAAATTTTCGAAATCGGTCCACAATTGACTGAGATATCGGTGAACATACATAAAAAAAAAAAAAAAAAAAATACATACAGCCGAACATAGAACCTCCTCCTTTTTTCGAAGTCGGTTAAAAAAGGTGCAATCTTTGGTAAGAATCGAAGCAAAAATGATGATTTTGCTCAGCTGAAGGTTGGTAGGACATACTTGTAGAACACAAGCACATTGTTGTGGAAACTTAAGACTCAATGCTCATGGTCAGGATCTTGTTGACCTTTTTTGGTCCTGGCGTAATCGCAATCCAAAACAAGTTGTCTTTATGGATTGCTATCCTTCTTACTCTACCTTTATGCTTTCTTACTACCAGATTCTATACGTTTAAAACCTTGAAATGTTCTGAATCATTTTATTAAGCAAGCTCAAATCAGCTGTATAATGTTCCCACTGCTGGGACTCAGGCCTCCCCTTTAGGAGGGAATGGGCCGTAGCCACCACGCGGGCCCACTGTGGGTTGTGGATGTCACATGTCTTTGAATTTGTGGTTCTAGGCCGGTTTCCTCACGATGTTTTCCTTGACCGTTTTGAATGAATGAATCATTTTTTACTTTAATTTTCCAAAACAAAACTCCAATTCTACAAATCGGTTAAATTGTACCTATACCTATATCGAGGAAATGCATAATATACCTAGGTACACATAAACATTCTGGTCGTGATTGGCTGTATTGGAAATACCCTCGGATCGATGCAATCCTTGTGTTTACCGGGTGCGGGGAGCGACGTGCGGCGTTGCGCTTTCACCTGCGCTTGCGTAATAGCCGCTTGAACCCGATGACCCTGCACCGGCCATCGCACGTAACAGATAATAGCGCCCCGAGTGGTCGCGTCACCGCGTGCCCCGCGCACGCTGACTCACTTCGCTTGTAAAGAAACAAATCTAGGCTTTACGGATGTCGGTAGGTCAGGTTTTATTATTGTTGGTTTTGTTGGTTTACAGTTCTGGCGAAAAACTAAGCATTGGTTTTAAAGTTTCCAAGTCTTGCTGTTTCGAGTTTTTGAATCACGCTCGGTTCTGTTTATGTTCTAGATGTCGCGGCTTCCCCTCGCGACGGCAGCCCTGCTGTTCCTGGCAGGCTCCGTGTTCACGACCGAGCTAAACAGCACGTTGGCTGCTGAAAACTGGTGCAACCAGCAAGACACCTGCGGTCTACATGATGATGACGGGCCATGGATGTCCGTGCTGCAGCAGTGGGCTCTCAGCACTCCGCCTGAACATGGCGAAAGACAAGGTGAGCACTTACCCAGCTACATTCCATACGAGAAGTTGAACGAAATTTAAGAAAATGTGGTGAGAAATGTGCTTTTAGAACTGGAACTGCAGTCCTTCAAGTGTGGCTTGATCTTCTCTGTTACCTGCATACCTATATTCCTTTAAATTGAGGAATACACCATGGCATTTAACGTTTCCAGGTCGTATAATGGCTCTTCCGCCGGCGCAAGGCTACTACGTGACGGACCGCATCGGCACTCCAATACTGACCCCGCCGCCACCACCTCCGCACCACGGCAATCATCCCAACCACCCGCTGCCCCCCGGCGGCCGGCCCTACGACGAGTGGCAGCACTCGCCGCCGCTGCCTCCCACCACTGGCAAGATCGTCAACAGGCCACCCAATCCCTACAAGGATAAATTCAAGCCTAGCCCAAGCTATGTGAGTTAATCTATGAAGCCTGATTGCTTCGATTCCTATCCCTACAATATCATCATTTATCTATACTTATAATAAAAATGTAGAAGTAAAAATTCTGTACATTGAAAATATCAAAAAAATAAATGGCGGGGGGTGGTACTAGACCGACACCAAACCCAAAAAAGTTATTAAAAAATTTTTTGTCTGTCTGTCTGTTTGTTAAGGCATCACGCAAAAACTACCGGTTCGATTACGATGAAACTTGGTATAATTATTCTTTAATATCCTGGGCACCACACTGGGTACTTTTTATCCCGGAAAAGTATATACAATAAAAAACAAACTAAATTTTGCGGTTCGATCCCTAGACCCGATTACTGTACCAACCGCAAATAATAAGTTTGTCGTAGGTTACATCACCCGTTTTTAATGTAATTAGCCACAAAGGGCCCGCACCGGGACAGAAATATTAATAACGGTATGCTCAAAAGATAACGTTCTACACAAATAGCACTTTACACAAAAAACTCATTGATAAGTTTCGTCGTTCTCGCGAACGAAGTTGCGGGCACAGCTAGTCATCAATAAAACTATTCGGGGTTTTTCAAACTCATTCGGATGTTCCGATTATTCTAGGTAAATTTATGTGACCTTATCCGTGGGTAAGGCAAGTTCGTAAATTCATGACTTTTCATAAAAATCTAGTGAATAAAGCGTATAGGTACCGTGGAACGGATATCTATTAAATCTTTAACAACGCACTACTAACACTGATTCCAGCCGGCACCAGTCCAGAACCAGCCGATCCCTGTGCACAGCCACGCCGTAGATCGCGTGGACGAGAACCGTCAGCCTCCACAGAAGCAGGTCTCGGAGACAGACCTGTACCTGCTGGGTGCCATTGAAAAGCTGGTTTGGCGCGCAGACCTGTTTGAGAAGAGGTTGCGCAAGCTAGAGGAGAGTGTGCATCTGATGGTGGCTGGAGTTGAGAATAAAGAGGGTGAGAATGACTGGATCATATTGCATAAAAAACTCTATTTCCTGAGGTCATTGACTCATTATCTATTATCGTGTTACGTGTGACTCGACATGGGTTCTAACCACGATCCAGCTTTTTCCTGTTTTTCGTCAGGAAGTTGCAAATACTTCAGTGTTAAGAAAAAAATGCTGGGATCAATATGCAATAACTGCCAGCTGTAAGAGCCATGGCTCTTCTTCAAAACTGACTCGCACGCGGCTGCGCTAGAAATAACTTGTTTTGCAACAGTTACCCTGTGATTACAACACATTCAAATCTACATATCTGACATTATGAATCACACACAAAAACTTTCGCTATTCATTCGAGAGAAAGTCCTCTGAGGTAAATATCACAAACTGATGTTATCAGAGCCATGCGCGGAGAACTTCACGCGCGTGGGCGACGGCTGCTACCACGTGTCTTCGGACGCCGTCAACTGGAAGGGCGCCAGCTACGGCTGTCGCCGCCTCAAGAGCAACATGCTAGAGATCGACTCCGATAAGGAGAAGCAACAACTCACCGCCAGCATCTTTTCTAACAAGAAACTTAAAGGTGAGCTTATACAGACATGTTCTACTGTTGACTTGCGGCTTGGATAGCATGATCTGTTCATACAGTTTCATTTATAATAATATTATCAATTTAATAATAAATTCAATTCCCATTTTACTTAATAATCCCTCTAAATATTTTAATCTGTGTTCCGTGTTATTCTTGCTGTGCCCTTGTTACCTGATTGAAAATTAATCATAATTTGTACTATTTCCTGCTGCGAAAGAAGATCCTAATACAAACCGTGGATTCATCCTTGTAAACCCTGGAGATATTCCAAATAATCATGGAAGCGGAACAAAAGGCGGGAAAGCGCCGAAAATATGCTCGCTTGCTAAATGTGTCTGGTTGTTCAAGCACATCAGGGCCTTGATTTGCGTACTGTCGGGCTCGATCGTGTATGCTCTACTGCACTGCTTGGCCAGGAGGATCATTCCCAATATTGTCCTAACCGGCGCATTCGCGAAAGCTTCGCTCAAAGTTGCCAACAACGTGCAACTGTCACCACTTTTCCCAATGCATAAAATGAATAAAACAGAGTAATTCATTCATGACTTTAAAACAAATGTAGTATTCAGTGTACCCATTTATATCTTCCTCCAAATAATATTACAATATTTCCTGCCCTGAAGAGGGCTACAAACTTTATACAACTTATATGTGTCTATAATAGTTTAGAGGAATAATCAATTACCAGCAGTGCTGAACTGTTGTACAATGTTGAATCTAAGTAACGCAGTGTTGCTTAGTCAGTCGTGGATGGATAGGGTAGAGGAAGGGTCAGAGATCAGGCATATTTAACAAACACGCGCTGGTGCCATCGATATAAAATCATCAGTGGACTCCGCGGTACGTACAGTGCGTTGCTAACCGTAGCGTTACATCGTTGTAGTACAGTCAGCAACGAAAATGGATTCCCACAGATATCTCTGTACTTTAAAATGAAACGAAGCGCTCACTCAACAGCAACCTTCTATGCAATTTATCTAATAAATATGTTCATTTAGCTCATTATATTTTCATAGAAATTGCATTCAATTTCATTGCTGACTGTACATTTGTAGAAGTAGTAATGTGTTATGATTGCCTGTTTGTTTTGAATAATAGAAATGTGGAAAAATACGAATAAGATTGTCGTAAAGGCTACGGCAAATTCGTACCGAATTGGCATTTTAGAAATGTATTGTCTTGTGTAGAAACTAGAAATTATATACGTGTTTGTTGTGTACGTAAACTCTCACATGTCGGTTAACCGTGTGAAAGTAACAAGAAAAGGTTACCGACATCCGAGAACACAGTGAAAGTAGATTCCCTACATTCGTGTAACAGAATGCGTTGAATGTGTAGGAGCAGACTTCTGGACGGGAGGCCTGAACCCCGGCCTGCTGTGGATCTGGGCGCACTCGGCGCGCCCCGTCGCCAGCAACGCCACCGCGCAGACCGTCGCGGGCGAGGGCCGCTGCCTCGCCTGGGTCAGCGACCCCGCGCGCAGCGAGCTGCTGTACCGCGGACAGGACTGCGCGCTCAAGCATCGCTACATTTGCGAGAAGGAAGAGGACAAAACCAAGCTCAGCAACGAGATCGAGAGGGTCGCCAGGAAGATCAGGGAAGGAAGGAAACCAAAGATTTTATGGACTGACGACGAGCCGTGAAACGAGCTCATTATAATATAGAATAGTATATTTTGTGTCTGTTTACCTTGTATTTCTAGCATTTAATATTTATTGTACTCTTAATCTTACTCTTTACGCGAATATTTTCGCCATTTTGACTATCGATGTTGAAGTAATCAAAATTTGGCGCGAGTCAATATTTGTGAACGAATTTAAGTGTTTGGATAAAATTAATAAATAAATAAACATGAACGTTTTACACTATCTTATATTCCTATAATATTTACAAAGTTTTACGAAATTACAACAAAAAACTAATTAATAAATAAATAAATATTTATTTATTGACTGCTAAGGACCTCGTAATGCAAAAAAGGTTACATTTCAAGTATTTGAATATATCATTATTATTTGAATCCACATCTGGCAAACAATTTGGTCCTTGACTGTACCAACTTTGTGCAACACAACGGTACTGGATGACTGACCGCAGCTAAGTGATTACTTATTTACAAATAACTTAGAATACCAGCGACAAAATGAGGCGCAGTAACGTCACTTTGTCGCTACAGTACTACTCAATATTTCAAGTGACTTTGATTCAACAACACAGCAAGTATATAAATGTAGATACCACAAGTATACAATTTAAATTAATATTGAATATGTAGACGGTACATAGAAGGACACTTCGTAGTTGGCGCATGGCGTGGCGTGCGATACTCAATCTTACTGACGATATTATAAGGTCCACTCCATGTAGGCACGGGGACCGTAATTGATTATAAAAAATTAAATTATTTACAAGTTATTGATTCGTAAGGTTCACAGCAAATGCCCTTTTGTACTTGTAAGTGTTAATAGTTAGTACGAAAACATTCCAATTTTTAAAAAAGTTATTAAGCATCTTGATGATCGTTTACGATTGTTATAATTTTTTATAGCAAGTTATCTAGCGTGACAAAACTGATTTGTTTTAAAAATATTCAAATTATTAAAGAGATCAAAGTATAAGAAAAAAATGGTTGCTCCCAACTTATCAGAAGACTAATATAATTCCTATACATAATTTTTCGTAAAAAATGTAGTGTCGCAATTCGCTTGGAGTACCCTCGTCTCCATTACAGAGCGTAAAGTGCAGCACTTTGTAAGATGAGACTTCAAAGTTACACTGACTTTACACTTTAGTGATCGGCAGCCTCTTTCTGAAAAAACTCTCAATATAAATAGCGACAATCGATATAAAAAGTAATCATACAATATGTACAGTTCGGTGGACGACGACACTTCAAGAGTTGATCTGAACAAGAAAGATATTATTCCAGTATAATATCACAGTTACAAGTAGTTTGTTGAAGACAAAGAATTACCAGAAGTATAGGTACATGGCATAACGTAAATAAATATGTCCAGCTATTCCACAATAGATACTCATACTAAACGTTACCGAAAATAGGAACACGATCAGAATGTTACACGTGGCCTGCATATTGCACAAGTATCTACGCATGTGTACAGGGCCTTTTCAATGTATCGACGAAACTTTAGACCGTATGGAATTCGGCATCTAAAAGCAAAATAACAAAAATAAAAATATTTGGAAGTAAATATGCGCGACACAGTTGCGGAATTCGCCAATTACTTTATTAAAAAGGCCCTGCAAATGGTAAACAATGCTGTACAACATAATAATGTCCATTCATTTAATCGCTGAAAAGTTTATTGTCCGCGCTGGGTCCACGGCTTGGCGGGTCAGTTCGACGTCAGCGGGTCCGCGACCCGCGGCTAGTTGAAGTGGAACTTGAACTGGAAGGGCGAGCCGTGCTGGAAGTGGTGGAAGGGGTTGTTGAAGGGCCCCCCCGGGGCGCCGCGCTGCGCCTCGGGGTCCAGCGGGTCCGAGCCTGAGTCGAATACCGCGCGCTTCTCTGGGTCTGTTAGCACCTGAGGACATTACCATTTTCCTTAAAGCGACAGTAGTCTATTATTTCTTCTCGAATTTTTTGGCTTTGATTTAGGCCTACTAAAATTAAAAGACCATATTTTCGCTCTAACACTGGGGGTGGTTAAGAAAATAACGACAAAAAGAAAAAAATAGCAAAAGCTCATAAAACAAATGTAGTATTTTTTTAAATATTTTTTTTATGAGAATTGGTTCTTAAAGATGGGGAATACTAATTTAGCGGATGGCAATTAAGTAAAGACAAAGTTAATAAACTTTGATTTTCATCTTGATCAATTATTTAATCAACTACTTAATCTAGATTGTATGGCAAATTGTTTAAAAATAGATGAGTGGATATGTGAAGTGATGTTTCCTCGGGTACCTCCTTGGCGGCGGCGATGTCGATGAACTTCTTCTCAGCGAGCTTCTTCTCGTCGCCCTGGAAGTTGTCGGGGTGCCACTTCTGCGCCGCCTTGCGGTACGCCTTGATGACCTCCTGCTTGGTCGCAGACCTGTCCAGACGTCACGTTTATTAGGGAAATTGAGTTTCGCATTTTTTATAGAGGTTCAGAAATATGGGATAACATAACTATGTGTTGTATATTTGATATGTTATTCATATGGAAAATCTATACTAATATTATAAAGGGGAAAACTTTGTTTGTTTGGTTGTAATGAATAGGCTCAAAAACTACTGGACCAATTTTAAAAATTCTTTCACCATTCGAAAGCTACATTATCCACGAGTAACATAGGCTAAATTTCATTTTGGAAAAAAATAGGGTTCCTTAAGATATTTGGGATTTTCGGACACAAGGTGTAAAAATCAACCAGAAAAGTTACTTATTTTGCGTACGTTGCCTAAACTATAAAAGATAGAACCATAAAATGTTCTAATTAATTATAGATCTTATAAATATCTACAAAAAAATCCGCGACACAATATACCTATCTATGTCGAGTGAGGCACAACAACCATTTTTTTTATTTAAAAAATCTTAATTTTTTCACCAAGGCGGGAGAAGTGCGCGTGCGGGAGGGGAGTTTAGATCTATGATGTGTAAGTTAACCGCGCCTAACCAACAGTTCTTTTCAGGGCTAAACAACAGTTCTTTTCAGAGCTAAAATATTACACGCTATGAACATTTTCTTAAACATTTGAAAATGCCTAAGAGCACTCAAGCACGGGCAGCAAGAATACGTCGTATGGGAGAATCTTCACCTGAACGTTCACAACGCCTTGCTGAACAAAATCAGAGAAACTCTCAGGTACGCGCACGAGAGTCGAGTGTCGAACGTTCGTAACGCCTTGCATAACAAAGTCTGAGAACCTCTGAGTTACGTGCACGAGGATCGAGGCTGGAGCGTTCCCTACGTCTTCATGAACAAAATATAAGGACCTCTCAGTTGCGCGAAAGAGAGTCGAGTGTCGAGCGTTAGCAACGCCTTGCCGAACAAAGTCTGAGAACATCCGAGTTACGCGCTCAAGAGTCGAGGCTGGAGCGTTCCCAACGTCTTCATGAACAAAATATAAGGACCTCTCAGTTGCGCGAAACAGAGTCGAGTGTCGAGTGTTTGCAGCGACTTAGAGCTCAGGCAGAGAGACAGCAGTTGTCCACAAATAGAGTTCGCAATCGAATTTTAGCTAACAGCAACAGACTGGCTTTCAGATATGATCCGCAGGTTGATTATGCACAACAAGCGTCCGTCCAAATCGGAGTGCGGTAGTTATACTGCGTTTAAAAAAATATAGAAATAAAACAACGAAAAATTATAAAAGTAAGGCAAAAATATTATAAAATCATGTCCACCCGTGCGAAGCCAGGGCGGGCCGCTAGTAATTAATAATTTTGTATGGAATTTTTGATTTTATTTTGTAGAATTTGTATGGAAAAAGTTGTTTTTGGTTTTTGTTTTGTGTTATATGAATTTTTGATGTTGGGGATTCGAAAGAACTAATAGTTTTTAAATTAATATGTTCTTTTTTTAAGTTTGTGACAATATTGGGCATTTTGTAGTTTAGAAAGGAAGTATTACTTATTTTTATTACAACAAATAATTTTATTCAAGGGGTTCGGTAGTAATTAAGGCAATGGAAGTTTATTAGGCAGTTTCTTTATGTATAATAGGTGTAACAGTAGCATTCGGTTAGATTAGGAGTTCATTTGAAGCTAGTAGCGAAAAGGCTTGAGAGAATGATAATATTGTATAAATGTAGTATTGCATGTGCGGATTATAATTACTAGAAAAACAAATAAGTTGATCTTGACATTTATAAAAAGTGGGATTAGATTCTCTACGCGCGCCGAGCAGCACGCGGGGGGGGGGGGGGGCGCGGGGGCCGGCGCCGCGGGCGGGCGCGCGGCGCGCTCTACGAAACTGTCTTTAAAAAATCCAACCCACTATGTCGCACGAGCTATCATAGCTTATCCAACTCGCTTTGTCCACACTTCAGCCTCCTAACTTCTGCATAAATAAACAACAGCCAAACCAATTTCATTTCCTCTCTCCTCAACATAGTAACTAAAACCTAAAACCTTAAAAATCAAATGTTATTTTTAAACCAGCTATATATGTAATCCTTAACTAAATATTATTCTGCCGTACTAATTCTACCATACAACCAAAAAAAAAAAATTTTTTTTCACAAAAATAAAACTTAACCTAAAAATCATGCTCAAACCCGCCTGATTAAAACATACACAAACAAAATTTAATTTCTTCCTACACAAATAATTTAAATTCCCACTGCACCCTAATACAAATAAACTACGGAAATTGAAAAATCAAAACCATTGCAATTAGAACATTTACAAAATGTATAAACTTGCTCACCTCTTAACTCCTAAGATCTTGTAGTAGTCCCTCTGCTCGGACTGCTTCTGCAGCTTCTGCGCGCGACTCAGCCCGTCCTTCGCGCGCTGCAGCCCGTCTTCTAACTCTAGCGCCTCTTTAAACGACTGAATAGCTGTATACAGAAACACAATGAATATTTAATTTGTCTATTGTGCAATGAGGAAATACAAACAACTTCTAATTTTAAATTCCTTAAATATCTAATTCCTTTAGATAACCAAAAAATGTTGTCTTTTATTTATTGCCAATTTACACTTAGTTTACACCACTCAAATAAATTATAGGCATACATTAATATTAATAGTGATAATACAAAAAAAAATATATTAACATAATAATAAAGATTTTACACTCACTAATAAGTTAGTTAAATACTATGCTACATTTTAAAATAAGTATAACGAACAATTCATTGATAATAAAATACGTCTCACGTGCAGACAAATCGCTAACCGCGCGACCTCCATTTTACTTTCGATTTATTTACTTTTATTTATTTAATCGAAGGAGAACCAACATCTTTTATACTTGCAATTATGATGATTTCAGATGACAAATAGTTGCCTTAGGTCGGTGGCTTTCGTCAACTCACATTCAACAACCGTAACTGGCTACCTATGTGACTCACAACTACAGTCAATCCAAGAACAGACAAACCTTAAAGCCTTATCCTCTAGCGACGTTCATCACTACATTGCAATCTATGTGGTCGCTGTGATTAGCATTGCGCTGTTTGCAACATCGATGTACTTTTGGCGAAGAATGGCAACCCAAAGACAGGGGGAGGGTCCGCAAGTAGCGAGAAGCAGAAGGCAAGAAGAAGGAGACAGTGACATCGAGGACGGGTACAGCAAGATCGACAAACGGGACTTAAAGCCAAATGTGTTGAGTGCGAACCCTACCTCAAGTGAAGTGAAATTTGACACTGATAGACACAGTGATGTGTGCTAAGTTATTATTTAAATAGTGATTAGTGACAATTTATTGTATTTTAAATTTAAGTAACATTGTTTATAATAGTCGTAATCAATTTATTGACATCTATATTTTATAATTTTTTACATTTTATGGTTTACATGTCTATATCTTGTTATCTTAAGGTTTGTTATTGTTTGTATACTTTGCAATTATTATTTTATTTACTTGTTTTCTTGTTTGTAGTGGCAATATGTACGGTTTACGTACATGGTAAAATAATTAAATTAGTTAAATTAGCCGAATGTAAGCTTATGTACGTGCACTTTGAACGCGACCTACATTCGGTGATGCATTGACATAGGCAGAGCCACAATTGCATGCATATATGTAAAGTATTTTTACTTTAGTGTTCAATTAGACGTGGTTTGAGTCGGACTACTTGCATTTTTATTTTGACTCTTCCCGTTAGGCACTCAGTGACATTTTGCATCTATTACACTTACATTTACATTGCATTGACATCATACTTATGTTGGGATTGCACCCTACAGTTACTATGCATGTTCCGTCAAGAAAACTACGTGAATAATACATCAATCATGGTACGCGACCTTCCCCTAATAATGTGGAGGTCTGCCTGCCCGCTACTACCTTAATATATAATGCTCACCATCATCGAACATGTCCAGGCCTAACAGCGCGTCTCCCCGGTCGCACAGCACCCGCGCGTCTCTCTGCAACTCCAGCGCACTGCCGCACGCCGCCAACGCTTCTGTGTACTGCTCGTCCTGTGTAAACAACATTTAGATACTATAATAATACTCCTACAGATTAAATAACCTTGTGGCCAATCTTTGCAGAAACTAGTAATCGGGATATGTTATAGTACAACAGGTGCACTCTATTCCATGACTCATATAGACCAATGGAGGCGGCAATTAGACACGACCCGAGATCGATCAAGCTCATTAACATATGATCCACTGGCCTTTGAATTCCTTAGTGAAAATTCAAAGACAGACCGGCTGAACTTAAAAACAAAATCGTTTTGCTATGCTAGTAATGGTCGTGAGAGTCCAAGAACGGGCCGGTCTCAAAGTATATTCCGATGCTTGAGCGAGGCCTGTGTGTCTAACAGTGGATGGCTTGGCCAATTAACTTTTGGATGCATTTTTTGTACAGTTAACATATCTGCATCGAAACTAACGCGTACTTCTCAGGTAGTGGCGTGCATTTAGCTTGAAAGTTGTTGTCAACCACTTTATAGTTTCGCAGCTTTGCAGTACACAGTTCATAATTATGCAAACTGTCTATTTAGTCTCATTCGGCTGAATGAAGATTAATGTTCGACGTACTATGCGTTCCAAATAAGAATAGGAAAGTCAATAACCTCAATCTGTCAAAGCTTTCGTATCAATAAAGGGTTTTATTGCTTTGTATTACTAAGTCTTAGTTAAATCTTTGTGAAGTAAAAACGTTATAGTTTAATATAAATTGGCTAAATATATTGTTTTAAGTCATAATTAGTTAAATAAAAAACTATTTTCTTTCTTATTCTCATTGTTAGGAACAATTCGCCTTCTTCTTCCATTTGCCACTACTCAGATACTTCACACAGTGACGCAGAGATGAGCAAATTTGAAGAACTGGATTCTGATAAAAGTTTTTTCGTCCACGATTCATAGATGTTTTTTTTTAAATTTCTTGTTTTGCTCACCATACCCAATTTATTCAATTTGTAAGTTCGACGTGACGACACAACATGGTAATGGTTACCTATCATATTAAGTTCGAAAAACGTTTGACCGAACTTTATTTCACCTAAAACTTTTCAACTATAATCGTTTCTTTTTTTTATTTCATCGAAGTCACGTCTGCCACTGTATCAGTTCATCAGTTGACCTATTCTCAATTCGATTTTTTTCGGTACTCCAAGGTTTCATTTGGTCGAAAATCTTTTCACCGATGTTACACTCAGCCGAAATAACATTTGTTTGAAGTTATTATGTTTCTAAACCTTCATTATACTACCATGGAAAGTCTTCTGTCACGGCTCCGGCGCTTGAGCGGTCCCACGCGAGTTTATCGTGGCAGATGGTTTCAACGCTCACCACTGCAGCTTCGGCTTGCTGGCCGGTCAAGCCGGCCAGCATCAGCCGCGACGGCGGCCTTCAAATCACCTACTCCTCAGCTTGCGGGCCACCCTATACCCCTCTGCGCCTACGCGGGTTTAAATTTCACTCTAGGGGTAGGGTAGACCAGACTGTGTGAAGTCGGATTTGCAGTGATTCGTTTCTGTCACTAAATTTTGTAGCACAAAATATTAACTTTTATGACACTATTTTATATTGAAAATGCTACCAATTATAGTACGCGGCAAATAAGTTGAACCATCCGCCATGGCTACTTGTAGCTCCCCTTCTACTGAGACCCGAAATCGGTTATAATCCTCGTCACTCAAGTTGATCAATCATGGCAGTCAACCTTGAATCCACAGTAACTGGAGGGTTGCGCGCAACTCTAGCAAATGGTTCAATTTATTTACCGCGTACTATAACTGTCTATATATTTGTGACCAAAATTCTGTAAACTGTTGTTGTGATGAAAATGTGCAAAATAAATCATTTGGCAAATGAAAAAAGTTCAATAGCAATTCGGTAAAATGATACCTATGACACATGATACTTCAAAGCAAAAAAGACGTCGGTCAATAGTTTTCGGTCACATGAAATTCGAACAAAAAAAAAAAATCGGAAAAGTAATTGGTTCCCCATGACAATCGATCCTATTCTCATTTGGACCGCATTGTACGTACCCGTAGATTACCGGGATCGTCGGAAATATTTTCCTTAGTTTCGATGTATAAATGAAGTTACTCATTTCACATGACTGGCCTGTTGGTCTACTGGTTTGTGACCCTGATTGCTATGCCGGAGGTCGTGGGTTCCATTCCCACCCAGGACATATCGCTGCTTTAATTTGATAGTGGCACATCACAAAATGTGTCATTATTTTGATAATGTTACCATTCAATACAGATTAATCTATAATATCATGTGAATAAAACTCACATTCCTATGTATATATTTGACGACGTGCCATGACTGAATGACGTTATCTGATTGGTAGAAATCGACAGCAATTTTGTCGGTATATCGACACAATGCCAGTTGCTTTGAATTTTCGCAAGGAGACATACGCATTTTCTTTTGAAAAAAGACATAAAATAAAATAGTTCGTTCTTATTG
Organism: Leucania comma; assembly: GCA_958295575.1. NCBI lineage: Eukaryota > Metazoa > Arthropoda > Insecta > Lepidoptera > Noctuidae > Leucania > Leucania comma. The sequence continues at coordinate 518,884 of OY282464.1, forward strand.
GTGGAATATTTTATTAAATAGGGTTTTTTTTTGTATTGTGACAATATACAAAAAATTTGAGTGTCATAGTTATGTTTCAATTCATTTAAATAACGTGGTATTTGGTGTTGCGACAGTATCAAAACAAATGAGTAGAGAAACTAAATAGCGTATTTCAAAATGGGTTAGTATTCAATTCTTTGTTTTTGGTAAATATTAGAACTAATACAAAATAAGTCTATTTCATTCTTAAAAGTCTTAATTTTTACGATTTTTCTTTGCAAAATATGACGTTTTTTTGTGCTATTGTTGAATGATTTTTAAATATATGCCATTGTTCAAAATAACTGCAATTAAATATTTTTGTAATATAACATAAGCAAGGTGTGGAAGCAAGACATTAAATATTGAAAATAATTTCTTTAATTCATTATTTCCCAAGACGACGCCGGCGTCCGCACACCTATTGTCTTTCTATTGTGTCTCTAATTACGGTATTCAACAGGTTAATTAAGATTTAATCTAATTATTTTTACCCTTGCAGTGTATTATCGAAAAAACATCAATTCAGAAGATTCATTGCAGATTTCTGTAGCAGATGGTACTAAAAAATACACACCTTTGCTGATTGAAAAAAGGAAAGAATAGCATAGCATCAGCGTTATAATGTTCTCACAGCTAGGACTCAGGCCTCCTCTTTAGGAGAGGCAATTGGCCGTAACCCACCATGCGGGCCCAGTGCGGGTTGGTGGATGTCACATGCCTTCGAATTTTTGGTTCTAGGACATGCCGATTTCCTCATGATGTTTTCCTTCACCGTTTTGAAAGCAGTGGTGATGAAAAAAAATAACACAAAGTAATACCCTGGCTGGGTTTGAACCCGCGACGTGACAAACAGCCATCATGCTATAGATCCAGTCATTAAAAAGGGTGTCAGGAAACAGAAAATACCGAAAATTGACAGTATTGCCACTATTGTCGAAATGTAAAATTAACAGGTATTGTAATGTTATACGTAGAAGCAAAAGACACAGAATATTACTCATATTGTTATAAAAATCAAATAATAATAATATCAAGAAAGTGATACTTAGTTGAAAATACAGGAAAGACAAGAAATAGAAGCGTTTGTAATAAAAATATTTCACTGAAGAAAATTTATAAAACTAAAAAGATGATACGTGAGAAAAAGAAAAAAGGCCTATATACTAAATAAAAAACTTATAATATATATACAAGATTTTATGCCCCATTTTTTGAAAATCTATAAAGGATTTTTCGTAAGATAACGAAGATTTGTACACGGCAAACTAAATTGAACCACATACTGTGGTTGCGCGCGACCCCCGCTTCGATTGGGACCCGAAAATCGGTTACTGCACATTCACCTACCATCATGATGGTTCAACTTATGTGACAGGGATTATAACCGATTTTCGGGTCTAGGTCGGATAGGGGGCTGCGTGTAGCTCTGGCGGATAGTTCAATTTATTTGCCGCGTACCCTTTGTTATCCTACGAGCAATCCTTCATAGATTTTCAAAAAAAGGGACGTAAAATATTAAGTACCAGTAGTAGTTTTTTACCATTTGAAAAACTTTGTAACACCTTTTTTACTACTTTAACATTTTTATGATTAAATTTGTTTTTGTAACTTTGTGTTGTTTGAATTGATTTTGGTGCATGGTCATGTGAAGAGAAGGGATGAAACGCATATTACTAAAAAAGTTTTGAGTGTACATGTGGATGGATGGAGAGGGAGAGGGAGGCCAAAGAAGAGATGGATGGATTGTGTGAGGAGTAATATGAAAAAAAGGAGTCAGTGATAATGTAACGAGTGACAGGACAGAATGGAAGAAAAAAACGTATTGCACTGACCCCAAATAAAACGGGATAAGGGCAGGAAAATGATGATGATGAGTAAAAGAAAATTACTTTTTTAGAAACAGGTAATGCTTTATTTTTGTTAAAGTGGGCTAGTGGAAGTCATAATTATGTGTAAGCTAGTTAATAAATATTTTTAATAACCTCCTAACAAAATTAATTTTGTTAGGAAGTTATTTATTATTTCACTGTTTCTATAATATAAATACTAGCTATATTTGCAATTTTGAGAGTAGCGCGTGTTCTGTGAAGGTAAGTTTTACATAATTAGTATTATTTTTCATCTCTATAACGATAAAGACTGATAGAAAGTTAGTTAAACAAAACAAAAAATGTCATTGTATAGTAAAAATACATTGGTTTTGTATTACACCTTCCTTAGAATAGTAATGTAATTGTAAAAGTGACATTATTTGTAAAAATTCACTAACAAAAAAAATGCATCAAAAATAAATAAGCCATTGTACAAAAATTACTTTACTGAACTATTTGTTTTATTAAGAATAGTGTCACTGTTCACGAAAGAATGTTGTCAAATTAAAGGTCGTTGGTTGCGCCAATTTGCTATGATCCGCGACTTTGTTTTTTGTAATTTATTTTTTTGGCCTAGCAATCCTATCCCTACCGTATCCGCTTCCCGCACGACCTCGAGAGAAATGATTTGACATTGACGTTTGTGCATCGATTGTGAATGTGACCGCACCGCTAACACGCCCGCTCGAAATTACAAGAAAATTGACTATTTTCGTGATCCAATCATTCAGAGACTCCACAATAGTGCTGTGCTAGTGCAATACAGGACCTGGCAGTGATTTAAATGTGCGAAGACGAGGATCGGCCGGTGCCACGTGCAATCTTCGAAGTGCCACGTGCAACCAACGAAGTCTAAAGGTCAGTGCTCCTTCCCAATACATTTATTCCATGCCAGGCGCAGTATCTGCATATTGTTAACAAACCTAAGATCGCTTTTCAAACCTACAGTCCATTAAAACATCAAGCAAATTCGCGCAACCATTACTTTTTGGTCCTTCGAGCCGGATCGTGAATCATTTTCTTGTAATTTCGCAATATAGTATTTGTTCCATAGGGAATAAACGCAACGCGCCTGTTTACCTAGATATAATAGTAGAAAACCCGCATCTAGGCATTTAGGCAACTATACGTTATTTCGCTCGTATAGTTAAAGAGTCATTGATAATTACGGTACCTACGCCGTCAACCGCACCGCATAATTATAGTTAGCTACGTAAATATCAGCGTAGATATAAATCGATCGCATTCCTTTTCTTGTCAAAATTCATTCGACCATCCTACAAATTGCATGTAGGTAGACGCATTTCAAAAATACCCGTTCATTGTTGAGTGAATATTTGTAGGAAACGGATAAACCATAGATTATATAGACAGGTTATTCCGTTCGTTCGCCGTTCGCTTTGTTGTTTACAATATTACCATATTGTTATCTGATAATTATCGCTTACTTAATAATTCGTTAAGTGTTTGTTTGAGTGTATAGTGTGAATATATCAAGACAAGATGTCTCTTAAGGGAACCAAGGTTAGTACTGATTTAAAGGTTCAGTTAAAGCTTTTATACGCTGAAAGGGACTCACAGTTTTCACGTGTTCAATCAATTTGTGATAAATCTTTGCAAACCTCGGATCTGGCGATTAGAGATGCTTTCTTGTGTTCGTTGGAAACTTTAGATAGTTTGCGCGAGGATTTTAAATCTACAATTAAGAATATAAACATTTTAGAGTTGGAGTTAAATCCTGATTACTGTGTGAGTTATCAGGCATTGTCGTCCTTTGATGACTTGTATTGTCGTATCAAACGTATTGCTAGGAGTTTAGAGACTCCCCCCCCCGCGAGTGGTTTATCTAACCCTCCTCGCGAACGCCCACGATTGCCGCCAATTCAAATACCTGAATTTGATGGTGACATTCGAAATTGGAATTTATTTATAGATAGTTTCGAAAATATAATACATAGGAACACATCGCTGACAGATCACGAGAGATTGCATTATCTCGTAGAAAAATTGACCGGTAAGGCAAAGGCTGTCTGTGCTGGAATTACGTTTAGCGCTGAAAATTACAATTTAGTTTTGAACACTTTAAAAACAAAATACGAAGATAAGCGATTAGTAGCCACCGCATATTTAGATCAATTATTCGATTTGAAAAGTTTTTCCGTTTGTAACGATCATAATTTAGAGAAGTTTTTAAATATTTTCGCATCATCTGTTCGTGCAGTAAAGAACCTAAAGGTCAATGACCTCTGTGACTTTTTGTTTTTGTATATCGGTTTAAAGAAATTAGATCCTGAAACTGTTCGTCTGTTTGAAACGACTCAGCGCGGTAAAGAAATACCTAAGTTCGAAGATTTAGAATCTTTTATTCGCGACCATATTAAGGTGTTGCAGCGCACGTCGGCACGTCATGAAGCCACGAATAGGACAGGTTCCGATCGCCGTATAGACGCGTCATCGAAGTCAGTCAAGACTGCACATACGCTAGTTAATACCGCCTCAACACCTGACTGTTCTCTGTGTAAGGGTAGCCATACACAGCTGTACAAGTGTTCGGAATTTCAGAGATTATCGCCTAGTGATCGTTACAAGTTTGTCCGCACTAATAATTTGTGTTTTAATTGTCTAAGTGACAAACATCTGGTTACGTCATGTAACAGTGGTGGTAGCTGTCGTAAATGTCTAGCTAGACATCATACCTTCTTACATTTTGAGAGTAGTAAGCTGCCATCGCAGCAGCAGCCTGCGCAGACGCGCGACGCTTGTGACGCGCGGCCTGCTGCAAGTGCAAACGACGTAACATTGTGTTCGCTTTCCGCCGCTGGTACTCAAATCACTACCGTTTTACTTGCGACCGCGCAAGTTGTCATTGTAGATGCCTTTGGCAAACCGCACACCGTTCGAGCGCTACTAGATGGCGCTTCCCAGAGTAATTTTATTACTCGGGATTGTTGTCAACGCCTTGGTTTTAGTTTTAATAATTGGTCATCCCGCTCAGAAGTGAAAGGTTTTGGAGGTTTAAAGGCAACCATTCACGGTTCCATTAAAATAATATTTAGTTCACGTTTTAATCGTAATATTTCGTTTGAAATGGATTCGCTAGTCGCAGATAAGATTACGGAACGGTTGCCCACGGTACCGGTTGACACGTCCATGCTGACGGAGTTTAAGAACTTGCAGTTAGCCGACGGAAATTACGCTTTCCCTGGAGATATCGATCTATTGATCGGTGCTTCGATTCTCCCGCATCTCCAGTTATCACGTAAAATTCAAGGTCTTCCGATGTACCCCGCTCCGCACGCACTGGAAACAGTTCTCGGGTTTGTTATAGTTGGTTCCGCACCCGCTTATTTAAATAGTTACTCGACTGTGTCGCACTGTTGCACCGTCGAGCCGCCGCTTGAGTCTACCATCCGCAAGTTCTGGGAGATTGAAGAGGTCAATGTCCCGCCTATTCTCAGCCCTGAGGATCAGGTCACTGAGGAGATTTATACCCGCACGACTACTCGTGATAATGATGGTCGTTATGTTGTCGCGCTCCCTTTCAAGGGTGATATTTTTTCGCTCGGTGGCTCCCGTGCCTCCGCAGAAAAACGCTTTCTATGCTTGGAACGTAAGATGCAGGCGTCTCCTAAGTTGAAGCAAGCCTATGATGATGTGCTGATCGAATATTTAGATAAAGGTTATATCTCATCAGCGCCTGCCGAGACTGAGGAGACACGTGATTACCCGTTTTACATCATCCCGCACCATGGAGTTGTTAGAGAAGACAAACTTACAACTAAACTGCGTGTGGTTATGGATGGTAGCGCTAAGACTAGTACTGGCATATCGCTTAACGATATCTTGTATTGTGGTCAGAACCTCCAGGGTAACTTATTTGAAATAATAGTAAATTTTCGCTTGTTTGCTATTGCGCTCTCTGCCGATGTTCGGCAAATGTTTCTTAGTATTGGAATCAGAGAATGTGACCGTAGATTCCAACGCTTCTTGTATAGATTTTCTCCGCAGGAACCTTTGAAGGTTTACGAATTCAATCGTGTTTGTTTTGGGCTTAAGTCTAGTCCCTTTCACGCTCTTCGCACTATCAAGCAGTTGGCCGCTGACGAGGGTGATACATACCCGAAAGCAAGGGCCACTATTGAAACCGGATTGTACATGGACGATTTTGTGTACAGTGTACCTAGTGAAGCAGAGGCTATAGAGACCGCTGCTCAAGTAATCAGCCTCATGAAGTCCGGTCAATTTGATCTGGTGAAATGGACAAGCAACTCGCAAGCTACATTAGAGTCGATTCCACCGTCACACCGGTTGACTTCGGTAAAGGAATTCGATGATAGTGATTCGCATAAGATCCTTGGTTTAAGTTGGTCACCCGCAACTGATATGTTCAGTCTTAAAATTAGCTCGACTCCGCCAACTTGTACCAAACGCGTTATCCTAGCATGTGTAGCTCGGATATGGGATATAATGGGTTTTGTAGCTCCTGTCGTTTTATATGCAAAGCTGCTTATAAAAGAGCTTTGGCTTTCCAACTGTGATTGGGACGACACCGCTCCTGACAGTGTTGCCAAGTTGTGGGCTCGCTATAGGAAAGAGCTTCCAATGCTCGATCAGATACAGATTCCTCGCCATGTTGGTATAGTACCAGACACTGTTGTTAATGTGGTAGGTTTCGCAGACGCCAGTGAGAGGGCTTACGGGGGAGTGGTTTACTTTCAGGTCCAAAATGGCGATAACATTTCAGTTTTCCTCATTAGCGCAAAATCAAAGGTATCTCCTCGTAAGGTTGTCTCTCTTGCTCGTCTCGAACTCTGCGCTATTCTTATGTTGGTTCAATTGATTACATCTATAGTCAAACCTTGTCGTCCTCGCATTAATATAGAGAGAATTGTAGCGTTTTCAGACTCAACCGTTGCTCTATGTTGGGCCCACTCTTCACCCCATCGATGGGGCACGTTTGTCGCAAATAGGGTGGCTAGGATTCAAGCTGAATTGTCACCGGAAAATATATTCCATGTCGCTGGAACAGAAAACCCAGCTGATTGTCTCTCACGTGGTTTGCTTCCCGCGCAAATTTTAAATCATCCGCTTTGGTTTTGTGGCCCTCCCTGGCTGCATACCACTCCTAACGAGTGGCCAAATGCTCCGTTTAACCCCGCTACTGTTTCAGAACCACCCGAGGAGAAGAAACATACGCTTGTAGTATCAGTTCCGCGTGAAGAGTCAGTTGTTTTGTTGTTGTCTAATCGAGTCTCGTCTTGGTCGAGACTATTACGCTGTGTAGTTTACGTCCTAAGATTTTTGAGATTATTACCATCGCGTGGTTCTATAATCGCAGCTGATTTGGATAGAGCTGAATCAGTTGTACTTCGAGAGTTGCAGAAATTTTATTTTTCAAAAGAATTTCGTAGTTTAGAATCACATAAACCTTGTAGTCCCGCACTTCAACATTTGAAACCATTTTTGCAAGACGGACTCATTCGTGTCGGTGGCCGTCTGCGAAATGCTAAGTTAGAGTTTGAACAAATGCATCCAGTAGTTCTACCACGAAGGGATCACGTTTTGGATTTGTTGGTGGACTATCACCATAAGGTGAATTGTCACGCTGGTCCCGATTTATTAATGTCCATTCTTCGACAGAAGTACTGGATACTTTCCGCTCGCAATTTGATACGCGCTAGAGTGCACAGATGTGTGCCCTGCTTTAAGCTCCGCCCGCGTTTCAACGCGCCGGAAATGGCCGACCATCGTTCTTGTCGTGTTGTACAGACGGTGAAACCTTTCATACATACTGGGACGGACTATGCTGGACCGTTTAAAGTCACTATTGCCCGTGGTCGTGGTATACGTTCCACAAAGGCATACATTTGCCTATTCGTTTGTATGACAACTCGTGCGGTTCACATAGAGTTAACCAGTGATTTGAGTACGCAGGGTTTTATGTCTGCATTTAAACGATTTTTATCTCGCCGTGGTCCCGTTAAGCGCTTATACTCTGACAACGGCACAAATTATGTTGGAGCGCGACGCAATATTTCGGAATTACATACATTCTTACGCTCCAAGTACTACCAAAGTGAATTCGCCCATGTCTTAGCTGAGAATCGCATTGATTGGTGTTTTAATACGCCAGCAGCTAGTCATTTTGGTGGCAATTGGGAGGCGAATATTAAAAGCCTTAAGTCGCACCTGTTTCGGGTCATAGGCGAACAGATTCTCTCGTACGAGGAGTTGAGCACTGTACTCGCTCAGGTAGAGGCGTTGATGAATACGCGTCCGTTGTGTCGGACTTTGTCTAGTGATCCATCGGAGCCACTAGCGTTGACGCCGGCTCACTTCTTGACGACGACTCCTCTTAAATATTTGCCCGCTTTAGATGTCGAGACTGACAAACTGCAGCTTCACCCGCGTCACGCTCTGCTAGATAGCTTAGTTCAGTCCTTTTGGAAGCGATGGAGGACAGATTATCTGCATACGCTGCAGTCGCGTCCAAAGTGGAACACTCCTTCAGATCCAGTCACAGTCGGTACTGTGGTGATACTGAAGACTGAGAGTGCGCCTCCTCTGCACTGGCCTCTTGGTGTAGTGGAAGAAGTTTTTCCGGGTTCGAACGGAATAACGCGAGTCGTAAAAGTTAAAACCGCAACTGGATCGTACCTGCGTCCGGTTATTCGCCTCTGCCCTCTGCCTAATCAGTAGTAGTGGCATAGTTAGTTATAAGTTGTTTCGCTACCTAGTATTGATAGTTTAGATTAGTAATAGGGTTTAGTTTCGCTTTTGTTTTTTTTCTTTTCTTTGAAGGTAACCCTTCAAACCCGGGGGGAATGGTTGCGCCAATTTGCTATGATCCGCGACTTTGTTTTTTGTAATTTATTTTTTTGGCCTAGCAATCCTATCCCTACCGTATCCGCTTCCCGCACGACCTCGAGAGAAATGATTTGACATTGACGTTTGTGCATCGATTGTGAATGTGACCGCACCGCTAACACGCCCGCTCGAAATTACAAGAAAATTGACTATTTTCGTGATCCAATCATTCAGAGACTCCACAATAGTGCTGTGCTAGTGCAATACAGGACCTGGCAGTGATTTAAATGTGCGAAGACGAGGATCGGCCGGTGCCACGTGCAATCTTCGAAGTGCCACGTGCAACCAACGAAGTCTAAAGGTCAGTGCTCCTTCCCAATACATTTATTCCATGCCAGGCGCAGTATCTGCATATTGTTAACAAACCTAAGATCGCTTTTCAAACCTACAGTCCATTAAAACATCAAGCAAATTCGCGCAACCAGTCGTACTATAATTTATGCCAATGTTAAAAATAATTAAACTAAAAACTGTTTGGCGTATGTCTGAAGCATGTTGTTTTTTATAAGTTTATGTGTTGATTTTGTATTGAAAGGGCTAAATAACTTATTAATAATAAAAATTTGATAGATTTTACGTCGATTTAGGCAATTTTCAAAGAGTTCTCTTTATTAAAATAAAAGATGGAAACAATTTAATTTCTTGTTTTATTTAAACTGCTCTCTTGAAAAAAGTGCATTTTTGAGATATGTCATTATCAAATTAAAGCAGCGATATGTTTGTGTGATGAGGACGATCATTTGTTCTGTGTCTGGGTGTAATTTATTTATAATATGTATGTATTTAGAAATATATAAGTATGTTTATGAGTTGTCTAGTACCTATGACACCAGCTCTGCTTAGCTTGGGACTAGGCGGCGTTGTGTGATAGTTGTGGAATATTATATTATATTAAATATAATCTGGTCTTGTCTCGATTTTATAATAAAGATTAAAAAAAAACTAAATTTCTTTGGATACTTAAAATCCCTTTGTATAGAAAAAGTAATCTTTCGACCAGAAAATCCAGTTTAATAAATGAATAAATTAAATAGTTCTATTCATGTTAGGACTGATTTCATCATTCAATATAAAAACTTAGTTCAACTAAACTGAGCTCAGCGTAATCTAGTTTAAAGACCCGTGTCGTAAACATGGGCGACAACAAAAGAATTGGAACTGAGTTTAGCGTAAACTAGGTTCACAGCGGTGAAACGCAAAATGAAGTTATAATCTCGATTAGGCGCTCAAACTGCGTTTTGTCTTGTATAATCGCGATTAGTTTATTGGTGAATTTGGCCCTTAGGATAGCAGTTTCTAAATCCCGAGATAAGCTAGGTTACGCGGATCAGTAATGCTGAAGTAGCGACGTACCTTGGTGAGGCAGCTGCAGAGCCACTTGCGCGCCTCGAACACGACGAGCGTGACGTCGTCCTCGATCTTGAGCACCTTGTTGGCGGCTTCCACGCAGCCGCCGTAGTTCCGCGCCTCGCTCAGCTCCTCGCACTCCAGCAGCAGCTTCTCCAGCTTCTTCACCTTCTTGTAGAACGGGAAGCACTTTTTGTGCTCTGGGTCTAGTCGCAGACATTCACGGATTTCCTGAAAGACAGCCAATTTTAAGGTGCAATACATTTATGAGCACATTTAATCGTTCAAGTAGATAAAGGTTATTTGTACAGGCAGTGGTGATGAAGTCCAATAGGAGAAAAGTTAAAATCTGAGAAACGAGTAGTGTGTATGTTGTACCTTGAGCGCATCGCTGACGTGTCCGAGCCGGTACAGCAGCGTGGCGAGGCGGTAGTACCCGTCCGTGGAGTCCTGCTGCAGCCGGTTCACGGAGCGGATGTCCGACACCGCGGAGAACAGGTCGTTCTGAAACGAATGGTATTGATTAAATTATAAATAGCATAGCATAGAATCAGCTTTTTAATGTTCCCACTGCTGGAACTCAGTCCTCCTCTCTAGGAGAGGGAATAGGCTGTAATCCACCACGGGCCCAGTGCAGGCTGGTAGATGTCACATGTCTTCGAATTTTTGGTTCTAGGACATGCCGGTTTCCTCACGATGTTTTCCTTCACCGTTTTGAGAGCAGTGGTGATGAAATAAATTACACAAATTAATGTGCCTGGCTGGGTTTTGAACCCGCGACCTACAACTTGTATGTCGGGGCCGTTACCACTCGGCCATCATTGCTCTCAATAATAAATAAATAACAATATTTCTATTTGAAGATTTCGATTTAATTGCGTGGCGCTTTATTTGAATGATATAAAAAAATCGCCATGATCGGTCGGCGAGCAGTTTTATCGTATCGTGTAAATGTTACTGATGTGTTGCAGTAAGATCATGCTAAGGCTAAAAGCCGAAACACATAACCGGATTAGGTCGCCGCGCGACAACGCGACACGTTTATGAGCGTTGCGTTGCGGCGCCGCGAAAAAAAGCATTCTGTAGAGTGACCAGTTTATCGTGATTTTTTAGAGTGGATCTTCGATGAAACATGTACTAGATTACTGTTTCGAAAACGGCCCGACAAATATCACAACAAATAATTGTGGGGTAATATTCGAAGTAAGTGTGGTCCAATAGTAGCCAACATTAGCACGCGAAAAAGGTGCACTGCGCGTTCAAAAATTGTACATAAATAACCAGCGCAATATTCAAATTTCGGAAGAAATGTCTTTTTTCGGTATTTTTATTCTAACACTAGCTGTGTCCGCAACTTCGTTCGCGTGAACGACGAAACTTATCAATGAGTTTTTTGTGTAAAATGCTATTTGTGTAGATCGTTGTCTATCGAGCATACTTACCGGTATTAATACTTCTGTCTCGGCGCGGGCCTTTTGTGGCTAATTACAATAGAAACGGGTGAAGTAACCTGCGACAAACTTGTTATTTGCGGTTGGTACAGTAATCGGGCTTAGGGATCGAACCGCAAAATTAAGTTTGTTTTTTATTGTATATACTTTTCCGAGCTAAAAAGTACCCAGTGTGGTGCCCAGGATATTAAAGAATAATTATACCAAGTTTCATCGTAATCGAACCGGTAGTTTTTGCGTGATGCCTGAACAAACAGACAGACAGACAAAAATTTTTTTAATCACAATTTTGGGTTCGGTGTCGGTCTAGTAACACCCACTAAAAAAAAAAAAAAACCCTGCCATTTATTTTTTTGATATTTTCTGCTTTACAAGAACATACCAGGGCGACACGTCGAGCAGGCGCGTGGCGAGCTCGACGCAGGCGCGGTAGTCTCCGCCGCGTACGTACTACTGTATCAGTACATACCAGCGCTATGTAGCACTCGGCGCGGAGCTGCCGCAGCTGCGCGGACCAGGGCGACACGTCGAGCAGGCGCGTGGCGAGCTCGACGCAGGCGCGGTAGTCTCCGCCGCGTACGTACTACTGTATCAGTACATACCAGCGCTATGTAGCACTCGGCGCGGAGCTGCCGCAGCTGCGCGGACCAGGGCGACACGTCGAGCAGGCGCGTGGCGAGCTCGACGCAGGCGCGGTAGTCTCCGCCGCGTACGTACTACTGTATCAGTACATACCAGCGCTATGTAGCACTCGGCGCGGAGCTGCCGCAGCTGCGCGGACCAGGGCGACACGTCGAGCAGGCGCGTGGCGAGCTCGACGCAGGCGCGGTAGTCTCCGCCGCGTACGTACTACTGTATCAGTACATACCAGCGCTATGTAGCACTCGGCGCGGAGCTGCCGCAGCTGCGCGGACCAGGGCGACACGTCGAGCAGGCGCGTGGCGAGCTCGACGCAGGCGCGGTAGTCTCCGCCGCGTACGTACTACTGTATCAGTACATACCAGCGCTATGTAGCACTCGGCGCGGAGCTGCCGCAGCTGCGCGGACCAGGGCGACACGTCGAGCAGGCGCGTGGCGAGCTCGACGCAGGCGCGGTAGTCTCCGCCGCGTACGTACTACTGTATCAGTACATACCAGCGCTATGTAGCACTCGGCGCGGAGCTGCCGCAGCTGCGCGGACCAGGGCGACACGTCGAGCAGGCGCGTGGCGAGCTCGACGCAGGCGCGGTAGTCTCCGCCGCGTACGTACTACTGTATCAGTACATACCAGCGCTATGTAGCACTCGGCGCGGAGCTGCCGCAGCTGCGCGGACCAGGGCGACACGTCGAGCAGGCGCGTGGCGAGCTCGACGCAGGCGCGGTAGTCTCCGCCGCGTACGTACTACTGTATCAGTACATACCAGCGCTATGTAGCACTCGGCGCGGAGCTGCCGCAGCTGCGCGGACCAGGGCGACACGTCGAGCAGGCGCGTGGCGAGCTCGACGCAGGCGCGGTAGTCTCCGCCGCGTACGTACTACTGTATCAGTACATACCAGCGCTATGTAGCACTCGGCGCGGAGCTGCCGCAGCTGCGCGGACCAGGGCGACACGTCGAGCAGGCGCGTGGCGAGCTCGACGCAGGCGCGGTAGTCTCCGCCGCGTACGTACTACTGTATCAGTACATACCAGCGCTATGTAGCACTCGGCGCGGAGCTCCGCAGCTGCGCGGACCAGGGCGACACGTCGAGCAGGCGCGTGGCGAGCTCGACGCAGGCGCGGTAGTCTCCGCCGCGTACGTACTACTGTATCAGTACATACCAGCGCTATGTAGCACTCGGCGCGGAGCTGCCGCAGCTGCGCGGACCAGGGCGACACGTCGAGCAGGCGCGTGGCGAGCTCGACGCAGGCGCGGTAGTCTCCGCCGCGTACGTACTACTGTATCAGTACATACCAGCGCTATGTAGCACTCGGCGCGGAGCTGCCGCAGCTGCGCGGACCAGGGCGACACGTCGAGCAGGCGCGTGGCGAGCTCGACGCAGGCGCGGTAGTCTCCGCCGCGTACGTACTACTGTATCAGTACATACCAGCGCTATGTAGCACTCGGCGCGGAGCTGCCGCAGCTGCGCGGACCAGGGCGACACGTCGAGCAGGCGCGTGGCGAGCTCGACGCAGGCGCGGTAGTCTCCGCCGCGTACGTACTACTGTATCAGTACATACCAGCGCTATGTAGCACTCGGCGCGGAGCTGCCGCAGCTGCGCGGACCAGGGCGACACGTCGAGCAGGCGCGTGGCGAGCTCGACGCAGGCGCGGTAGTCTCCGCCGCGTACGTACTACTGTATCAGTACATACCAGCGCTATGTAGCACTCGGCGCGGAGCTGCCGCAGCTGCGCGGACCAGGGCGACACGTCGAGCAGGCGCGTGGCGAGCTCGACGCAGGCGCGGTAGTCTCCGCCGCGTACGTACTACTGTATCAGTACATACCAGCGCTATGTAGCACTCGGCGCGGAGCTGCCGCAGCTGCGCGGACCAGGGCGACACGTCGAGCAGGCGCGTGGCGAGCTCGACGCAGGCGCGGTAGTCTCCGCCGCGTACGTACTACTGTATCAGTACATACCAGCGCTATGTAGCACTCGGCGCGGAGCTGCCGCAGCTGCGCGGACCAGGGCGACACGTCGAGCAGGCGCGTGGCGAGCTCGACGCAGGCGCGGTAGTCTCCGCCGCGTACGTACTACTGTATCAGTACATACCAGCGCTATGTAGCACTCGGCGCGGAGCTGCCGCAGCTGCGCGGACCAGGGCGACACGTCGAGCAGGCGCGTGGCGAGCTCGACGCAGGCGCGGTAGTCTCCGCCGCGTACGTACTACTGTATCAGTACATACCAGCGCTATGTAGCACTCGGCGCGGAGCTGCCGCAGCTGCGCGGACCAGGGCGACACGTCGAGCAGGCGCGTGGCGAGCTCGACGCAGGCGCGGTAGTCTCCGCCGCGGTAGTACGCCTCCACGAGGCGCATGTCATCGATGTAATCGTCGATCTTGTGGTACTGGCTGACCGCTTCTTCATTGTATGGCTCCGCGTACGTCTGGGGACAAGGAAACATGTCGTTTAGTGATATTGGGAAAGTCGCTGCGATGAAAAGTTGAGGTTCAAGGGGTTACAGCTACAATGTTGTAATGAATCTGCCTCTTTTTGGATATATGGGTTTTGGGCGAACCTGTCTCTCAATGTGTCTATCTTCTTAAGCAATAAGTAATAAAAAAATAATATATGTTCTGATTTCAGATGCTTGCCATTTTAATGACGGTCAACCACCGGTCAACTGTAGTGCTATGGGTATGAGTAGGTAAGTATACTAAATTCAGTTTCCTTATTATCTGTACATAATGCTATTGTTCTATTATCAGGCGTCCATCAGCCTATGAAGCGATAACACGCGTTAGTTCTATTGCCAGTTATGACATGTAAGTATTACGACGTATTAGTTTTTTTTTTATAACTTTTTGCGCGGGTGCGGACGTGTTTATTACGATATAATTCTCTTTAGAAAATTTTTAAGTATAATTATTCCTAGATGGATACGAAATGTAGCGGCTGTGCTCATGTGATCAAAGACTATTTAATATGCAGTGTTCAGTAAATAAATGTAAAAAATTGTATAGCTCGGAAGTGTATAGCCGTTACAGAGGCTCGGTTCAAGGCATTCACTCAAGATTTCATGAGCAGATGGAGATGTCCAGAATGCGTTTGCACTACTCCAAAGACGGGAAACAATGCTGAAACACCAATCCAAGGAAACACCATGATGTACGAAACTTTTTCACTAAGTTTTGTAAACACTGAGCGCGGGTCGTCGGTCCGTCGCAATCCGAAAGAACGTTCCGTTCTTGATAACGGGAACCCAATGCTTGATGAAGTACGGGAGTTTCGCTTAGAAGTTACAACTCGTCTGGATGAGTAAATGAAGGAGTTCATACTACTACGGAATCAATTAATCAACACAGAAACAGAATAAAAAGTGTCAAAAGTATATTGAAGGCAGTTCAAGAAAAAGCGAGCAAAGTAGATATTTTAGAAACTAGAATTAAAGAATTGTTATGGAAAAATGAGCAGTTAGAATCAAGGTTAAATACTAGGAATAACAGGGAGAATAGTGAGACTGACCGAAACCCAAATACATCGGTTATGTCATTTGCAAAAGTAGCGAAACAAAATCAAAACAAGGTACCTAGAAATTTACCAGCGAAGGAATGTATGGCCATAGAATCTGCCAACATAGCGATAACGGAAGACACACCTACAACAAGCAATGCGAGGAGTTTTGATGATTCTGTTTATATTAAGGAAACGGAAAGTGGAGATCTAGAAAAGGAAGAAAAATGGACCGTAGTTAATAGAAAAAAAAAAATAGATTTCCTAATAGCGAAGTGAGAAAAGGAGGAAGTAAGGAGTCAAATGAAATTCAAGGAACTGAGAAATATAAATATCTTATATGTATGGCGGTTGCAGAAAGAAACGACTTTGGAAAATTCAGAAAAACACGTAAAAAAGCTATATGGAGAGAAATCAGTACCGGTTAAAATAGAAAAAATAAAACACAGGACGGAAAGAGACTATGCTTCCTTCATTATAGGGGTCCCAGAGAGCAAGTATGAGATACTGTGTCAACCAGAAAGTTAGTCTGTAAATATTGAATTTTGTGAATGGGTGTGGTTTCGGAGACCAACAAATAAAATCAAAGCCCCCGGAGTAAATTAGTGGAGATAGTTTATCAAAACGTGAGGGGTCTCCGCACTAAATTAGAAGAGTTTTACACAGGAGTGGTGTCTTCCAACGCAAACTCGATTATTAGATGTGACGCCATCTAGTGAGGTCAACATCGATGATCAGGTGTTTGAACTGAACGTAATATACTATTGTTTTTGTTGTGTGTGGTTTATATCCCACTTAATAGTAAAGAAAGTGAATATATGGTATTATTTAAGATAATCGAATAGTTGTGTAAACGTTATAAAGATACTATTGTAATTGGGGACTTCAACTTACATTCTTGTCCTATAAACGTTCGCAATTATTTTCAATGTTTTCAAACTCATTGTGGATTCACTCAGAGTAACGAAGTATGTAATTGTAATGGTCGTCAGTTGCATCTGATGTTAAGTGCATTCGAGAAGGAGGGGAGTTTGAGTGTGCGCGCGTTGGAGGCGCCGCTCGTGCCGGTCGACGCCTATCACCCGCCACTCGACGTGACGGTGAGTATGCAAGGACGCCAGCGCCTGCGCGCCGGTTCGTCGGCACCCACTGCAGGTACATCATCATCATCATCATCATTTCAGCCAAAAGACGTCCACTGTTGGACATAGGCCTCTCCCAAGCGTCGCCACAATGGCCGAACACAGGTACATCTGAACCTAAAGGTTAGAATTTCAATAAAGCTGATTCTTCTTTATTGTATTCATCAATTGCGGCCATAGATTGGAATCCAATGTGTTAGACTTGCAAACGAGTTTGAATTATTTCTATGACCATATTAATTCAATTTTGGATGACTGCGTTCCCAGAAAAAAGCAAAGTCGGGTAAGCTCAAGGTACAATTACCCTGAGTGGTACACTGTTGAATTAATTCGCGACATAAAGCAAAGGCTATCTTACATAAACGGTACAAAACGAGTGGGTGAGGACTGATTACGAAGCGTTTGCGCAGTGTAGAATAAAAGTTAAAAAATCGATATCCTGCGCACGAGAACAATATGCACACCGTGTTCAAAGTCAAATGTTGGAAGACCCTCAGTCGTTCTGGAATTATGCAAAATCTACTACCCAGTAGGAGTCCGCGAAAGATTTTAAAGAATGGCGAGGAGTTGACAGATGAACAGTGTGTTCAGGAATTTGCCGAGTACTTTTATTCAGTTTATAATACCAAGCAGGCCGATGTGAGTGCAGCTATGATTGAAGCAGGGGAGAGAACGGGGCAGCGCGGGTTCATCTCGATCATTTACAGTTGTCTGACGTGTTGTTCGCGCTTCAACGGCTCAAACCGAAAAAGTCTTCTGGCCCGGACGGCATTCCACCCTACATTCTAAAGGATTGCCGATCGGCGCTAGCCAAACCACTGCAATACATTTATAACAAATGTTTGGAGCAAGCGGTGTTTCCGGAAATGTGGAAGGTTACACGCGTCGTTCCGGTACCAAAGGGAGGTTCAGGGACGACGGTGGATGGCTACAGGCCTGTAGCAGTGCTGTCGACACCGGCAAAGGTTTTTGAAGCTGCCATTCATAAGAGCATATTTCAGCAGGTCAGTAGTCAGTTTTCGGACGCTCAGCACGGATTCCGACCAGCAAGAAGCACTACTAGCAATCTTATTAGTCATATGGCTAATCTTATGCCATCAGTGGATAGTGGGGGGCAAATTGATGTTGTTTACTTCGATTTTAAAAAAGTATTCGATCTTGTAAATAATGATGTCTTGTTCAAAAAGTTAGCAACAGTTGGTTTCACCCCACATCTACTAAGGCTTTTTGCAAGTTACTTGGGTAATAGACATTAACATGTAGAATATGAGGGACATAAGTTGGAGCCATATTTTACCAGGTCGGGGGTGAGTTAAGGTCACCTTGGGCCTTTGTAGTTCATTCTTATGATAAATGACCTGCCAAAAGTGGTCAGGAACGCCAAATGCTTACTGTTTGCTGATGACCTGAAGCTGTCGCTCGAGATAAATGAGTTGTCCGACTGTAAAAGGCTTCAACGAGATATAGACGCAGTAGTGGCCTGGAGCAAAGAGAACCTCTTACAGTTCAACGTCTCCAAGTGTGTAACGATATCTTTTTCACGCGGGCGTTTTCCTATCCTGTATAGTTACAACTTGGACGGGCTGCCAATTGTTAGGGCTACGGAAGTTAAGGATTTAGGAGTAAATTTCTACACTGAGTTAACGTTTCGTGATCACGTCGTAAGTTGCTGTAATAAAGCCTACCGTAATCTAGGTTTCATGCTCCGTATGGTGCGTAACTTTACAAACATAAAAAGCTATCGTTGCTTTATATAATAATTTGATTAGAAGTCAATTAGAATCTAACGCAGTCATCTGGGCTCCACATGATATAGGCTCATGCTGGGGAGAGTACAAAACAAGTTTGTCAGGTATCTGTATTTGCGCTTGTATGGTGTTTATCCATTTTATCCATTGATGTACCCAACTTTATTTATTTTGGGTATGGTTGGATTTCACGAATTGAGGGTCAGGAAAGATCTCGCACTCATCTCGTACATATTCAAAGTACTAAGAGAAAAGTTACACAATGCGGACATATTAGGGCAGGTTGGTTTATGTGTTCCGGACCGGTACGTGTGGCGACGACGACAGCCACGGCTGCTGGCAGAGCCGCGCGCTCGAACCAATCTGTTACGGGAGGCGCCGCTGACGCGGGCACTCCGCGCTCTCAACCTTATAGCTAGTGACACGGACATATTCTGTTGTTCTCTGAGTGAATTTACAATAAATGCCTTATTTGTAATAAGTTATAAACTGATTTAAATAATTTATAGGTACATGTATGAATAAGGAGACGATAAATAAAAACAAAAATACTCTATCGCATTAGGTTACCCTGTAATGATAGTTGTAAGTTGGAAAATAAATAAAAAGTATACTGGCGAAAAGTTAACTATTTGTAAAATGTAACTGATTCTGATTATGAAGCAAGAGGAAATGATTGTCGCAACGAAATAATACATTGTAAACACATAGAACTCCTTATATTTTGTATGTACAATTTTAACAAACAAAACGGGCATGAATAATTTACTTGTAAATATATTTTTGCAACATGTAGCTTGAAAACTAACTAGTCGTAAGTCCTTGTACTTTCTCAATAAACCTGTATTTTTTTTTGGATTAGCCAAATGGCAAAAACTGGGAACCCTTATGGATTTGTCATGTCTGTCTGTCCATCCGTATGTCACAGCCACTTTTTTACGAAACTATAAAAACTATACTGTTGAAACTTGGTAAGTAGATGTATTCTGTGAACCGCATTAAGATTTTCACACAAGAAAAAAAAAACAATAAATTTTGGGGGTTCCCTATACTTCTAACTGAAACTCAATTTTTTTGTTTTATAAAACCGAGTGGGATATCTATGAATAGGTCTTCAAAAATGATATTGAGGTTTCTAATATCATTGTTTTCTAAACTGAATAGTTTGCGCGAGAGACACTTCCAAAGTGGTAAAATGTGTGTCCCACTGACCCTCCCTGTAATTTCTAAAATAAGAGAATGATAATACTAAAAAAAATATATATATGATGTACTTTCACCGAAAGTTGGTTTGAATGAAATCTAGTAAGTAGTTTCTTTTTTTAAATACACTATCTATTATTAAAACATCGATCAAAGTTACAACGAACTACAAAACTTTTATATTATGTTAGGTACTTGCTGCTACGGAACCCTTCTTGGGCGAGTGTGACTCGCACTTGGCCGCTTTTTTATGTACAACGTGATACTTAATATGATATCAAGTAATCGAAATAGGGTAAATAAAAAAGTGTCGATGTAATTGTTACGATCGTAGCGACCTGAAGCGTGAAGTAGGTAACAGCAACAACGACAAAAGACAAGAGTCAAGGTCGCACGTGCGTGCATCCGATCAGCTGAACAAATAATGTAGTTCACGAACACCAACTACAATCAAGCGCGTCGACAACAATACTGATAACAAATCAAGTATCTGGACCGAGTGCACGAGGATGGCAACATGTGAAATGTGGACTCAGCTGGCAGTATGCCGATGTGGTTACCATACCACCGACGGCCTGAGGGCGATGGGTAACGGGTTGACGCTGTCGTTGCGTGGTTGGATCATGGGCCTTATGTATATACAGAAGGCAGTACTCCTTGATATGGCTCACATTGTATAAGGTTCCTGCCTCTCGAGCCCTTATCACCGGTACCTAGCTTGGTTCCTGCTCCTGACACCACTGGGGTTTTTTAAATTATGAATATATATATTTAAATTAATAATGGAAATATTAAAACAAGCCTGCTTATATATTTTTTTTTATTTTTTATTGTAGGTAAAATCATCCAATGACAAATCCCGCCCTTGGGCGGAGCGGGAAGTAGTGTCAGACTCTTACTGACTAAAAACCTACCCCGTTCCTTCGTAGCCTATCGTGCCGGGGCCGAGCACTCCTTTCGGAAATAAACCCATGACCCCAGTAGGCTTCGACCCTGCCTGCCTAGCCTGCTTATAGTTTGGAATTTTTCCTTTTTACTTTGATACTTCTTTTGTAATGTGTGGATGTGAGGTAAACTGGGAATTTATTATGTATGGATGCTAGGTCCTGGAATCTCTTATGTGATGAACCACTGATCAATATGGTGTATGGAGTTGCGACACCATAACTTTTAGACAAAATTTATGGCTAGCATGAACTGAGACTAAATCTAGTGATAAAATCTATAAGTTCCATGCAAAATTGTGTTAAATTTCAAGTAATTTCTCTTATGTGGGTACACGAAACGCGTGTCTAAATAGTTTTACAACGTGAATAATTGAGTAACAACATACATTCACCACACCGGTGGTGTGACCGCGTAATGTTGCAACTTATTGCAAAATTATTGTTTAACAGTTTTAATTCGGCATCACTGTAGTTTGATAAAACATTTGTATTCTGTCTGAATTACCTTTTTGCCGTTAAATCATTCAGGCGAAAGTTACGACTATTGGAAATGAGTATTAATGTCATGGTCAAACAAAATTCTGATTGAAGAATTACGTCGCTCTTGAGATTATTTGTAATAAGTTTGACTAATGCTCCAAATACCCCGACGCTTGAAAAACTATATCGTCAAATAGAAATTTCATTACAATTTTATGAAAGTAATCACTGATGTTATAAAGTATCGTAATACAATTTAACAATAACATCAGTATAATTATGACGACATACAGTAAAGAACTTTATCTTATCACTGGTATGTCTACCCACAGCATTTTAAATAAAATGATACATTTTTACAAACTATGTTATCAAGAATAGAAGTAGACAAATAAGTCAACTAGGGTGTAGGGTGTCCTTCACGGCGGTAAGTCCCCTCTTTGAGGAGTGGCTGGGGCGGCAACACGGCGTCCTCACCTTCTGCATGATGCAGATCCTCACCAGATATGGCAAGTTCTGGAGGTTCCTGTATCTGATCCAGGCGGAAGAAATGCCTGGGTGTCACCATTGTGATAACCGCCCGGAGGGGTATCTCAGACGCGGTAGCGTTGTGATAACGGTGGAGCATACGGTGGACGTGTGCCCCGCTTGGGCGGAGAACCGCCGTGTCCTCGTGGAGGTAATCGGCAGCAGCGACCTCTCGCGCCAGGCCCTGGTCCTCGACTACCAGCCACGGTTGACGCGGGCTTGCGAACGTCGAGCAATGGGTAGCTCGCCGCCTGGCCGTCCGGTAACTGATCGGCCCGAGCTCGTTAGCAGCGCGTAGTGATCCACGTGCTTCTCAAAAAGATGTCAGCAAACCGTAGGGGCTTAGCAAGGCCAATGTCTGCTAGCAAGAACCGCAGGGAATTTCTGAAAACGAAACCCGTAGTCCATGCACGCAAAGGGCACCTGAAGGTCACAGGTGTGGTTTTAGCCAGATGAGAGAGAGTAAGACTGACACGCCCTCCCGCTTCGCCCAGAGCGATGAGAAGTCATTAGATGATTTCCACCCTAAAAAAACACCTTTGTCCTTTAGTTGCCCTTTGCCTTCTAGGATTGTAGGTTTCTTTTTCAGAAATTTTGTAGTGGGCATCAGCCCTATGTATTTTTACTAAGTATACATAAAACCTGAACATTGCTATTTAAAAAAAAACCTGAACAGTGAACCATATGAAAACATAGAAAAAATGTTATAAACTGACAATTATATATTTATGCTTGAAAACTTGACTAATTGATTTTATTTTTAATGTTTATAATAGCAGTTAATGGCATTTTATATTGTAATCTAAATCTTTGTTTTGTATATTATTTTAAATTTATATATTGTTAAATAGTGTATGCTCAATGGGCAGCATTTTGAGTTTACTTTATACCAACTATAAGACCTGGGGGCTTACTCTTGTGACGTTAGGTATTCTTAAATTCGATGCTAGCACCAAATTGCCCCATCCCCATTTTACTTAATTTTCCAAAAAGGTCACGCAATTTGGCCCTAGCACCGAATTCAAGAGTACCTAACGTAACAATTCCAACGTCGACCGATCGGAATTAAACTCGAGAGTAAGCCCCCAGCTGTATCACCAAAAAGCACATTAATAAATACTTTGACTTTGATAGACTAGATCAGTTAAATCTTGATCTTTCTCGATTTAGTGTCTGCAATGATATTTGTCAAATCTAAAGTTCTACCAATGAAAAAAGTTGGGAAAGATAGGTCCAAGGGAGATCTATTTGCCCTTAACATCCTAAAGATAAGATACTCACCACTTGAAGGTAGTCTTCTTTGGCGTCTACATACTGTGCCAGTTTCAGGTATACATTGGCACGGTGTAAACGTGCTGCGGTAAAGTCAGTCTTTATCTCCAATACCTGAAAATTTCATAAAAATTACTCATAGCCTGAAATTAACAGAGACAAAATAAGTGAATGTACCTATTAAACATTCACCTGATCAAAAGTTATGTGACTGACAATAATGTTAACTCAGTTTAATGATAATATCTGATCAATTTACACACTAAACAAATGAATGGCAGTACAGTTGAACTAATAGTTTTTAAGATTGTGGCTACATTTTGTTTGCATTACTCTCAATGAAAGAAAATGTAAATTACAACACTCGCATGACTATAATTTAAATAATATGGTCACACACCAGATGACAAGTATCCTACCTTAGTGAAGTCTTGCAGAGCAAATTTGGCTTTCCCAAGCGCATAGTATACTGTGCCACGTTTGAAATATGTGAGGTAGTTATGTGGGTCTCCCTCTGTGGACAATTGAACATGTAAATAACAATCATTATTAATTGATATCAGAAACTTTGCCAAAACGTCAGTTATTAGAGTAGATAGCAAACAGGTGTCACAGCCTGATGGTCACTATTTGTTACATACAAATTCATTTGAATATACTGGATACTATAGCTACTGTAATCTTTTTATATGCCTTGCTTTATTTAAACAAAGTGCATTTGAAGTACTTTTTACTCAAATTTTATCTGATTAGATACCTTCAAGATGTCACACCTTTGATAGGCAGACAGATTAACTAGTTTATTGTTATATTTATTTTACTTTAGGTCAGCAATACTTGCAGTGATTCATCAAAAATTAGAAGGATTTGTAGATCCTGAAAATTCGCTCATAGCAGTGACCACATCAGTGCTCTCACTACTATCAACCTAGAGGTAAATGCGGGCGTCAAGGTGCAAGTGTAGGATTAGCACTTACCCACGGCTGCATGGTAATGTGTCAGAGCGTCCGAGAGCTGCCCCCGGGCCAAGAAGTCGCGCCCCAGCTCCAAGTGCTTGTTCACCTCCGCCGGCGTTGCGCACTCTGAAACTACATCCCAACGGCTCAAAATACGTACTTTCACACAAAAATCAACAAGAAAATTCACAAAATGTGCAGGTTATTCGTAAAAAAATATACACACATTCTAACATTACTTCTAGCACTAATAAGACAAGGCATGGCGTGACTTTGTTCCAGTTGATATTCACTAAGTAGTCCATTATTAATCTATTATTTAATTACAGCAGTCTTTATAGCTAATTCACAACAATTCAATTTCAATACAAAATAATTATTTGACAGAGCCACAATCCATCTTTCGTTCGTCTCTTTTCGTGGTTTTTTCTGATTGGTCCAAATCAGACAAGTTTGACCAAACGGGGTGTTGCTATTACCAGAAATCATAAGTCATTTAAAGTCTCACCTCAAATGGATTATAAAGTAATTGTGATTTTATTTTACGATAATTATTATGTATATATTATCTTAATTTAAGAACGTATTAGAGTTTAGTTCACATTACTCCTATTTTTACTTTAACTTGTTTCCGAACGAAACGATCGAGTTGCCATGATGATAAAAAAATACTAATTGGTATTAAAATAATTTTCATTTTTCTAAAATAACAACTAATTCAATGCAATAAAAACCAACAATATATTTTTTTCGTTATATAAAAGCATTTGCATACTTATAGAACGTACTTCAGAGAAAAATAATGAAAGCTAAAAATATATTATATTGTTATCTCGATTTTCACGTTACGTTTTTGAAGTAGTACCTGGCAACCCTGTCGACCCTTCTTTCAGTTCCAAAGGAAAATAACAAACGGTTAGTGTGCTAAAATTTGTTAAAAATTTCTTAATATTTACGGTATGGACGAAAAATAAGTGATAAACTAATTAGTATAATGATGGATTTTTCTTTCGGAGTATTCAAAAATGTTAGATTTATTTTAATCGCGAAGATACATCTAGATTAGTGTCGGTTGTCAACATAACCTATCTTGTCAAGTTCGTGGTTGTTAATTTTTGGGTAATTTGGTGTTTTAGGAATGGCTGACGCAGCGCCATCGACAGCGCCCAAGGCGAAAGCGCCTAAGACTAAGGCGCCCAAAGAGAAGGCCCCTAAGGCTGCCCCTGCAGCACCTGCGGAGCCCCCGAAGGCGGTGCGTAAAGTGTCGTCGAAGCCCCGCCACGGCAGACTGTACGCCAAGGCCGTGTTCACAGGATACAAGCGCGGTCTGCGCAACCAGCACGAGAACACAGCCCTCTTGAAGGTGAGCTTGAATGATTTACACTTTGTCATTCTGAAAGTCTCCATGAGGGAGTACTCGCATGCTTTAGTAAATTATAAACTTAATACACATCTAAAAATTCAATCCACTTACAACTAGAAACCTTGTTAATGTGATAGGATCTTCCTGATTACTAATAGCTAATTATATGAAAGAATTCTTACTTCGTTTGTTTATAATTTTGATAAGGGTAATTATAAAGAAAATATATTTATTTCATTGAGCATGGGTTCGTTCCTTAGATATATTTCAATTTAAATAAGTTTGTCCAAGTGATTTTCGAATGCATAATCAGCCTTCTAATGTTCCTACTACTGGGACTCGGGTCTGCTCTCTAAAAGAGGGAATGGGCCATATTTCACTATGTGGACAACCTTTACAGTGGTGTTTGACCAGAGAAATCCTGAAAAGTGCCCTATTTTATTTATATTATAATGTATCAGAAACGGGCTCCAACCCACTGGCAATCATGTGAAAAGAGGAATGTGTCTATTCCAATAGTACTTCTATGTGCAGCAAGAGTGAGGAGTCATCAGCTGTTTGTAGAAATTAAACTACAAGTTCAATTAATTACTACTACCTATTTATAGGAAGTCTTATCTAAATGATGCTTTGACATTTGAAACCTGAACCACTGTGTGGACATATTTTCTACTGATTCTATTCTTCATACTCACAAGTTCCTTTAAGTTTACAGTTTTATAATATTATCTATTTTCATTACAGATTGAAGGTGCAAAGAGCCGTGATGACGCAGACTTCTATGCTGGCAAACGTTGTGTGTATGTATACCGTGCCAAGAAGAGGACACCTATTGCTGGAGGTCCCCGTGGCAAGAAGACCAAGCTACGCGCCATCTGGGGCAAGGTGACCAGGCCCCATGGCAACTCGGGTGGCGTCCGTGCTCGCTTCCGCTCCAACCTGCCTGCGCAGGCCATGGGACACAGGATACGCGTGGTCAGTATTGTCTTACAATTATTTACTTTAGATTTGCTGAGTACAATATTTATACCTCAATATATTGTAGCATCTGCCGTGCCAAGTTGCTTTGTTTATTTATTATGTAAATACACTGTTAATTTTTGGTTGTTTTAATACCGCGGAGGCTTGATTAGGTACATGAAACACTATCGATTTGTAAAGAGAAAATTAAAAAAAAGTACTTTTTTAAACTCTAATTAATTTACACATGTAGGAAATTAATTTCTTCAAGTAAACGTCAGCTGAGCGAGGCCAATGAACTGTAGGTAGTCAGTACGCAACGAGCTACCTACAAGGTCATTGACTTGTTTACTTAAAAATAATAATTTCGTACATGCGTCTATTACCTGGACTTTAAGAAAAAAGGTACTTTATTTTTTAATTTTATCTTTACAAATCGATAGTGTTTCATGTACCGAATCGACCCTCCACGGGATTATAACGACCAAAATTTAACGGTGTATATAAGTGACTAGTATTTATTACTATTCTCACTAGTGTTTTTAGTAATTATGTTAGTTAGGTTGGCCAGATTAGTCAAATTATAATCTTGTGAAATCTGCTAAGTTGATTTATATTTAAACTACACCTTGTCTTAGAGTAACAATTTTTAATTTTCATTGCTTTTTAGTCCCCAAGTGTTAATGATAGAGATTTAATTTGATGTTCTCTCTTTCCCTTCCTACATGATGCTTAGACATTTGAAACCTGAACTAAATGTGGTCAAAATTTCACTGATAGTATAACCCTAATGCAAATTATCTCAAACATTAGTTACTGATAACTAACACTGTATTATCTTTGTTTCAGATGTTGTATCCCTCCAGGATCTAAGAACCTTCCTGTTAAGTAATATAAGCATAAAATAAAAGCCCAAAAAAATTATAAAGTAGTTTTCTTGTTGAACTTACCCTAAATTAGGTACTTTCCTTGACTGAGTGCCAGGTGGGCTTTTGTGGTCTATGACCTGTAGTCTAAATTATATTCAAATGATTTTATTATATTTTAATCACAAGAGAACAGTTTCCCGGCCATGCTCCTGACGTTCTTTATATTTCAGACTAAAACTTGCATGAAATTAACATTGCGAGTTTTATAAAACTCAGAATCTCTAGAAACGTGAACTTTCACTTCTATGTTTTGTCAGACGCGTTTGCGATAAATACGTGTATCTTATTTTTTATATTTGTGTTCAAATTGAATTTATTTGATGGTAACACTATTCTTAGCACATTGTACCTTATCTATACTTATAATAAATCTGTAGCAGTAAAAATTCTGTACATTGAAAATATCAAAAAAATAAATGGCACTAGACAGACACCGAACCAAAAACGTGAAAAAAAAATTTTTTGTATGTCTGTTTGTTCAGGCATCACGCAAAAACTACCGGTTCGATTACGATGAAACTTGGTATAATTATTCTTTAATATCCTGGGCAGCACACTGGGTACTTTTTATCCCGGAAAAGTATATACAATAAAAAACATACTTAATTTTGCGGTTCGATCCCTAGACCGGATTACTGTACCAACCGCAAATAATATGTTTGTTGTAGGTTACGTCACCCGCAGTGGAGAGCAGTCGATCTTAGCGTGAGTTGTTTTTCACATGTTCAGCTTTACGTCGCTCTTTCCCGTGTGAGTAGTCCAAGGAACCTTTACGTTCATATTCCGGACGGGCTCACTGACAATGTCGTGTATGCTGAAGCTCTCAATTGATGTCGTACGCTGACTATCTGTCGTTACGTCGTTGTGTCGTTATCTTTGTGAGCATTCGTTGCAGTGAACGTCAGCTTCGCTATTGGTTATCCTGCTAAACAGGTCGAAAGTTGAAATCTACTACAGAAAACTTACAGAATGCGAGCAAAGATATCATATACACTCTAATGAGACACAATTGGTTTTCTATTGTAATTAGCCACAAAGGGCCCGCGCCGAGACAGAAGTATTAATACCGGTATGCTCGATAGATAACGTTCTACACAAATAGCACTTTACACAAAAAACTCATTGATAAGTTTCGTCGTCCACGCGAACGAAGTCGCGGGCACAGCTAGTATCAAATAAATAATTATAATTAAGAGCACTTGAAATATGTCAATTATTACGACGAAGACTGAAACTAAAGTTGAATAGACTTCAAGTAGTAGTTCCGAATTTTACGCTTGAACGAAAATTTACTTTCAGATTTTTAAAAAAGAATTTTTGGGACGCAACTATTAATTTACCGTTTTCAGATTTTTTCCTATATTTGTGCTATGAGACCTTGCTTCTTGCCAAATTTCAGGATTCTTGGTCAACGGGAAGTACCTTATAAATTTTAATTTCGCTGTGAGTATCGAAATATGCGTTTTTGCGACAAACGGCCGTATCTTTTTTTTCCGTTAACTTAGAAGTTTGATTTTTTCACAGCTTCAAGGGACTGCAGACCTGAGTAGGTATATGGTTTAAATTTTAACTCGATACCTCTCTAGCGTTCCCGAAATAAAGGGACAGGCAGACAGACGGACAACAAAGTGATCTTACAAGGGTTTCCATTTTTCTTTTTGTGGTACGGAACTCTAAAAAACGGTAATTTAAAAAACTAAAAAACCCGACTGCTTTTCTGAGTATTCATGAAAAAGCCCTAAAACAAGAAAGTCGTTGTACCCGATTGCACTTAAGAATCGCCAGTTGCTAATAAGGCGATGCTTATAAGCGCCAAGTCCTTACAAAAATGTCAATTTAGACCTTACATAAAACAGTCTTTAGGCGCTCTAAGAAGTTTAGTGCAAACGGGCACTCGAATAATAAGGGTAGGTAAATAATAGAACAGGAGCTAACAATATTTTAAATACAAAGATAAATTGTAGCAGTCGGGCGGGACCCATTCTGAGAGGGTCTGATTAGTGTGCGACTTTCCTGGCCTATAGTGTTTTTCAGAGGAACAGGCTACTTCTAAGAAGTGCCTAAGTGACAAACACTAATAAAAGCTTTTTTAAAACTATTTGTTTTTAACGTAATAAAAAAAGTGAAGGTTTTCAATTCGGGTGTATTTATGGCCACACTTACAAACATCATTACATTACAAAATCCACGACAGTTGCCTACCCTTGTCTTGTACTGCGCTCTACTTCCGCAAACGAAATTTGTAACTGAAAACCAGTACAAGTGCCGCCACAGACCGCACTGCCGCGGCTGGTTGCGGTTGCACGGTGTCAGGCACGTGCGTGGCCGTGCGCCGGCGCAGCTAATCGTTGCGACGTTTATTTATGAGCGGAGATATTTTATCACTTCGGACCATGGCCTGTACCAAGGCCCGTCGAGAGGCAGCTGCTGCCGATCGTCCCCACGAAGATACGGCGGTGCTCTGCCCAGAAGGGGACATACCTTGACCGTATGACACACCGTGTCCTCCAGGTGGTCCATATAATGGTGACACTCGGGTGTTTCTTCCGTACAAATCCGGTGCAGTAATTTCGCGAACTGACCATGTTTGATGGGAACTTGCGTCTTGCGGAAGGTGATGACGCCGTGAGGTCTTATCAGCCACTTTTCAAAGAGGGGACTTACCGCCCTATAATTATATAATTATGGCATGTCCAGCACTGGGTTGCGACAGTAGCTGTCGTCATTCCACTAGGAGATCGCGCCGGACCTCTGTCCGCCCTGCAGCGACTCCTCGCGGAGTTTCGCCCCGGCGTTGCATCTTCACGCGCAAATCGTGCATGCGTGCAAGGACTGTTACCTCCAGATACCACGGTGGTAGGCCAGCAAGGAGCTTCACCGCTTCGCAGGAAATCGTGCGGTTTCCCCGCACCATCAAGCTGGCCATGACACTATGGCAAATGCGTTCAGCTTGGCCGCGAGTATCTTTTGCAGCGATGGTGCCCATACCGGCGGTCCATAATAAAGGGCCATGGACCGCACGATAACTGCGTAGAGCCTCCGGAAGGAGGCGTCTGAATTCCCTAAGTTATGCAGCTTGAGGTTAGCCCCAGTTTGATCCAGTTTGGGAGCAAGACGTCGGAAGTGCTTCTCGAAATTCCATCGACTGTCGAGGACGAGTCCAAGGTACTTCATCGTCGATCCGACGTCACGTGTGGTCGTGTGGGGCATTTATAAAGCTCAATTTTTCAAATGGTCTTCTGGATGGTACGGACTAGTAATCCAGGTCATCCATTGCTAGACAGTGTGGTGGCAACCCTTTGCCAGACCACCTTAAACTTTAATAAAATGTAATTGTAATTCTAATTTGTAATCGGGGACAGAATAATTCTGCCAAACGTGCATATCTATTTAGTAGGTATCGACTCCAGGACGCTTGCTCAGTTGTCCCTCAATAAAAAGAAAATGTAAAAATGTCTGGAATGGCGATATCCCGTCAATTCTGAATGTCAATGAGAGGCGACTGTGGATTGAGGGTTGGAAATAGTCGGAGTGTGCTTGGAATTCAAGGTAATTTTACGGATAACATGAACATTTAAATATAAATAATAGGATGAAAGAATGTCTGTAGTCAGCTAGTGTAGGTAGGTACATAGTTTTATGAAAGTAGGAATCTGTCCTGCTTTTTGCCTGCAGTAGAACACTAGTTTGGTATTTCTATGGATTTGGGTCTTACCAATTAATTATCTAAGTACATTTGTGTACCGGGCTGGAAAAGTACATCTTAAGTCACAAATGAGATTATGTGGGACGCTATTAGTTTAGCCTGTTTGTACTACTAGCTAGGATAAGATGTATTTTTTATCTACAGTGTTATTTGAGGTAGAGATGGTTAACAGGTCGGTAAGCCATTCTTCCCAATTGGATTTAAACTAGGTGATTTGGGTTTTAACCCGAAATAACCGATAAACACCCATTCTGGGTGATAATAAAAATTGTACTTCCGTACTTGTAGAAATGCAAACAATTTCATGTTAGTTCAATCTTCATCTCATTCGATAATAAAGTTACAATAGAAAAAAAACAAAATAATTTTAATGCCGGACGTAGACAATTCAGGCACATGTTATCTACTCATGTGGTTCAGGGCTGGCTGTACAAATGTCGGATGTAGAGTAGATGGTTCAGGGCTGGCTGTACAAATGTCGGATGTAGAGTAGATGGTTCAGGGCTGGCTGTACAAATGTCGGATGTAGAGTAGATG
The DNA here is from genome assembly GCA_958295575.1 of Leucania comma. Classification (NCBI taxonomy): domain Eukaryota; kingdom Metazoa; phylum Arthropoda; class Insecta; order Lepidoptera; family Noctuidae; genus Leucania; species Leucania comma. The sequence goes on from OY282464.1 coordinate 550,345, forward strand.
GTTCAGGGCTGGCTGTACAAATGTCGGATGTAGAGTAGATGGTTCAGGGCTGGCTGTACAAATGTCGGATGTAGAGTAGATGGTTCAGGGCTGACTGTACAAATGTCGGATGTAGAGTAGATGGTTCAGGGCTGGCTGTACAAATGTCGGATGTAGAGTAAATGGTTTAGGGCTTTTTTTTGTGGGGAGTCATTAAATACCTTCCCTAAGCGATAGCCAGAGGGTTTGTCAGGCTTTTACCGACTAAAATCCAACTGTGTTTCTTTAGTTTCCCTCTTTCGGACAATCTCTGTCTTAGCAGGCCCTACTGGGCCCCATTAATTTTGCTGACATCTCTTTGAGGCGCACATGGAACTCGCCGTACCTTCGACCTGGCCCTGGTCCTTATCGGAGGGTGTACTACAAATTGCTCGGCGTCCGCAAGCCATCGGCTACGATGGTCGTGAATCGAGACACCCAGGGCTTGTAAGGTTATTCAGATTAAAGTAGGATCATATTCAGGTCACAGTATATGCGCTCGTTCAAACTCGCCAAACATTCCCTCGCGCACTGTCCCGCCTCCCTGCACCACCGCCGTAGTGGCTTAAATACTTTTAATCCAAAAAATCTGACTTTAGTTTTTATCCAATCAAAACACCCAACAGGTGGATGAAATGGGTGATAACTGAGTATTTAATTACTTGTGGGTTTTAACCTATCTCTACTTCGAGGGCGTGATTGTTAGTACGTCATTCAAACATTAGTAGAGGTACCTATCTGTCTATCTACTTACTGTCATGACTCGAGTAGAGGAATAATCCTTAATTAACAACATATCGCGGTTTCCTAATTAGAACCCACTTGTTGATTCATTATTTCTTTATTAAAATGTATGTGTTAATTAAATTAACAACTTGGTTTGACTTGATATTATAATAATAATAATATGCGCATTAGAGAGTCCGTGTTGTATATTTTTTTTTTGCTTGATACCAGACAGGATAGGTTGATATGATAGGATGCAAAAGAGTAGACCATGGGGAATTGGCAGCCACTAGATTGTCGTCATGCAACATAAATAAATATGGCCTTTGCGGAGTTCTTCTAGCTAATGTAATTTGACCCCGCCACACATATGTCTGGACTGGACCACCCGAATAATCCCACCCATTACAACATATAAAAAGTTTTCCCCATAACGACCGTTTTACTTGCATATTTCACGCATATCGTTAACTATCGCTGCGCTGCAGCGGCCGCAAACTACCGCCCGCTGTAAACACACAGTTTATGTAGATTTCACCATAACTAACCGCCATTGTTACTTTCTGGTAGCACATAACGTCCCATCATCGCGTGTCGTCACGGTGCCCATGGAATATTCCGCGTTACCGCATTGTTTTGTTGGACAATACACCGCATCTCGCAGATTGACCGTATGTACAGAATTTTCTTTAATTTGTGGTTATTAAGGCGTGGCGGTAGGTCACGGGGGCAATGGATAGTGACCGAATAACCGAGACAAATGTATATGAAGCAGCGATTAAAAATAATACAAGTACATAGGTAGGCAGTAGGTATTGCGCATGCAGGTATCAATCTTTTACTTTCCTTGGTGCTACAGGTGTAATGGGCAATGTTAGAGTGCCCTAAGTGCCCCTACACCTGCACTAGGGAGGATTTAATGAGTGCCATCGATGCTGCAATTAACGTAGCTACCTATTGATCGATTCGAAAAGTAGAAGAAGATAGGATCAAAGGCTGAGCAATTTGAGCCTCCTGCACGAAGTCGCAAGTTTGATTCTCTTATGGAATGAAATTAGTGTGAATGTTATGTTGTTGTAAAGAAATGACATGGTTTTTCAAACTAATCCGAGTTCTAAAGCTACTTGCACAGCGACCAGACTATTCGCTATCCAGTACCTCTACCATGAGTTTTAAGCAATAGTATTCGTCGCTACTCGATATCGACGCCGTAAATATTTTGTATGGCAAATTTTGGTTCTGCAAGTGACCGCTAGAGGCGCTGCAAAATTTGCCATACAAAATATTTACGGCGTCGATATCGAGTAGCGACGAATACTATTGCTTAAAACTCATGGTAGAGGTACAGATCGAAGGACACCAGTCCAGGAACGTTCTGCAGTTAATTCTATGTTGTGTTATGTAACATGTTCTGCATACATCGTTATGTACTTAAAACATATGCAGATACCGACTTGTCCATTGCTACAAGCAACGACGACAACCAGACCACCCGCGTACACAGGGATGTTGCTCAACGTGATTGTCGAAGCATTACTTGTCATTGGTAGACCTACCTTAGTACACACACCAGGCACCGCCAGTTCTTTCAAATTTTTAATTTTATTACCTATCCTTATTAGTTTTCAACTTATTATTTACCAATCAAACATTATGTTTGGATGTCTTGTTTTAAATTTACTTCTAATTTTATGTTTGTTAGTTTATAGTTAAATAGGTACACAATTGTTTAAAAAGATAGTTGGTATTTTAAGAACAAGCTCTGGACGGTTAACCTCTGCAGTATTGGTATTGTTCGAAAGAGTTCCCGCGGCCCTGGAACGGAATACACAACTGAAGGAACACTTCCTTTCGCTCCACCCAGAGCAAGAGAAGTTATATGTTATGACTAGCTTCTGCCAGCGGCTCCGCCCGCGTCATAGTAGGTTTCTCTATACAAACTTTGGACCTCCGTTTCATCCCCTTTCTTTCTTTTTCTTTCTTTTGGAAAATACTCTCTTATTGCTCGCTTTCGTCCATCGTGCTTTCGTCATAAGAGGAAACCTTGTGCAAAATGTCACGCTCCCAGTCCCAGTAGCTTTGGCTGTGCGATGATGTGTCAGTCAATCAATTTCTTCTTTTATAAATATACCTACTTACTTAGTTGATTTCCCAACCAGAAAAGGAGCACAGCTATCGAACTAATCTAACTCACCTGCAACACGTGCAGCATCACCCACAGCACACAACTGATTCTATTAAGCTTTATTTTTTAAGCGCACATCTTTTTAATGTTCATGATATGATAGATCTATGGGTTTGAGTCGGTAAAGGTCAGACACATCCTTTCGTTTCACCTAGAGCGGGACAAGTTATTTGACAATTTATCACACACAAAATAAATATCATAATCTTTATTACTGTTTTACTCTAAGCAATGATCGTTTTCTATTTGCTATCGTGCCGTCATTTCGTTTCACATCATGAACTCAAAGACGAGGATGACAGCTGCGCCATACAAACACAAAGGGTAATTGATGACTTCACTCATAATTACGAGAATTGTGAGATGATAATAGCCAGTTTTACTAACGTTCTAATCTAAAAGACTTGTTCAATGGTAATTTTACAAATTATAAACGTCACACGAAAGCTGAAACAATGGACTTCGGCGAAATTAATGTGTGTTTGCAGATTAGTCGAGATTGTATTATGGGTATTATGGGCCACTTACTATGGTCAGAATGTTGTATAGTGTAGCTACACGGTGATTATATCTAGGAAGGTAGGTACGTCAAAACGTGGGTTGTGCGTGTGTGTGTGTGACTGTAACGTGCGCACGCGCTGCTTCACGTGACCATTTGTTTCGAAGTGTTTACAATTTTACATAAATATTGATGTGTTTTTAACAGCAGTGATGCCACGATTCGTTTAGTTAGCTTGGTCTTAGTTCGGTAATAGGTAATAGTGTAGTAAGTCATGAAACACAAAAGCAATCAGAATTCAATACGAAGTTTTGTGGAGTTGGGTTGCTCCCCTGTATTCATATTACAATTATGTACCTACCTAATTTGTACCTTTGTCAGCCTGGAAACAGTCTCGCACATTGCCCAATAATGCTTAAGTGTAGCACAACCTTATTCAATTCCTTAGCGACGTGCATTTATAGGACAGCAGGATACAACTTCCACTGCTCATTGCTAAATATAACATTAGCTGTGTTTTGCATTTGGGTTTTTTGAACATTAAAATTTTTACAGCATGAGTTTACCTATAGGTATTTTTGTAGTCCTCATGCACTGTATTTAGTAACTCCATAAAATTTGTGACAAAAAAAAGCTCTCTTATATGACTTTTTTTATTTTATTTTGGGATTCGAAACCGCGACCCTTACGTCTCAACCGGCGCTTTAAGCCACTGCGCTAAACGGGTAGTCGGATAATGAAAACCGCCCATCCCTAAAAGACGACTACTGATCTGTTTCTTGATGTCTATTCTAAGGGGTGCTCGGCACCCATTAGAATTAAGTTAATAGTTAAGGCTATACATATTTACATACATACTCACATACATACACAAACTCATCACCCGCCTTCTGAGGTAGTCGGATATAAAACTCGATGTTCATTGAATTCAAAGTTCCAAAAAGACTTTATCGTCACAAGAAAGCAGAACCAAGTGATGTACAATGAAATGAATCCATTGGTCGCAGTCGTCTACTGTGAACGAAAGAAAATCGAATAAAAATAATGTCATGTAGGGGAAGTACGTACAAAATGACATACACGGACAAAACGACACATCAGTCATATTTCAAATCCTGCCGTGTTTAGCCCACAGTAGACAACTATATCAAGTGACCCTATCGGCTTATACCAACCTGTCAAAATGTGAAGTCGCGCCAGTCTTTCGTTCGAGTGCTATGACCGAAGAAAAATACTGGTAAGTTTCGAGTTTTTTTCTTCTATGAAGGAGTTTCTTGTTTTAATGTTAGATTTTTCATGACATTACCTTGCGTGTACATTTATTGCAGCCCTTAACTATTTATTGTTGCATTTAAATAACTTTTACATTAAATAATATTGATTTTACATTTATTGCTGAATTTTGATTTTTATAATGCTATCTGGACAAAATGACATACATAGGTAACGGACGAAATGACATATGTATGTCGTTTTGTCCAAAAGATAAAATTCAATAAATTAATTGTACCTACCTTTATTCAACGCTGTTTATTTTATTACAGATATACCAAAAAGCCGCATAACTATAAGTGTAAGACTGATCACCAAATTTGGAGTGAGAAATTTATGCTTAAAGCTGTAGAAACAGTTCTCAGTAATAAAATGGGCTGGCTTTTAGCGTCTAATACATTTGGAGTGCAAAAAGCTACTCTCAGAAGACATGCTTCGAATAGTAACAAACTTTGAAGTCCAGTACAAAGGGTCTTGGATCTTGGAAAGCTACTTTTCACCTGATATCTTCAAACCGCTTTGATTTTGACTTCTACTCCAAACACGAACGAAATCAAGACAAAAAATCAACCTAAAGCACACAGGTATGTCAAAACTCCTCCAGAGAAGAAGAGACAAAACGTTACCAAATCTCTATTCGAAGAAGACAGTAAAGAAGAAAATTTGCCAAGCAACGCTCAAGATGAATAAGAGGATTGCGCTTGCATATATTGCAACGATCTTTTTTCCCGGTCAAGACCTGGAGAAGACTGGTTGCGGTGTTCCAGTTGTTTGCATTGGGTCCGTGGACGTTTCAAAACGAACCAAGCGATTCTTTTGAGAGCTTTACTTTTAATTTTATAGTTTCGTCGTGTATGTCATTTAGTCCATATGTGTTATGCCATTTTGTCCATATGGTATGGACAAAATGGATTTTCGTTGATCTGTGTTTAACATTTTTTTATATTTTTTCCAGTTTGTTTATCTTTTAAACGCCTATTATAATTCATAGGTATAAAACCAAAGATTATTGGAGTACAATATGAACGTGCTGTAATTTGATAATAAAGAGTTATGATTAAAAAACAAAACCATATGTCATTTTGTACGTACTTCCCCTACTTACTTACCTACTTTGATTTACGAAGATTTGGGGATAAATACTCTTTTACGACGCAAACAAGTTTTTTTGTTCAAAAAGAACGACTTTACCCCGTTATGATTTTATTGATATATAAATGTATATCACGACTTGCGTACTTACGACGAACATCTTATATTGCTTTAATTTCAAAACAGCAAGCTAATTTGATTTAATTCAACACGCACAGCGATGAATTATATAAGGAAATATTTAAATGGTCTTCAATCAGCTATAAAATTATTGTGGTGGGAAAATCCAAAAAAACAGATTAGACTTCAAAAATATATTTTATTTCAATTTAGGCGGTCATCGTTTACCTAAAACCATATTCTCTCGTGCCTAGCTAGACTGCAAAAGTACCTATCTATCATAAGCGCAGTGCCGTAACTAGGCCGGTGACACTGGTGCCACATGAGAAGAGGTACAGAGACAAAGCTTCATACAACCGCGCGAATCGGTTGCACCACTACAAGCACGTGGGGAATGTGTGCGTGTGACCACTGGCCGCTTGTAGCGTACGCGGCGAAACTGGAAAAAAACCGGTTGACGCGGGCACAGTCAGTGGAAGATTTCTAGGGTCGACGCGACGCACGTTGTTTATTTTGTTAGTGACAAGTTTATAGTACATTGTTACCCTAGGGGTGAAAGTAACTTATTTAGTCCCGAGAAGAAGTTTGGCGTCCGAGCGAAGCGAGGTTGCTAATATTCGAGGGACTAAATAAGCCTTTCACCCGAGGTAAACACTGTGCTTTTCATTACGAATAAAAGGAAAATAAAAATAAAAACCTGAGTCGTCGTCAAAGGTCGTCGTATGATTTTAGATATGTTTCTTTTGATTTAGGCCGTAAAAAGTTTCCAACTACTGCTTTAACCTCTTCTCCCCCTCACACGCCAAGGGGTATTATTATTACGTAATAGCCCCCTTTTTAGAAAATCATAAAAAAATAATTTAAATTATTAAAATAAACCTTTTCGGGTTTTTTTTCAGAAAAAATAAACATATAGAAAACAAAATTTCCAAAAATTTTTTTTTCGTATTTTTGTGTGAACAGTAAGACAATTAACGATTTTCAAGGTCATTCAAGTTGTACAAACGTATGTACAATCGGCCTTCGAGGGGTTAAGAATCAGGTGTTGAATCCTTAACTGAATCTGATTATTGTGTAATTTAAAAAAATCTTACAGCAGAGATTTATTAAAGTACTTATAAACAAAATTCTACATCAAGTCTCCCGCCATTTTTTTTTCTGTGGTCAATCGGCTTTTCAGCCATCATTTTTCATTTACCTTTTACCTATATCAGTGAACAATGGTAAATATTTCTCATATCTATGTTAGTTTTAAAGAATTAAATAATTAATTGAAAGTAAATTATAAATAATTATGTAATTAAAAAAAAAATAGATACTTCACACTTACATCTCTTAATTTCAATTTTGCATCGCGCTGTAATTGACTGGCTGTATAGAAAGTTGAGACATAGATCAATAGAAATGCGACGATAGAATTAGTTTTTTTTTTAAATAATTTGACAACTGTCAGTTGAAAGTGATTCTCTCTAGGGATGAAAAGTATTACTTTCAACCCGCTTCTCAGGCATGTTCAGACCTACTTTCAATGAAAAATATTTTATTGTAAAACATGGTATTTAATTAATAATGGTAGTTTATTGTACTGTGTGTTATACACACAGTACAATACTAGATAAATAAAAATATTGATATATTTTACTTTAACTATCCCAAGGAGTACAATAGATAAATAAATTTTTAATTATCACTTTTTCAAGTAATAAGAAGAGCGTATTACACGGTGTGTTTTTGCTTTTTTATTGTTATTATAAGCTTTTAATAAACATTTTTAGGTTTGTGAATAGGTTAGTAAGTACGTAGTAGATATGTGTGTTGAATGTAAGATATAAATAATTTATAGATTTATATATTTGTGGTTTTATACTGAATACTAAAACTATTTAACAAATGTTTTATTTCATTTGTTTTTACCTATTGTGACAACCCTATCAAAATAGGTAAGAATGTTGCACGTTCTTGGGAAGCTTTGTCTCTGTATCTCTCTACTCATGTGCTGGTGCTTTGGACGCAGGGCGCAGTTCCTGGAGGGGTGGATTTTTTAAAATACCTAGTTGTTTTTATTTGTATTGTACTTTTTTTTAGGAGCACAGTTATAGAAGCTCGCACCAGGCGTATGAAAAGGCTGCTTACAGTACTGCATAAGCCAGTGTAGCTTATAAAAGAATTTTAAATGAGCTGATCACTACACTTTCTTTTACCAGCCTATTTTTTTACTTTATCTCCTAATATTATTTTTATTATGATGTTGTTATAAAATGTTGAGAAGGCCATTGTCCCTCCACCAAGCACACATCATATTGTGCAAAGTAGATAATGCAGCGCATTTATGATGGCGGGTAGCGGTCAGCTGCTGGAAAGTGTTCGAGGGTAGCGGTCTCGAGAAAGCCGGGCGTGACGCGGCAATGTTGGCGATCATCGGAGGCAGCATGCATGGATGCATCCGTGCGGCCCTTTCACATCGTCCTAGGTACGAGATGAATGTGTCACATTACATGGTAGGAGATTGCATTAATAAAGGTTTCGAAACTATTGATAGTGAAGCTAGCAGGTAGGTATGTGAAACTGGTTGTACTACGTTTTGCGCACGGTTTTGCTGCTATTGCTATGCTGTGTAGATACGTACAGATATTTGTAGTAGTGGTCCCGGCAGACTTTATCCTGCCTGGTCCTGCCCGAAAGCTGGCATATTGTCAGGAAAATTAAATTAAGAACCCGATTGCAGCGCCACTTAACAGGTCTAATTGTATTATCAAACTATCCAGAAATCCCAACCAACCACTCAATATACATACAAAATTACTTTTAAATTGTTCAAGCGTTTAAGAGCATCTGGGTGACAAATACACGTACAGAAGAATATTATACAAATATAGTTAAACGTCAATGGGTGTTCTACTGTTGTTAAAGATAAGACACAGAAATTACAATTTATTTTGACTTATTTCTTTAAATCACGATTATTCTAATATCTGACTTTCTACAAGCAGTGTGCGGATGTAAACACATTGATGGTTTTTCACTATGGCACTTCATTTAGTTTTTCATCAGAAATCATTGTGCCAACTCAGACAATTCACACAGTAAATAGGTTACGGTAAGTTATTTTCGTATCGTGTTGTCGCATTTAGCATTCATGAAGGACGATAAAAAGTCATGTCAATATGGAGCCTGACATTTTCGTGATATAGGTTGCGGGACAAATTTACCTAGAATGATAAAATTCTTTTGACAATAAGCACGTTTGCTAAATCTTAATCAAAGTTCATAATGGCTGTCACGTCAGGAATTGCTATGACATTGCTCATAAAACGTCCCATTATAAAGCCACTGCTTTGATACTAAACGCGACTATTAAGTTCTGAGTTAAACCAGCAGCATTTTTGGAATTTTAAATGATGGCCGGTTGATATAAGGCGAAATCGAATGAAAAACTAAGTGTAAGATAATTTTAGAAAAAAAAAAAACATTATAATAGAGTTACTCAACCCTGGAACGGAAAACGAAACTGAAGGAACACAAGTGGATTTTAATCAGTAAAGGTCTGATACGTGCTTTCGTTCCACCCAAACCGGAAGAAGGCATTTGATGATTTCATACTCACAAAAAAACCGTATTTTAGAACAGCCACATGTTGTTTTCGTTGCTATTAGGTACTGGGAGTGGTAGTGCTCCACCGAGTATGTCTTCGATGCTTTGATAGCACGTTTGTTTCTTAATTATTTTGGAATACCTTGCTGCCTCCACCCACTGCATATAATATTGATACCTGAGCGGCGCGTGATCGATACTGTTGAAGTAGGTATCGGTGTCAGGGCTGGCGGCAGGCGCTCCAGTTCGCGTTGTCGACCTGGGTCAGCTGTTTGTGTGGACCCTTATCTTCACGGCGCCTAACGGGGTAAGTAGAGCTTGGAGATAATAGACAGTGCGTTGTGGTTGGGACTGGCTGTCTGACGTATCTACGGCATGGCAGGTTGCTACGCGGGGTAATGATGCCGATTTGTGACTAGTTAGCCCCCGAGCTTCGCCACAAATCAGCATCATAACCCCAATATTTTGGCCCCAGGGCAGTAAAAAAATTTGGGGCCCAATTTTTACATGGGAAATTATCAAATAACTTTTCCTGTTCTGGGTGGGTTCACTCAAGTATTAAGTAAGTACTACAGGGGGGTAGATGGGCCTTTGATTTGCTTATTTTTGATGACATGAGGGATGGGGGTCTGGATAGTGATTACGTCAGCAGTACCTATATCCTTTTTTTAATTTTTTAAGAGAACGATATCGATTTTTCAAAATCACACGAAAGTGAGCATACACACATCACTGAGCAGCAAACATTCAACGTCATTGAAAACTTAAAGTTATGGATTCGTGTGTCATGGACTGATGCTGACAATTTGAATTAATTAATGCCAATATAAAAGTTGATTCTTAGTTTCTCTATTTTTAAGTGTATTCCTTATTTTCAGGCTTGTAACTCATTCAATTAACTAAGAACGAAACCAGAGTACATTTAAAAATGCAATATTTACGTAAGCATTGGTGAGAGCTTTCCTTACTTCTTCAATAGTTTAAAAAGGATTACTTATTAGGTTTTGGGGGCTTTCCGAGCTAACTAGCTCCGAGGTACTATCCCGCCTAGCTCTTCGGTAGCATCATTAGCGTGATGATGATTGTTGAGTTGTTACCTAAATATGTTTATTTTATAGGTACGGAGCACGCTACACAACAATAATATTGTACTTACTGTTTGTTGATTGTTCAATTTACCGATCGTTCAGTGAAAATGTCTATTTATAACTGTAATGACAGTTGATTAACTTATGTTAGCTGACATTGATGTATTCCTGGTAAATCATTGTTATTGTAATGAGTATCACCAGTCTGTTATTCAATCACAATAACGTTTGTTAATTCAGTTACTAATTATCACAACAGTGTTTGTTCAATCGGCTTAATGAGGCTAATTTGTTGTTAACCCAATTTACATTATGTAAAATGTGTGAAAATTACGCGAAGGACAATTGTTTGATATTTCTTGAACATTAAATTTAGTTAATTTATTAAATCAAATGGACTTCTGAATATTTTATTTATTTTCTACTTGGCAAAGGCTACTTCGAATAGCCAGAAACTTATGAATAGCCTGTGTGTACCCATCAGCAAAGCTATAACACCCGTATTTATAAAGAAATAATTTCTTATTACTAAGTAAGTCATTACTTGACGTTTCAAATATTCATTCAAAATTTAAATTTAATTTTAATTTTCTCGGAAAATACAAATTATTACTTAAGTAGTTACTTTTACTTAAGTATTTAGTTTTAATTGTTTATAAATACGGGTGTAAGATTACTATCATCAAACATATATATCTAGTACATTTTTTTATGGTAGGTAAAATCATCCAATGACAAATCCCGCCCTTGGGCGGAGCGAGATATAGTGTCAGACTCTGACTGACTAAAAATCTACCCCGTTCCTTCGTTGCCTATCGTACCGGGGCCGAGCCTTCCTTCTTAGAAGCCGACTCCTGACCCCAGTAGGGTTCGACCCTGCCTGCCTGCAGCTAGCAGTCTGGGCCTCTACGGTTTGTTGACAGCTCCTTGAGGGGCGTGGGAATAGTACTCGCCGTTGACGACTTAGGCTCGGTCCGGACAGCGAGCTACCCATTGCTCACCGTCGCCGCCGTTTGCCTGATGCGGTCGGCTTCCTCCTTTGCTAGCATTACTGCTTCACTGAAGGAGGCGACAACCTGCCATCCCTCCTCACTCCGGACCATGGCCTGAACCAAGGCCCGGCGAGAGAGATGCTGCCGCCGATCGCCCTCACGATGACACGGCGATGCTCTGCCCAGGCGGTGCACACCTCTACAGTGTGCTCCATCGTGTCCTCCGTGTGATCCGCACAGTGGCGACACTAGGGCAACTCCTCCACACGAATCTGGAACAGATACTCACCGAACTTGCCATGTTCGGTAAGGACCTGTGTCATGCGGTAGTTGAGAACGCTGTGAGGTCTTTCCAGTCACGCCTCAAAGATGGGACTTATTGCCTCAATTGTGGCGCGCCCAGAACGGGGTTGCGATAGTCACTGACGCCATTTCACCATGAGATCCCGTCGGAGCTCTGTCCGCCATGCCTCGACTTATATTTAGTACGTTCAAAATGATTATATTGGCCACTCTGAACTTAGTCGTTCCGAAATGTCATAAGGCTTATGTGTTATAAGGCTGATGCAATACAATACAATGAAATTTAAAATTGTTATATTTCAAATAGTTAAAAAAATCATTATTTACAAAATTGGAAAGAATTATTCTACTACCAACCATTTATGTTTTTAATATTTCTATGTTAATTAATTTAATTGGACTGTTACCGCTTCAATTGAATCAAAATCAATAAATACCACAATATCATTATGAAAACTCAGCGAAGCACCAATTAAAATAAAGATAATACACATAATACAAACACAATATTATTTCCACAAACGTAACAGATAAGCTATATTACTTCACTATTATTTCTATCTATATACATGTTATACCTATTTAAGTATGTATCTATATAACACGAGAACGTTCCTATAGTGAGACATCAAAACAAGCTCACACAATAGAGATGACACAGTGTCCCACAAGTTCGTCAGCAAGCGTCACTCGTCACTTGGCGCAGGACGAGGGTCCCGCAGATGACAGATGGCGAACAATGCGCTTCCTCTGATGAGCTAGTGAGCAGTACACATCGCATCATAGACAATAGGACCTCCGTCATTTGCGCCTTGTAGTCTTAGCGCCGCACTCATAGTCATAAATTCGTGATAAACATCTTTATTTAGGTAAGTACTTATGCTCTTTCTATATCAATGTTAGGTAGAAAACGTATGGCGTGGAAACGTGCGTGATCGACAGTTATAATAAAACCAGTATAAGCAGGCCTCTTACTCTATTGAAACTCCGTACCTTCTACGTTAACCAGCTCAAGATGAACATGTGACCATTGACTTGCGGTCGTATTCTGCAATGTTAGCTACCTAGAGAGTTTGGGTTTGACATTTCTAGCAACTTTTATTTGTATAACAAGTATCTATGGGTATGCAGATGATAGCACTGTTGTAGACGGATACCTGCCAACTGCTCGGGTTAGTAAAGAGCTAAAGAGGCTATGATAGAGCGTACGAATCTCTCACTTCAGGCAGTGGGGTGAAGTGGTGGGATTCAACATAATACAAGCGTGTTTGTTTACTGCCTAAAGGAGCCCGTTCACCTTGGCTCCTGCTTTTTAGAATGAATCCTTGGAGTGCACCGACCGCCTGCAACTCTTGGGAGTTGAAATTTTCTCAGACCTAAACTTTGGGCAGTTCATTGAGTCTAAAGCCAAGGCAGCTGCTAGGAAACTCGGCGTTCTTGCAAAAGTCCAACGGTACTTCACACCGGGACAGCTTCTTATGCTACATATACAAAGCTCATGTCCGATCGTGTGTGGAGAATGGCAGCCACTTATGGGCTGGTGCCGCAAAATGCCACCTGGCAGGTTTGGACTCGGTGGAAAGGCGTGCCAAGAGATTAATTGGTGATCCAGATTTAAGTTCAATCTACAAAGCTTTAAGCACAGGCGTAGAGTAGCCAGCCTTTCGGTATTTTACAGGATGCATTTTGGAGAATGTGCGTGGGAATTGCATGACTTGATGCCGCTATTTCTCCCATCGGACAACCGGCGAATATCCACACCTTACGTTGTTTATACTTCTACGGTCCGGACTAAGCGTTTTGCCTCATCGTTCATACCGAGTACATCGAATGACTGGAACAGTGTGTCTGCTGCGGTCTTTTCGTCCGATTATAATTTAGGTGTCTTCAAGGCTAGAGTGAATAGGCACTTAATAAACTAGTGCGCCTCACCATAAACGATTGCAACACTGCTTACCGTCAGATGGGATTGCAGTTAAGTACAACTAGTTTATATTAATAAAAAAAAAAACAGCTAAAGATCAGTTATTATAACCGGGTGTGAAATAGAAGCATGGAGTTTCTAAATTGGTGAAGTCACTTCCATGTTTCGGACGGCTGGTAAAGCCCAGCCGTATTGGATTGCTATCCTATAGGACTACGTAAGTAAAGCAACACATAATATACCCACACACTTCTGTACTAAAATGATTGCATACTTGGTTAATCACCGTGATCGAAATTTGGTTGGGAAGATTTGAAATTCTGATGAAGAAAAAGGGCCATTAATGTTTTCCGACCAAATGAAAATAGTTCAGGAGTCTCTGGATGCGGCGGTTATGTGCTGTACTGAACCTTATTAGATTGGTTTTGTTGTACTTATATCAGTATGAGACAGAACCGCTCTCACATATTGTTCAGTAAGCTACATAATATTATGCATATATAGACTAGGTAGGCACAAAGCCGGATTAAGCCAGCGCGGGGCCTGTAGCAAATTATTAGGTAACGGTAGCCCCATTGTATTTCCTTACATTTTTTTTATTGTTGATAGGTTCGCGCTTGACCGCTATCTGCTGATGGAAACGACGATGTGGTTGACGATGGAGCGCGCTTACCTAGAAGTAACCTAACTCTTGACTTAAAGGTTCCCGGGTTTTAGCCCTGCATCTGAAAACAGACTCCGGCAGGGAATTCCACTCCTTAGCTGTACGCACAATGAATGTGTTTTATTTTAAGAATATTCGAGAATTGATTAAATATCGTATGATACAAGAAGTAACCTGACCTGTTTTTGTACGTCGGACGGGGGCCCCCAGAAGCGCGGGGCCCGTAGCATTTGCTACTCTTGCTACGTGGCTAATCCGGCACTGGGTAGGCACCTAAACGCGTAATAATAATTACTAGTCTATTTTCCTTCACCGTACCTATGTTAGCGCTGTCGTCTCAACAATTTTCATTACACGTAGTGTGAGACACATTGACATGAGTTGAAATAACATAATTTGTTACAAGTCAAATTGTGTGGGCGACAGTCTGTCTCCATTCCATTGCCTTCGTGTAGGTAGGCTCACGTACTGCTAATGAATAAAGGCATTTCAGAATTATTTTCATCTACGCATGTTTATTAAACGTCCTTGTAACGTAAAAGTGTGACTTTATGTTTTTTGTGAGACTTAGTTTCCAATGTCTTCATTAGAACTAATAACGAATGCTAAAGACAGTTGACCAATTAGTTGATCAGCTTACGTACGTCTGTGATTATCCTTCAATCTACTTCATTGGCGGGTCCAGTTCCAATACATCAGAGCTATTACTTAATCTGGGCGGATCCTCATTACCTAGGCCCGTCGTGTTCGGCCTAGGACACATGACTATCAAGGTGATTATCCAGTACTGCGTCAGGCTTCCCGGAAGCCAGAGATTAACTCGTAAGAATCAGGCGCCTCATTGCTGATGAAAGGGTGGATGTAAACGAAGACATTGGAATTTGTGATGAAGATAAAAGTACCCAAGTAATTCTGAATAATACAACAGTACGCTGAATCGGGAATATTCCTTGGATTTTCTGGTTCACTAATTTAGAAAACTACTTGACACCAATTTAAGCAATTTCTAAATGTATTGAAAAAATATTTGATAATTGGTGGGTCGTTTCCGAAAGAGAATAATTCGACCATTCAATATATCTCTGTACAAGTGGCAACAACAATAACAAATGAAAAAACAAACATTTTGCAAAGTGTTTTTTTCATTTTGATTTTGACACCGACTTCCGATATTAGAAGAAAGAAAGAAAGAATAAAGAAAGAAAGAAAGAAAACACATTTATTTGGCACAAAATTATTAAAATTTGTTGTGTTGTCCGACATAAATGTTGGAAGTCGGATATGTTATAACGGATGCGATACCAAAAAAGGGGAGGTCCACAATTCGTTGTGTTTTTCTTTAAAAAACATTTTGTATTGATTTTATTATTTAGGTGTACGTAAAACCAATTTTTGAACTGTCTGTGAAAAATGTGTGTTTTTTTATTTATATAAACTATCTACCTCATAGCAAAATTTAAATTGTGTGCAAGTACTATAGTAAGGTGTAGAAGATCCATAGAATATAACCATTTAAAACATTATGAAAGAGTTAGGTGGGTTCAAGTCAGTAAAAGTATGACAAGCGCTTAGGGTGTACGGCTCTTGTGATCATAGTCCACGTCGAGAGTTGTGTAGTTAGTTTGCAAACATAGGTATAAAACATACATTTCGAGTGTCCATGGCCTTTTGTTAGGGAAAACCCTGTGACCCTTACGTCATCACCCTGCCCGTGTCGTGTGTCGTATGCAGCCAGCCTTAGAGAATGTTCCCGAGGGAGCGCAAACAGACCACTTATGATTTTTCGCGTAGTTGATGAGCGATAAAACGACGCTTAGATTACTTGTAACACACAGAAATAGACAGTCACAGCAGAATCAATAGAATAATAAATTGACCAATCCTTAAGATTTTAATTAGAAGTACTGGTATTGAGGAGCCTATTACCTCATTATTATTTGCCCATCGTGCACACTTTGCTCTTTGCCAACTTTGCTTTAAACTTCTTTTTATTTTTGTTCCAAGAAGGACGGAGATGCTATCTACCTACCCTTCCTTGTTACTAGTACTATTAACAGTTCCATGATGTAACTACTGATGTTTTTTTAAAAAACAGGTTCTATTTTGAAAGAATCTGGAAATAATGGAAATTATGTTAAATTTTACTATCACTAGTATACGTATTATTATGTTATGCACTTATACTTCAATGTATGTTAAAATGAATGTCTGGAAACTTGGAGGGACAGCAGATATGTCCCTGTGTTGTTAATTTTATCCAGAATCTGGGAGATTACTGTTATATTGTTGATCGTTGTTGTTTTTTTCGCAAGTAGGAATATAAGACCAACGTTAAAGACTTTGGACATTTGAAGCATTTTATGCCCGCAGCTCCCAGATTGAATAATGAAGGGAAGGATGTCGCAGCGCTAAGAATACCCGCGCGGACGCACGTCGGCTCTGGCCGCCAAATTGCTGGGATCCTGCCGGTGCGCTATTCCTGACCGCGTGGGACGGACCTATTTCTAGCTCTATTTATTGTTTATTTACCAACAAATTCGGCCATGACCTTCATACTTCCCAGTGTACTGCTACAGAAAAGCCATCAGGGAATTAAAATCGAGTTTAGTATCAAAGGGACTTGTTAAGTAAATTGACTTGATATTAAAAAATCGTTGTTAACCTTATCCTCGCGTGCAAGTACTTGTAATAAGCTTCTTTGCCCATTATTACATACCTAATTGACTCTGTTGAAGGATTTACCTTTTTCTTTTTCTTTTTGTAAGTAACTTTGTAACGTGGGTGTCAGTGGTTTCATTTGACAAGCAGCTTCGCACTTTTAACTTCTTAAATTAATTCTCGGTATCTCGAGTTTATATTAAAGTTTTTTTTTTTTAATATTCAGACACGAATTACCTGAACTTTACTACTTCAAAATGCTACAGGTACGTATTTTGTGATAGCGCCCCTAAAAACAATAGATAAGCTGTATTTATTTTATTATTGCGGCTCCGATCAAGAGAAGACGAAGAAGAGAAGAGGTTATTTCAATGCATGCGACGGCTGCAATACTAAGTTATTATTATCCCAAGTGACTTCTGCTGAAACCAGTCATTACTTCTAGCGACATTACCCGCTGATCAGTGTAGTTATTCACGTGCGCCGCCGCCCGTGCGTGCACAACACGCGCCGTACACAGCACTGCGCGTGCGCAGTAGCGTGCAGGTGACCGTCTGTTGGACAAATTACAGTTATTTTGTGAACATTGTATGAACTTCCGGTACTTGGCCACTCACCATCATACCGTTTGATCCAGTGGCTTGACCAAACCAAACTAACCGTATGTGGGGAGAAATTTTGTAAGGACATTCCACTTGACATGTCGAGTCGCTAAAACGTGAGTGCACGCATATTGAAACACGATCATTTCTTTCCATCATTTTTGTAGAGATCAGATGTTAAAATTGTTTCAAAACAAATAAAAAACACGTCGCGAGGTGCTGGAACACTTTTTGTAATTATAATTTCATTTAAATTAAAATTTAATAATATTTTATATTTAAAAAAAAAATTATAAAAGACTGCGATGAATTATGTTTAGGTTTAAACAAAAGGCTTGCAATAAAATTTACGAATAAGTGTTTCTTTTTGAAGACCTGGGTTTGCACCAAAAATGCCTTCTTCTTTCCTTTTTTTTGTGATTTTATAAAGTAATTGTGAACTCATTCGCAATTATTTCATCAAACATTCGCCGACATTCGTCGTCTGAAGGCAAGTCGACCCGTTCGCTTCTTTGCGAACTTAACTTCACCCATTTGCCAAGATTAAATGACAACCCGTTTCCATACGGGCACGATGATAGAATCAGGTAATAATGTTACAAAAAGAAACATTAAAATCTTAAAACATTCCATATTAGAGTTACAAACAGTTTGGTCCAATTGAGTCAAGTGCGCCGCAGCGGCCGGTGGGCCGCCCCCTGCACCGGGTCTCGCCACTTATCTGTGACATTGCTTTATTTATAGACACAAGCTATGCATGTTAAGGCACATCACTTCATAGACAATCAAACTGCCCTGGCCATTTCCCAAAGCTCAAACTCAAAATCGTTTATTTCACATGGGCCTTTAAGGGCACTTATAAAACTCCAGAAGCTAGCGCACGGTTCCAATTGTTCGTTTCCTATGGAGAAGAACCGGCAAGAAACTACATAGTTACTCTTTTAAAAAAGTGATTGTTTCTGCAATATTTCCATACTACAATATTTTTAGATATGAGAGGATAATGTAGACTGGTCAGCTTTATACCCAAAAGCATAATAAAAATTTTAATCCTGGAATTCGCGGAGTCTACGTTATTCTCATATTCACATTATAAAAAGAAGCTATACAAAAATAAAAATAAACCTGTCAATAAATTATAGCTGTATACAATAATAAATAACTAGTAAAATTGAGGCGGCTATGTTTTATATAATATAAAAAACGATGCAAAAACAATGTCACAGGAGAGGAAGAAAAAAAAATGTGTATACATTATGAAGTTAAAACAATGATGGAGCAGTTAATAGGTAAGTATACAATAATGCAATTAATGAACTGTCAGGCAAGCCACATGTGCAGAAGTAGTCATTGCAAAACAAGCGTGTCTTCAACGTTGTCTTTAACCTTGTAATACGATCTGACCTGATACAGCTAAGATACAGAGCCTTAATAACTGTCGATGATTTACAAAATTTTAGCTGTGACCAACTGCTAGGCGTGCTTTCTGTACAATTCCAACAACCCTTGTAAAACCTCCAAGATCGATCGGCGCGTCTGTTGTTATTCAACCATGAGCTCCTTTGACTACTCATTACAGGAATGATTAATATCAGAGCGAAAAAATAGAGATCTGAATGCACGGTAGGTATTATCATTATTTGGCAATCAATTTGCCCACATGTTGTCAAAAGCAGGCTGTCCATTTCTCCTCATTTGTCATTAGTCACTCACTTGCATTATACTTTGCTACAATTGCTAATATCATTTGACAAGTGAGTCATGATCAGGTATGTTCCTATGTTCATATAATACGTGAATCATGTGCCACGTTTATGATTCATATAATAGGATCACTTTCAGGCTTTTTATGACATACGTCCTGCCTATCAAATCAAAAGAATTTTAAGAATTCAGAGACTGAAATTAAATCTTGATCGTCTTTTGTTTCGACATAATGATGACTTTGGTGGCTAACTTTGAAAATGTCAACTAATAATGATGTAAGCTACGAGTGAACGTTAACAAAGCTGCTACAACATCAAGCATGCCACTTCTGACAAAACAGCCGGTTTAACTAGCTGTATTGTCATTTGACTTGTATAGCCTCAACGATCCCCTCAGTCTGGATAAGCCAGAAACCATAAATCCAACAGTAGTATAACATTAAAATCAATGGCAACAAGTTTCTACAATCGAATACTTGAACTGCTTCCAACGTAAAAAACCGACAATATCACATGAGTCGCGTATAGCAGACATAGGCCTGACGTATGACACTAATTATAGCAGTTGTATAGTGCCGCGCACGCTGGACACAACACTGCACTAGTTTATTTTCGTCGTGTTGGTCGTGGGTTCGATTCCCACCCAGGACAAATGTTTGTGTGATGAGCACGATCATTTTGTGTCTGTGTCTGGGTGTTATTTATTTATAATATGTATGTAAATAAGTATTTTTATTTGAACCATTCGGAATTATGAAAATCGGTATTTCGAAATTCGTATTTGTGACTGACGGAATAAAGTTTTTCGTATTTATGTAGTATACCCCTTGAAATTTGAAGTGAATTTTATGAAGTGGTTCATCACGAAATGTTCAATTTCAAGATCTGGCCACGATATGTACATAATAATATATTACTTACACGCAACCGTTTACCGAAGAGATGTTAGCCTGCAGATGGCGTATCTTCCAAGACTTCATGTATGCACATGCAGAGATCTATTTCATTCCACGTTGCGGTCTACCTAGGCATCTCTGCACTGGTAGACCGCATTCATTCATCATCATCATTTCAACCGAAAGACGACCGGTCCTGTGCGTCTTGCATCCATCAGATCCCGTGGGATCCAGTGGACTAGGGTCGTGACCCTGGTGAGGTCATCGATCTGCCTTGCTGAATTCCAACGCTGCATCTTCTGGTACGCGGTCACCACTCCAGAAATGCGATACTTATTTTTTTTTTATTTGCAGAACATATGAAATTAAATCCGCAAATAAATCAACAAGTTATAGAAGGAAGGAAGACGTGCACATTGACATTAGATATGAATTATATAGTCGAACTATTATAAACGACTGTTAGTAGTTGAGCCGACGAGGATAATAGTTAGCAGTGCATTAGCAGGGTCGTAAAGATGCTTGTTACGAGGTATATACAGACATTAAAGTATTATGCATTCATAATATTGTTCTCTCAGAGAACGTGTAGCGGTATATTCGTCAGGTTTTTAATTAGCTTTGCCCAAAGATCTTAAAAGTCTAAGTTTATAATCTCTGATAGACAGCAGTGGTGGCCGAGTGATAGCGGCCCCGACTTACGAGTTGCACTCGTAGGTTGTGGGCTTAAACCCGGCCAGGCGCATTACTTTCTGTAATTTATTTCATCACCACTGCTCTCAAAACGGTGAAGGAATGTCCTAGAACCAAAAATTCGAAGACACGTATTTTTTTTTATTGTAGGTAAAATCATCCAATGACAAATCTCGCCCTTGGACGGGGCAAGAAATAGTGTCAGACTAAAACGGACTAAAAACCTACCCCGTTTCTTCTTTGCTTATTATATCGAGGCCGAGCCTTCCTTTCAGAAGCCGACCCTTGGCCCCAGTAGGCTTCGACTCTGCCTGCCTGCAGCAAGCAGGTTGAGCCTCTACGGTTTGCTGACAGCTCCTTGAGGCGCGCGGGAACTGTACGTGCCGTCGACGACTTGGGCACGGTCGGGTCGGTTACCGGACGGTAATCATTGCTCGCCGTCCGCAAGCCCGTGCCTACGGTGGCTGGAAATCGGGATCGGAATACCGGCGGCGGCTGGGGTGTGAGCCCCGTTGCCTTTGTCTGATGCGGTCGGCCTCTTCCTCCACTAGCATTACTGCTTCGCAGAAGGAGGTGACCGCCTGCCACCCCTTCTTGCTCCGGAACATAGCCTGTACCAAGGCCCGGCGCGAGAGATCGCCGCCGCCGATCGCCCCCACTAGGACACGGCGATGCTCTATCCAGGCGGAGCACACCTCTATCGTGTGCTCCACCGTGTCTTCCGGGCGGGCCACACAGTGGCGACACCCGGGCGTGTCCTCAGCACGAATCCGGTACAGGTACTTACCGAACTTGCCATATTCGGTAGGTGAGAATGTGAAATTCTTTCCAGCCACGCCTCAAAGAGGGGCTTTTCCTCCACTATTGTGGCGCGCCCAGAACGGGGTTGCGATCGCTGACGCTATTGCACCATGAGATTCCGCCGGAACTCTGTCCGCCATGCCTTGTCGCGGCCGCGGAATTTCACTCCGGCGGTGCAACTCCACGAGCTTATCGCGCATGCGTGCAAGGACTTGCCTCCAGATCCCATGGTGATAGGCCAGCAAGGAGGCACGTCGCTTCGCGGGATTCGAAGACAAGTGACATTCACCAACCTGCACTGAGCTCGCGTGGTGGATTACGGCCCATTCCCTCTCTTAGAGTGGAGGCCTGTGTCCCAGCAGTGGGAACATTAAAAGGCTGATGATGATGGTGATGAAAGATCTGAAGAGATATAAAGAGAAATGTTGGCAAAAAAATTCAGGCCCTTATAGAAAACGATGATAAGTGGATATTTGCCATGAACCAATAATAAAGACAAAAGAGGTTGACTACAGAAACGTAATGGATTATGGAAACCAGGGTATGCTTTTTTAAAGCAAATGCTGAGATCAGAAGCAAATTCAAACAAAGAACAGATGATGACCTTTTTTCTAACATCAAATTGACACCAAACCATGAAACTATCCATGACGATAAATCTTTAGCTAAGATCCTTTACTGTATCGGTGGGTCAACTCTGCCATATTTAATGCCAAGGAGCGCAGGTGGAGCTGCGGTCAACGCACGTGATGACACGAACACACACAATCACACACACTTTACGTATACAACATAGTTACACACGCACATATTGCACATGTGCGTTGAGTGAGTGCTGTGTTCACCTTAACCCTGTTACTGGATGAACGAATGAGGTCATTGCTTTTTGTAAGAATCTACTTCCAACACTTCATATAATAGTTACTTTAACTCTATTTCTAATATTTATGTGTGAGGGTACTATGTGAAACTATAGATTTATACTTTGAAGCTACAGATGTCCAATGTAAAGGGCAGGATATAATAATAGAAAACACTAAAACACTTTATAAATTCATTTATTTCCATTGTACTATAAAACCAAATGATATACGGTACACAATCACATCTTTTACTTTCCACAGTTCTTATTGCATTTACAATATAATAATTTACAATCATTCATAACTATTAATTTACCTGTAATGTTACAGTAGAACACCAATATCCAACTGTATCTCCGCTTAAACTAACTCAAGCACGGAGCACGTCTTTCTCCTATGACAGCCGGAACCGAAAGAGAGCGTTGCCGCGTCTTTTTTCCAAATTGCCGTTTTCGGTGTTGCCATTACAATAAAATTGATCTGCACCAATTTAATATTTTAAAATGTTGCCACTAAAATAAATTATTAATTTCGATTTAAATTAAACCTAACACTCGACCATCCTGACTATGTGCATGTCCCCATGCACAATTTCAAAACAACAACCTAACACTTGGCTCTCTTTTGGTTCAACTGTCTTGACAAACAATTCTAAAAAATAGTAACAATATGAAATCACATCGAATCAAATTAAAATGAATAAAATACAAGTTGTACATCATAATTATGGTAATGCAAATCATATAAATAAAGTACTGTAAGTCATCAATTCTCACAGCAATGTCATGGTAATTACTCAAAAATACGCATTACTTAGTTATTGTGAACCCTCAATTCTCACAAAACTTAGCAATACTTAGTTTCATCCTTCTATTCTAGTGGCGTGAACCCTCAATTCTCACAACCAATAGCATAGATTCATAGTCATCTCAGATCATTACATAATCAAGCCATTGCAAACCCTCAATTCTTACAAAGACTTAATTATATTTTAATGTTTACTTAATTGGTGTAAACCCTCATTTCTTACAACCAATTAAATAAAATTCACTAGTTCCATTATTCCATATTATATAAATAAGCCATCGCGAACCCTCAATTCTCACAATAACTTAGTTATATATTCTATTTGTCTACGTAACTGGTGCAAACCCTCAATTCTTGCAACCAACTAAATAGAATTCATCAGATCCTTTATTCCATATTATATAAATAAGCCATCGCGAACCCTCAATTCTCACAATAACTTAGTTATATATTCTATTTGTCTACGTAACTGGTGCAAACCCTCAATTCTTGCAACCAACTAAATAGAATTCATCAGATCCTTTATTCCATATTATATAAATAAGCCATCGCGAACCCTCAATTCTCACAATAACTTAATTATATATTCTATTTGTCTACGTAATTGGTGCAAACCCTCAATTCTTGCAACCAACTAAATAGAATTCATCAGATCTTCAATTTCCTATTTTAATATTATTCATCTCTTAATTATTAATCAAATTCATCAGTACTTCAATTTCCTATTGTAATAATATTCATATCTTAATTAAAGAAAAATAACAATGATCTCTTATTTTTCAGTTTAAAAAGTGATCTAAAACATTATAGTAAAATAGTATAATTGCAATTCTAATCCATACACATTTTGTTAAATTCAGTATCATTAATATTGGTTCCTTTATCATAATTGTCATCATCAGTATCATTTTCAGTATCATTTTCAGTATCATCATCAATATCATCATTTAAGTCTAAGGAAGCTATATGAACCCAAGGCGACACGCGAGCAGCAGCAACTTGTTTTACATTTATTCTTATCATTGTCATTTTCTAATAGGTAATTCTACAGCTCAATATACACCTAGAAAAGATGGTAAAAGCTTTTTACTTTTGCCATCGTTATTAAAATTCATTCAGAACCCAAACATAACTTCCGAAGGTGTGTTACCGGTCGTCTTTTAGACTATTATTCAAACCTCATTAAATAACCTATATTTTATTGTGCGTTGAAAGACGGCGGGAGCATTTGCCAATCCAACGGTATACGATTAAATTCGTATTGTCCGACTGGAGTGACCACCGAAATGAGTGGCTTGGAGTTTTCTGATATCGGTACTTAATAATAACTGGATTTAAGCCTTATGTAATGAAATATGCTCACCTTGATAATCAAGCAATTTCATCCTCAATAAGAGGCATAGGGTATCGCGCGAATTAAGCATAAGATAGTCCACACATATCTTTACCCCGCCATCCTTCTTACGGACTAATAAAATTGGACTAGCGTATTCCGTAGCAGATACTTTTACTATTCTCGCGTCCAACATCTCCCCAACTAGCCTCCTAATCTGTTCGCGTTCATTATGGGATAGTCTATAGGGGCGATAGATAATAAGTTTGCAACTATTTAATTTTATGTCCATCTCAGTAACATTGGTATAACCTACATCTTTTAAGGATTTAGCAAAACAATGTCTACACTTTTTGCATCAACTTTAACAAATCGCGTCTTTGAGAATCGCTAATTGTATCGTTTATATGAACGTTACTTTCAATCTTATCTTGGTCTGATACTAATACTTCAACCGTTGTCGTGAGTATCCGATTAACTATTATGTATTTTGTACCCTAGTACCCCTTACTCCATCCCTTCTCGCAATAGAACAACCTTCATCATAGGTATAATTTCTAAGTATAATAAATCATCTTTAGAATAATGAACGCGTCCAATAATAAAAATAAAAAAAAACTATCAGTGCTTTATTTATATTCGAATCAATTTTATCATAAAAAAAATCATTGTTTACATTTTTATAAACTAATATGTAACTATTCGATAAACGATTGACTCACCAACAACGGAACGTCCAACAACACGTCTTTAACTACATGGCATACGACTTTCGCTCCTACACCGTTTTACACAATTCGCCCATTGAATGCACAATTTCGTTGCCAAAACCTTATAAACATAGCGTTACTTTGTCCACATTTAATTTTATTTTTTCTACAATTGATAGTGTTTTAAGTGAAACGTCCCTGCCGAATTCAACAAAACATTTTATAAAAACTCCGTTTATCGTTCAATCCTTTAAATACTTCGCGTTAGTACGTATAGTTGATATTAGCATTATCTTTGAGATTGGGTCAGCCTTGTGTTTCTGGTCCGATAGAAACGTCCATAACGATTGCATTTTGTACATTGTATTAGCGGCTTAGGATATTTCGAATAAGGATGACCCTTCTCTCTACAATTAAACAAAATATTTGACCCGTAAAATAGTACATTGTTACCCTAGGGATGAAAGTAACTTATTTAGTCATATAAGCCTTTCACCCGAGGTAAACACTATGCTTTTCATTACGAATAAAAGGAAAATAAAAATAAAAACCTGAGTCGTCGTCAAAGGTCGTCGTATGATTTCAGATATGTTTCGTTTTAATTTAGGCCGTAAAAAGTTTCCGACTATTGCTTTAACCTCTTCTCTTAAGAATCAGGCGTTGAATCCTTAACTGAATCTGATTATTGTGTAATTAAAAAAAATTCTTACAGCAGAGATTTAGTAAAGTAACTATAAACAAAATTCTACAACAAGTTTTCCGCCATTTTGTTTTTTTTTTTCTATGGCCAATCGGCTATTCAGCCATAATTTTTTTCCATTTATATCAGTGAAAAATGGTAAATATTTCTCATATCTATGTTAGTTTAAAAAAAATTAAAGAATTAATTGAAAGTAAATTTTAAATAATTATGTAATTTTTAAAAAAATATACATTTTTATCTCTTAATTTCAATTTTAAATCGTGCTGTAATTGACTAGCTGTATAGAAAGTTGAGACATAGACAATAGAAATGCGAATATAGAACTAGATTTTTTTTAATAATTTGACAGCTGTCAGTTGAAAGTGATTCTCCCTAGGGATGAAAAGTATTACTTTCAACCCGCTTCTCAGGCAACTTCAGACCTACTTTCAGCGTATGAGTAATGAAAACGTTATTATTATCCGCTTTAACGTCGTTCTGTTCATTTTTCGACTTATTCCTACTATTAGATTGAAGGACTGTGTGTGAAACATTTTGATTATTCATTAAAAATTGTAGCAGCTGATCAGGCTGAGTACAGCGTAACGCATTAGCACTAGACCTCAAAGTTTTGTCGTTTCGGCCATGAATTATACAATCAACTGCATACTTGCCGAATATGTCGCATTGGTTTAACAAGGCTATCTTTTCATAGTAATAAACGTCTAGGGGTTCATTGTATGTACTTTTCCTACGAAGCACGTCTTCCAAGGACTGGCCACAGTTTTGTTCGCAGGGGAAAGTACTTGTAAGTTTTTCTTGCCATTCAGACCAGCTAAATAAAATAGAATTTTGGTTTTCATACCAAACTTTGGCCAATCCCTGAAATTTTTGCATGGCAAAGTGAACGGTTGTTCGTTCATCCCACCCATAGACAGATGCATAATCATTGACCTTCATGATCCAAATATATCAGTTCTCTGGGTCTTAGCCGATGGATCAAAATCCGGTAAAATATTTTTATAGTTAATGGTACTAGTAGGTAATGAGGTGCCTGCTGTCACTGGTTGGGATTTCAAAGATTTTTTTTTTATAATCTCAAGAAAGTCTTTAGAATTAGAATGAGGGCTACGTGACCTTGTATTCCTCGTGGTGACTCTGCTATCATCCCGACATCGGTCATCTTGACGGCGTAGCCGGCTGCGCTCCTTGTCAACATCTTCTTCAAGCACAAAAGCCGCGCGCGTTGCCTGTCGAGCTCCTGTTCGCGTTCCTGTAGCCCCACGTCTACACTCTGCCTGCCACGACTGCAACTCTTCTCAACGCCTACGCCCACTGCTAGGTCCACGGCTAGTCCCGCTGCGACTCCGCTCACGCTCGTGTTTCTCGTGGCTTTCATGGCGGTGGCTATGACTGTGACTCAACCTTACCCGAGCATCTGCTCGGGTCGCGTGGCATAATCTGAAACTTGTACAAAACGGCTTGACTCCTTTTCGAACAATTTCTATAAAAAGGTTAAAATGCCCTATATCTCCTAAACGGTTAATCGTAGCTCAAAAATAACAAGATTTGGCTTCCCCGTAGACCCGCTGTAGGGTACCCCGTAACCAAATACATAAAAAAAATATTGACCTGGAAATAACTTGGGCAGTATTTCCAATTATATACAGAAGACCAAGGAGTATAATCTGCCTAGCGATTGTGGACTATGAAAAAGTGCGTTGCGGCGACACTTGGGGGAGGCCTACGTCCAACAGTGGACGTCTTTCAGCTGAGAAGAGTATTTCAAATTTGCAGGTGTAAATTCCAAATAATACTCACACATGTTGGATCACTAATTCAACATTACTGACTTTATCCACACAGCACTTTTATTTCCTTGACTTGCCCTTTCTAAAATCGACAACCGACTACTCTAGTGGGTGCGAACACCCACTATTATTAAAATTGAGGACCGGATCTACCGCCATCTTGGCAGAAACAGTTAACTATTTATTCAAGAAAGTATATGTATAAAGACAACCAGAAAAATCCTTACAAAAATATAAATGTCTGAAACATTTGATTTAATGTCACATAAAGTTCAAGAATTATTTAATGCACCACTTTAAATGTAAAATCGTCATTTGACAAAACAAACAGATATCAAAACTAACGCCATCTAGACGACAGTTATTTCTAACTTTAAAATATCAGCTGTCACACACGACATTAAGTGTCATTGTCATTTGAAAACCTTATCCAAACAATAAGATTCCAACACACAAGACATTTATATTACCACGAGAAAGAACAAAAGATGTGATGTGGGTATATTTATATTTTGTGCTAACGAATGACACCTTTATTTTAATGCAAGGCAATTGCGGGCTACTATCCCACTTCTGAAATGTAAGAATCTACTTCCAACACTTCATATAATAGTTACTTTAACTCTATTTCTAATATTTATGTGTGAGGGTACTATGTGAAACTATAGATTTATACTTTGAAGCTACAGATGTCCAATGTAAAGGGCAGGATATAATAATAGAAAACACTAAAACACTTTATAAATTCATTTATTTCCATTGTACTATAAAACCAAATGATATACGGTACACAATCACATCTTTTACTTTCCACAGTTCTTATTGCATTTACAATATAATAATTTACAATCATTCATAACTATTAATTTACCTGTAATGTTACAGTAGAACACCAATATCCAACTGTATCTCCGCTTAAACTAACTCAAGCACGGAGCACGTCTTTCTCCTATGACAGCCGGAACCGAAAGAGAGCGTTGCCGCGTCTTTTTTCCAAATTACCGTTTTCGGTGTTGCCATTACAATAAAATTGATCTGCACCAATTTAATATTTTAAAATGTTGCCACTAAAATAAATTATTAATTTCGATTTAAATTAAACCTAACATTTTAGAATAGTTCGTGAATGGATTGATGACTAGGATGTAGCGAGTGAGTGTTAAGTCATTGCCCTGATTTGTTGCTTGTTATTTAATTTAGGATCGCAGTTTGATGCTAGTGAAGACTCTAAAGTTATAATTGTTGCTTTAAAATTGTTCAACAAATCGTAGGAGCAATTTTTGGATCGCACTGGCCAGCGGCACCTGTTGCGCTGACACATATCGCTCGCCATCAAACTGTAAAGTTTGGCGAGGAAACATTGTAGAAACACAAAAAAAAAAACTGTTAAAGAAATAAAAATTAAAAAAAAAAATATATTAGGATTGCCATCAAACTTACACGAAGACTTCAGGGTTTATTTTTATCCAAAGGTTGCAGATGCAAGGGCCGTGGAAGTTCATTCCATCGAAGTTTTCGTATTAAGATCAGCCAACCCTACCTAAATAACAATCACAATAAATCTGATCATAAAAAGTGAAAGGAAATGTTGTAAAACGATGATACTGTTTGAAATGGAATGCAACTACCTAATGATTTATGAATGACGAATTTATTTTAAAACTTAATAATCCGGATTATTCCAATATATCATGAGCATTAACGTCAAATAAAAGCATTTTCTCTTGAAATAAAAGTCAGCGATGTTCCTCTGAAAGCATTTTCATTTATTCAGTGAACTGCTCAACAAATTCGCTGATCTGCCGTGACCTCGTCACCTTGACACAACCGTTAAAGTCGAAGAAAACACATGTTTTATCACCTATTACATCATATTGATTGATGTAATAGGTGATAAAACACTATTTTAATGGTCGTGAAATAAACAATAGGTCTTACATTCGCGGTATTAATACCTTTTTTCTACTGACCGGACTTTGGGCGTAAAATCCATTTGAATTAAATTCTTCCAAATCAAAGGATAGTCAACGTTTTAAACAGTGACTGACAGAAATCGGATTATTACCTGAAATGACCGACTGGTCGGCTTGTCTTCTGGTTTCACTTGAAACAGAAACCGACACTGATTTGGTGTTAAACTGACAGATTAAAAATATCGTCTTAAAAAAATATCAAACCATTGAAGAATCAGCCCTAACTTTTAATTCGAGTTTTATGCTTCTATTATTTACTTCTTTTCTTTTGACTGGCCTGTTGGTCTAGTGGTTAGTGGCCCTGACTGCTATACCGGAGGTCGTGGGTTCGATTCCCACCCAGGACAAATGTTTGTGCGATGAGCACAATCATTTGTCCTGTGTCTGGGTGTTATTTATCTATAATATGTATGTATTTAGAAATATATAAGTATGTTTATCAGCTGTCTGGTACCCATAACACAAGCTCTGCTTAGCTTGGGACTAGATAGTGTTGTGTGATAGTTGTGGAAATATTATTATTATTATTATTATTTTGGGAAAACGTGTAGTTTTTCTTAGCTCTAGGCTAGTTTTTAGCTACATTAACGGGCCAAGCCAAGTCAATGTAGCATGTTGTGAGTAAATTTAAGGTTAAGAGTGAGTATTATTATTATTATTATTATTATTCTATTAAGCACTTTCATGCTTGACTTAAAGGACGTAGCTATCAGGACAAACAAACTCCGGAAGGAAATTCCACTCCTTAACTTATGTACAATCAATATGTTGCCGAAACGTTTTGTTGTGGGATGTCCACCATGAACGGGCTTGCCGGAATTAAATTGTGTAATTCCAATGCGCACTCCCTGAAATGTAAGCGATAGAAAACTGACCGGCGAGCAACTCGGCGTCGAGTTATTTTTAACAGGATTTTTTTATTTAAAGATTTTATACAAATAATAGGTCTTTGTTAAATGGTTATAAGAACTGCGATATTACAGACAATACAAAACATGAAGAAACCAATAAAAACCTAATTTCGAAAAAAGAATATCGTAACTTTAATATAAATTTCATTTGAACTTATAATTTTAAAAGCATCCCGTTGTAAAAACGGCAATTTCAAAGGTAAGGAGCTATATTAAAAACAAACTGCATTTTCTCGAGCTACGTGATTTTCTTCATTAAAAATCAATCGGTATAATAATAATAAAAAAATAATAAATTTATTTATTTGTACATTTAACACACATAGCAGTCTACTATTGAGTCTACTCATCAGATTATAAGCTAAAGCCCTAGCAACTTTTGCAGAGCAAGCTCTCTTGGGTACACCATAATTATGGCCCTCTTTGAGGAGTGGCTGGAAAGACCTCACGGCGTCCTCACCTTCCGCATGATGACGCAGTTCTCACCGAAAACGATCGGATCGGAAAGTTCCTGCACCAGATTCGTGCGGAATTGACACCACTGTGTAGACGGCGAGCAATTGGTAGCTCGTCGTCGACCATCCAGTATCCGTCCGGACTGAACCCGTGACTGAGCCGTCGATGGCGTGTATTATGCCACGCGCGCCTCAAGGAGTTGTCAGCAAACCGTTGGGGACCAACAGGGTCGAAGCCTACTGAGCTTTATGGTGGGCGAAAATCATTCAATGTCATCACCATCCCTAATGTGAAAGCGAACTTGGGGCCCTGGAGCGAAGGCAACGAAGGAACAGGAGTGGGTTTTTTGTCAGTAAAAGTCTGACACTATCTTCCGCCCCGCCCAAGGGCGCGGAAATGTCATTGGATGATTTTCCCACCGAAAAAAAGATCACGCTCTCTGAGAGCTACGCGCTAGATTATATTTGCATTTGCGAGGCTTATCAGACACTAAATATTACGTTGAAATAATAAAAATACCTACAATTTTAATATTTGCATGACACACTCGTCTGACCTCATAGGGTTGCCCGTTCGGGTACTCACTCTTAGTGTCACTAAGTTCATTAAGTTCGGGATGCTGGCCCCACTACAAAGCGGCGCCGGCTGCCATTTCCTAAACGCTCGAAAAAAAAATCTTTCTTATCAAGTACATAAATACAAAACTGGGTTTTATCTTCAATAGTAGTACAAACTCTCATCCCCTATTTCAACTTCCTCAAGCCTTTCTTTTAACACTAAGCTTCTTCTTCTGCAAAGACTAATCTATCTCTGCACCAAATTTCATCATAATCAATTCAGCGGTTTGGGCGTGAAAGTGTAACAGATAGACAGAGTTACTTTCACATTTATAATATTAAGTAGATTAGTAATTAGACAATCGTGTTTAAAGTGATAGACGGCATGAGTGACCTTGAAAAAAGACACGAGAGTTATTTACCTGATTCATCTAACAATAGAGACATAAGATGGAACAAATGAGGAAATTATCTCTAAAATGAACTTTTAAGTGCCCTCAGCTATAATTACACAGAGAGGATTTGTGTTGTCATGTTTTTTGCAAATCCTATACAATGACCATGGCCATGCAGGTGGAAGCGGTAGTATATTATTATGATTTACTAGCTTATGTCAGCGGCTTCCCTCGCGTGAAACTTGGTTTCTCCATACAAACTTCCAAAATCCGTTCTTAGAGCTTCTCTATGCTTGTATAAGGAACCTACCTGCCAAATGTTAAGTTTGTGGGTGTTATAGTTTCTGATATTTCGTGATTAATCAATGAGTGGTATGTCGCTATTTATACACCGTTAAATTTTGATCGTTTTAATCCCGTGGAGGGTCGATCAAGTACATGAAACACAATCGATTTGTAAAGATAAAATTAAAAAACAATGTACTTTTTTTTTGTAAAACTCTAATTAATATACGCATGTACGAAATTAATTTCTTCAGTAAACGAGTCTGAGTTGTCAGTCGTTGCGTACTAACTACCTACAGTTCATTGACCTTGCTCAGCTGACGTTTACTTAAATAAATTAATTTCGTACATGCGTAAATTAATTCAAGTTTAAAAAAAGTACTTTAATTTTTGATTTTCCCTTTACAAATCGATAGTGTTTCATGTACCAAATCGACCCTCCGCGGGATTAAAACGACCAAAATTTAACGGTGTATGCATAGATTAAAACCCATTTTCATAAAAAGTATACACCAATAGTTGAGATTCTGAAAATAGTTATTGATTTTGGCAGACAATGGAGTTTAGAATAGTCCGTCTCCGTCATATTATAGGTATTGCATCACATTGCTCACGTCAGTGACGAGTGTGGTGACATTTTATTTTTTTGTACCTACTTGCTGACTTCGATTTATTTTATTCTATTTACTTTTGTTCTCATTTTGAGCTGTATGTTGACTCTAGACACGCTTAACCTTACGAACAATGTTACCCTTTTATCTGTGAGATTATTTTCTTTATTTTTACCAAATATGTAAGTACCTATACAATTTTTATTGGCAGCATTACATAATTTTCCATGCCTAAAATGGTAGTTCGGATGGAAAAGTAATGATATAATTTATGTACTATGTACAGCAATAAAGATTTCATTTGAATTGAAACTGACGCCTATGTCCACATCCAGTGCTCTGGATAGTCAGCTCCGATGCCCGTACAGACTGATCGACCAACTTTCTCCACTAGGACATAATCTGCATCATTGTACTAACCCGGAAAAAAGGGCTAACAACCACGGTTCATTTCGGGTAAAAAACAGAAGTGAATCCGTGTGCCTAGTTAGTGCAAGTTCAACAAAAGATTGTATCTCTGTAGCGACAGTAGTGGTGTAGGTGGAGCACGGGGCTCGCCTCGTGACGGTGACGTCACGCAGCCGCCCGTGCATGGCGGTGCATCGCGCTCGCGCTGACGAGCGATAAATTGATAATAATTACCGTGCATTAAGTACTGTGCGGCCGGCTTATGTGGTCGGAGACAATATTAGTGAGTTACTGCTTTACACGCTTAAATCATAGATGATACAGGTCCGTGAGTTTCTGGTAAAAAATAAGTCGCTATATAGGAGCCTCTTTGAGAAATCATCCAATAACTTCTCCAACTCTAGGGCGGAGCGGGAGGGCGTGTCCGACTTTTACTGACTAACACCCACTTCTATACTTCTTATTTAACTTGCGTTCCAGGACCCGGGTTTTCCTTTTAGAAGCGAACCTATTTATTTATTTATTATTTATTTATTTACACTTTATTGTACAACAAGATAACAATTATTATAAAGGGAAACCATAGAAAAAAGAAAAACCTATGGACCCAGTAGGCTTCGATCATGCTTTTTTTTATAGTAGGTAAAATCATCCAATGACAAATCCCGCCCTTGGGTGGGGCGGGAAATAATGTCAGACTCTTACTGACTAAAAACCTAACCTGTTCCTTCCCTGCCTTGGATCCGGGGCCCTGGTATGCACTTTCATACCTCCCCAAAGCCCCAGACTAGGCCTCGACCCTACTGGGCCCATACGGTTTGCTGACAACTCCTTGAGGCGCACGGGAACAGTGCGCGCCGTAAACGCCTTGGACTCGGTCCGGTCTGTTACCGGATAAACGGACAGCGAGCTACCCATTGCCCGCCGTCCGCAAGCCCGCGCCTACGGTGGCCGGAAATTTGGATCTGAATTACGGCGTCGGCCTCCTCCTTTGCTAGCATTACTGCTTCGCAAAGGAGGCGACCGCCTGCTACTCCTCCTCGCTCCGGAGCATGGCCTGAACCAAGCCCCGGCGCGAGAGATCATTGCTACCGATCGCCCTCACGAGGACACGGCGATGCTCTTCCCAAGCGGGGCACACCTCTACCGTGTGCTTCACCGTGTCCACCGGGCGTTCCGCACAGTGGCGACACCCGGGCGTCACCTCCGAACGGATCTTGTACAGATACGGCCCGAACTTGCCATTTTTGGTTAGTACCTGCGCCATGCGGAAGGTTACGACGCCGTGAGGTCTTTCCATTCACGCCTCAAAGAGGGGCCTTACCGCCTCAATCGTGGCGTGCCCAGCACAGGGTTGCGACAGTCGTTCTCGCCATTTCATGCTGGGTCCCTACGGTTTTGCTGACACCTTAAGGCGCGCGGTGTTCCACGCTCGGTGTTCCATCGGTTCGCCGGGACAAAGTCAAGTTCTGTTGCAAAATCAAACATGTATAGGATTGAGATGCGCGACCAGAATGTCACGTTCAACAAAGCATTTATTGGACATTTTTACTTTGTGTAGGCTACCCCAAAATGGGATAACGCGAGCGTCAAGTTTCTCAAAAAGCCACGTTCGGGTACTTGAAATTGTTATTCAAAGCAGAAAATCGATACAAAAAAGCAAATTAACTGCCATAGGCCAACAAATTAACGAGTAAAAGTTAATTCCACGAACAACGTTAATGGCTCCATTGTTGAGCAGAGCCACTCGGTAATCGGAACACGTCTGACTTCGATCTAAAAGCAGAAAATGTTCAGAAAAATATCGAAAAACAGCCGTTACGCGTTCATGATTACCTAAAGATTCATGTAGTGATCTCTAACTCAAACTACTTTAGAAAGGTAACCTTTTCGGTATGTTATTTATTTCAGGGCGTTTTGAAAAAAACAGTGAATTTAGGTAGATAAGTTTGAATGAACAATGGAGCGCAGTATTCTAGGTGTCAAAAGAGCCGACAGTATGAGGAACACCACGCTGCGCTTAAAGACGGGGATCATAGACGTGGGAAAAAAGGCTGCCAGGCTAAAGTGGGATGGGCGGGTTACATCAGCCACATGCACACTGACCGTTGAGCAAGAGTCTTCACAAGATGAGTACCTGAAGATGGACGACGCCGCCGAGGTTGACCTGGGAGGAGGTGGCGAGATGACCTGGACGCCTATCGCAATGGCTGGTTCGAGGTGGCCCAATAGAAAAATACTTGGAAGGAATTGGGGCAGGCCTTTGCCCAGCAGTGAGAAAGTACAGGTTAAAGCAAAAAAAAAGTAGTTTATGGTTTTTTATAGCACACAGGCAACAATTCTATAATAGCCGCCATGCCATTTTCAACGACCAACATCTAGATTATCGCATAGACAAGACACCTAATAGTTTTTTTTTTTATATACACATATATTATAGTTAGTTAATATTTTAATAGTGTTTAGTGGTTTACAAGTAGCTATATTGTATGTAAATTAATGTATAAAGTCGTGCGTATAACTTTTCTTTGACTTCCCACTTCCTATCTAGCTATACACTTTTATCATCTCATGCGTATCAACAGTTACGGAGACCACGATAGCTACATCCAGGATTTAACTAGGTACGTTAAATCCTGGATGTAGCTCCTCGCCTTAACAAAGATCTTTGTGAAAGTATTTCTCGTGGCGATTATTCTTGTTGTTTATTTACTCAGGAATGTTGTGCTACTGAAAGTTTATAAGGTCTTGTTTAGTCAAAATTCTCCGAACAAATTCGATTAGTTTTCTTTAAGTTTCCTCTGGATATCATAGTTTGCAGATATGATATCTTATGTTAATTATTGTTTAGAGTTTGTTTAGGCAACAAAGACCATTGAGATCTTTGAGTAGCTAGTTAAGTTTACGGAAAGTTTTCGATATGATTCTTTTACGACGGTATATTAGTTTTTATACAATATGTGGCAGGAATAAGACTCCAATTAGAACCACCAACCAATTAGAAAATTACGAGTAATTTACAAAAATAATTTAAGTTCTAAAATCTTTCTTAAATTCATTATTTAGGTAGTCTGTGCCTAATAAAGTGGTTATCGTATTGTAGGCAAATAATATGGGCATCGACGCTCTAGATTGGTAATGCATCGATATTGGTATCTACGCACGCACACACGAACTAGCTAGTAACGCGATAAATTATACTTCATTTTAAAAAAATATTTTATTTTTTGGTTCAAAAATTTCTTATTTTCATAATAACTGAAATCAATTCACAATCTGATTCTGAACATACTATTTTCAGGATGTGCATTTATTCTGTAACATGTTGTACGAGTATATACACGGTTAGATACAACAAAACAATTCGTAAGTCTTGTAACTAGAAAAGTCTGACTAGTCCTACTATTAGACCAACTAGACATATACTTCTCGTAATTCTTTGTTTGTGCAGAAAACTCGATGATAATTCTGAATCTTAGAGATAAGTTTTGTTTTCGAGCTTCAGTCAGAGGTTGCTGACCTTTCGGGGGTAGTGCTGTGCCGGTCAACAGGTCCATCCCGGGATAGTCTAGCAATCGTTTAAAGAAAATATGGTTTTCATTTTGTTCGATATTGATTTAGTTGGCTTGACATGGTGATATCAAGTATATAATGAAGGCAATTCTGACCAGGCCGCTCGTCTATGGAATGCATTGCCTGTGACAATAAAACGTGCGCAAACACTGCCTGTGTTCAAAAGGCTTGTGAAGGAGCATTACTTGACACTGACACTGACTTTTAGTTTGCATTTATATTTGCACCAAGTGCAACCCCATTTTGTGTCCTGGCAATTTCTGTCCATACTAGGTTGTCTGGAAGAAATCGTCGAGTGCGATAAGGTCGCCGATGTTTTTCTTTTTTCAAACCATAGAAAAAAGTATAATAATTGTAATGTTGTTGTACAATAAAGTGTAAATAAATAAATAATATAAACGTGTAATATCTTACGTGCACCCGTTTGGATTCACAGAGCAAGATGCCGCAGATTAAAAATGTTTGCTTATTAAACAGACTTCTTTTTAATAGATACATTACTAAGTCAGCCACAATTAACGAGCTTCTGTAGCAAGCGTATCTTTGCCACTAGAGATCTTCTATGTAAGCCACTTTCTGGATGGTAATAAAAAAAAATCACGAAGGTTAAGTTCGCTCCCGCCTCGCCCATCCGGCTTAACACGTCGATGTCGGAATGCCCCACATTTCGGGTCCGCATCGCTTACTCTTGGAATAAGAATATTTAGTTGGTATTGTAAAAAGAGAATTATTTTATTAGAGGTTATCTCATTTCTTTGTTGCTTAGTTATAAAATGAGATTGAATGGCTTGAATTATAATTTCTCATTAAAACTTTTTTAGTGAGGCGACATATTTAAAATCTCTAAAACGAGAGCAATTAAGTTTATTTCTCAACAATTTATAAAAAAAGGACGTGTATTAAATACCTATAAAAGCAATCTCATTATCTTAATAATTTCAGCCTGTTTAGAGTTCCATAGTCAAAATGAGGAACCCTTATAATTTTTCTATATTTGTCTGTCTATCCTTTCGTCCGTCCGACCATTTGCATTCCATAGACGGGGGGGAGTGTACCCCCCGCGTAGGGAACAGAGTGCTGACCACACCCTCTACGAGTTCGGGCCGGAGACTCTAAGTCAGCAGGGGAGCCCAGGGACGAAGTTTCTCCCGCACCATCTTGTATGGGCGTCCCCACGGGTCTGCATTCAGAGACCCCAGCCACATGTTGCGGGCCTACAATTTGGCCCGCTTCATAAAGATGAAGCGGGCCAAATTCGGAGGGTGCGCTTCGCCACCCTGTAAACCTCGTACAGCTTCGCCTCTATGGCCTCCGCATCCGGCGGGCGGATGCGGCGCTGGCAGTACCTGGCGTACCGGCGTCGGGCGTGATTGCACGCATTGCGCAACGGCGGCCACCCGTACACCTAGCGCTTGGCACGTCCTGGACTGACTCGGGGCATTGACGCGTCGCAGATTTGCGACATGTCCTCCTGGAACCACTCTGCCACGACGTCGATGTCGACAGGCCTGTCCGGTGCTTGCACCCAGGCCTGTAGTATCCAGGAGGAGCTCCCGGTTCATTTGCCATTCGAAGACATGTGACATTCACCAACCCGCATTGGGCCCACGTGGTAGATTACGGCCCATTCCCTCTCCTAGAGAGGAGGCCTGAGTCCCAGAAGTGGGAACATTATAAGGCTGATGATGATAATGATGATAATAAAAATAAAACTCACTTCCAAATCCACATGTTGTATAACGTGCCACTGCGGAACCTTACACTGCGCGGGCCCGACTCGCACTTGGCCGGTATTTTCCCAGAAGTATTTGAGACCCCAAGGGATACCGGAGAAGGCGACTACCTACTTCCATTACCTTGAGTACCACGATAATGTCTGTATCTGAGGGTTATAGAGGCCTGAGTGCAGTGTTATTTCACGGTTATACAAAAACTGGTTAGTCGTTATGAAGGATGTAATTTTTTGTTCAGAAAATCTAACTTTACTTATCTAACAAAGTAACGCAGGCACATGCAGGTATACAAAGTAAGACTACTGAATTCTTTTACATTCCCTAGTCATTTCTTACTATATTACACTATACGAACATACCCACTTGAAAGAAAAATGTCTATGCAAATGAAATTGTTAGAAAAATAGAAATACACTTGCTATCAAGATTAAGTATTCACCCTTTTTTTGACCATTTGCATTGAAATGTCTTGTTCGTGATAACACTTCACCACGACCCTTCGGTTGCGCTGCGGTTTTGAGGCCAAGGGTGTAACTCTACGCGTGGCCACTAACAACAGTTACAACTTACTACTACTGCATAAATTACGTTTTCCTTAAAGTATATTGACCTATTTGTTTATTTATAAGTATTTAAGAGCGAGTTGTAATGTGTACCTACTACTAGTTATTCATATACGAGCCTATAACTACCTTCCTTCTCCTACTCCTTGCATCGTATTCCTCAATGCTGAGGGTCGTAACCACCCTGTTTCATCGCTATTATTTTCCTTACTGTAGGAAAAGTACTATTTACGATACTGGGATGAAAATATTAATATCGAATTTGACGATAGCTAACTACGAGATTTCAGGTTATATACTGCAAATTTTCTAGCGGTGATTTTTGTGTGTTGTGCCTTGCTGATTAAATACTGGGGTATGTACTTTATTCCAAGATTAATAATCCATACCGTAACTAGCTTTTTCTACATCCGGTGCCAGTTTCTAACTTTGCTGATTACCTTAAAAAAGTCCGAGCAAAGTTAAGTTTAATCCTCGTGACGCAGGTCCTCACCGGACATGAGTGTTTCGGAGGAGCTGTTTCGGATCTAGCGAGAAGAAACGCTCGGGTGTGACCATTATGCGAATCGCCGGAGTACAACATGCTTCACCAGCATACGTTGGAAGTTTGCCCCGCTTGGGCGGAGCCTCGCCGTGCTCTCGTGAGGACAATCGACGTCGGTGACCCGAGCGTCCAGTCCTGGTTCAGGTCATGGTACGGAGCGAGATGGTATGAGAAACGGTAACCTTCTTCTGATGAAATAATAATAACAAAAAACTTGGCCTTGGTTTGATCATTTCTGTGCCCTGTCAGGGTCTGCGCCCTGTGCCAAGGCGTTTCTGACACCGCCCTAGTTCATCATCAGCCTTTTCATTTTACCACTGCTGGGACACAGGCCTCCTCTCTAGGAGAGGGAATGGGCCGTAATCCACCAAGCGGGCCCAGTGCAGGTTGGTGAATGTCACATGTCTTCGAATTTTTAGTTCTAGGACATGCCGGTTTCTTCACGATGTTTTCCTTCACCGTTTTGAGAGCAGTGGTGATGAAATAAATTACGCATAGTAATGCGCCTGGCCGGGTTTGAACCCGCGACTACAACTCGTAAGTCGGGGCCGTTACCACACGGCCACCACTGCTCTCTGCCGCCCTATTTATAGCACTGTTAATTATAATTCTAATTAGCCAGTTATTGTCCTGATATAGAAACATACTGCACTATGTATCTAATCTGTATCTAAACCTGGATCTAATTTTGGCCGAATAATAACGAAATGTTAAAATTATTAAACATATTAGAAAATGTCACATATTTCTTCTTGATAAGCTACTTTAGGATCACTGCGAAATTTGTGATATTTACTCAGCAAATGTATACGTCTAAAATAATTTGTACTTAGGGCTTTCACTGAACAGTAAATAACGTTAGTTCCTTTTGAAAACAATGGAGTATGATATTAGTGTTGTCGCCGAGGGCAACGTTCTCAGAAGTGTAATGGATTTCAAGACATATAACAAACAATGTACTATGTGTTCAGTAACGTATTTTTGCGTCGGTATAAGATTTGTGTAGACTTACCTTTATTATTATTTTTAAATCAACTTTTCTTGTAAAAAAAAAACTGACTAGTATGCAGAAGCACTGGAAGCGGATTACCGGAGGTAAAAAGGATACAGCTTAGCGTTCACTTAGAGACAGGAAAAATAACACAATAAACTCTATTTAGAACAAAAGTAATAAGCAACAAAGACCTGAATTTAACTCATGTTAACTGGATCATTTTTATAAGTCTAATAAAATAACATGTATTTTCTCACCGTGTTTTTTCAGAGATGGGAAATCATGAAATGTTTTTTTTACTTTAGAGTGGAAAGAGTGTCTGGTTGACTGACACCCACCTATGTTCCTTAACTTGCCTGTTGGATTATAGGGCCACGATTACTCTTCCACACTTTCCCAAAAGTATTTTCATAGTATGAGATATGAAGTATTGTAGGTTCGAAATATATAACATTTTCCCGTTGTTTCCCAGTATATCCCAACACTATTATGTACTCGTAACTCTAAACTGGCCAGCAACAGCCGGGCAGGCGGCGCAACGACCGGGCGCCCATCAGGACCGCACTGGGAACAACAAACTAACATCTTTCTTAACTTTTCGACCGCACTCGAATAATTTCATTTGGGACCTCTAACTTGTAATGTCCACACAAAATGTTTATTATGCTAGTAAAATGGTACCTTTTGATAGCTTTATGAACGAGCAAAGAAAATCAATGTCCTCTGAAATTGCATCATACTACGATTCTGTGTCGCACCCGCTAAATAAATACACCGTTAAATTTTGGTCGTTTTAATCCCGCGGAAGTTCGATTCGGTACATGAAAAATAAAGTACTTTTTTTAAAAACTAGAATTAATTTACACATTTACGAAATTAAATTCTTTAAGTAAACGTCAGCTGAGTGAGGCGAACTGTAGGTAGTTAGTACCCAACGACCGACAACTACCTACAAGGTCATTTGACTCGTTTACTTAAAGAAATTAATTTCGTATATGTGTATATTAATTCGAGTTTTGAAAAAAGTACTTTATTTTTTAATTTTTTCTTTACAAATTGATCGAATTTCATGTACTGAATCGACCCTCCGCGGGATTAAAACGACTAAAATTTAATGGTGTATTTTATGAAAGGCAACTACAGAATAGATAAAAGTCTTGGAGCTCTGGCTGCACTATGTACTAAACACAATATTGTACCATTATGATAACTACGTTATTGCATGTGCGTTGTCTTAGAACATAGTGGTTACTAATGTTTTTCTAAAATATGTTGATTTTTGATGTAGTCTTTATAACAAAGAATGTAAAACGTGTGAATGAAATTCTATCTCTTTGTATTCGTTCTGAGAAATAATAATGTAATACACTTCTCGACTGTATAAGAGTAGAAGATTCAATATGATTTTCGAATATGAATTCTTGTATTTATTCACCCGTACATTGTCACCCAGAGTTATTGGCTGGTTGGGACAATACAATATGTACGTGCGTATCTATGTTATTACCTCTCGATATAAATTCTCAAAGTCAATGCCGAACGTTCACGGATTCAGTGGTGTTATTACTTTCCGTCCGATGTTGTTTAAAAACAATATAATTTACTAGCAGTTGATGCATAAATTATTGAACCCGACGTGTTTGTTGGTACAGCCCGTGCAAACATCGGAATACGGCATCGCGTCACTTTTAATTTATGAAAAGTTATTTTTACTGAACTCTCAAATAACTTGCATCAATATCATCACGTTATTTTTGAACTTTACGAAAAACTGAAAAGAAAATATCTTCGAAACGTTCGCGAAGAATTGCAGGTAATTGGGTTTGACCGTTCTGTGACTCAAGAGAATTGGATCGTAGAATGAATAAATGCAGAAACGGGAGGATTAAATTAAGATGTCTCAACCG
Source organism: Leucania comma (assembly GCA_958295575.1). Classification (NCBI taxonomy): domain Eukaryota; kingdom Metazoa; phylum Arthropoda; class Insecta; order Lepidoptera; family Noctuidae; genus Leucania; species Leucania comma. The sequence continues at coordinate 593,291 of OY282464.1, forward strand.
GTTTGTTTTCCAGTTAATATGGCGCTGGTATTTGTTTGTCTTGAGTTAATGGATTAAAAGAGGTATTTACTGTTTTGTTTCATCGGGAAGATGGGTGAAGGAACTCTTTTTTGTGTTCTTTTTTGGGATTACCTTTTTATTATTTTTTCCGAATTTCACACTGATGATTTTTTTTATATGTCGACATTGATTTAGACCATTTAATTTGTAAAATGTTACATTTTTTAAATTTTACTATTGTAAATATTTATTACTTTTTCCGTTAATATTAACATTATGTATTAGGAAAAAGTCTGAGTAGTTTTGAGTAGGTACTTTATGCAGCCTACATTTGGGTAAATGTCCTTTCTTTGGTATTGTTCGTCAAGTAGTAGAGCTCCTTAGTAGACCCGAGTTGAGCTACACAAATGCTTGTGCTGACTGGACAGGTCCACTCAAATCTATGGTTTCTTCCTCAAAAGACCATCTCAAACACTAATCTGCATAGTTCTCATTTGATTTGACCCTTTTGATGTTTATTGTATGAACTTTAAGAGGGACTTTGACCTCTAAGTTCGTTTCGGTGTTAATCTAAGCCCGGTGTTTTAACTAGTCTAAGGCTACTCAGCTAGGAAACACTGATCTCATCTAGTTTAAATTTGACGAAATGGATGACTCGCAAAATAAATAATTATCATTTATGATTTAGTAAAGGGGAAATTGAAACGGTTTTCAGAGCGCTGGTTTTTGACACAAGACTCTGTCTCGAGTTCATGCATGGATATTGTGAAATCTTTAACCTACTTGTACAATTTACAGTTCGTTTCAGTTAGTTTCTGGAACAACCAGAATGGACTCAATTAGTATAAATATTGATTGAGCTGATTGAGAGACTCTGAGGAACTTTACTTCACATTAATCCGACAGCTATCGTACAAAGAATCGACGACCTCACACTTTTAGTTAATGCCCAAATTGCCCAAGTAGTTCGACGACTATCGGACGCATCTACCCTTGAAAAGTCTCAGGACAAGAAAAATCTGGGACAAACATGGCCGAACTGACCCATATTAAAGTCTATAAATTAAGTTAGCCGAAGATTAAAGTCTGTCATTGACCCGGCAATGTTTCACGAACATAATTGTAATTACTGCGTAAAAAGTAATAATGACGCCATACATTATATCATAAAATAGCGCTTGGTTAGCGTCACTGAAAAATGGAGAAGAATAAGGGAAGAATTCATCTAGATAGATAGATCTATATATTTTTTATCAGTTTTCATGGTTGTGGTTCACTGCTTTTGACAGCAGCTTCACTCGCAGGAAAGTTGAAAATTCTCTACCGGGAGCGCTATAAATCACTTTTTTATATTCCAAATTTAATTAAAATCCGTTTGATTGAAAATTTTCAATATTAGTATTACATAATATATCACCATTGAGGGAGTTGATACTTCTACAGATGTATTTCTTTCTACAGAATTTATTCAAAGTCAGCCGTCTAGTCAGTAGATTGGAGTAATCTGCAATGTAATATAGGTATGTGCTCTCAATTCACTAAGCCTCCATTTCTAGAATGGGTCCCGACTGCTACAATTTATCTTGTATTTAAAATATTATATAGCTTTTAGTGCTTTTTCATGAATACTCAGAAAAGCAGTCGGGTTTTTAAGTTTTTAAAATTACCGTTTTTTATTCGAGAACACATCCTGGGTGTCACGGCCTACCTTCTTAAATCACAGTTCCCTTAGTACACACGAAACATTATCAAATGATTTAGCTATGTCTTACCCTAGTGGGTATATTTGTTGTATCTTTTTCACGAAGGCGGGTTACTCTTGAGTGTGTGTGTAGGCTTACTCTCGTTTTTGTATACGTACGAAAGCACACACAAAAACAATATGCTTGCTAATCTATACACACATCCATAACTCATCTTCGTAAATTAAAATATCTATATCAGACGTGGCACAAAATTCACAATACTTTTTTTATATATCGAAGCCAGACAGTGAGCCTGCGAGGCACTTTGCAGTTCGAAATAAGTGTTAATAAAAATTCAAAACGCTCAAATACGTTTTAAATATTCAAATTGGGTTCGACGACTGAGAGCTGAGCTTTTAAATAAAAGCGATCATTTTTTTACGTCGCTATATATTATTTGTCAAATATATTTGTCTTTTAAAGGTACATGTAACTGCGTTAGTAGATAGTAGTGCCGCGCTACTGAACTCTAAAGAAAGAAAGAAAAAAGAAAAAAAGTTTGTTCGTGCCTCACACAATCGCATAAACTAAAAATACACATTGAAAAAAGATACAAATTTATAATCAGTGCGAGGCCAAAAAGGCGCCTAACTCAGCATATGCTGCGCTATTTAATACGATAAATATCGCAGCGCCGGTATTCTGTTGGGGCCCGCGGTGATGACACGAACTCAGTTACGGAGGTAAAAGTAATAGACTATCGAAATAAAATAATAAATACAATTATAATTATGTGTGTAATGTAAATGATAAACCAATATATAATAAAATTCTAAATTTCAGTAGTATTCTTATTGTGTACGTCGTTGATAAAGGTAGTTTAGGTTTAACTGTACACTTGTACAGCTATCTTTTACAAATAGAGTAGTTAAAAATAACTTAGCTTTGTCCCTTATTTGTATGGCTCAAAAGTTCAGTAACAGTATTTTTATTATGTTACGATTTCAAATAATAATAAAATAATTATATATTATTTAAGAATCCATTCCAGCATATAATTTTTACGTGTCAAGAAAATAATATTTAAGACAAGTTGAGTTCAGTGCTTTCTATTCGATTACTAGCATTATCTATAGTTTTAGCGTAACAAACAAGGCAACAGAAACGTGTAAAAATGAATGTCTTGTCCTTGTCTAAGTTATAACTACGAGTATGTATTCCTCTAAGCGAAATAACTTAGTACCACTCAAATCATGTTCGCTCTTACAGCTACAAGTCGCACTTGTGACACATTAAGTTACAATTACCGTTGAGATGGCTCACTTAAGTAAGTACCTCGCATTATTTCTCTTCGTAATGCCACTCTTATGCGTGTCTTTCGTACTTAAGTTCAAGTTAATTTAAGCTAAGACGCTTACTTAAATGAGCTTGTTACACCAATTAGTAAATTTTATATACAACAACGTGATATTTTTTTTCTACATTTCAAGGTCATGCTTACAAAAATATAACACACTTGTAACAACTTTTCTGACTGTTTAAAAATCTGCTCTGAAAATATTATTACAAATTCGAGACATGGCACTGACCCAATTACTGGTATGCCTTCAATTAAAAATAATAATTTCGACCATTAAAATAATATTATCGCTTGTGTTTCGATACTTGGGGCAAGCATGAAAGCTCCGTAGCGCGGCGAGCCAGTCCGTCGTAGGCCCGCGCGCCGCCCGCCCGTGCTACGTCGCTACGAGGCTACGAACCTACGCCGTAGCGCTGTTTACAGTTCATGTGGCGAACTTTCTTGAGTTTATTGGAGAAGGGTAAGTTAAGTTGTAAATATATATATATTTAAATAAACTATTCATATAATGGTAAATATTTAAATAAGATAATAAACGAATATTTGTATTTATTTTACCGAAACTTACTACTTTTTCATTAGGAATAACAAGCAAAATGAAAACTTTATAATTTATTTATACATCGATTTCTAATTAGGGTTTTTTTTTACTTTAAATATCTATATATATGTACATCTAATCTAACAAATATTACAACTTAACTGTTCATCGGTTCAGTTCATAATTACTTGTTTGCTAGGCTTTATGTGTGAAATGGAAACACAATTTATGTTGAGTTTTCATGTTAATGAGTCGAAATATTATCGCAGAATAATTTGAAAACAACGCTAATTAGTTACATCACCTGTTATAATGAGTATTAAGTGAAAATGAGGCATATTATGCTTGTTAAAGTAAATTCCTTGAATTCGGATTTTATTTGGACTACAAAACCTAATTATTTTCAGTTTCGATCGAAATGTTGATGTGTCCTGAAGTACCAAGTAGAATTATACCATTTGTAATGTATGTTTTTTATTTAAAATTAAATTCTTTATCTTACAATTTTTGTACCTACACAAATACAAGAACTTTACAAAGTACTTAAAGCCACCATTCAATACCAGAAACCACGGTTTTACCTTGTGTAAAACTTCCTGGTTTCTGCTATTGAATGGTATTTTCTTTCTCTATTCCTCTCATTTCTATTCGTAAAGAATGATTGAAGTTTAATTAAAGGGTGTTTAGTATAAATATATTGTTGCAAAAATTTTAAGTATTTTGGGCGTTAGGTAAAACATTACACTGACGTACCAAGACATAAAAATAAAGTAGGAAGACAAACAGAATATAGGTTTATTCAAAAATACTACGTTTAATTTTCGCATTCTGATTTAGCAATAATACTTCAAATGGAAATCGTCACTCAGTCAGCGCTCCCAGCGAGGCGCGTCCCACTGTTTAAAGTGTCACGTACCGTGATAACAGCCTGTACATTATAATACTATATCATTATTGCGTGTCCGGGTCACTGACCTGCGCCATTTATATAAATGAAATGACTCATGCAAAACTTATTAAAATAATATACACCACTTACCTACGTATACGTGAACAGGGAAGGTTTGTAATAATGTGGTCCGTTGAACTAAAGAAAAGGCTTTTTTTCTTTTGAGGTGACGGTGTGGAGTGGGACGGCGTGTCAGACTTTTACTGACTAAAACCACACCTTTTTCATTGCGATCCAGGACCATGGCTTCACTTTCAGGAATTCTCCATGGCTCTAACGAGCATCGGCCCCACAGGGCTCCTACGGTTTTTCTGAAATCTCTTTGAGGTGCGTGTGGAGTACTACACGCTGATAACGACTCCAGCTCGGTCCTAACCGACTGACTGGACTGCGAGCTACCCGTTGCTTGTAGTCACCTGCGAACTCGCGCCTACGGTAGCCAGGGATCGTCCTGCGACTCCCGACGTCCGGGCTTTCCTCTGGAGATCATCCTGGCGAGGATGTCTGTTCTTCTTTCCGATCGCATCGTCGCTTTCCATCAGATGAGATAGCAGTCAAGCGTGGACTTATCATCAATAAAAAAAACGTTTCGGCCAAGCCGGCTAGCAATAATTGCTAGGCAGAAGGAGGCGACTTCAACCCGTTCCCTCTCACTCCAGACCATGGCCTGAACCAGGTCCCGACACGATTGGTCGCCGCCGCCGCGACAAGGCTGACGGCACCTTAGAACAAGGATGCCTAATTCTTGTAAGTTATATATTCTTGCATATTACAAATTAGTGGTGAAACGTCACCCAGCCAACAGTTCTAAATCGCTAAGCCGTAACCAAGCGTAGTAGCAAAAGTCTTTTAGTCTCAGTACGGAAAAGGGTATTTGGGTTACAATGGGGTATAGCGATATTTAATAGCTAAAGGCGGGTAGTTTGACGTATCTCTATCGAGCAGGTATTTATTCCCGCGGGACGTATGTCACCTGTCGGCTTGCGGGGCAATAAACTCATTGCCTTTTACATGGAAGAGTGAGCTTCATGTCTGTACCTCCGCCATTTGCGGATGACTCACACGCAAACTGCTTGCGAATGCATTTGTTTGATTGTCGGATATTGTTGTAGAGGCTTATGACCTGATTTCAATATGATAGTCTTTATTATAATCCAAATATAATAAAGATAAAATGATAAAGTTTGTGCGCTGGAGTGGGAATGGCGTGTGCAGTGGTGGTTTAAGTTCGCTGTAAATTCCGAATGTTTCTCTTTGCCTTTTTTTAGATGGGAAATTATTCAAATTCAAATTCATAATTTTACTGACTAAAATGCACTCCTATGTTCCTTTTTTGCCTTTGTGAAAAGCTTCTGGTTATCAATGCTCCTTTACAAGTTAATTCTCGTGAGTAATCTTATATTTAACAATCGTAACGGTGCGTATTGTTCCTATCTTGAAACAAAAGCATCACCAGTCGTCAGTCTAATACAACAATCATGTTACAATGTGGTCACAATCAATGACGATATTTAACTACCAAACCAAAACAAATGCTCTGAAAACCTGACTAATGATACAATATCACAAAATCAGTTGACGACGCTATATGCTCATAACACATGAAACCGCAAATAAAACGTTATGATATGTACAATAACGTGCGTTTGTATCTGCTCGTAAACGTGGCGTCGCGGCGCGTCTGTATGGTGACGGTCGGTATGGTGTCATGCATGCAAGTTAAGGTCACGATCGCAGGACAGACATACTAGTCGCTCGATTACAAGGCTTTATCCCCACAGAGATGACGCGAACTTACTTGAAGATTTGGGGGACTGCTCATGCTATAAAGAATAGCCCAACTTCTCATTCTGACCTCTTTGTGGCTGCTTAAATCATTAATAGGTATTGCGAAAATAAAAATGTTAAGCCACAGCGTCGAGATATCAACCTCACTTAAAAGGGAGCTTACACTTACATACATGAGTTCAAGTGGGTCTTATTACGATTCGGCGGGAAGAAACACTAAGGTGTCACCATTGTACAGATCGCCCGGAAGACACGGTGAAGCATACAGTGGTCGTCTGCACCGCTTGGGTGGAGTACCACCATGTTCTCGTGGAGACTATCGGCGGCTTCGACCTCTACGGCTCTGGTTTAGGAAAAGGGAATGGGTCATTTAGTTCAAGCGAACGG